>CM043884.1:1090131-1776515 GCA_024034495.1 Camelina laxa
GGCCTTCCCAAAGGATAGTTTCCCATTGCCAAGGATCAACTCGTCGAGGCAACCACAGGAAACGAGCTGTTAACCTTTATGGACGTTTTCTCAGGGTACAATCAAATCTTAATGCATAAGGACGACAAGGAAAAGACGTCATTCATTACAGATAGGGGGACCTATTGTTAT
Source organism: Camelina laxa (assembly GCA_024034495.1). NCBI lineage: Eukaryota > Viridiplantae > Streptophyta > Magnoliopsida > Brassicales > Brassicaceae > Camelina > Camelina laxa. Next base: position 1,090,303 of record CM043884.1, read on the forward strand.
AAGGTCATGCCCTTCGGCTTAAAAAATGCGGGAGCAACGTATCAACGACTAGTCAACAAGATGTTCGCCGAGCAACTCGGCAGGACCATGGAGGTTTACATAGACGATATGCTCGTCAAGTTGCAGTGCGCAAGCGACCATATCACTCATCTATGACAGTGCTTTGATACGCTGAATAAGTATGGAATGAAACTAAATCCAGCCAAATGCACATTCGCATTCAGGTCAGGGGAGTTTCTCGGATACCTGGTAACTAGGCGAGGCATTGAAGCAAACCCAAAGCAAATCAAGGCGATCATCGACTTACCGTTGCAAAGGAACGCCAGAGAAGTACAACAGTTAACTGGACGTATTGCCGCTCTGAATCGCTTTATATCCAGATCGACCGACAAATACCTGCCATTCTACCAACTTCCCTTGATCTTCGACTGGACTTACTTCACCAATTCGCTCCTCATAAGCTTTTAGTCTTCCGACAATATCCACAAACGTCGTGGTGTTTAAATCAAGGACTTGCTCTAGATAAGCTACCATATGGATAACCTTTGCTCTAGGCAATCCTTTGAGAAACTTCTTTACAAGTTTTGGTTCTTCGATGGTCTCTCCCAAAGAAGCTGACTGCGATGCAATCCCTGAGATCTTGCCTGCAAAGTCATCAACCGAGTCTGAATCATTCATCTTCAAACGCTCTAGTTTTGCTAGCAAGGTCTGAAGTCTCGCTTCCTTTACATGCTCCGCTCCTTGGTGACGTGATCGGATAGCGTTCCGAAGATTTTTAGCTGAATCTTGCTCTCCTATTTGCAAGATAAGTGACTCTGGAACAGACTGAAACAGAAGAGCAGTCGCAATATCATTCTTCTTTTCATATGTGGATCCAGGTTCGATAACATCCCAAACTTCGCTGACTCGAAGTATGATCTTCATCCTCATCGACCAAACTATGTAATTAGTTGGTGTGAGTAAAGGACATTGGATTGATGGTGCTCCAAGGTCCTTTGTTCATAGCGGTGGATTTGCTTCGGCCGCCATGCTTGTCTTTGACTTTTCTCCACCGGTTTTAGATCAGAAACATAACCTTGCTCTGATACCAAATATAAGATTGAAAACTTGAAAGTAAGAACACCTTTTCTTATTGATTTAGAAACTTCTCAAAACTAAATCTCTCTGAAGTCACATAGAACACCTCTCTATTGACCTCAATATATATAGTGAATTAGACAACTCCTAATTCTAATAGGATTACAACATAAAGCCTTCACTAAATAAGCTTCTCCTTATCTGAATCTTGTTTATGCATCCTTATCTCTTATCTCCTTAAGCACCTTCTTAATGAGATAACTTCAAACACAAGTTGGAATCCAACAATGAAGAATGGTAGCTTTCTTTTTTCGGCATAACGGACAGTGTCATAAGAAAAGTAACCAACCCATCCACCTGTTGATAATAACAAGCTCATGTTCTATGGCGGTGACAGAGCTGCTAGATGGATCTCCAAGCAATCTTTAGGAAGATTCTCACCTTCTTGACCTGTGATAGAGCTCCAAACACCACCTTTCCCTGGATATATGTGAACAAATCCTTCCGTATCTTTTGTCCGCTTGACTCTATGTGAGAATGCGTTGAGAGACTCAGTGTTTAAATAGAGAAGCGTCCGCTTGTATTATAAAACCCTGAATCAATCCACTTCATTGTATCTGGTTCTTTATCGTTCGTCATCATATCCAGCCAAGAAATACACAGCGTGAACAGTTCTTGAAAGACAATACTATGCACCAGTAAACCGTGGCATTCCATCATAATCATAAGCAGCCCATACCCTTATTTCCCCCAAACGAAGCTTCGATTCGGTATATTAGCTTTATGTGTAACCTAGAACAAAAACATGTGAACAAAAAACCCATCAAGACAAGCATGTTCACAGTCTCTAATAAACATAACAAAGTTCATAAATTGGACTTATCTGATAGATAAAAGATGTAACTTTAACCTCTGACAGAAGAAGAAAAGATAAGATAAGTTAAGATAACTTGGTCATATTGCATGACTGATGATATATATATTTTTTCCAGTGGACTCGTATTTATTATTGAAGAAGATTCACTCTTAATTTGTTAGAGAGGGTCTCAGATACTCAGTTAACTTATCAATTTTTTTATAAGAAAAACCCATAAGATTTGTATTCCTTTCATAATTTTCAATCGGTTTCGAGTGTGAAAATAATTGTGTTTATATTGTTGTCTCATATACTCAGTTAACTTATCAATTTTTTTTATAATAAAAACCTATAAGGTTTTTATTCCTTTCATAATTTACAATCGGTTTCGAGTGTGAAAATAATTGTGTTTATATTGTTTTAATAGTTATCCATCCCTCAACAATCTTATGAAGGAACAATTTGCTAGCTATTTTTTCCACAGCTGGAAATACCTTTTCACAAATTAAAATTTTATTTTTTTTTTTGCCAGAAATTTTAGTTTTTTCTATACATATTTTTTTGTATTTATTGTTGAAAGTACATTTATTTTTTTAATTTCTATTCTTTAAAAATTAAAATTTTGAAATAGGCAATATATGTTGTTCTCTAAATTCAAAAAAAATAACATAATAGATATGGCATCACGTCATGGCATGATGTGTTCTCTTTGTATGATAAGTAAGATCGAGTTCTAGAAAGAACATTTGTAGTTTCTTTAAAACAACACAAACTTAATCATTATCAATTGTGAAAATCGTCATAACCACACTTGAGTGATGTAATAATTATCAATATATATATTGCTTATTAAATAAAACGGAGTAAAGGTGACCACCAGCGTTCTAGCAATTGAACATAGTTTCTCCGGATCCAGAATTAGTGTCTACGAAGCTGTGAATGCTGCGTTATAAAAAAATGGAGTAAAAAAAATAGAAAATCTGATTTGAAATGTGCATCTATATATTTCAAAATATGACAAAATTATTTCAAAACTGACTCATCTCATGTTAGTAAAAATCACACATACAAAAAAAAAAAGGAAGACTATATGCATGCTCCAAAGTCCAAATACATTGATACTTTCCTCTATACTTTCTAAAATGTCTTGTTCAAGAAATACAATTTCTCATAAGTTATTTATTCATGATTACGCTTTTTGGGGAGGAGGAACCATACCACAAGACCTGCCACGCCTATTATAACAATCACGGCAAAGACGCATATCGCGATCAACAGTCCCAAATCCATTTTCCCTTACTTGTTTTCTCACTAACAATTCTTTTTGTGTTTCTTGTGTAGCTTTGTATGTGTTATGAATCTTATAATTTATATATCTAAAATTTGGAAGTACTTATAGTAATATAAAAAGTGGTATTTTATAATAAAAGAGATATTAACATTGCATTCACATACCCAACTTTGCAGATCATGACATGTGTCTAATATATCTAATATTAAAATATATATCATATCTAATTTAGTGACAACATATGTTTTAAGTTTATCTAATAGTAAAGAGATTGTGACAATATTATATAGATTGTAACATTTGTCAAAAGAATTTCAGTAAAACTTATAAAAAAATAATACATGTGCATCTGAGGGAAGATTTTTTTAAAAAAAAAACTTAGATGTATATATATATAGATATATATATATATATATATCTAATTGAAGTAAATAATAAAAATACACCAAAATCAGTTATTTATTGATGAAAATATTTATAAGGCATTGTATAATGATATTCAAATCACTTTAGCTTTAATTTATACATAGATATCTTTCTATTTTTTTTTTCTATACATATTTTTTCATCTTATACAAACTACTATTTAGAAAGAAATATATATATATATATATATATATATATAAATTAAATGTACTTTATTCTCATGAGAACTATTTTTTTTTGTTTTAAACTAAATTATTAAGAGGAAAATAATCTGATTATTTTTAATTCTTCATGGATTCCAACTTTTTTTATATATAGAGATTATATATATTTATAATTATAAACAGGCTTTCACAAAACTATGGACTGGGCTATGAATACAAACATAGGTACACACAATTACAAAAAGAAGAAAACACAATAATTTTTGATGTTGCCATCGTCAGAAAAAGAGATCGGATCCTGCTGAAATACCTAGGACAGAGGCTCGAACATAAAGCCAGTAGCTGCAAGACCAGCGGCATTGTGGCGGAAACACCAAAGTGAAACCCTTAACAAAGTAACCATGACTCTTTTTCCGGCGAAACCGCCTGACCTACTACAAGTCTTCTGGCAAGTTCAAAAGCATCCAACTTAATTAACACGAAGGTTTTAAGCAGAAACCGTAGGCCAAAACCTACCAACGCTAAAATCACCCCAACGGCTATAGCAATAACTTTTTTTTATCGACCCCTATAATTATCGTCAAAGCCATTTCTTCCATACTATGTGACTGTATTTTATGATCATATTATTGGAAAGAAAAAAAAAAAAAAAAGTTCGATGTGTGGTACATGATGTTACTTTATGAATCTGGATAGTAAAAAATACACGCACAACAAATATATATATATATATATATATATATATATATATTTATATACGCATGCTCATGTGTTTTGTTAGATTATATTTGCATTTAAAATATATGTCATCAAGTCCGAAAAATAAAGATGATAGATAATCTTAAATTGTGGGTGATTTGTTGCATGCTTAATGCAAGGGAAATGGACGAATTCATACCCCCACAACTTTTTTATGTTAAATTCATACCTTGACTATATGACTCTGCTAAAACATATCTCCATTTTTTTTTTATTTAATTAGCATATCTAATTTCACATTTTTGTGCTAAATATATTTAGAGACTAACACTGTTATTGTGCCGTATAATGTTGATGACATAGAATCCACATGACAACAACGTCGTTCATCATCTTCTTTATCTCTTTTCGTTTATGCGTGTAACGGTCATGGTTTCCTCTTTTTTGTATTAAGCTTGTAATGACATAACATTAATATTAAGACAAGTTTAAAAAAAAAATACTAAAAAACAAGTGTGTTATATAAAAATAAAACAATAACCATCCCTAAACACTTAAAAAATGAGTGCATTACCATCAAAAGAAACGAGAATGATCATCCTTGAACTCCTCAAAACCAACTGCATTACCAGAAAAAAAACATACCTAAACATTTAAAATCTGAAACTCAATCAAAAGAAACCTCATAAAATATGAGACATCATGCTTGATGGTGCTTGTATTTGTGTGACTTGCTTGAACGGGTTGTGATGCTTGACCTGATTGAGTTGCTTGAGAGGCTTGTGACGGCTGACTTGATTGACTAGTTTGGCTTATTTGGCTTGGACCAGAATCTGATTGCTTCTTTGGCGGCCTTTTAACCGGGACTCCAGTGTTGTTGCACCTCACTATATTATGACCTGTTAATCCACAACGCCCACAATGAAGTTTCATTCCTTCTCTTGACAGTTTTTTCTGAGCGGGTTCTTCTTCTTCATTCTCTTTCTCATTCTTCTTCTTTTTCTTCTTTTGTGGTGACTCATTTTTCCCCTTGATTCTTTTCTGCTTCTTTTTTGGACCTTTATCTACTTGTCTTGGTGGTGGCTGAAGTCTAGATTCCCCAGAATTTTCCCAAAAATACATTCCATTCACTCCCATTAGTGTCTCACTTGTATTGCAACCCATCTTGTAGTCAAATACCAATCTGAGACAACAAAGTCCTCAGGTTTCAGCTTTTTCTTCAATATTATACGTAGTACATGTCGACAAGGTATCCCAGTCATACTCCACCTCCTACAAGCAAAGTTTTAGCATTCATATCAACCCTAAAACCTTGGCCATGCTCAGTTACTTCATAATGGCCATTACCACAAGGAACTACTTGACAATACAACATGTGTTTCTGTTCTTCTGTAATGGTGGCAGCCACTTTTAAACTAAACTTTCCTCGATGACTCATAGCCTTCTTCTTCTTCCTCATTGCATTACGGATCATACACTGACGTCTAAGACTCTCTAACATCTCTACTAGTGGCATTTCTCGTGCTTGGTTGATGGCATTGTTGTAGGACTCAGAAAAATTGTTGGAGACATCTTCACACGTTGATGCGCAAGTAAAGAAAGCACGGCTACAGTTGCGCGGGTTCTTCATCACTGCATCATACACACCTTTGTCAAAATTCTTCAATGCTAAAATGGCTCTCTCATATTCTGCAAGATTGAAACTCTTTGCAACTGCCCAAAACAAGTCCTTAGACTCTTTGCCTGGATAAACTCTCCTAAGATTTCCGTAGATGTGGCGTGCACACATACGGTGCTCTACTTTAGGCAACTCTTGTTCAACAAAAATTAATAAACCCTGTAATCATGAAAACATATTAACAAATATACCAATCAAACAAAATATCACCCAACTACTGATAAACATGAAAATAACTTACTTTTTGTCTATCTGAAATAATCGTAAATCCTTCTCCATCTGTAAGATTCAAGTCATTTTTCAACAGCCTAATAAACCAGACCCAACTATCCGTGTTCTCTACTGGCACAATACACCAAGCAACTGGATAGAATTGGTTGTTGGCGTCTCTTCCAATAGCTGCCAAGAGTTGCCCTTTCACATTGTTCTTCAAAAAACATCCATCTATTCCAATGATTGGTCGACAATCTGCAAGCCATGTTTTTTTTATCGGTGGTAAGCACACATAAAACCTATCAAACATCTCTATACCATCATCAGTAGTGATTGTCCCCACTTCCACAGTTGATCCTGGATTTGATCTTGAAAAACAAAAGAAACAATGATAGATTAAGAAGTAAATCATCAAACTATAAACTTAGGAATTTACATACATTCAGAGAACTTACTCTATTAGAGCTAGACGGTAGTATTTTAACCTAGAAAATTGTTCATCCTGCTCATCTTGAATGATGGACAATGCTTTTGCTTTGACTTTTCTGCACTGGTCACTTGAAACAGTCAAGTGGTACCGCTCTTCCATTTTGTCTTGTAGTGCCTTCGGCTTGAACTCTGGATTTTTCCTAATCTCATCCAGGAATAACTTGGCAATGATCCCATCTTTCACTACCTTGCTATACCCGTCTTTGATACATGAATGCTTCCCATGAATTGTTTTAACCTTGTATATTCCTGATGAGCTATCTATGGAGCAATAGATTCTGAATTTGCAAGTTCCACCAAGTGAACATTTCACTTCACATTTTTCAGATCCCCACCTAGTAAACTTCACATTTTCTCCTTCTTAAGAGTATAATCAATCACAGCTTCCTTGAATTGAGGTATGCTATCAAAACCTGATTTATCCTAATCTCTCCACTGCCCTTTTTGTATCTAACATGTTGATGATCATCCTCACAGTCTGAATGCGGAGGAGTACCCTCAGAATTGTAAACCTCATATTCATCACCACATCCTTCTACATTTCCCCATTCATCACCTTCACCATAAACTCTATTATCATCACCTTCACCATCAGCTATATTGACGTCAATAGCACCTTCTCCATGTTTTTTCTCCAAAAATTATCAACAGCTTTAGTGTCATTTGCAGCTATACACATTCTCTCAACTCCATCAGTTCCATTACATATCATCTTTAGATCCGACAAACTCTCAAATGGAAGTTTAAACCAAATCCTATGCTCAGACAAAGACAACTTCAATGAATCCACCAAGTTCTCCAACATTGATTCTGGTTGGCTTTCAAGTTTGTGAATCTCCCCTCCATCATATGTAACAACACCGTTGCCTGAGACATTAAACTTGCCGTTGTGATAGATCTGGAAAGTTGCATCAGAGCTGAAAAAAACCAGAAAAAAAAAATCATGGTGTTAGGGGTAGATCTCTCCCACAAAAGGCCCAGCCCAAAGACAGGCCCAAGTGGGTTTCAATCCATAAAGGGTATAAAAGTCTTTACAAGAAACGAACCGACACAGTAACCTATAAATAGTGGGTTACTGTGTACGGCGAAGAGAAACACTTTTCGAGAAAAGGACAAGAAAAACCGTTAGAAAAGAACAATATACGCGAGCTCGCAGCTCGTCATTTTTGTTATATACGACCTTTTAGCTCGTCAAAATAGATTTTAGCTCGGCTTTTCAGTTTAATAAAGAGAATTTCGACCCCCATTTAACACCGAACTAAATATCTCAATTGTACCGATCTGAACATCAACAATTTGGCGCGCCAGGAAGGGGGCAGACGAAGTTGAAATTTTCGAAACAACTTGAAAGACGAGCCCAGTGGAAATTGACGAGATGGCTGGACCTACAGAAGACCAAAGTAAGAGTACGAGCTCATCGGGCGGAACGACGACTCCGGGAACGGAGCGAGCCGAGCCCACTGCCCTTCCAACCCCGGACGCTCCCCGCAAAACCGTTGCAGCTGAAAGCCCGGATTCCTTCGTCATTGCAACCAATTTGACGAGTCCAACGAGTGCGGAGGCGACACAAAATCCTGTTCAACTCGCCACTTTCAGCGCACAGCCCGTAACCAGTATCGACGAGCTCTTTCGTGGGATACTGATGCGCCTCGACCAACAAGAACAAAGAACCGGCACTCGTCTGGATGCGCTAACCGTGGCTCAAGCCAGCTCTCAGGAGGAAATCAATCATCTCCGTACTCTCCAGCGTGCCGCAGCAGTCAACCTCCCCGTCGAGGTGATGGACGGGAGGCCTCAGGCGCGAGCTGAACAAACAGAACGAGACCCAATCGTTCGAACTGGTGACAGAAACCCGATCTTGCAAACTGACGAAACGAAAGCAGCGGAGTTAAAACAGATTAAGGAGAAAATGCAGGAGATGGAAGCAAGATTCCACAAAGTAACAAGCAGAGCACCGAATATGGACCTTGTGCTCGAAGCAACACAACGAACCCCATTTTCCAAGAGGCTCGCCACAACGTCAGTTCGGCGAACGATCAAGCCTAGGTTGGGTTATTATGATGGAACAGTCGATCCAAGGGATTTTTTACTCACGTTCGGAGTAGCGCTTGCCCCCTTGCAATTTAGCCCAGAAGAGTACGACGCGGGGGCATGTCAAGTTTTTGCTGAGCATCTGACAGGAACGGCCTTGAGTTGGTTCTCGCGACTCCCGTCTGGATCAATCGATAGCATAAAAGATTTGATGACGGAATTCATGAAGCAGTTTTCGGTTCTAGTGGAAAATAAAAATTCACATGCCGACCTATACTCGCTAACTCAGTCTCGACAGGAGTCACTTCGGTCGTTTATCGCACGATTCAGGGAAGTTGTCGTCAACGTATCAATTCCGGATGCAGCAGCAATTGTAGCCCTGAAAAATGCCTTATGGTACGAATCACGGTTTAAGGAAGAGTTGTCCTTAACACACGTCGATACAATCGCGGACGCACTAAGCCGAGCCGCAAAACATATCGAAGTGGAGGAAGAAAAGGCTGTTCACGCCAAGAAGCATGCGCCGGAAAAAAACGCCGCAACCAAAGAACCAGTACCTTCAACCCAGAAGTTCGACCACGTCGAACCACGGCAACATTTCGCTCGCAATCAGGACCGAAACCGCCGAACCTTCGCGATCAGTGGCGATACGCTGAGTCTACCATCAAACAAGTACATCAGAAAAGAAGTCGGGGAGGGTAGCACTCAGTTCTGTACCTATCACCAAAGCAATACTCACGCAACCGAGGAATGTCGTTACCTCCAGAACGTCTTAATGGAACGGTATAAGGAAGGCACGATAGTTGTCGAGTCGGACAGAGCTAAAGCGGCACGATCAGGAAAACCAAACGTCAATCGAACCAAGAGCGTTGCTCGAAAATTCCTCAAGGAGCAGCAGCAGCTTAGTGAGCAGAGTGAAGACGAAACCGAAATGGAAGAAAAAACCACTCGCGAGAAAAGAGCGTGAGTCGAGCGACAACCCGACAAACAACCCCCAACGCCGCGACGCCGGATCAACATGATTATGGGAGGGTTAGCAGGGTGCAACGATTCAGTACGGTCGATAAGCGATTACACCAAAAGGGCAGAAAAGAAAAATTCTTGGCCATCAAGAGTCGAGTCTTCCAGCATGCCAATTTCTTTCGATAATAGCGACCTCGAGGGATTGGATCTCCCTCACAACGATCCCTTGGTGGTCGAGCTCCTGATCAGCGAAAGCCAAGTCACCCGCATCCTGATCGATACGGGAAGCTCAGTAAATGTCATTTTCCGAAATGTTTTGGCGCAAATGGAAATCGGCGAGTGCGACATAAAACCGGATTGTAATTCCTTAACCGGTTTCGATGGAGATCATATCATGTCAGTCGGAACCATCGACCTTCCAATTTTCGTTGGTGGAACGGCTCGGTATTCCCGGTTCGCCATTATCGACAAACCTACCATCTACAACGTTATTCTCGGAACTCCGTGGATCCATAAGATGAACGCAGTTCCATCCTCTTACCATCAGTGCGTCAAATTCCCAACCACAAAGGGGATATACACACTGCGTAGCAACCAGCAGACGGCAAGACAATGCTTCCTTATCGAGCATAAGATTCGTACATCAAAAAAGTTATAGCAGTCAAAGCACCAGGCCGGCGATAGTAGCCCGTCACCAACCGATGGGCGACCAACCCCGATCCAACAAGGGGTTACTGCTACGGAAGAGGTCAATATTGATGCAACCGACGCGAAACGATGCGTGAACATTGGAATGGAAATAACCCGAGAAATGCGGGATGAATTGATCGAGTTCCTCAAGGTCAACGTCACCACGTTTGCTTGGACTGTCACTGATATGAAAGGGATTGATCCGACGGTAACGACCCACGAACTTAATGCCGATCCAACTTATAAACCAATTAAGCAGAAAAGACGGAAATTAGGACCCGAGAGATCGCAAGCAGTAAATGACGAAGTAGAGAAACTCCTGGACGCCGGGTCAATTGTCGAGGTAAAATACCCATAATGGCTGGCCAACCCAGTGGTCGTCAAAAAGAAAAACGGTAAATGGAGGGTTTGTGTAGATTTTACCGACCTAAATAAAGCGTGCCCAAAGGACAGTTTCCCTTTGCCCCGCATAGATCAGCTCGTCGAAGCAACTGCCGGAAACGAGCTTCTAACCTTCATGGATGCCTTCTCAGGGTACAATCAGATCCGCATGCATAAGGACGATCAAGAAAAGACATCATTCATCACGGACAGGGGGATTTACTGTTACAAGGTGATGCCGTTCGGCCTAAAAAACGCGGGCGCGACATACCAGAGATTGGTTAACAAGATGTTCGCTGCACAACTCGGCAGAACCATGGAGGTATACATAGACGACATGCTCGTCAAATCGCAGCAGACCAACCAGCACATTGGTCATCTCCGTCAGTGCTTCGATATCCTGAATAAATATGGTATGAAGTTGAACCCAGCAAAATGCACTTTCGCAGTCAAATCAGGCGAATTCCTTGGGTACTTGGTAAGTAGGAGAGGGATCGAAGCCAACCCAAAGCAGATCAAGGCAATCATCGACCTACCTTCTCCGAGAAACGCCAGAGAAGTGCAGCGCCTTACCGGACGAATCGCTGCCCTAAATCGCTTCATATCAAGGTCAACGGACAAGTGTCTTCCCTTCTACCAACTCCTCAAAACCAAAGGAAAGTTCGAATGGAATGAAGTTTGTCACGACGCGTTCCGGAAACTAAAGGATTACCTCTCAACGCCCCCGGTCTTAGCCAAACCAGAGCACGGAGAAGTTTTGTTCCTTTACATCGCAGTATCGACATCGGCAGTCAGTGGGGTGTTGGTCAAGGACGACCGCGGGGAACAGCGACCTATCTTCTATATAAGTAAGTCGCTCGACGAAGCTGAGACCCGTTACCCAACGGTAGAAAAGGTCGCCTTGGCGGTCATTACCTCTGCAAGAAAACTCCGACCCTATTTCCAATCTCATACCATCGCTGTTCTAACCAATCAACCGTTGCGATCAATACTGCATAGCCCGAGCCAATCGGGACGACTAACAAAGTGGGCAATTGAGCTAAGCGAGTACGACATCGAGTATCGCACCCGCCCGGCCGCTAAGTCCCAGGTTTTGGCTGACTTTCTGGTCGAGCTACCTCCAGAAGGGGTCAGTCCGGCACACACCGATCCATCTGATGGATTATGGACCCTGTATGTAGACGGCGCGTCTTCACACCTAGGATCGGGCGTAGGAATCCGTTTGACTTCTCCAACCGGCGAAGTATTAGAACAATCGTTCCGTCTGAGATTCCAGGCAACTAACAATGTTGCCGAATACGAAGCACTTATCGCAGGCCTCAAGCTCGCCAATGGCATGCAAATAAAACGCATTCGGGCATACTGCGACTCGCAGCTCGTCGCTAATCAATTCAGTGGAGAATTCAGTACCAAAAGCGAACCAATGGCCGCCTACCTCAACGTCGTTAGGTTACTCTCTAAGCGCTTCGATGAATTCGAGCTAATCAAAGTCCCTAGGGGAGACAACGCCCCGGCCGACGCCTTGGCAGCACTCGCTTCAACGTCCGACCCAGATCTAAAACGGATTATCCCAGTCGAAAGCATAGACACGCCAAGCATCAAAGAAATATCGGCAGCGACCTGCCTTGCACTTCGTCAAACGAACTCCGAGACTCAACCTACCCAGCAGTCCGCAGTATCCGAACAGCAACCCAAGACCCCTGATGATAAGAAGACGGACTAGCGAGTCGAAATCCGCGCGTATTTGGCGGACGGCGATGTACCAACGGACAAGTGGGCAAAGCGGCGGCTAAAAACGAAGGCTGCCCATTACACTTTTATGAAGGAGCATTTGCTTCGTTGGACCGCATCAGGGGCACTATTGCTATGCTTACATGGAGACGATGCAGAGCGAGTCATGATGGAAACTCATGAGGGCGCTGGAGGGAACCATTCGGGAGGAAGAGCCCTGGCGCTACGAATCAAAAAACATGGTCACTACTGGCCAACGATGATATCAGACTGTGAGAAGTTCGCCGCCAAGTGTGAGAAGTGCCAGCGACACGCTCCAATCATTCACCAGCCGACCGAACTACTGCGAGCCGGCATAGCCCCGTATCCCTTCATGCGTTGGGCAATGGATATAATTGGCCCGCTACCCCCGTCAAGACAGAAGCGTTACATTCTCGTCCTTACCGACTATTTCACAAAGTGGGTCGAAGCCGAATCTTATGCCCTGATTAAGGCCAAAGATGTACAGCTTTTCGTCTGGAAATTTATTATCTGCCGACACGGGCTGCCATACGAAATAGTGACCGATAATGGATCGCAGTTCATTTCCCTCCAATTCGAAGACTTCTGCGCCAAGTGGCAGATTAAGTTAAGAAAATCGACGCCACGATACCCCCAAGGTAACGGGCAAGCAGAGGCTACAAACAAGACGATACTCGACGGCCTTAAAAAGAGAATGGACGCCAAGAAGGATGCATGGGCTGACGAGCTCGACGGAGTACGCTGGTCTTATCGGACGACCCCGCGGCAAGCCACTAACCAAACACCCTTCTCCCTAGCGTATGGGATGGAAGCCATGGCCCCGGCTGAGGTTGGTAGTACCAGTCTCCGAAGAGCAATGCTAGTCACCAACACAAGCCTCAACAACGACATGATCATGGACCGCCTCGACGAGCTGGAAGAAGAACGCGATAAAGCTCTTCTACGAATCCAGAACTATCAACTCGCCGCGGCTAAATACTATAACAAGAAGGTGCATAATCGGCATTTCGATGAAGGCGATCTCGTTCTCCGAAAAGTCTTCGAAAATACCGCAGAACCAAACGCTGGAAAAATGGGAGCCAACTGGGAAGGACCATATCAAATATCCAAGATAGTTCATCCCGGCGTATATGAACTGTTAACCATGGATGGCGAACCAGTCCCACGTTCCTGGAACTCAATGCACTTGAAGCGCTATTATTATTAGGAGCTAAGCAGTGGCTCGACTACTTTTAAATCTCGACTATGTAATGTGAACTACGAGCGGCTTGATCCTTCCTGATCGGAGGGTACGTAGGCAGTCCCGTTCACGGGACACAGCTGCAAATAAAATAAATTTTCATTTGTTCGAAAATCTTTCGCTACAAAACTCGTCAATAATTAATCCAAGCGACCGTCGCCCTGACAAGCAAATCGTCACGAGTCGCATATTTAAAAAAAAAAAAGCCGAGTCGCCACTCGCAAATTACGTCGACCATCGCGAGTCACACCTAAATAAAAGCCGAGTCGCCACTCGCAAATTATGTCGACCATCGCGAGTCACACCTAAATAAAAGCCGAGTCGCCACTCGCAAATTGCGTTGACCATCGCGAGTCATATTTAAAAAAAAAAAAAAAGCCGAGTCGTTGCTCGCAAATTGTATTATAAGCCGATCACCGAGTATCGCACATACGAAAATAAAATCAAAAGCAAATCAACCCGCAATAAAAGTTTATTAAGGATAGGGCGCCAGCCCTAGTACAACAAGTAGAGCACAGGAGCCGACCCTGAGACAACGGCAGTTATTATTTTAAAAAAAAAGGGGGGTGGAAGGGAAAAGCTAGCTAAACCCCCCACATTCAGGAAATCATTATTGCGACCCCGATTCAAGGAGCCATGTCAGAATTAGTTGGCTCTCCGAGCTCAGACTCCCTTATCGCCTCTCGCCAGGCCCGGCACTCATTCCGCAACTTCTCTAACACATGCGCCGGGACTTCCATACCTTTACCGACCATTTTTTCAAGGTACGCAAGAATCCCATCGGCACGACTGCTCTCAATAAAGAGGTACTCCGAGCTCTCCAGCAGCAGAATGTAGCGACGGAGCCTCTCGACCCGAGCCCGATACTCCGTGATCTCCGCATGATCGACGAAAGAACCCTGGGGAAGAGGCTCAAGGTCGCCCTCTTCACATTTTGGATCGTCAGCCGCGGACAACAGCGCCTCATAACGCGAGCGTATTTCTATGAGCCGATCTCCTCTCCACTTCGACAAAAAGAACCCATCTGCAATCATGCGGTCAAGATACGCAATCGTTCCATTGACATGATGAAACTAAACGCGAAGCTCAAACTTACGACGGGCCGCCACGATGTAGGCCCTCAACCTCTGAACCCTCGCACGATAAAACCCGATCTCGTTGCGAATCATATCGTCCCGCGAGCGTCTTTCAGCAAGAAATTCACGGGCCCTCTTCAACCATGCCGACCTTGTCATTACAGGCATTATGCCAATCCTAAATTACCTACGCGAGAGAAGAGCGTTCGGAAGAAAGCTAAATTTTAGCAGAAAGAAGAGAAGTGGTGTGATAAGAAGAGAAGAGCGTTACAGGCATGCTCCGATTTTATAGAATGAAATGTGCAATTTTCGAGGCAGAATGATCACCCCTCGAAAATCACACCCACCAATTGATCGACACGAGGCAAGCAAAGGCGGGAAACACCAAAGGAAAGTTGGTTCAATTATTAAAGTACCCAAAAAAAGATGCAAATGTTCAACAAAAAAAAAAAAAAAAAAAAAAAAGGGGAACAAAGCCGCTAAGGCATAACATCCGCGACAAGCGGGAATAAGTTTGTAGAAATTCAAAAACGAGATAAGTTAAGGAGCAACGAGACCATCCACCGGGGAACTCCCACCGACCTCAGGAACATCGGTCGAGACACCCGGCTCGGCAGGAACTGTCCTAATTGACTCATCCGGCACAGGAAGTCCAGTAGCCCCCTCCTGAATTTCATCGCTGGACTCGTGCTCCGACCTGTTAACCTCGCCTTCGTCGGACGATGACGAGTCCGAGTCGCTTGAAGCACCAGGGGACCGAACCCAAGGAGGCAGCGGGGGGAGAGGACCGGCGAAAATAGAATACACATCGAAATCGCCAGGATTAAGATCCGGAATCTCGATTTTGTCGATCTCTTCCTTCAGCTCGTTTGCCACGGCATCGACCCTTTCCTTCACTTCATTGGATTGAAGAGTGATCTGACCATCCGCTACCAGCGTCTCGAGCATTTGAGCATTCCCCACGGCCTGGTTGTATTCAAGAAGTTTTGGCCGAGACTCATCGGTCGCAATAGCCAATGCCCTATGACGATTCAGCATCTTTTGAGCACGGTCGGCAACGTTGCGATACGCAGTCATCTTCTGCAAATTACCAAATTCGCGACGACGAGCCCTCAACCTTTTCGTCTCGGAATCCAGCGTCTGTTGAAGTTTGGCACATGAGTCCTCTGATGCCTTTAGCCTCGACCGGAGGTCGGCATTTTCGGCATTAGCCTCTTCTCGCTGACGCTCGAGCTCGGAAACATTCTCGCTCAGCTTTTTGTTTGAACGGACCGCCTCCTCAAGCTGGCCTTCAAGCTTCTTGATCTCGTCAACTGATGCAGGAGCGGAGGTTTCCATATCGTAAACACGCCTCTCATAGCAGGAAGCGAGACGGTTGATCCGAGCAATAAGCTGCCATGGCAAAGGGCCTGTGTTTAGTAAAAAAAAACAACAACGAAAACATGGCCAAGTATATAAGTATACGAGCTACGAACCTCGAAGGCAGTGCTCGCCACATCGATGATCTTGTCACCCTCCTTCATCCTTTCGACCGGTAGTAGGCGGCCATTCCCGAAATGAATCTTGCGAAACAATTCAGTGCACGCCCCAGCATCATTTGGGAACGCTCGCGCAGCCGAAGTATGCGAGAAATCCCAACGATAGTCCACAGTCCGCTGTTTTTTGGAGGGCTCGGCTCGCTCTAACGGGAGATCTGCTCTTTTGGATGAGGAATTTGGGGCTGACACGCTCCGGCGGTTTTGGTCGCCTGTTGTTTTCCTTCCTTGGGGAACGACTCCGGCAGGAAGAGTCATGATGTTCGGCCGAGATCCCGAAACCGGCCTTTTCCCAGCACGGATTTCAGCCGAGCGAGGGTCCTGAGGAGCCGAAGGGGACCTCTGCAACGAGCCAGTCCCAGAAGGGTGGGATTCAGACAGCCTTCCCGAGTGAGAGGACTGAGCAGTCGCAGGAGGGTCAGCGGTTCGACGGTAACGAGCAGAAACGTTCGGAATCTCGTAGTTAAGCCTTCCCATGTTGCTAGCTGAAAATGATAACCAAAAGCTCAAGCGTTCAGGCAGACCCCCAAAAAAAAAAAAAAAAAAAAAAAAAAGAGAACCTGCGAGACGAGAGTCTGTTCGCGTTTCTGAAGAAGTTCGTTGTTTCCTTGGACGACCTCCTTTTCGTTGCCCAGAACCTGGCCAAATGTAAGGACCTGCTGCCCTAATCGCGTCAATTTCAGCTCGAAACGCGGGAGGGTAGGGTAGAAGACACCTCGGAACAACGACTGCAGAAGATAAACCAAATGAGACCAACCAAAAAGAACGGACGTAACAAACGAAACAAGCTACAAAGAAAGATTGACTACCAGGTGAAAGGTTCCACCCAGAAAATAAACGGATCGCGGGATCCTCGACGACCCCCGGCACCACTTTCAAGAAAAATAAGACCCCTCCCAATTATGGGTCTTCCCTTTTGCTCCCTCGACGAGCTGGGGCGACCGCGAGCTGACATAATAAACACCAGGTTTCTTATGCCTGTCGGATGCCGTTAAGCGAGTAAGTTCCTCGAAGTGATCAACTGTGAGGTCGACTCCAGCCCTCTTCGCCAAAATCGCAATACCAACCGCATTCCTAAAAGTAGCAGGCGCGAACTGGGATATTGCCGCTTCGCGTTTGGCAAAGTACGACATGAGAAAAGACGGAAGGGGAAAGGTAACCCCACATTCAGAAAATAACTTCTCTGACAGGCAGATGAAACCGTGAGGAACATCCCAGGGACGTTGAGTCTCGCCAGGAATAATGATGGTTGGTTCGGCAGCTAGGGCGCCAATTTGAACCGCGTCAAGAGCCGATCTGCGGGTAGAGGAAGATCTAGGAACAAAGTGGAGAGATTTTTCTCCGGCTCTCGACGAGGTAGCGATCGCTGGAGTAGGATCACGCCCGAAAATACGATCTTCCAAAAGTGTCATATCCTCCAGGTCTTCGTCAGTAAGAGAGGGGATGACACACGGGAGAGCAGATGAGCTCGGTGCGGCCGCCCCGGAAGAAATACGACGCTGGAGCTCGGCCAAATTCGTGTCGTCAGAACTAGTCGAAGACCCCGACGAGACGAAGCTACCCGCTGGAGATCTGGCCTTATGACGAGCTGATCTGCTAGAATCACTGGAATTCGACGAGGTATTCTGACGAAGATGGCTCGCCGCGGAAGAGTCAGATGAAGTGGGTCCGGGGGAAGCCATAGAGAATTCAGAAAGATAAAAGTACAGAGACGAACTAGAGAGCAGAGAAGAAGGATACCTGAAGCAGCGAGCTGAGGAAGCGGCGATGGAAGAAAAATGAAATGAAATTGTGGAAAGAAGTTTCGTATTTATAGGCAGGAGAGGGAAGGATCTCGAAGCCATCATTACAAATCCAGAATCGGTGCGACGTTACAACTTTTGGACGTCACGCGCGCTAAAAATAACGCGTGACGAGAAGAGTTCACAAAAGAAACGAGCATCCCACGCGCGACTCTCTGACTCCCCGATGTTTGTCCACCAGATTCGGCAACCCCAAATTATTACGAAGACAGTGCAGAGTTCTTCACATGAGCTACGAACTGAAGGAGGGGGGGAATACTGTTAGGGGTAGATCTCTCCCACAAAAGGCCCAGCCCAAAGACAGGCCCAAGTGGGTTTCAATCCATAAAGGGTATAAAAGTCTTTACAAGAAACGAACCGACACAGTAACCTATAAATAGTGGGTTACTGTGTACGGCGAAGAGAAACACTTTTCGAGAAAAGGACAAGAAAAACCGTTAAAAAAGAACAATATACGCGAGCTCGCAGCTCGTCATTTTTGTTATATACGACCTTTTAGCTCGTCAAAATAGATTGTAGCTCGGCTTTTCAGTTTAATAAAGAGAATTTCGACCCCCATTTAACACCGAACTAAATATCTCAATTGTACCGATCTGAACATCAACACATGGTTTTTGATTTCTCGACATTCTATCGAACAGTTGGTGTTCAAGAATTTTTACATTGGGTCTAATTAAAGAAATCTAACTTTTTTTAAGAAACACTTAAACAATTCATCAAAACAATACAAAATTTGAATGGTCAATGAAGGTGCTATTGACTCGTGAGGTTATAGTGCTACATAGTACATACTACATACACGTGAAAATGATTCTTTTCACTACCCTTATTAAAATAATACATATCTGCATCAAAATTTGTTTTAAAACTTAACAAATATTGAATTGATTCGATCAAAATATCTCTAAATTAGAAAGAGAATTACCTCATCTTTATCAAATTGATCTAAGTGTCAATTTTAAACTCTCTTCCAGATAAATGAAGAATGTCGGGTTAAGAAGATGAACAAAACACAAACGACGTAGTATTATAATCTGAAATTTTATTTTTGTGTTTCTCCACAAAACCACGTCGTTGCGACGTGGATTCCATGTCATCGACATTTGACGGCACAATAACATTTCACAGGCACAATAACGTTGTTGTTTTCCCAAGTATCATTTAGCACAAAAATGTAAGATTAGATATGTTAATTAAATAAATAAAGAGTGGAGGTATGTTTTAGCACAGTCATATAGTCATGGCTTCATACTAGGCAAGGTCAATGTGTAAGTGTATTTAAGCGAGCTCAAGTCGAAAATGAAGTTCAAAAAACTATATAAAATATGTCTGCACAAAATTTTATTTCAGTTATGGATGTCTGCACAAGCTTTTGTCCAACAAAAAAAGACATCAAAGGCGCGGATTTTGCTTGTGTCTCGGTTTTGAAGATTTATGAAAATACATTTGAACCACGTTTGAAAACATTACTTGGAGGCAAATCACAAAAAAAAAAAAAAAGGAAGCTTGAAAAATTGAATAGGAATGGAAATATTGCATAGAGTTAAATGGAATATTTCCTCTTGAATTTAGGAAAGTTGTTAGCTTTTCAAAAGAGGGTATGAGGCACACAATTCCTATAATAATTGAGGGTCTAGGGCTTAAAAAGTTAGCCCTC
Organism: Camelina laxa; assembly: GCA_024034495.1. Taxonomy (NCBI): domain Eukaryota; kingdom Viridiplantae; phylum Streptophyta; class Magnoliopsida; order Brassicales; family Brassicaceae; genus Camelina; species Camelina laxa. The sequence continues at coordinate 1,110,323 of CM043884.1, forward strand.
TAGAACCTGTAAAGAGAGAAAAACCTTGTAAGTCTTTTGGCACTTTTGGGAAGAAAAGTGTGAGACACAAGCAAATTGTACCTGAACATGAGGCTTCTAGACCCCAAACTCCCCTCTCTCCTGCCCTTCGTTGTTTCATTTGTTGATGCAAAAGACCAATTGTTTTTTACAGTTTGCTACGCAAGGTCGACCCTTATTAAAAAAAATTCTCACGTTTGAATATATTTTTTTCAGCGGAAGCAATTATTGAAAGCAGAAAAGTAAATTTCATTAAACAAATTTAATCCTAAACACACAAGAAAAGTTATGATTAATTTTGGAGAAAACATATTAAACAAAATATGTATATATATATACATGTTGAAAGAATTAAACGATTTTGCATGCATCAAAATACATTTTCAAGAAAACAGTCTTACGATTTTTATCATCTATACTTCCTGTTTATACAAATTTTTTGGGCTTTTACTTACGAGAATTAAATTATTATTTTCAACGACTGCAAGAAAAAAAAAAACTTGAGTAAACACAATCTTTTGTTTAGTTTATTTTCCGAAATATTTCAATTCGTTAAAGAACTCGTCACAGTCACGTCACATATGGAGCAAGATAGTTAATTTTTTTTTTGTTTGGTTAGACATAAAAGAAGAAGAGCAAGAAACCTTGGGATATAAGTCAGTTCCCTCCACTCTCTCTCGTCTTCTGAAAGTGTCCATCTCTCTAAACTCTTCTAGCGAAACAACTCTAACAATCCAAATCTCTCTCTCTAAACTTTCTCGCCAAACCCAAGGAATCCAAATCTCTCTCTTTCTCTCTCGCTCTCTCTCTGTTGGAGTAAGCTTGAGAGAGGCTTGACCGCTTGAGAAGGAAGTTAGTCCTAGTCTAACTATAATTGGGTTTACTAAGAGATAAGGATCAAGTATATTTAGGAGATATCTACATATGAATGATTCCTATTAGGATTAAGATTAGCAAAGTCATATATAAGACTATGTTGAGTTGTGACATAGCTTATGAGGTTTTGAGAGAAGAGAGATTGAGAACTTAAGTTAGATTTTCTTAAGCTAATAAAGTGAGTTAGTCTTTGGGCCTAGGAAGCCTTTAGGATCACTCCTGAGTTATCAAAAAAAAAAAAAAAGTGAGTTATATTTTATAAATCTTTGAGTTCTTTATAAACTTTTTCTATACTCTCTCTCTGTAAATTCTTCTCGCGAAACCCAAATCTCTCTCGCTCTCTCTCTCGATTTCTTATTTCCGAAGCTCACAAACTCCAGAAATGTCAGATTTGAGACGTGATTTGGTGTTCATCATCCTCCAATTTCTCGAGGAGAAGAAACTAGCAGAGACTATGCACATGTATGTTCAAGATTGATGATTTTTTTTATTTGACCCCCAGTTCTCATAAATTGTATGTTAGGAACAAAGAGTAACAAACTTTGACTTGTTTGTTTGGGGCTTTTGTGCGTTTTTCTTCCTTTTGGGTGAATGCACACTCTTGATCCCTTTCTTCCTCACTGAAAGACAATCTGATTTAAAATGACCAAAACGATGACAAACATGACATTAAACCTTATTCCTTTTCTGTTCGTCTGGAATCTTCAAGCTTTTGCGTGCTTTATTCACCACAAGACTAACAAGTTCTTCCATTTTACGAGCCTTTGTGTTCTCTTCACTATCACAGACTGAGGAAACATCAATCCCTTGTGTGTTGTTTCCTATATCATATGATAAGTACTGCATCTCATAGCCTAGCAATTCACTAGGTACCTCATCAAAAGACATATTGTCTATATCAAAAGCAACGTCCATCACAATTTTATAGAATGGTATCTGTGAGCTAAACCCCTCCACAGTTTCTTGACCAGCTTTTTGTTTTTGTATTTTTTCCCAAGAGCAAGAGCTTCATTTGCAATAGCATCTCTACCACTAAAATCAGAAATGTTCTCAAACTCATGCATCCTAAGAACTCTAAAAATTAGAAGCAAGACAATCTAACATTGTGCGTTTTACACTTGTTGTACCTTCAAAATATTTTGCATAATCTTCCAAGCCTCTTAGAAGATGTACAGCCTTGAATCAATGAGAACTGTGCTTGGCAAACACCACCAAATATTGTTGAAAGTGCCAGAGAATTGAATCTCGACAACGCTATGTCAGATTTTGACCACTCTGTTTTAGGTTTTTCAACAGCCACACGATTCCCGTTAGAATCTACACCAGCAGCCTGTTTTGGCCACTCCCATCCAAGTTCAACTGCTGTCCATGCATTTTCATGAATTCCTTTAGTTCTATGCATTATCAACACCTTCCACGGCCCATATTGATTTGGATCTAACATCAAAAACTCTTTTGTCATGAATAACATTGATTGTGCCTCCATGTTCTTCTTCCCGAGATCTTCACCCGTTTGTTGAGTCAGACTCAGTACAGATGTCCGCTCTGATACCACTTGTAAGTGTACAAGAGACAAGAGACACATAAGTTTTAACGAGGTTCAGTAAATGCATGCCTACATCCTCGAACTTGAAAATATTTCTTGAACATAATTACACAACCCTAAGATCTTCTCTAAGTTTGTTCTCAGTCTATTTCCAACCCACTATGAGATCCCAATGATTTACACCCAGGATTCTTACTTAGAGATAAAACTCTCGGTAGAGAAATATGTGCCGCTTGCCAAGCAAAAGCTAAGATGAAAAATGTTAGACATCACTGGAACGTAAGAAATAAGTTAAAAGGAAGAATTTTTAAAAAGCAAAAATGATGAAACTTCCGTTATGTGTGTAGTAGAATTAAGCTCAAAAATACATAATTCCCAATCAAACCCATTAATAACAACACGTACCTGTTTTCAATTTTGAACCGCACTGGAGAAGAAAAAAAAAAAAAGTTGAATTTTGTAAGAACAGGGAATTAGGAATTAGGCATCTTTTTCATCTTCCGTCTCTGTTTCGATCATTGTTGGACTTGTGAATTGTGATGATGAAACCTCAAACGTCGTCGTTTGAGAGGAAAAAAAATCTTACTGAGCTCAGCTATGTCCATGGGCCTTTACCCATCTAAACTAACATCCCTTAACCCTTATTAATACGCTCAGCTTACGACGTCGCCTTGGTCTCTTCTTCTTCCTTTATAGACGTCGAACGACGAGGAATAGTGAGATCGGAGGAGGAGAGAAACATGGATCAATTCTCAGGAGGAGGTAACAATTGGTCGATGATCCCAAACGTGCAGGCGCAGGGTAACTACGGTACACCGACAAATCATGACCAGCAGCTATACAACCTCCAGCAACAACAACAACAATTACAGCAGCAACAACAACAACAACAGCAACAGCAGTTTCATCATCAACAGCAGCAGCAGCAACAATTCCAGCCGCAACAACAAGATATACAGCAGTTTCAGCAATTCCAACAACAGCAACAACAACAACACTTCATTCAGCAACAACAATTCCAACAACAACAGCAACAACGGTTGTTACAATCTCCTCCCCCGCCTCCTCAGCAGCAGCAGCAGTCGTTGCAATCGCCTCCGCCACCACAAACTATGGTTCATACGCCTCAATCGATGATGATGCATACACCTCAACAGCAACAACAGATGGTTCAGACTCCGCAACAGCATCAGTCTTTAGCTTCTCACTTCCATCTTTATCCCGTAAGTTTTACCCAAAACTTGGTTTCTTCCCCTGGAATTGGGATCTGTTGGGGAGTTTAACTTCGTGTTAATGAACCGCAGATGGTGGAGAAATTAGCCGATGTCGTTGAAACTGGAACACGAGATCAGAATTCTGATGCCCTGGTTTGTTAAAAAATCCAATCTTTTATAGTGGGTCGAGATTTTCTAGGGTTCTTTCTTGTTGGATGTTGAAATTGTTAATTTGCAGGTGGCTGAATTGAATAGCCATTTCGACAAGTGTCAACAGCTGTTGAATTCGATTTCAGGGTCACTAGGATCTAAGACTATGGTAGGATTAGTAACATCTTGGATCAGTACAAACTCTGTTTTATTAATTTGTATGTGCTTATGGATTGCTCTTTGTGTTTTTGTATAGACTGTTGATGGCCAAAAGCGAAATGTGGAAGAGAGTGAGCAATTGCTTCAACAAAGAAGGTTAGCAGAATTGTTGTCATATCTTTTTATCTGATTAGATTGATCTTTACTCTTACCTTTGTGTTGTGTTATATCTTTTGGTCAGGGATTTGATTCTGGAGTATAGGAAATCTATTGAAGAGATTGTCAAGATCGAGCCTTAGTTCCTAATATTTAAATAAGGAGGTGGTTTTCTTCATGATTTTTTCTTTTTTTTCATCAGAGTACAATGCATTATGTGTTTTGTCTGCATCAAACAAAATCTAAATCTTTGTCTGTCATACATAACCACTTTCTTTTGTACTCTTGACCCTTGCAATAAAAACCAACGCTTCTAAAAACGATTGATTCATCGCCTTTATCCAAGTTTGCTTCAATAATAGTAGTGTCATATTCTGCATTATCATTGTGATGTAGTTGAGATTTTTAGAATATAGAACAGATAGATAAGAAAACACTCGAGTTATCATTGGAAAGACTCTCAAGTTGAATTCATTTACGACCCCAATCAAAAGCTAAAACATAACAATAAAACGAAAAGGAAAAACAAAGCAGTAAATACTGCCATAGTTCTTGTTCAGAAGCTTCCACGGCCGAGACGGAGAACAAGTTGAAGAGTCGACTCTTTCTGGATGTTGTAATCCGCTAAAGTGCGACCATCTTCAAGCTGCTTCCGTGCAAATAATAGCTTCTGCAGGACTGGTGGGATCCCTTCCTTGTCTTGGAACTTTGCCTTCACATTGTAAATCGTATCAGAGCTTTCCACCTCAAGCGTTATTGTCTTGCCTGCCAAAGATTTGACAAATATCTGCATCCCACCACGAAGACGCAGAACAAGGTGAAGTGTTGACTCCTTTTGGATGTTGTAATCTGCTAGCGTACGACCATCCTCAAGCTGCTTGCCAGCAAATATAAGTCTCTGTTGGTCTGGTGTGATCCCTTCCTTGTCCTGAATCTTTGCCTTCACGCTATCGATCGTGTCTGAGCTCTCAACTTCCAAAGTTATGGTTTTGCCGGTAAGGGTCTTGACGAATATCTGCATACCGCCTCTCAACCTGAGGGTCAAGTGGAGAGTTGAGTGCTTTTGGATACTGTAATCAGCCAAAGTACGGCCGTCCTCTAGCAGTTTACCCGAAAATATGAGTCTTTGCTGGTCTAGAGGAATCCCTTCTTTGTCTTGGATTTTTGCCTTGACATTACTGATGGTGTCAGAGCTTTCAACGTCAAGGGCTATGGTCTTTTCTGTAAGAGTCTTAGCGTAGATTATCATCGACATCTGAAAAGGAATAGAAAGATAAGTACCAAAAGAACTGACGAAGGAGCTGAATATAAGAGATCAGAGACAAAGATATACCTTAAGAAAAGAAGAGAATTCAGGAAACTTTTGCAGCAAGATTAGGGTTTTGCGTGAGAATGAAGAAGTGATTTACAACGACGGGGAAAGGTCTCCTTATATAGAGAGATCGATGCTTAATTATCGACTTTGATCATAAAAAGGAAAAGGTAAAAACTAATCTTATTATAATTTGGAAAAATTGCTATGACCAGATGTTAAAGAATTTTTTTTTTTTTAAGGAAAATTTCTAATATGGAAAACGGGAAAAAGACTTTTTAAAATCAAGTGCAAAAAGAGCACTCTGCTTCTCGAATCTCGATATCATCGTAATAGCTAAAAGAATATGGGAAAATTTAGACAATAACAGAAATGACTGAGTGAGCAAATCTGTATCGACAGTAACTAAAACCAAGGTTTGAGGTTTTAATCATCAACCCGACCAAGTGACATTAATAAGCTGCATAGACATTAACCACTTGCTCTAGCCTCTACGCAGCTTAATGTATATTGGACCGAAGATAAGAATTGGAAGACGTTTGAGGAGTGGTATATTTTAGCCATTCAAAATTGTGGTTCTTTCTATTTGATGGATTTCTCCACAGTGTAAACTGACAAGTATGTTATGCCTCATAAAATCAAATAATAAAATAATCCAAGTGGGATGTCATTTGTTTTCTTCAACCAATCTTGGTCGTAGTCGTATATGTAACGAGTTAATAGTGTGTTATGAAATGTTTACAAAAACAAAGAATACTCCATTATATTACATTTTTCATATATACGATCCCTTTTCTGAGCATTGCTTTTAGTTTTTTATATGTATGATATGTCAAAGAGTTTTTTTTGTTTTCTAACTTTGCACATTAACCACATTTGCAAACTATTATTTATTTGGTGCTACGAGCCTACAACAAGGATAAATCATTATTTCATTGTTTTGTTAACATCATCAATATGAAAATATTATACATATTTAAAATGACTAAATTATGTTAATGTAAAAAAAAAAAGCAAATTGTCGTGAAAAAACAAATTATCATTTGGTATACTATGGGTTAAATCTTAGAATTAACAATCAAATACAACTACATATATACCATTATAAACATCAGATAAAACAAATAAAATTAACTAATAATTATAACTTCAAATTTAATAATTTTGATAAAAATATCGCGTTGATGGTTAAAATCTAGTAACTAAAATTTTTAAATAAATTATAGGCCCGCGGTCGCCGTCACGGCTTTAACATAAATTCGATTCTCTCTCTTATCTTTGTAGTAGGTGATCTTCCACCTGCAAGTGAGTGATTAAAATTCTTGTATTTACCCACCTGACCTCTTGTCCGAAAATCCTCAAGCTGATACGAAAGTTTTGTAAAAAGTTGTTACCTGTTGAAGAGACAGTTTGTCAGACTCAGTTGACAGTTCCAACAGTTGCCTCCACGCGTTTGTGCAATAGACCTCTACTCCAACCAAAATTTCGAGATTACCATTCACCAGAAAAGGATCAAGTTTACTATGGTGCAAGAACCTTCCCTTTCCTCACGAGGGAGTATAGTAAAAACTCAAATATACCAAACATCAATGAGGTCAAATATTATCACTCTAGGCCTAGTAAAATGTGCGAACAACGATGCATTTTGTAGGGAAATGTAACAAGGGTGTTAGATCTGGACCGTTGGTTTAAAGTTGTCAATTACACATGTCCTACACCACCATGATAATCACAGAGAGTTAACATAGTCACCAAAATTTCAATTACCTGCTGTGAGTAACGAGAGAGAGATAACCTACCAAATTATACACCAAAAGACAAAGACAATTACCTACTCTCTGTGTTTTATCTCATATGTCAATTATCAAAGTTGTCTTCCATACAATCCTTTTTCTGAGCATTGCTTTTAGTTTTTTATTTGTATGATATGTCAAAGAGTTTTTTTTCCGAACTTTGCACAATAATACCACATTTGACATTCGATTTTGTTTCTGACATATGTATTTTATTTTTTTATCATTGGTAAATGCTGTATAATTTAGTGTTTCGTCACAGATCTTGTCCTAGGTGTTAAAAGAATCTTCATTGTCAACGTTACGTTTGAGGTAATTTATTGGAGATCTCATTTTGAAATTTGATGAAAAGTGTTAAATTGGTAAAAATCACATTGTTAATTGTTTTTCTTATCACTCAAAGGTCACTCACTCAATATATTACAATATTCAACAGTAGTTATATAAATAAAATTAAAAATTTATGTTTTCACAAAACAATATGCCATATTTAAATCTTCATAGTCAAAAATGTAAATTCACACTTTTTGAATTTTCAAAAACTGTAAAATATTTATAATATATGTGTATTAATACGTTCAGAATTTTAGGTTTTTTTATATACACTAAATTTTATTACAATCCACACTAATTGGATTTTATTTATTCTTTAAAATTAATTTATTATGTATAATAAAAATACAAGTTTTTCACATATGCTGCAATTTGAATTTTTTTAACATAGACTTATATTAAAAGTGTATGTATAACGATTTAAATCGGATAAGTTTTTTCTAACAATGGTTCAGAACCGTTATAAAAAGACTAATATCTTATTATATAAAGTTAGATTTTCAAAGTTAGTCATTCACAAGATTTTGACATGTGTCAATTTATCAATCTCAGATTTTGACATGTGTAAAAGTTAATATTTAATAGGAGAAATATGATTACAACAAAAATAAAATATTTTGTTTTAAAAAATATTAATAATCTAAAAGAGATAATTATCAAAAAATGTAGAATTTATAATAGAAAATACAAAAGGTTTTTAAATAATAATAATGAGATTATATATATATTTCATAGAATTTTTGAAATTATAATATTATTTCTTATTTTAATTTTAAATTATTAATTCTAAAGTTGGGTTTTCAATGTTAGCCATTAACAAGATTTTGACATGTGTCAAGTTATCAATCTCAGATTTTGACATGTGTAAAAGTTAATATTTAATAGGAGAAATATAATTACAACAAAAATAAAATATTTTTAAAAAAATGTTAATAATGTAAAAAAGATAATTATCAAAAAATGTAGAATTTATAAAAGAAAATACAAAAGTTTTTTAAATAATAATAATGAGATTATATATATATTTCATAAAAATTTTGAAATTATAATATTATTTCTTATTTTAATTTTAAATTATTATTCTAAAAAAAAAAAAGGGATTAAGGATAATATACAGTTAATTATTAATTCTAAAATTTTGTAAATACTCACTTTTATATAATAAGATAGATCGTCTCATAATTAAATGATTTATTCAAAAACATTACTTTCAACTTTATTTAATTAGAAATTTTTAAAGCTCATCAACCTAATGGATGGATAAAATAGGCTAATCAAACACAAGTTTACAACAAACATAGATAGATAGATTGGAAAAACATAAATCGTTATAGATCCATAGGAGCTTAAAAACCGTGACATCCTGATTTGTGGAAAAGGTATAAAAGAATTGATATGGCCACATATGTCACTAAAATGCACTTATTTTTTTGGTTAAAGGTCCTGAGAGAACATTATGATTGGTGACCTTCCTGAAAGTAATTGTCGGAACTGTGCGAATGAGGAAAAAACACAAGAAAAGATAATTTGTAGATTTGTAGGGTCGGTAAACGAGTTTTTAAAGCCTCTCAAACGTAACAGACCGGCCATCGAATATGGGTGGGTCCACGGGCCGGTGATAGATGTAGAGCCTACTTAAGAAGGTGGGCCTATGCACTGAGAGTGGACATGGGCTCACTAAGTAAGGTGGTGGTTGAGGCGTTACAGAGACAGAGCTACATCATGGTGTGTCAAAGACACTTCTACAAATACATTGGAAAATTTAACATTAGTTACTATCAAAAGATTTTGTGACGTTAGAAAAAGGTTTTTACTTTCATTGGTTGTCGGAGCAAGCCATTTTGAGATAGCAAAAAGACGTGAACATGTTCTCTCCACACAGGAGGAGGGCAGAGCTGAGGTTCTTTCTATAGTGGAGAAGGTTGCACACAAGGTTATCTCCCCAAGGAAGGAAGGTGGAGGAGGTTGGACGCAAGGTTATCTCTCCAAGGGAGGAAGGTGGAGCCAAGGTTTTCTCCGTGGTGGAGGAGGTTGGACGCAAGGTTCTCTCAATAAGGGATGAGGGCGGAGCCGTGGTTTTCTTCATAGTAGTCATACATTATTGTGATGGTAAATAATTGATTAGTATATTATGTAATATATTTTTTATTCAAAATATTTTTAGAGCCAACAATTTTTGTAATTAAAAAACTATGCAGAAGTGAAAGTAAAATAGTTGGCTTAATGTGTTCATATAGACATTTTCTAGGTGGTGATAAAGAATATATTTGTAGCATAGAATATATTTAGGTTTAAAAAAATACATGTTTAATAGTAACATACATAAAATATTTGTAAATGGATATAAATCAGCGTATTATAGCAAAAAAAAATTATAAATAACGTACAACAAATTTTAATATATTTTTAAAAATTTTAATTTAATTTATATAACTTTATATCCGCACATCGGGCGGGTCCTCATCTAGTGCTAAAGAAACTGGGTTATGTGGCGGAAAAGTTTGGATTGATATTATTAATTTAAAATATTATTTATTTGGTGCTAAAACAAAGATAAATCATAATTTTATTGTTTTTTAACATCATCAATATGAAAACATTATACATATTTAAAATGACTAAATTGTGATAATGTAAAAAAGCAAATTGTTGTGATATAATACAGGTTAAATCCTAGAATTAAAAATCAAATACAACTACATATATACCATCTTAAATATCAAATAAAATAAATAAAATTAACCAATAATTGCAACTTCAAATATAATAAATTTGGTAAAAAATATAGTGTTGGTGATTAAAATCCAGTAATTTAAAATTTTAAATAAAATATAGGCCCGCTTTGCGTTATACCACGAATTCGATTCTCTCTTTTATCTCGGCGGAAAAAAAACCCTTAAAACTCTGTATTCTCCCATCTCCAGAGAGAAGTTAAATCTGTGTGTTCTGAGCTTGGTTCACCATATCTCCTCGCTGGGTTACGGCGGTACGTTTCTCTCATGTTTTTTTTTTCTTTTCGAAATTGATTTGTCTCTGTCTCTCTCTGTTTAGTTTCCGATTTCATTATTCGGTTTGTATGATTTTAGTTTTGCTGAGATATGTTCTGATTTGTGTTGAATTAGAGGAGCCTTTTGGAGTTGTATGGCTTTGATATTGGTGATTAATGAATCTCTCTACCTTTTCGGCATTGCTAATCATTCATTTTTATGTATTCTTTGTTAACTGATTGCAGTTAAGCTTCCAATAATCTTGCAATGGTTTCTTCTACAAGTGAAGTTGTCAGCCTCTGTCGTGCCCTGCTTCGAGCGGGGCGTCAGTACCCTCATTACAACTTGAGGGAGTACACTAAGCGAAGGAATTTGGATGGCTTCCGCATGAACAGGAATCTCACTGACCAATCCAAGGTGAATGAGGCTTATGCTGAAGCTAAGGCACAACTTGTGGTTTTAGAGAGGTCGGTCAAGCTTTACTCCTTATATCCTCCCAAGACCAAGAACATCATGGAATTCTAAGCTTCAGTAGAGATATATATCCTCCAAAGCTATTTGATTTGCTATATTATCATTGCTCATGTTGGAACTACTACTTGATATTAATTGTGTTTTGATAAAGAGGTTTTGGCTAGAATATGATTGACGAACTTATTATTGGTGTTGGTATGGAATTGTGAATTACTCTATTTATGGAATTGTATGTACGAGATTGTCTACTTCTCATCTAGTCTTTGTGTTTTATGGCTTCAGACTTTCATCATACAAGCAAAGAAGTGAACACTTAAAAGACTACATAAAGATCCAATAAAACACTTAAAAATTACATAAGCTTCACATGCTCTACATAGTTTGGGAAGGTGTAAACTCTATACCATATATTAAGTTCAAATCCTGGAATAACAAGTCTTACTCTTACCTTAGTGTTGCTCTCTAGATTGCAGTAATAGATGTAGAAGGGATCTCCTAGTGCATATTTTGGTGACAAGACAATTTCATCTCTATCAGTCACCCCAACAGCGAATACATGCTCTGGATTCCATTTAAAGGGATCCACCAAGATATGCTTTGTCCATTTATGTTCCTCCTTGGCATCCTCTAAAACCCAAAACACGAAACTACCATCAACTGCACATAGCTTACCCTTGTAGTTTATCAGAGTAGGAGTTCTGTCCCTAAAATGTATACTCTGAGTCTGAGGTATCATGTTTATAAAATCAAATATCTCAGACCTAACATTAAAGCTGACAATCATACAATTTTCCAAGGATACTCTATTGTAATACAAAACACCACCCCATCATCTAGAGGAGAATAAGATATGCAACATGGTATCTTTCTCCACATGAGTTTTCTTCCAGTGTCTTCCAATGTGAGAACTTGATGCACAAGTGTTCCACGTTGCGACCAATTTAAGCACAATAGCTTGAATTTATTTCCAATGGGATCATACCCAAAATAGGTTTTTGCGATGAACCCATACGTTTTCACTCTGGGTGTTGTTACGGACTCTCCTGTGATGGGGTTAGAGATCACAGCCATGAGATGATTCTCGTCCTCAATTTGGTGACAAACCATTCCACGAACAGGGCGACAGGTTTGAGAGAAAACTGTGCGAGGGGAAACTGTGTGACGAAGAAACGTGGCTGTGACAACATTATTAGTAGAGTTGTTATCAAGTGTTTGAGGTACCGAGCAGGAGTAGAGATTTCTTCCAAATATGAAGGTTAAAAGGAGCCTCGGTGGATCCGGAGAATTGATCGGGAACAACTGATTATAATTTTGACGGCGAATTATGGATGACCAGAGCTTACATACACAACGACACTGAGCCATAAACTTGCCGGATAACAACCTCGACAAGATTTTGATGACGAGATCAACAGGGATCGAAGCAAAGTACTCCGTTCCACATCGTTTATTGGATGATCCGGATACAGTTAGGGTTAGGTTTTCCTCCGTGACCTGCTGCTTACGTTTTCTCATCGCCATAGGAGAGAATCCGGCTCTGCTTTCGCTCCAGCAAGTTGGGCTTTATAATGGGCTTTGTTCCGGCCTACTAATAAAGAGTTGAGATAAAGGATGCTGAGCGGGAGGAATCGATGCCGTGCCGGACTCGCCGACTTTATTTTATTATAGGGGTAGTATTGGTTTGGGATTTATGAAGATTTCAACAAAATCATTAAAAATGAATAAGTGGAAGATTGTTAAAGATTGCTACAGAGTTTTGTTGATTAGTTTTCTAAAATCTTGTAAAGTTCTCCAAACAATTCTTGTATTTTTATGATACTTTTCATGACTTCATTATATAAAGAAGGTGTTTAAAATCATGAACCAATAAGATAATAATTGAACTTATTAACAATTCTAAATTCTTTTATTTTAATTGAATAACATAAATTTTTAATGACTTTATAAAAGTCTGAATACAATAACCCAAATTTATTAAGATTTTAAATGATTATTTACAGATCACAAACTAATAACACTAAATTTTAATAGAGTTTAATAAAATCTTAATGTAATAACAATAGATTCTACCAAACATTTAAAATCTTTAAAATTCTATTCAAATCTTAAACCAATAAGTCGACTGTACTTTTTGTTTGGCTTTTTTTCTTTCTAAAATAAATAAATTAATTAATTAAAAAAAAAAAGAGAGAATATTATTGGGTCGGAATTAAAAACAGAATCGATTTTGTAGCTCTTCCTCTCGTGATTTTCAGACAAGAAGCTTAGCTTGTGCCCCTTTGGTCCGAATTTTAGGGTTTCCATTTTTCTATCCCTTCTTCGTATAATCAAAAATCATCGAAACCCTAATTTCTTCTTCTTGATCAGGTGAAAATTTCTCTCTTTTTCTTATGATTTGTCGTTTCTCCCCACTAATCCTTGGTTGAATGATTCTTTCTTTCTTGATTGGGTTTTTTTTTTTTTGTTCCAGATTCCAGAACTGTAACTTTATTCCGTAGAAATTGAAATTCGATTTTAGATACAGAGATAACATTATTGTTGTTTTAATTTGATTTTGGAATCCTATAATATGTTTTACGCAGAAAATGGTTTATTTTTTAGCATTTTGGTTATAAGAATCTATCTCTGATGCTATGAAGCTGCTCGTTTGATTTATCTTTTAATCAGATATCATCACTAACGATCACCAGTGTTGCTTTTTACGTTATGTTACTTAAATTCGACTTTTGTTCTGTTTTTATGTTCAGGCCCTTGTCTCGTTTGCGCTCCCTTGTATCAACTTAAGGTTCATGTCTGATCTTGAAGTTCAAGTCCCCACTGCCTTTGGTAAGCGCATTCATCTGAAATTATAGCTTGTGCTGTTTGAAATTGTTGTGAATATGATGATGATGATATATGATGGAGTATCTTCTTATGTTATGTTATATGATCTTCTTATGCTACTGTGGTTGTGCTGAAATTATAGCATTGTGCTGTTTGAAATTGTTGAGAATATGATGATTCCACAGTGGTTGCAGCAGCGTAATGAACAATGTTTGAAATTATAGCATTGTTCTTTTGAATGGAGTATCTTCTTATGTATGTTATGTTATGCTAATGAATATCTTCGTTCTGTGTGTTTTTGGTGATATAAAGATCCGTTTGCTGATGCAAATGCTGAGGACGCTGGGGCGGGAACAAAGGAATACGTGCACATTCGTGTTCAGCAGCGTAATGGTAGGAAAAGCTTGACAACTGTCCAGGGACTTAAGAAAGAGTATAGCTATAGCAAGATCCTTAAAGACCTTAAGAAAGAGTTCTGCTGCAATGGCACTGTCGTCCAGGACTCTGAATTAGGACAGGTGTGTGTGCGTTTTCTTTCTTTTTCCTTTAATAAAACGTCTTCTACAGCGTCCGTCAGGCTTGCGGTTTCTAATCTACCCATAGCTCTCAAGACTTGATTATAGAGTAACATTTTTGGATTGCTTTTAGTAGCTAAATGACTTGATAATATCTTGAATATGTTGTTTGTAGGTTATTCAGCTACAAGGCGATCAGAGGAAGAACGTCTCCACGTTCCTTGTTCAGGTAATCATCATACTTTTTTTCCTAGTTCCATCGTTAGTGGTTTTGAAGTTGGAAACATTGTAATCCTGATCTGAGAAATGTTTTGAAAACAGGCTGGGCTTGTGAAGAAGGATAACATAAAAATCCATGGTTTTTGAGGAATTCTAAAGAGAGATACTCGTTGGTCAACTTGTATTTTTACGGAATCAGCCAAAAGGAAGTATAAAAAAAACATCACTTAAATGTATGAATGCTTTTATTATATATATACAGTATTGTATCAGAAAAGAAGTTTGCTTGTGAGCGAGTATAAATGTATCAACGAAAAACTTTTCGTTTGCATTTTGTAGTGTGAGATTTAATATCAATAAAATTTGCTTTCTGAATTCAACTTCGATGTCTGATGCATAAAACCAAACCCGTTTGTGAACCATTTGCTCGTGTGGTTGGTTTATCAGCGGCAAAAAATACTTGTTCTTGTACTGATGATTCCAGTCATATACATAGTAGTACACTAATCACATATGTGCCATTCCATAAATAAAACTTTTAAAAATAAAATATAGCCAATTAAATTCATAAATAAGAACTTGAAAATGATTAGATACCCTACACACTTTGTGTTGATTTTTTAGCCTAAAGAATAATAAGTTTAATTTTTTTTTTCCTTATTTTGACTTTTATTTACAACAATATATCTAAATGATGTTAATTAGTCAACACTGTATATTATTTACCATTTATATGTAAATATAGTGTAAGATTATACATCTAAATAATGTTGTAAGTTATCTTGTTCAACCAGAAAGAATTAATTAATAAATAAATAAAACCAATTAAGCTTGGTAATATTTTTGGACAGAAGTAATTAAGGTATTAGAAAAGAAAAAAAAAATTAAAAATAGGAAAGGGAGAATTGCTGCGTTGGAATTGAGAGATTTTGCAGTCAAGAGAGGAGATAGTGAAGGAAGGAGAAGGAGAGATTAACCTCCTTTGTTTAGACAATAGAGAGAGAGAGAGAGACAGAACCAGAGGAGCCCTCTCTTCTCTTCTCCCTCCATTTCTCTTTTCTTCTTCTCTGTTTGGATCTCTCTCTCTCTCTCTCTCTGTATCTCTCTCGTTTAGCCACCACACCAAACATTTTTTTCTTTTATGTTTCGTTCCTGAGGATCGTTCGTTTTTTTGTTTTGTTTTGCTTCGTTCCTGAGGTAAAGAAAAAAACGTGTGAATCATGAACGACCCTACCGATTTCAGGTAATCTCTCGCGATTAAAATATCTCTCCGATCACTAATCTATCTCCTTTAACCTTCAATGACGTGATCTTCAAGGGATTCTCTCGCTGTCTTGTGTTACAAGTTTTGGGAGGGTTAGATGCATCCATTTTCGGAGGATTCCATATAGATTTTTTTTCATATTGTGCGAAACCTAAATTCAGATTTTTTTTTTTTTATATAGAATCTGGATCATATTTTGGTATGTGCTAACTCTAATAAATACGTTTTGCTTCATATTTTGGCAGTATCAAAGACGACAGTTAATGGTGTTTGTCTTACGATTTTGAGGTGAAGAGTAAATAATTTAATGGCTCGTCGTAGAATTAGATCAAGGATTCGTAAAAGCCATTTCTATACCTTTAGATGTCTTAGGCCTAAAACTCTTGATGATCAAGGTCCTCATGTTATTAACGGACCTGGTTACACCAGAATCGTTCATTGTAACCAGCCTCATTTGCATTTGGCTACTAAACTCCTTAGGTACCGTTCAAACTATGTATCCACCACTAGGTATAACTTGCTCACTTTCTTACCTAAATGCTTGTACGAGCAATTCCACCGCGTTGCCAACTTCTACTTTCTAGTTGCTGCCATCCTCTCTGTGTTTCCTCTCTCCCCTTTTAACAAATGGAGCATGATCGCTCCTTTGGTTTTCGTTGTCGGGCTTAGTATGGGTAAAGAGGCCTTGGAGGATTGGCGCCGCTTCATGCAGGACGTTGCGGTGAACTCTAGGAAAGCTAGTGTTCATAAAGGGAGTGGGGAGTTTGGTCGTAGGGCGTGGAAAAATATCCGTGTGGGAGATGTGGTAAGGGTGGAGAAGGATGAGTTTTTCCCGGCTGATTTGTTCTTGTTGTCTTCGAGTTATGAGGATGGGATCTGTTACGTGGAGACGATGAACTTAGACGGAGAAACTAACTTGAAAGTAAAGAGATGTTTGGACGCTACTTTGGCATTGGAGAAGGATGAATCTTTTCAGAACTTCTCTGGAACGATCAAATGCGAAGATCCTAATCCGAACCTTTATACCTTTGTTGGTAATCTTGAGTGTGATGGTCAGGTTTATCCACTTGATCCTAACCAGATTCTCTTGAGAGACTCAAAGCTCAGGAACACGGCTTATATCTATGGGGTGGTGGTATTTACTGGCCATGACACAAAAGTAATGCAGAACTCAACAAAGTCTCCTTCAAAGAGAAGCACAATTGAAAAGAGAATGGATTACATTATATACACTCTCTTTGCTCTTCTCTTGACTGTTTCCTTCATAAGCTCTTTGGGATTTGCTGTGATGACAAAGCTCTTGATGGCAGATTGGTGGTACTTGCGGCCAGACAAGCCTGAGAGCTTAACAAATCCTACTAATCCTCTGTATGCTTGGGTTGTTCATTTGATCACTGCTCTATTGCTTTATGGTTACTTGATTCCCATCTCATTGTATGTTTCCATAGAAGTAGTTAAAGTATTGCAAGCACATTTCATAAACCAAGACTTGCAGTTGTATGATAGTGAGAGTGGGACTCCCGCTCAAGCACGCACGTCGAACTTAAACGAAGAGCTGGGACAAGTTGATACAATCCTTTCTGATAAAACAGGAACTTTGACATGTAATCAGATGGACTTTCTGAAATGCTCAATTGCTGGTACTTCTTATGGTGTCCGTGCCAGTGAAGTTGAACTAGCTGCTGCTAAGCAGATGGCAATGGATCTTGAAGAGAAAGGTGAAGAAGTTACGAACCTTCCAGCGACTAAAGGCAGGACACAACGTTACACAAAACTGGCCAGCAAGCCGTCAGTAGAATTTGAACTGGAGACTGTTGTCACTGCTAGCGACGAGAAGGATCAGAAGCAGACCACTGGTGTTAAGGGTTTTAGTTTTGAAGATAACCGTCTAATGGATGAGAACTGGTTAAATGAGCCTAACTCAGATGACATTTTGATGTTCTTCCGTATACTCGCAGTTTGTCATACTGCGATTCCTGAGGTGGATGAAGATACTGGAAAGTTTACTTATGAAGCTGAGTCTCCTGATGAAGTTGCTTTCCTTGTTGCTTCTAGGGAGTTTGGTTTTGAGTTTACTAAGAGAACTCAATCAAGTGTGTTTATCGCTGAACGGTTTTTATCTTCAGGCCAGCCAGTTGATAGGTGAGACTGTGTGTAACTTAATCATTTGGTGATCTCTGCGTATAGATGTGTAATCAGTAATCATGTTGTGTCTATTTTACAGAGAATACAAAATATTGAATCTATTAGACTTCACTAGCAAAAGAAAAAGAATGTCTGCAATTGTCAGAGATGAGGAAGGGCAGATTCTTCTACTCTGTAAAGGAGCTGACAGGTTTGATTGCATATAACTTCAAGCCAGTTCCAATTTTTCTTTTCATCATTCCTCTTCTAACCAAAATTTAATGCTTTTTTTTTCCTGCAGCATCATATTTGATCGTTTATCAAAGAATGGAAAAGAGTATCTAGGAGCTACTTCCAAGCACTTGAATGAATATGGTGAAGCTGGTTTACGAACATTGGCACTTGGTTACAGAAAGCTTGATGAGACTGAGTATTCAGCATGGAACAGTGAATTTCACAAAGCCAAAACTTCAGTTGGAGCTGATAGAGATGAAATGCTCGAGAAGGTATCAGATATGATGGAGAAGGAATTGATCCTTGTTGGAGCTACTGCTGTGGAGGACAAACTGCAAAAAGGGGTATGAAGCATAGTTCAACTTACTGTGATTGTATTCAAAGACGCGGCCTTTAGAAAATCCTGTTCAACTTACTGTTTGTTAGTTCACTTCAGGTACCTCAATGTATAGATAACCTAGCTCAAGCTGGTCTCAAGATATGGGTTTTGACAGGAGATAAGATGGAGACTGCAATAAACATAGGGTTTGTGTTCTTCGTTTGTTACTGATACCATAGACTCCTCCTCAACTGTGTTTGATATTATATGTAGTTTTCTAAGACTAAGTAGACTAATTTGACTTCTTTGATTGGCCAAATGCAGATATGCCTGCAGTTTACTTCGACAGGGTATGAAGCAGATATCTATTTCATTTGCAAATGTAGAGGAATCAGCACAAAACTCTGAAGCTGTATGTATTAGGTCAATGGTATAATGAAAAACTTACATTCACTGTTTCAGTAGAATCTTGTATGTGATACCAAAACTTGTTAATGGTCAGGCTGCAAAGGAGAACATATTGATGCAGATCACAAATGCTTCACAGATGATCAAAATTGAAAAGGATCCACATGCAGCATTTGCTTTGATCATTGATGGAAAGACACTTACATATGCTTTGAAGGATGATGTCAAGTATCAGTTTCTTGCCCTTGCAGTCGACTGTGCATCAGTGATATGCTGTCGTGTCTCTCCCAAACAGAAAGCACTTGTACGTATAAACATCTTTATTGATTTCAGAACATGACATGGACGCACACATGACCATATTTGTTTATCTTGGTTTTTAAGGTGACAAGGCTAGCCAAAGAAGGAACAGGAAAAACAACTTTGGCAATCGGAGATGGTGCAAATGATGTTGGAATGATTCAAGAAGCTGATATTGGTGTTGGAATCAGTGGCGTTGAAGGCATGCAGGTGCTTAAACAAACTTTTCTTTAGCACAATGAGATATGGTTAAGTTTTCAATATGTTGTTTCTGAGAATATTAGTTTCTGTTTCTTTGCAGGCTGTAATGGCAAGTGACTTCTCGATAGCCCAGTTTCGGTTTCTTGAGAGACTACTTGTTGTCCACGGACACTGGTGCTACAAACGAATAGCTCAGATGGTAATATATGCATTGATCTAACTCACCAGACAGCATAATCTATATCTATATATATATACTTCATCTTGATTCTTAATTGTTATTTTCACAGATTTGTTATTTCTTCTACAAGAACATAGCTTTCGGTCTAACTCTCTTCTACTTCGAAGCCTTTACGGGGTTTTCTGGTCAATCAATTTACAATGACTCCTACTTATTACTCTTCAACGTTGTTCTCACATCTCTCCCCGTCATTTCCCTCGGAGTTTTTGAACAAGATGTTCCATCTGATGTCTGCTTACAAGTACTATAAAGTCCTTTCCATCACCTTTCACATATAAAAAAAGCAAACCTTCTTCTTGAATCTTGATTCATTTCTTGGCCTGTGTTCTATTTTTCTAGTTCCCTGCATTGTATCAACAAGGCCCCAAGAACCTCTTCTTCGACTGGTACAGAATCCTTGGATGGATGGGGAATGGAGTTTACGCATCCGTAGTCATCTTTACACTGAACATTGGAATCTTCCATGTCCAATCATTCCGCTCAGAGGGCCAAACCGCAGACATGAATGCAATGGGAACCGCCATGTTCACATGCATCATCTGGGCAGTGAATGTTCAAATCGCTCTAACCATGAGTCACTTCACTTGGATCCAACACGTAATGATTTGGGGAAGCATAGGAGCTTGGTACGTCTTCCTCGCTCTTTACGGTATGTTACCACCAAAACTCTCCGGTAACATCTTTCACAT
Organism: Camelina laxa; assembly: GCA_024034495.1. Taxonomy (NCBI): domain Eukaryota; kingdom Viridiplantae; phylum Streptophyta; class Magnoliopsida; order Brassicales; family Brassicaceae; genus Camelina; species Camelina laxa. Next base: position 1,130,678 of record CM043884.1, read on the forward strand.
GCTGGTCGAGACTCTAGCGCCAGCACCCATCTTCTGGCTAACTTCACTACTGGTCATAGCTGCCACAACACTTCCTTATTTGTTCCACATTTCATACCAAAGATCAGTGAACCCTCTTGACCATCACATTATACAAGAGATCAAGCATTTCAGGATTGATGTAGAGGATGAGAGAATGTGGAAACGAGAGAAGTCAAAGGCAAGAGAGAAGACAAAGATTGGGTTCACGGCTCGAGTTGATGCTAAAATCAGGCAACTAAGAGGAAAGCTTCAAAGGAAGCATTCAGTTTTGAGTGTAATGAGTGGAACATCGTCTAATGATACATCTTCAACCTCACAACAGACTTGATGATGGAGACCAAGTAAGTTTTTTTAAATATATAATTACTGTGACATTTTTCTCGGGAAATCATCAGATGAAGAATGAGAAAATTGGATTCGTGTTAGATGAAAGAAAGAGACTTTTTTTATTTATATATGTTCTTTACTAATCAAATGGTTTATACAATTAGACAAACGTAGAAGAAAGAGGGGAATGTTGTATGGTGTTGGTGTGTTCAATATTTGAAGAAAAAAGAGATGTGAATACTAATTAGACAAATGGTTGACGTTTTCTTTTCCGACGCTATTCTCAGTGTTACCAAACGTGAATTCCAAATACTATTTGAACTAAAACTATCGAATGAGATGAAGTATATGTGACAAAACCGTAAAACAGGCACAGCATCTCTGTGACATAAGACTGAAATAGAGAAAGATTTGTGGATCATATACACACAATCGAAGAAATAAATATTGCATGTGATTTAAACGAAAAATGGTCAGAAGAGACATATGTTTCACAAAGTTGATGAAGAATACTAGAGAATGAAAAAAAAGATGTATGGATGATTCAGACTTTCAGAGAGAGAAAGAGAGAGAGGAACGGGTCAAAAATCAAGAAACAAGTAACCTTTCTTCTTCTTCTTCTTCTTCTTCTTCTTCTTCTTCTTCTTCACAGCAAATCGGCCACGTTTGATGGCAGCTCCTCAACGACCACATTGTAGAATTTCTGAATATCGAACAGCATTCTTTCATCATCACGAGTCACAAAGTTAATGGCCACACCCTTTCTCCCGAATCTTCCACTTCTTCCGATACGGTGAAGGTAGTTCTCCGGCTGAGTTGGGAGGTCAAAGTTGATGACCAGAGAGACTTGCTGCACATCAATACCACGAGCCAAGAGATCGGTTGTGATGAGAACACGAGAAGAACCAGACCTGAATTCTCTCATGATGATGTCTCTTGTGTTTTGGTCCATGTCTCCATGAGTTGCTGAGACTGTGTGGTCACGGCTTCTCATTTTGTCTGTGAGCCAGTCCACCTTGCGACGAGTGTTGACGAAGATGACACTCTGCGTGATGGCTAGAGTCTCATAGAGATCGCACAGAGTCTCGAGCTTCCACTCTTCCTTCTCCACGTTCACGTAGAATTGCTTGATACCTTCAAGTGTGAGCTCATCACGTTTCACCAAGATTCTCACTGGTTTGCTCATGAACTTTCTTGTGATCTCAAGAGCTTCTGGTGGCATCGTTGCTGAGAAGACTCCAACCTGAATCTTAGGTGGGAGAAGCTGGAATATGTCATAGATCTGCAAAATTCACCAGAAAACAACATATAACCAAGTCATGATCACACATTCATAATAAACAAACATACTAGGTATATGATCAAACTTTGTAAAGGAAAGACAAACCTGATCCTTGAAACCACGGGAGAGCATCTCATCAGCTTCATCAAGGACAAACATCTTGATGGAGTCAGCGCGAAGAGATTGTCTTCGAAGCATGTCAAACACACGACCAGGAGTTCCAACGACAACATGAACACCAGCCTGGAGAATGCGCTGATCCTCACGGACGCTGGTTCCACCAACACAGGCATGAACCTTGACGCCGATGTAGTCACCGAGGGCACGCATGACCTTCTCAATCTGCTGAGCAAGCTCTCGGGTAGGAGCCAAAACGAGAGCCTGGCACTGAACAAGGGTATAGTCAAGCTGCTGCAAGACGCCAGAGCAGAAAGTGGCGGTCTTTCCAGTACCAGACTGTGCCTGCTGGATCACATCAAGACCCTTGCAAAAGGGTACAATTCCTCTTTGCTGAATAGCAGAAGGCTTTTCAAAACCTAGAAAAAATATCCACATGAGATGACATCTATAGGAATCCCAACATAAACACACAAAAAAGAAAAGGTTGTTTCTAGAGATGTTCCTCACTTACCGTAAGCATAGATACCCCTAAGAAGATTCTCTTGCAGACCCATGGCATCAAAGCTCTCATGGACCTCATCATATGAGGTGAAGAACTCATCCTGTCCATCGAGGCTGCACCCAAAGAAAAATTAAGATTAGCAAACTCGAAAAAAAACCACATCACACCAGAGTATTGACATTATATAGATCTTATGGACTTACACTTCATTAAGCCTCTGGTCAAACTGACGCGTATCAAACTGCGTACCTTCTGGTGCTGTTCCTGCCATACTACAACAAACAATACACAAAAGAGACAACGTGTTAGATCCCAAAAAAAAAAGCTAAAGACAAATTGAACAAGCCATCCATAGAGTTGTACAAGAAGCAAAAATGTAACAGAATAGCCAAACTCGAAGTCCATAAAGAGAGGAAGACAAGCATTAATATCTGAATTAATTAGATGTCAGGAGAGAAATAGGTATATGGTTCATCCAAATATCATAGATACCATTCAAAAAAAAGTATCTACCTCTCCAGAAAAGCATATCATAAACACACAAGTATCGAACAATCAAAAAAGATTAACCAATCGAGTGAAAAGGATTTGAAGGGTTTGAGCAACAAGTTGAATCACAGATTTACAAAGCATCAAAATTTTAAACTTCGGACTCGACCCAGATGAATCCGAACCAAATCCATCGCAAAGAGATCCAATCGTCTCATCTAAACACAAAAGGAACAAATAACAGAGAAGAAGAACAGAGAATTACAAACCTGGAGCTTAAGTAGTTGAATGAAAGATGAAAGCTTTGAGAGCAAAAGTAAAGGACTTTGTTGTTAGGTAGCTTGAAATCTCGGAAACTCGGATCTGGTTTGGTTGTAGAGAAAGAGAGAGATAATAGAGATCGAAGGATGCTAATAAAAATTTGAGGTAGAGAGAGACAGAACCGATACGTGTTACCCACTTTTATACTCCTCCTTTTTTTTTTTTTTATTAATCTCTGTGACCTTTGTTAGGGTTTTCCTTTTCCTTTTTAGAATTGTTTTTTTTTTTTCCTCACTTTTCTGTATTTCCAATTTTACCCCTACTTTCCTCTCTCCTTTTCGATTTGGGATTTTTCCTAATTTTTCTCGCGTGGAAATATCCCAATATTGTTTATCAATAAACTTATTTTACACCAATGTAAAAAAGGAATATGAATTGCAATTGCATACAAACACGTAAAAGAAAAATCACAATGTTGTTTTCAAGTAGAAATATGATTACCTAGTTTTATGTCACCATACCAACTTTTTCGTTAGACAAAAAATAGACCAAAATTCTTTGTAAAGCTTTTTACTTTCCAGCACCTTTTGATGCTTTATGACGTAGCAAAGCATTCTCAAGACTCAAATAGACTTTCTAGAGAAAAATAAATCAATTTATTATCAATTTATGTTAGATGCTAGACACTTTTTTTATGAACAAAAAGTTAGTTCCTCACAACACACTAAGTTGGTTAGATTAGAAGATAGTCAAATGAAATCACTTATCTAAACTGAACAAAACCAGATAATATACGATCGCGTCTAATACCGTAGAACAACCTCTTCCCCAAGAGCACCTGCAAAAACCAAAGCAAACGACCAGTGATGACCATGATTATTATATGATGTCAATCGATGTGCCATGTAGGTTTCTTGAGATTACATACATTGTTGGTGGATTTCTAAGCATAACTGAAGCATCGCGTGGCTTTCTTCTACCAACTTGTGCATTTGTCGTTCTTCTTCCACTGCCTCTGCTGCTATCAACCTTTTGTTATCTGATTCTGTTAGTTTCATTGCTACAACTTCTGGTGCTATTTCCAACACTTTGCTTTCTAATTCTGACATCTTGTAGCCATCTAATACCTGCATTATGCAAGCTCTTCTGATTTTTAATCGAATAATAATAAGCCGAATTTGACACTTACTATGAACGAGTGTCTAATCGATCTTGTCGTAATAGATGATGATGCATCAAATAGATAACTGTGCAGTTAATATATAAAGATACCTTTTCCAGTTTGCCTCGAGAAACGAGAATTTTCAGGCACTCACTCAAAAACATCCTAAAGTCTTCTCGCTCCTCGTACCCGACCTGAAGTTGACCAACCACAGAGAATAACTTTCAACTTGAGATCATATCTTTAGATGCTATGATACCGTTAAATTGGATGAGTAACACAAAGTACATAGATGTAAGATTACGTCAAATTCTTCTGCCCACTCATTGATTCCTTCTGCAACTTTATCTGCTGCTGCGTCTATCTCCTGTGTTTCTTTTAGTTTTGTTGATATCGCATACGTACTTGGTAGCTCTGGTGGGTTCGTGGAATCTTTTGGATGCAGGATGTGTGTAGGTTTATCAGCTTTCGTAGTCGAGATTTTGTAACGATTTCGTACCTGCATTTGTGAAGTACTTTTTTGAGTTTATAAAACAATATAACACAAATTTATTATTACTTCATCTTGTCAAAATAGATGTAGGGGTACGGGTGAAATGTAGACAGGATTGTGACAAACCGCGCATCAAGAAAAACAAAACTAGTTACCTTTTTGAGTCTGTCTTGAGAAACAAGGATTCTTAGGCTGCTACTCAACAGTTTCTTAATGGTTTTTGGAACCTCATGTCGTTCCTGCAATTGATCAACCACAATAATTAACGTCCATCTGAATTCAACGGAAATCATATTCTTGGTGTTATGATTGAACATAAATATGAGAGATATTCAAACTATTATTTCAAAGCTTGAACCAGGATACAATGGATTAAACTAGAGAAGAGAACGTAATGCAGCAGCATTGGTGAAGGCAAAGGATTCATGATTGGGGTCAAATGTATAAGGAGGAAACAAGACCCACATTTAGATTTTTTCCTGGGTCCATCCAAATTTCTTGACCATTTCGTAAAGTTGCAGTAACTGAGCGCAACAAAGAGGTTCTAACAGGCCAGTTGGTAATGCTATTCAAATGACATCAAAATGTTTGCAGTCATCATGGTTTCGGTAGACTACTCACTACACATATATATCTACGACCTTAGAAGTTACCAACTGATTATCAAATAACTATCCTAAAAGTCTGAATGTTCTATCCGTTGTGACCCATTACTGACTCACGTCGGACCATTATACACAATCTATCATCTCAGTTCAGGTGACTCTACCAAGAAATTGCGATAAACTGAGTAACGAATGTCAAACATAAACCATGAAAACAAAGACATCAATGTAAATATCCACTTCACCTCGATAAAGCTGAGAATCTCCTTGAGATCAGAACCATTCTCATCCTTGATTGTTGATATAGCCTCAAAAACCATTGGAACGTACCTTGCAACAAGATAAAAAGAAGGTGTCAGGAGAAAAATACAGAAATCAAAGAAAATTCCAATTGAAAAAGAATCTCCAAAGGTAACAAACCTAGTATCATTGCTCATATCTGATGAACTACTTGGAGAAGGCTCGTTGCTAACAACAACAACACGAGAAGAAGAGGAAACGATTGATTTCTCCAAATTCCCCACACGATTTTTCATATTTCGCCATTTATCCTTTGGACAACAAAACCAAACATTAAAGACCAAAATTACGATCCTTAGTTCCAAAATCGATTTCTATGGAAGATTTTTTTTTGGGAATTTACGAATATGTACATACATACCTTGAGGTTAATGTTAGTGCGATCTAGAAGATGAAGGGAAAACTCAGGATCTTCTATGATATTCGCCCATTTTCCAGAACCGTGCTTGGCTATTCCGGCGACAAGCGCCTCCTCTTCCTCCGCCGTCCATTTATTCTTCCGATGTCCTAGCATCTCTAATCCCTTCGTCGCCTCTATCTCTCTCTCTCTCTCAATCAAATTCTCTTTCGCTATCCTCTAAAACTAAGCGTATATAGCAAACACACTCGTACGCTTCGTCGTCTTCTCCGTCAGTGCGTCACCGGCGAACAAGTCTGTCACCTCCTAATTCCAGTATTCCCGCTTATCTATTTCCTTTTTTTTTATTCTTCAACTCGAAAATATAAAGCATTGAAAAGGCTTCATCATAAAGCTTTTCAATGGGCCTCACCGACATAAAGGCCCATTATTAAAACCGAATCTTGATCTGCTCGGGATTTTGAGACTAATCTCGACCGTTCAAAATATACTCTCATGGTCTCAAAGTATTGCTGGGTGCTTGGGATTATGAGACTAATTTTGTGTGGCAATGTATTGCTGGGTGCTTGACGACAAGCCAAAAACTACACTATCGCCATATTGGTAGAGACAAAGGATGTTCTAGATGTGGAGCGGACGAAGAAACCATCAATCATGTGATCTATGAATGCCCCCCAGCTAGACAAGTATGGGTTTTGTCGAATATTCCTTCATCCCCTATGTTGTTTCCTTCATCGTTAATATATAATAATTTTGATTATTTATATTGGCGAGGTGAGGACGTGGGAGCGAATGAGGAGAGTTTAAGAGTTTTTCCATGGATTATGTGGTATATTTGGAAGGCGCGGAATAAAAAAGTCTTCGACAATATTTCAGAACCACCACAAGAGACTCTTGATATCGCTATTCAAGAGGAAGAAGCATGGAGGCGAGCAAATAGGAGAGAAGATCCCCTAGGAGGGACAGAGCCCACAATGGAGATTATGCCTATCCCATATGATGTTCTTGTTTGTTTTATTGACGGGTCTTGGCATGCGTCAGATTCACGAAGTGGGCACGGTTGGATTGTGACTTATGAAGGGAGAATGAGGCATTTAGGATTGAAGGGTTCGCGTAGAAGTCTTTCCCCTCTTCATGCCGAGTTGGAGACTTTTTTATGGGCGATGAAGTGCTTATTGGCGATTCCGTTGACTAGTATCCTCATTATGACAGACTGTTCGGACCTTGTTGCTATGACGTCAAACCCAGAGGCATGGCCTGCATTTGCAGTAGAGATGAAGGATTTTATGTATTACAGAAACTTATTTTCTTCATTGATTATTAGATATATCCCTCGTAGTGGTAATACTATGGCTCTCTTTAGAAGAGAGTTCTCAACAGTGAACTAGTATATGGCGTTTAGATGACAAAAAAAAAAAAAAAACGATCAGAATCTAATTTATGGCTATCTTCCATAGCTTAAGAGCTGTGTTTTCAATATATGTTTTTGGTCTCAAGTGCTTATTTCCCCTAGATAAAGTTAAGAGCTACAAACACATTTTATGGGAGCAGTAAAAATGTGGAATAGGATGTTAAAACGGTACTAAAGAACTTGCTTTTACACAAGAGTTGTTTCATGATAAAAAAAAATACAAGTTGAAGTAGCAAAAGTAAATTAGATCAAGCTCTCCGCAAACTCGGTTTCTATGCGGAATATGACAGGTCATGATCAGATAATGGCATCTCACAGCTTCCTCATGAGTAGGAAGAGCCTCTGGTCGAGTTCAAAGTGAGAAATGTGAGCTGGATCTCCCTTAAGCAACATCAGGAGGCCGCCAAATGAAACATACAGCTCTCTGGAAATACACAATTTAGAAGAGAAAAAAAACCAAAACATGATGGTTAGATTCTGTAAGTTGAATTCGATCTATTTGGATAAACACTGAATTACTTAGATTTCCAGGGTTTAGGTCTTACGCTTGTGGAGTTTTGCCGTCACGCTCAGAGATCTTGTAAAGCTTCCCGTGCATGATGTATTCATACTTATCTGCAAGTGTTTTCTTTGCTCCCTATATAATAGATGGAAACTACATAAGATTGATGATCGGATGAGTAAACAACATTCTTGGTTTTCAAATTTATATTATCAAGATTTAAGTCACTAAAGCTTGTTTAAATCCCAAATGTTTACTCTTATTCCTAGATATACAGGCTTCTCGAATCAGCCAACAGAGCTGTAATATCAACCATTAAGCATTCACAGTTGTATCCTAACCAGATCTTAATACGGGTTCTGGCCAAGCAAACAAGAGAGTGTGTATACGTACACAAAAACAGATCAAACAGAGAAAAGGCAGTAGCTTTATTACCGGGGTAAAATATCCGGTATCAGGGGTTCCATCGAGATTCAGTGTGGGAGCCATAGCAAGTGTGAACTTATCACCAACAGCCAATGGATAAACCTCTGTGTTAACATCAAGATGCATAAACATTTCCAAGTTGTGGCTCGTAGCTTCAACGCGAGTAACTGTAACCAAACACAAATCATTGTAGGTTTCAAAGAAAGCAACTCAATTTGAAGACTCCAGACTTTACAGTTCAGAATTTTTCAACAGTACCCACTCACTCAGACCAAAACAAAAAGGATAAACGAACGAAAGAACTCATTCACCAAAACAGAAACGAGACAGCTACAAAAAAAAAAGGTCGATTTAAGTGGCGAGGTTAAGAAAGTAAATACCTTTATCGAACTTTTTACCATCAGGGTCAAGCTTATTGACCACGAAGATATCCTCGAACATAATGATATTGCTCGCCATCTGCAAACACGGAAGTCCAAAAACCCTAAATAAAATCTCAATTCCTTGACAGAAAAAAAAAAAACACGATTCGAGAACCAAAGCAAACAACAGCTATATGAACAGCTAGTGGAATTAAGAAGCCGAAATCTGAAATCTACCTATAAGAAACCAATCGCAGAGAAACGTAAATATATTCCGAACCTGGAGTTTGAGAGTTGAGGGAGAGATGAAAGCTTGAGAACAAAAGGTAAAGACTTTACAAAAGAAAAAATTGAGAGAGAGAGAGAGAGATAGAGAGAGAATTAAGGTCATTAAGTCCCTAAAGCCCCACGCCATTATGATGGGCTTGCAATGAGGCCCACTATTAAAATTGAGCTCTCATAACCGTATTTAAACTAATCTCGACCGTTGAAATTACTTGATCACACTTTCTATTTCTGTATTAGAAAAACTATTGGGATTGGTATAATCTGTAAAAGCTTTTCTACTAACAAAAGGTAGAAAAGATTAGTTTGTTGTCTTTACAACCAGCAAACGGAAGTAACAAAGAGTGATTAGTTTGTCAAAGGAAATCACATTTTTTCTACACACACTTTTTTTACTCAAAGCCAAAAAAACTGTTAAAGAAGAAACTGGTCATCGAATACATCAACATTGAACCGGACCAGAATATCAAGCTTTTTTCCGCAGGAAAACCTTTTGACCATTAGCACCTGCAAGGAACAAAGCAAAAGCTTAGTGATGATGATCATGATGATTGACAATACATCGTCGGTTTAAGAGGTGGACGTTATTACATCGGTTAAGGATCTCTTCGGCTAGCTGCAGGTTTAGTTTGCTTTCAAACTTTAGCACCTGGTCGTGTTTATAGGCAAGGTCTTGTGCCTCTTTTGCTTGACGCTCCAACTGTTCTGCCTCTGCGAGTTGTTTTACTGCTGCGTCTAACTGAGGATTTTCTTCTGGTGGTTTTGGTACGGAAGTAGCAGAAGTACTTGGGGAAGTAGTGTTTAGTGGCTTCGCGCTCGTCGCCTCTTCTGCATTCGTGGCTGGTGGTGGAGTCGGAATATCAAAATCAACAGGGCGGATCCTATAGCGGTCTCCTACCTGCATTTGCAAGTTTTGTAATTTGATCAAACTAAAACTATAGATAGCTAGAATCTTTGCATTAATTAGTATGAAGCGCAGCTCCAGTATTATGGGTTTCTTGTTTAATAAACTTGACAAACTAGTTACCTTTTGTAATTGGCCTTCAGCAACTAGAGCTTCCAGCTGGGCTTCCAACTGCTCCCTAAAATCATCCACTACGTCGAACCTGTCCTGCAATTTATATTAACCACAAGAATAACTCTGAGAATTGAACCCAAACAGCTCTGAATGAGATCTAACAGTCTAACAAATAACAGTGGAGGACTCTACACAGCAAATTTAAGACTCCTTTCTAAGGGTTTTTCAATGGTGTTACGCGTATTTGAAGTCTAATGTTCCAACTAAGAATCCTAATGTTCCATATATCTCTCTGTTGTAATCAGCTATTGACTCACTTCATCAGAACCAACCAATATACACACAAGCTATACACTTAATATGAGTCATGACCATGAAACACAGATACTTATAGAGAGAAAGGGGGAAAGAGATTTTCCTAACCTCGATAAAATTGTAAATGTCATCGAAATCAAGACCAGTTCCATCTTCATAGATTGTTTCTAAAGCCTTAAAAATCAATTCATCACTAGTTAACCTGATTCAAAAGAGTATATAAGAAGGGAACAAATCTGTCAAAAACATTAGAACCAGGAAGTAAAGATTGGTGTTAATTAAAGAACTAAACTAGAAAAGCTAAAGATCAATTTTTCAAAGACAAAGATCACAAACGCATAGGGAACGTACGCTTCTGCTGAAGGATCTGAAGATGTTAAGGGAGCTGAAGAAGAAGGTTCTGCTGAAGGATCTGAAGATGTTAAGGGAGCTGAAGAAGAAGGTTCGCCGCTGAAACAATAAAAACAAAGAGATAGAAATTGGCATTACTAGTTGAAGCAGAGGTTTTAAACATCCATCGATCGATCGATCTCCAAGATTGCTTTTAAAGAATCCAAAAAATTAAAAAAAAAAAAAAAGTATCACTAACCGTGAGGGAATGTTCGATGCTGATAAAGGATCTGAGGGAACGGTCGAGTCTGATGAAGGATCTGAAGAAGAATCCTTGGCCGTTGAAGAAGAAGTTTCGTATCTATCAAGAAAATTGAAATTATTAGTTGAAGGCAGAGGTTTAAGCATCGATCAATCTTTTTGTATTTCCCACAAAACCAAACAATCCAAATGAGATAACGAACCCAGAGGGAGCTTTATTATCTGATGAACTATCGTCAGAATCCATGGCCACTGACGAAGGCTTGACGCTGAAGGAAAAAAAGAAACAAAGAAAACAAAAGATCAAGCAATTGAAGCAGAGATTTTAAGCATCGACCTCTTTTGATTTCCCCAAATTTTGGTTCGATTGAATCGAACTGCGAAAGAAAGAGAAATATTTGGATCATTAGCGTTACGTACCTGAGTTTCAGAAAAACCCAGTCGCAGTCGTCTCGTTTCGTCGGAGAAGAAGATGTAACTAACTCTGTTTCCCGCTTTTCTACTTTTTTTTTTTTTTTTTTCTTTTCAGTTTTCAACTGCAAAAAATCGTGTAAAATATTATATAGCAATCCGATTGGGCCATTAAAGGGCCTAGTTCGTTCAGGCCTGTAATCAATAAAGCCAACTTTAATCACGCCCGTACGATTAAGCTGCAATGATGATAAAAGCCATACGCACTGGTTTGTTCATTCATTCACCAGTCACTGGTTCGGGTCACATATTCTCTCTCGCTGTCTTTTGGTAAATCAGAAAGCTGAAAGAAACCAAAACAAAATAAAATTGAAAAATTAAAATCAAAATTCAATAAACAACAACAACAACAACACCAAATAAAACCCTAACAGTCCAAACAAAAAAGTTTCTTCTTCCTTCCTTTGCTTAGAGAACCAAAACACAGAGAGAGAGGTGAGAAACGAGGATCGGATCGGCTGAAGCAGTTCCGATTACATAATCAATGGCTTCTTATGCGTCACGTATCATCAATCACTCCAAGAAGGTAATTGTTTCTCGATTTCGTTTTCTCCGATCATTTTGCATTATTATGTTCGTCACCGATCGTGGTATTCGAATTTGGGTTTCTGATTTCGAGATTCAATTGAAAATTGTGGTTCTTCTGATAATCTCGGATTCTTACTTTCCAAGTTACGATCAATGTGCTGAATTAGCTATAGATTGAGAGCTTTATTATGATCAGCCTGCTTCTGCGAGATGATTGAGATCTGTAACACCGCCACTTGTTTCTTTACAGTTGAAGGATGTTTCGACTTTACTGCGCCGGGAACATGCTTCAACAGTTCGCTATTTCTCTAACACTAATCGAGCTCCTCTGAACAGAGAAGGTAATTTTCGATCCTCTTGAGGTAGACGTTTTGTATGGTTCTATGGTTAGTGTTTATGAGATTCTCTGCTTGTTGCTTCAGCTTCTTTTTTTTTTGTTATGGTCTTCAGATACTGTCAATGCCCGTTTTGGTTATTCCCCACTGGAGAGGATTTCCAAATGTAGCACCAGCACTGTAAGTTTGTTGCTCTTCTCTGTAGCTGTGTTGCAGTGTCTCTTCTCATTGATTCATGTTAACTAGTTAGCAGAAAACCTTACGAGTTTTATGTGGCCTTGATGTCGTTAATTTCATTGTTTAGGTAGCAGTGTCCAGTTTTTCAACTGCGAGAACAAATCTAAGCAGTGCAATGGGAAGGCCAATGTTTGGAAAAGATTTTTCATGGTTCAGTCTCACTCTCTTACTCTATGTGGCCTTAGCTGCCTGCTTGTATAGATTCTTTTTATTTCTAACTATAAGCTTACTTTTTTCTGCATTCCAGTTCAATGCAATCAGCTAGAGGATTTTCAACGGGTTCAGGTAGTCAGCTTTTTCTCCCAGACCTTTAAATTTGTTCGATGAGCTTTTGTTCACTTTACTCTTGTAGTTTCCACCTTGCTCTTACATACACATTCACCGTCTCCATTTTAGTTGAGGGTAATCTGTTTCGCATCGTTATTCATCTGTGGCTTTACTTGAGCAATATCAGATTTTATGACTTTCCTAGAAAATGGTTATTCCTTGGATATACTAATTCTGTATCTGGATAACAGTTTAAGGGCTTTACTGCAAAATCCCTGCTACGAAAGTTGCATAGTGCTTCAACAATTGTGTAATTGAGAATGCTAAATGGTATGAGATTTACATTGGTTTACCTAGAATTTCTGAAAATGTGTTTCAGATCTGCCTCCTCATCAAGAGATCGGGATGCCTTCTCTCTCGCCAACAATGACTGAGGCATGGACCTCTATTTACCTCTTCATAAAAAGTAATGTTCGTTTATTTTTACGTTGCAATAACTTAATAAGCTGTTTTCCTACTTTTCAGGGTAACATTGCCAGGTGGCTGAAAAAAGAGGGTGATAAAGTTGCTCCTGGGGAAGTACTCTGTGAAGTTGAAACTGTAATGTCAATCTTGACTGATTCTCATCTCCGTATTTTATATTCATGTTTTGGAAATAACTCTAACTAGGTTATCTTCTGTAGGACAAAGCAACCGTCGAAATGGAATGCATGGAAGAGGGCTATCTCGCCAAGATTGTAAAAGAGGAGGGTTCAAAAGAAATTCAAGTCGGCGAGGTATGAAAATTGTCTGGTTTCTGTAGAGTTATGTATTATCGTGGTTTCTCATGGGACTCAGGGTATTGGTTTTAGGATCCACAGTCCATTTATGGAAATGTTCAATGGAATTATTTGGATCATGTCAAATTTCTTTTGCCTTCAAGTAGGTAATTGCTATTACAGTTGAAGATGAAGAGGACATTGGAAAGTTCAAAGATTACACCCCATCATCTACTGCTGATGCCGCTCCTACTAAGGCAGAACCGACTCCTACCCCACCAAAGGAAGAGAAGGTTGAACAGCCATCATCGCCTCCTGAACCGAAGGCTTCCAAGCCTAGCGCACCTCCCACAGGAGAACGTGTTTTTGCTAGTCCTCTTGCAAGAAAGTTGGCTGAAGATAATAATGTCAGTATCACATTGTTCTAGGAATTCTTTTATTCTCCCTAATCTTCCTGCTTATTTTTTCTTCTCGTTTACTTTTTACAAAAATCAGGTGCCTCTTTCAAACATTAAAGGCACAGGTCCTGAAGGACGGATAGTGAAGGCAGATATCGATGAATACTTAGGTATCAGTCACTCCTTGACTCTTAGTTTCCTTTCGTTTTCTTTCAGACCTTTCTTGCCTCTGTTTACAGTATATCACTCATCCTTATGTCCTACTACATCTTCCAATGGTGCAGCTTCAGGTGGTAAAGGAGCTACTGCGAAGCCATCTAAATCTACTGATTCTAAGGCCCCAGCTTTGGACTATGTTGACATCCCTCATTCTCAGATACGAAAGGTAAAACCTATATAGCCCTTGCAGCCTTGTTACGCTAGTTTCAATAGATTCAAGGATTCTGAAACCTCTTTAACTTTATAATTTTGACAGGTCACAGCCTCACGTTTGGCATTCTCAAAGCAAACTATCCCTCACTATTACTTGACCGTAGATACATGTGTTGACAAACTTATGGGGTAAGTATAAAGTTTTGAATGATTTATTTTGAGTCGCTGTCAATTGGTAAGCTAGACAAACCGATTTTTGTATATGCAGTTTGAGGAGTCAGCTTAATTCATTCCAAGAGGCTTCCGGTGGGAAACGGATATCTGTCAATGACCTTGTTGTTAAGGTACATCTTACTTGTGTATACTTTACATGCAAGCCAACAGATCTTCAAATATATCCTACCCGTCGTCATGCTTTTTAGGCTGCTGCATTAGCTCTCAGGAAAGTTCCTCAGTGCAATAGTTCATGGACTGACGAGTACATCCGCCAGTAAGTACATTGACAACCTTTTGAATATGAATGGGGTAGCAAACATCTTAACCTTTCTCTGTAGGTTTAAAAATGTGAACATCAACGTCGCAGTGCAGACAGAAAACGGGCTTTATGTCCCTGTCGTGAAGGTGTGTGCAAAATAATGTTTAACCCTTCTCTGTAGCACAAACTTCAAATTTCTTAATTACATATTTCAATTTCTTGATTCCAGGACGCGGACAAGAAGGGTCTGTCAACAATTGGAGAAGAAGTTCGGTTATTGGCTCAAAAGGCAAGAGAGAACAGCTTAAAGCCAGAAGATTATGAGGTGAGAGAAATTTATTAGCTTAACTCACCAATCATATCTTTCAATAAACAGGCTAATAATCTCGTTTTCTCAGGGAGGAACATTTACGGTCTCTAACTTGGGAGGACCGTTTGGCATCAAGCAATTCTGTGCAGTCGTTAATCCACCACAAGCCGCAATTCTAGCAATTGGATCCGGTAAGCTCTTCTCTCTCTCACACTGCAGAACAGAGTTTTTAACTACGTTACGAAAGATCCAATAACCGATTCAAGTTGTGTCTGATTCTTAAAAAAAAAAAAACAGCTGAAAAGAGAGTTGTCCCTGGTAACGGTCCTGATCAATTCAACTTTGCTGCTTACATGCCTGTTACACTGAGCTGTGACCATCGCGTAGTAGACGGTAATCCGGTTCTTTTATCATCATTGATTTCATTCATCATCATTGTGTAAATCTAATCTTCTTCTTTCTGCAGGTGCCATTGGAGCTGAATGGTTGAAAGCATTTAAGGGATACATTGAGAACCCTGAATCCATGTTGCTTTAAAAGAGAACCACACAATGGACAAATCACATCAAAGCTCGTAAGGGTCTCTGATCTCGCATTTTCTCTGGTTTACTCTGTACCAATTAGATTTCTTTGTTTCCATACGTTGAAAATCTCAGGTTCTTTCGAGTTTTTTAAATGGGTTAAAAAGATTTTTTTGTTTCTCCGAATAAAAATATGGGTGGGAATCAGCATTTCTACTGTAAACTGGATTTTGGGATATTCTTTGCTGGTTCTGGTTGTTGTTGATGGAGGGTGGTAAAAAGAAAACCCATTAATTTATTTTGTTAATCCTTTTGTGAACTAACCCCATATGGGATGGGTTTTGTAACCATACAAGTAGATTGTTTTGAGTGAGTGAGTGAGTGAGTGAGTGAGTGAGCTTCGTAGTCTCTATTTATAAATAATAGTAAACTTCTAAAACAACATTGAATCGAAAAATCTTCGATTAAGCAAACGAGTCCATTGAATCCAATAATACAGTGTCGTTGTTGACAAAAAGGAACTGTTGGATTCAAAGCCACTGGATTTATCCATCTTCGACAGATACAAATTAACTTGCGATTTGCTTCAATACAGTAATGTTGCGATTTGCTAACATGTTGCTTGTCGTTTATCTAAGTTTTGCTTTATCATAATTGCAAAAAAACAAATCCCAAAATTTTCAGCTGAAACCAAAGTTGAGGGTCGTAACATCGGGGTTAACATTAAAGAAAATGGAAATTTGAGGGTTTAAGATAAATCTACTAATATTTAAATTGTTATTTTTTCTAATTTATTAAATCAATAATGTTCCACACATTTGTCTTGATTTTAGTTTAGTATTATCATGTTCATATCTTTTTTTTTTCTTCACTAGAAATATTATATTGATAACGAAAATTCGGAAAGATTTCAAATCACAAGATAAAAGATAATAATGAAATTATAGAGACACAAATCATGTTCATATCCTCAATTTCTTCTTTTTCAAAAAATTGTGAGATTTTTAGTTTATATTGCCTATATTAAAAATTTCAGCCATTATTATATATTAGGATAGTACCTGCGCTACGCCGCGGGGCTGATTTTTGTTGGCTTTTTTATTATTATTTTGTTGTTTTTTTTTTGTTTTTGTTAATTTTTATTTTTTATTTGGTTGTGTAGTATTTTTTGTTATACTGTTTTGTTTTGTGGTTATTTTTGTGTTTTGTTTTTGTAAGATTTTTTTGTATTTTGTTGGTCATTTTTAAAAAAAAAATTATTTATTGATATTTACTGTTCTTATTTGTTTTGGTTTTTATTACACCGCAGATATTTTTTATTTTTGTTATTTCATACAAATACAAATTATAAACTTGTAATGATCTCTGTATTACATGAAACTTTATGGTTGATTATATAGTCGTTTTTATCGGCACAGCCAACTAAAGCTAAATATCTTTTAAAACATTATATACTGTGACTACTTATATAAATAGTTTATCACTTTCACAACCGTTCAATATTTGTTACTAAATTAAATTTTTCATTATGCAAACATCGACTACATAAAATTTTGGTTACTATGATATCTCTACTATGAAAATAGAACTAACACATGCCAATTATGAAGTTATTTATATCTTACTTTATATCTCACCAAATTAATTACATTTCCATTTAGTCAATATTTCTTATTTTTCTACCAAAAAAACAAAAACCTATATATCATACTTATGCATTGATTACCTTATATATATATATATATGATATATATTTTGAAAACTACCTTATGCTTTTTTTTCTTCTAAACTATATTTTTTTCTTTTTTTTGTGATAATTTTTAACTCACTTTCTATTGTTGTAAAAAGACAAGTTTTGTCCGTCTTGACTTCAAAATAAAAGTACATATTTAATTAAAAATGTATATTATAAATGGGGATAAATTGTATTTTCATGATTTAGATTACCATTTCAATTCAAAAAAAAACATTTAGAAGGAAAAAAACATTAGGGTAGTTTTGAAAAAAATAATATTGTAGATAGTCTATTAAAAATATCTCCTTGGACCAAAATGGTTGTCTAGAGTTTTAATAACTCATTTACATTGTATAATATTGTTAGAATGATTTTTTTTAGTTCATTTTTTTTTCAGTTCATTTTTTTAGTTCATTTTTTTTTTATAGTTTTGGTATTAAAAAATAGTTTCATCACGTCAATTAGATCAGTTGATTAGACGGTGAGTTTAAGAGTAACCACAAAATATAACACATAAACTTCAAGAAAATGTGAAGTGATCTTAGTGCAATGGCATGAAATAAGTCCATTTGTAGAAGACACCATCACACCCGGGATCGAGTCCCGGCTCCTACGAATGTAGGAATTTGGCTAATGGGCCGGCCAGTTGTGGTCTAATGGTTGACCAAAAAAAAAAAAACTTCAAGAAAACAACATTTATGCTCCTGCAGAAGAATTAGAAGCATCACTCTTCAAACTTCAGAGCCGCTCCCTTGTACAAATCAGAGCCTCCACTATCGTACTCATCCATCTCCATTGCTATTTTACAAAATAAAAGAAAAAAAAAAAACAATATATATAAACAGAGGAATAAGACTCATCATAATAAATTAATACCTTCTCCAACGCTGATTTGGTCGTGGTCACGCAAATGAGAGCATATCTGCTTGAGGCTGAACCAGAGCTGCATATGACCATTACTGTCTTCCCATTTGAGCTGACCACTTGACTTTTGAGCTCGAAACTACCTTCACCCTTTACCTGAATTTGTGCCTTTACTAAAGGTTTATAATGCTTGATCCATGGACTCCTAAGAAACTCATGAGAACCACCACCGTGTCTTCCGTTACTCTGATGTTCAGGTTGTTTCACATTAATCTTCTGCGAGAAACCCACGAAGAAAAACATATGGACAAAATAAAAATTTCAATGAAAAGTGATATTACAACTTCAGCTATAATTAAAAAAAAACATTGTCTTATACCTGTTCTTGAAACGGTTTCCTACCGCTGCTACCGAACCTCGTGGATTCAGATACATTGTCCTTCTTCCCGAGAGCACCAAGGGAACTATATAACTGATCTATGAATGAAGTTTCCATAGATTTAAGATATAAACTATGCTTCTCATTAGTCCATTCGGTATCCATATATTCTTTCCCCGCAGAGTACTGCAACAAAGATTGATCAGAAACTCATCAGTTAATCATACAGGGTAAGATGGTTTTGTTGATTAATTGTTCCCTATCAAGTGATAACAACCGAACTAAGGAAAAAAAATGTTCAGCTTGGAGATCACAAACCCCAAATAATTAAACTGGAAATTGAATGGAATAGCACAACAAAAAAAAATGTACACAGAAGCGTACTAGATACAAGAATTTAGAGAAGAGGAGATAAAAACAAACCTGAGTCATTGATTTAATCACCCCTAAGAATAGACGCACTTTTAGTTTTCCACTTTTCCACTTTTTTTTTTGTTTTTGTTTCTAACTGCAAAATCGTGTAAAATTATATATAGCAATCCGATTGGGCCATTATAAGTTATTAATGGGCCTAGTTCGTTCACGCCTATCAAATATATCAACAAAGTCAACTTTTATCACGACCGTACGATTAAGTTGCGATGATAAAGCCATACGCACTCTAGTCACTGGTTCTCGGACAATAATCTCTTATGCTCCTATTCATCAAAACAATTTCTCAAAACCCCCCAATAAGAAAAAGACAATAATACCCTTAATGAATGTTGTTTTAAGTTAAATATAATTAAATCAGTAAGTATTCAATGAAAAACACAGTAGCTCAGTGGTTGCGAGTTCTATGCGCAAGCGCGCGCTACAATTGGGTACAACTGGGGTAGTTGTACGTTCAATTTTCTTTTAAAAATTATAAGATGGGTAGTTTTGTCCTTTCATTAAAGAAGGGGTAGTAAGAATAAGTGGGAGTTTTTGAAAAATTGTTTTAAGGAAAAGGAGGATAGAAGATTAAAATTCCTGGTTCTCTCGTTGTCTTTTAGTTTTGGTAAATCAGAAAGCTGATAGCAACAGAAAAAAAAAAAGAAATTGAAAAATTAAAAAACCCTAACAGTCCAAACCAAAAAGTTTCTTCTTCCTTCCCTTGCTTAGAGAACCAAACAGAAGGAGAGAGAGGTGAGAAACGAGGATCGGATCGGCTGAAGCAGTTCCGATTACATATCAATGGCTTCTTATGCGTCACGCATCATCAATCACTCCAAGAAGGTAATTGTTTCTCGATGTCGTTTTCTCCGATCATTTTGCATTATTATGTTCTTCACCGATCGTGTGGTATTCGAATTTGGGTTTCTGATTTCTAGATTCAATTGAAAATTGTGGTTCTTCTGATAATCTCGGGTTCTTACTTTCCAAGTTACGATCAATGTGCTGAAATAGCTATAGATTGAGAGCTTTATTGTGATCAGCCTGCCATCATTTGTGATTTTAATTGGGGTTAGCTTGCTTCTGCGAGATGATTGAGATCTGTAACGCCGCCACTTGTTTTTTTTCTTTGAACAGTTGAAGGATGTTTCGACTTTACTGCGCCGGGAACATGCTTCAACAGTACGCTATATCTCTAACACTAATCGAGCTCCTCTGAACAGAAAAGGTAATTTTCGATCCTCTTTGAGGTAGAAGTTTATCCAATTGTACTTTTGTATGGTTCTATGGTTAGTATCTGTGAGACTCTCTACTTGTTGCTTCAGCTTCTTTTCTTTTTTTATGTTATGGTCTTCAGATACTGTCAATGTCCGTCTTGGTTATTCCCCACTGGAGAGGATTTCCAAATGTAGCACCAGCACTGTAAGTTTGTTGCTCTTCTATGTAGCTGTGTTGCAGTGTCTCTTCTCATTGAATCATGTTTACTAGTTAGCAGAAACCTTACGAGTTTTATGTGGCCTTGATGTCGTTATTTTCATTGTGTAGGTACCAGTGTCCAGTTTTTCAACTGCGATAACTAATCTAAGCAGTGCAATGGGAAGGACAATGTTTGGAAAAGATTTTTCATGGTTCAGTCTCATTCTCTTACTATGTGGCCTTAGCTGCCTGCTTGTATAGATTCTTTTTATTCCTAACTATAAGCTTACTTTTTTCTGCATACCAGTTCAACGCAATCAGCTAGAGGATTTTCATCGGGTTCAGGTAGTCAGCTTTTTCTCCCAGACCTTTAAATTTGTTTTATGAGCTTTTCTTCACTTTACTCTTGTAGTTTCCACCTTGCTCTTACATACACAGTCAGCTTGTATATACTAATTCTGTATCTTGGAAACGGTTTAAGGGCTTTATTGCAAAATCCCTGCTAAGACAGTTGCATTGCTTAAACAATTGTGTAATTGAGAATTCTAAATGGTATAAGCTTTACATTGATTCAATTTACCTAGAATTCCTGAAAACGTGTTTCAGATCTGCCTCCTCATCAAGAGATCGGGATGCCTTCTCTCCCGTCAACAATGACTGAGGTATGGACCTTTGTTTACCTCTTGATCAAAACTTACTTTCGTTTATCTTTACGTTCTAATAAGCTGTTTTCCTAATTTCCAGGGTAACATTGCCAGGTGGCTGAAAAAAGAAGGTGATAAAGTTGCTCCTGGGGAAGTACTCTGTGAAGTTGAAACTGTAATGTCGATCTTGATTGATTCTCCTCTCCGTATTTTTATGTTCATGTTTTGGAAATAATTCTAACTAGGTTATCTTCTGTAGGACAAAGCAACCGTCGAAATGGAATGCATGGAAGAGGGCTATCTCGCCAAGATTGTAAAGGAGGAGGGTTCAAAAGAAATTCAAGTCGGCGAGGTATGAAAATTGTCTGGTTTCTGTAGAGTTCTGTATTACCATGGTTTCTCATGGGACTCGGGGTATTTGTTTTAGGATCCACTGTTCATTTGTGGAAATGTTTAATGGAATTATTTGGATCATGTCAATTTTCTTTTGCCTTCAAGTAGGGGAGTGCTATTACAGTTGAAGATGAAGAGGACATTGGAAAGTTCAAAGATTACACCCCATCATCTACTGCTGATGTCGCTCCTACTAAAGCAGAACCAACTCCTACCCCACCAAAGGAAGAGAAGGTTGAACAGCCATCAACGCCTCCTGAACCGAAGGCTTCCAAGCCTAGCGCACCTCCCACAGGAGATCGTGTTTTTGCTAGTCCTCTTGCAAGAAAGTTGGCTGAAGATAATAATGTCAGTATCACATTGTTCTAGGAATTCTTTTTTTTACCTAATCTTCCTACTTATACTTTCTTCCCCTTTACTTAAAAAAAATCAGGTGCCTCTTTCAAACACTAAGGGCACAGGTCCTGAAGGAATCATAGTGAAGGCAGATATCGATGAATACTTAGGTATCAGTCACTCCTTGACTCTTCGTTTCCTTTCTTTCTCTTTTAGACCTTTCTTGCCTCTGTTTACAGTATATCACTCATCCTTGTGTCCTACTACATCTTCCAATGGTGCAGCTTCAGGTGGTAAAGGAGCTACTGAGAAGCCATCTAATCTACTGATTCTAAGGCCCCAGCTTTAGACTATGTTGACATCCCTCATTCTCAGATACGAAAGGTAAAACCTATATAATCCTTGCAGCCTTGTTACGCCAGTTTCAAAAGGTTCAAGGATTCTAAAACCTCTTTAACTGTATAATTTTGACAGGTCACAGCCTCACGTTTGGCATTCTCAAAGCAAACTATCCCTCACTATTATTTGACCGTAGATACATGTGTTGACAAACTTATGGGGTAAGTATAAAGTTTTGAATGATATATTTTGAGTCGCTGTCAATTGGTAAGCTAGACAAACCGAGATTTATATATGCAGTTTGAGGAGTCTGCTTAATTCTTTCCAAGAGGCTTATGGTGGGAAACGGATATCTGTCAATGATCTTGTTGTTAAGGTACATCTTGCTTGTGTATACTTTACATGCAAGCCAACAGATCTTCTAATAAACCATACCCGTCGTCATGCTTTTTAGGCTGCTGCATTAGCTCTCAGGAAAGTTCCTCAGTGCAATAGTGCATGGACTGATGAGTGATGATTACATCCGCTAGTAAGTACATCGACAACCTTTTGAATATGAATGGGTTAGCAAACAGCTTAACCTTTCTCTACAGGTTTAAAAATGTGAACATCAACGTCGCAGTGCAGACAGAAAACGGGCTATATGTCCCTGTTGTGAAGGTGTATGCAATATAGTGTGGAACCCGTCGCTGTAGCACGAACTTCATATTGCTGAATTATATCGAATTCTTGATTCCAGGATGCAAACAAGAAGGGTCTGTCCACAATTGGAGAAGAAGTTCGGTTATTGGCTCAAAAAGCAAGATAGAACAGCTTAAAGCCAGAAGATTATGAGGTGAGACAATTTTATTAGCTTAACTCACCAGTCATATCTTTCAATAAACAGGCTAATAATCTCGTTTTCTCAGGGAGGAACATTTACGGTCTCTAACTTGGGAGGACCGTTTGACATCAAGCAATTCTGTGCAGTCGTTAATCCACCACAAGCCGCAATTCTAGCAATTGGATCTGGTATGCTCTTCTCTCTCTCACACTGAATAATAGAGTTTTTGTGACTGAGACTAAGGACAAATCACATAGAAATCTCAGTCTTTGTAACTGAGACTAGGGACTAATCACATAGAAATCTCAGTCTTTGTGACTGAAACTAGTAAAATCCCTAAAACATTTCAGTCTTTATGACTGAGACGGAGGACAAATAACAAAGAAATCTCAGTCTTTGTCACTGAGAATAGGGACAAATCACATAGAGACTAGTAACAAATCACATAAAAATCTTAGTCTTTGTGACTGAGATTAGGGACAAACCACATAGAAATCTCAGTCTTTGTGACTGAGACTAGGGACAATTCACATAGAAATCTCAGTTTTTGTCACTGAGACTAGGGACAAATCACAAAGAAATCTTAGTCTTTATCACTGAGACTAGGGACAAATCACATAGAGACTAGTGACAAATCACATAGAAATCTCAGTCTTTGTGACTGAGACTAGGGACAAACCACATAGAAATCTCAGTCTTTGGGACTGAGACTAGGGACAAATCACATAGAAATCTCAGTCTTTGTAACTTAGACTAGGGACTAATCACATAGAAATCTCAGTCTTTGTGACTGAAACTAGGAAAGTCCCTAAAAAAATCTTAGTCTTTGTGGCTGAGACTAGGGACAAATCACATATAAAACTCAGTCTTTATGATTGAGATTAGGGACAAATCACAATGAGATCTAAGTCTTTGTGACTGAGATTAGGGACAAATCACAAAGAAATCTCAGTCTACGTGACTGAGATTAGGGACAAATCACAATGAGATCTCAGTTTTTGTGACTGAGATTAGGGATAAATCACAATGAGATCTCAGTTTTTGTGACTGAGAAGGGATAAATCACAATGAGATCTCTGTCTTTGTGACTGATGTTAGAGACAAATCACAATGAAATCTAAGTCTTTGTGACTAAGATTAGGGACAAATCACAAAGAAATCTCAGTCTTCGTGACTGAGATTAGGGACAAATCACAAAGAAATCTCAGTCTTTGTGACTGAGATTAGGAACAAATCACAAAGAAATCTCAGTCTTAGTAACTGAGATAAGGGACAAATCACAATGAGATCTAAGTCTTTGTGACTGAGATTAGGGACAAATCACAGTGAGATCTAAGTCTTTGTGATTGAGATTAGGGATAAACCACAAAGAAATATCAGTCTTTGTGACTGAGATTAGGGACAAATCACAATGAGATCTAAGTCTTTGTGACTGAGAGTAAGGACAAATCACAATGAGTTCTCGCTGAATCGAGGTTGGGACAAATGAGATCTCAGTCTTTGTGACTGAGATTAGGGACAAATCACAAAGAAATCTCAGTCTTTGTGACTGAGATTAGGGACAAAGCACAAAAAATTTCAGTCTTTGTGACTGAGACTAGGGACAAATCACAAAAATCTCAGTCTTTGTGACTGAGATTAGGGACAAATCACAAAGAAATCTCAGTCTTTTTGACTGAGAGTAAGGACAAATCAGAATGAAATCTCAGTCTTTGTGACTAAGGTTAGGGACAAATAAGAATGAAATCTCAATCTTTGTTACTGAGGTAAGGGACAAATCACAAGGAAATCTAAGTCTTTGTGACTGAGATTAGGGACAAAGCACAAAAAATTTCAGTCTTTGTGACTGAGACTAGGGACAAATCACAAAATTCTCAGTCTTTTTGACTGAGAGTAAGGACAAATCAGAATGAAATCTCAGTCTTTGTGACTAAGGTTAGGGACAAATCAAAATGAAATCTCAGTATTTGTGACTGAGGTTAGGGACAAATCACAATGAAATCTAAGTCTTTGTGACTGAGATTAGGGACAAATCAGAAAGAAATCTCAGTCTTTTTGACTGAGAGTAAGGACAAATCAGAATGAAATCTCAGTCTTTGTGACTAAGATTATGGACAAATCACAAAAAAATCTCAGTCTTTGTAACTGAGGTTAGGGACAAATCACAATGAGATCTCAGTCTTTGTGACTGAGATTAGGGATAAATCACAAAGAAATATCAGTCTTTGTGACTGAGATTAGGGACAAAGCACAAAAAAATTCAGTCTTTGTGACTGAGAATAGGGACAAATCACAAAAATCTCAGTCTTTGTGACTGAGATTAGGGACAAATCACAAAGAAATCTCAGTCTTTTTTACTGAGAGTAAGGACAAATCAGAATGAAATCTCAGTCTTTGTGACTAAGGTTAGGGACAAATCAAAATGAAATCTCAGTCTTTGTGACTGAGGTTAGGGACAAATCACAATGAAATCTAAGTCTTTGTGACTGAGATTAGGGACAAATCACAAAAAAAAAATCTCAGTCTTTGTGAATAAGATTAGGGACAAATCACAATGAGATCTAAGTCTTTGTGACTGAGATTAGGGATAAATCACAATGAGATCTAAGTCTTTGTGACTGAGATTAGAGACAAATCACAATGAGATCTAAGTCTTTGTGACTGAGATTAGGGACAAATCACAAAGAAATCTCAGTCTTTGTGACTGAGATTAGGGAAAAATCACAATGAGATCTAAGTCTTTGTGACTGAGAGTAAGGACAAATCACAATGAGATCTCAGTTTTTGTGACTGAGAGTAGGGACAAATCACAATGAAATCTCAGTCTTTGTGACTGAGATTAGGGACAAATCACGAAGAAATATCAGTCTTTGTGACTGAGACTAGGGACAAATCACAAAGAAATCTCAGTCTTTGTGACTGAGATTAGGGACAAATCACAAAGAAATCTCAGTTTTTGTGACTGAGAGTAAGGACAAATCACAATGAAATCTCAGTCTTTGTGACTGAGATTAGGGACAAATCACAATGAAATCTCAATCTTTGTGACTGAGAGTAGGGACAAATCACAAAGAAATCTCAGTCTTTATGACTGAGATTAGGGACAAATCACAAAGAAATCTCAGTCTTTGTGACTGAGATTAGGGACAAATCACAAAGAAATCTCAGTCTTTGTGACTGAGATTAGGGACAAATCACAAAGAAATCTCAGTCTTTGTGACTGAGATTAGGGACAAATCACAAAGAAATCTCAGTCTTTGTGACTGAGATTAGGGACAAATCACAAAGAAATCTCAGTCTTTGTGACTGAGATTAGGGACAAATCACAATGAGATCTCAGTCTTTGTGACTGAGATTAGGGACAAATCACAATGAGATCTCAGTCTTGTGACTGAGATTAGGGACAAATCACAATGAGATCTCAGTCTTTGTGACTGAGATTAGGGACAAATCACAAAGAGATCTCAGTCTTTGTGACTGAGATTAGGGACAAATCACAAAAATCTCAGTCTTTGTGACTGAGACTAGGGACAAATCACAAAAATCTCAGCTTCGTGGACTGAGATTAGGGACAAATCACAAAGAAATCTCACTTTTTGACTGAGTAAGGACAAATTAAATGAAATCTCAGTCTTTATGACTAAGGTTAGGGACAAATCAAAATGAAATCTCAGTCTTTGTGACTGAGGTTAGGGACAAATCACAATGAAATCTAAGTCTTTGTGACTGAGATTAGGGACAAATCACAAAAAAAAAATCTCAGTCTTTGTGAGTGAGATTAGGGACAAATCACAATGAGATCTAAGTCTCTGTGACTGAGGTTAGGGACAAATCACAAAGAAATCTCAGTCTTTGTGACCGAGGTTAGGGACAAATCACACTGAGATCTAAGTCTTTGTGATGAGATAAGTACAAATCACAATTAGATCTCAGTTTGTGACAAAGATTAGGGACAAATCACAAAGAAATCTCAGTCTTTGTGACTGAGATTAGGGATTA
Source organism: Camelina laxa (assembly GCA_024034495.1). NCBI lineage: Eukaryota > Viridiplantae > Streptophyta > Magnoliopsida > Brassicales > Brassicaceae > Camelina > Camelina laxa. The sequence goes on from CM043884.1 coordinate 1,157,522, forward strand.
ATCACAGTGAGATCTAAGTCTTTGTGACTGAGATTAGGGACAAATCACAATGAGATCTAAGTCTTTGTGACCGAGATTAGGGACAAATCACAAAAAAATCTCAGTCTTTGTGACTTAGATTAGGGACAAAGCACAAAAAATTTCAGTCTTTGTGACTGATACTAGGGACAAATCACAAAAATCTCAGTCTTTGTGACTGAGATTAGGGACAAATCACAAAGAAATCTCAGTCTTTTTGACTAAGAGTAAGGACAAATCAGAATGAAATCTCAGTCTTTGTGACTAAGGTTAGGGACAAATCAAAATGAAATCTCAGTCTTTGTGACTGAGGTTAGGGACAAATCACAATGAAATCTCAGTCTTTGTGACTGAGATTAGGGACAAATCACAAAGAAATCTCAGTCTTTGTGACTGAGATTAGGGACAAATCACAATGAAATCTCAGTCTTTGTGACTGAGATTAGGGACAAATCACAAAGAAATCTCAGTCTTTGTGACTGAGATTAGGGACAAATCACAAAGAAATCTCAGTCTTTGTGACTGAGATTAGGGACAAATCACAAAGAAATCTTAGTCTTTGTGACTGAGATTAGGGACAAATCACAAAGAAATCTCAGTCTTTGTGACTGAGATTAGGGACAAATCACAAAGAAATCTCAGTTTTGTGACTGAGATTAGGGACAAATCACAATGAAATCTCAGTCTTTGTGACTGAGATTAGGGACAAATCACAAAGAAATCTCAGTCTTTGTGACTGAGATTAGGGACAAATGACAAAAATCTCTGTGACTGAGATTAGGGACAAATCACAAAAATCTCAGTCTTGTGATGAGATTAGGGACAAATCACAAAGAAATCTCAGTCTTTTTGACTGAGAGTAAGGACAAATTAGAATGAAATCTCAGTCTTTATGACTAAGGTTAGGGACAAATCAAAATGAAATCTCAGTCTTTGTGACTGAGGTTAGGGACAAATCACAATGAAATCTAAGTCTTTGTGACTGAGATTAGGGACAAATCACAAAAAAAAAATCTCAGTCTTTGTGAGTGAGATTAGGGACAAATCACAATGAGATCTAAGTCTCTGTGACTGAGGTTAGGGACAAATCACAAAGAAATCTCAGTCTTTGTGACCGAGGTTAGGGACAAATCACACTGAGATCTAAGTCTTTGTGACTGAGAGTAAGTACAAATCACAATTAGATCTCAGTTTTTGTGACAAAGATTAGGGACAAATCACAAAGAAATCTCAGTCTTTGTGACTGAGATTAGGGATTAATCACAATGAGATCTAAGTCTTTGTGACTGAGATTAGGGACAAATCACAATGAGATCTAAGTCTTTGTGACCGAGATTAGGGACAAATCACAAAAAAATCTCAGTCTTTGTGACTTAGATTAGGGACAAAGCACAAAAAATTTCAGTCTTTGTGACTGAGACTAGGGACAAATCACAGAAATCTCAGTCTTTGTGACTGAGATTAGGGACAAATCACAAAGAAATCTCAGTTTTTGTGACTGAGACTAAAGACAAATCACAATGAAATCTTAGTCTTTGTGACTAAGGTTAGGGACAAATAAGAATGAAATCTCAATCTTTGTTACTGAGGTAAGGGACAAATCACAAGGAAATCTAAGTCTTTATGACTGAGATTAGGGACAAATCACAAAGAAATCTCAGTCTTTGTGACTGATGTTAGAGACAAATCACAATGAAATCTAAGTCTTTGTGACTGAGATTAGGGACAAATCACAAAGAAATCTCAGTCTTTGTGACTGAGATTAGGGACAAATCACAAAGAAATCTCAGTCTTTGTGACTGAGATTAGGGACAAATCACAAAGAAATCTCAGTCTTTGTAACTGAGATAAGGGACAAATCACAATGAGATCTAAGTCTTTGTGACTGAGATTAGGGACAAATCACAGTGAGATCTCAGTCTTTGTGACTGAGGTTAGGGACAAATCACAATGAGATCTCAGTCTCTGTGACTGAGATTAGGGACAAATCACAAAGAAATCTCAGTCTTTGTGACTGAGTTTAGGGACAAAGCACAAAAAAATTCAGTCTTTGTGACTGAGACTAGGGACAAATCACAAAAATCTCAGTCTTCGTGACTGAGATTAGGGACAAATCACAAAGAAATCTCAGTCTTTTTGACTGAGAGTAAGGACAAATTAGAATGAAATCTCAGTCTTTATGACTAAGGTTAGGGACAAATCAAAATGAAATCTCAGTCTTTGTGACTGAGATTAGGGACAAATCACAAAGAAATCTCAGTCTTTGTGACTGAGTTTAGGGACAAAGCACAAAAAAATTCAGTCTTTGTGACTGAGACTAGGGACAAATCACAAAAATCTCAGTCTTCGTGACTGAGATTAGGGACAAATCACAAAGAAATCTCAGTCTTTTTGACTGAGATTAGGGACAAATCACACTGAGATCTAAGTCTTTGTGACTGAGAGTAAGTACAAATCACAATTAGATCTCAGTTTTTGTGACAAAGATTAGGGACAAATCACAAAGAAATCTCAGTCTTTGTGACTGAGATTAGGGATTAATCACAGTGAGATCTAAGTCTTTGTGACTGAGATTAGGGACAAATCACAATGAGATCTAAGTCTTTGTGACCGAGATTAGGGACAAATCACAAAAAAATCTCAGTCTTTGTGACTTAGATTAGGGACAAAGACAAAAATTTCAGTCTTGTGACTGATACTAGGGACAAATCACAAAAATCTCAGTCTTTGTGACTGAGATTAGGGACAAATCACAAAGAAATCTCAGTCTTTTTGACTAAGAGTAAGGACAAATCAGAATGAAATCTCAGTCTTTGTGACTAAGGTTAGGGACAAATCAAAATGAAATCTCAGCCTTTGTGACTGAGGTTAGGGACAAATCACAATGAAATCTAAGTCTTTGTGACTGAGATTAGGGACAAATCACAAAGAAATCTCAGTCTTTGTGACTGATGTTAGAGACAAATCACAATGAAATCTAAGTCTTTGTGACTAAGATTAGGGACAAATCACAAAGAAATCTCAGTCTTTGTGACTGAGATGAGGGACAAATCACAAAGAAATCTCAGTTTTTGTGACTGAGATTAGGGACAAATCACAAAGAAATCTTAGTCTTTGTAACTGAGATAAGGGACAAATCACAATGAGATCTAAGTCTTTGTGACTGAGATTAGGGACAAATCACAGTGAGATCTCAGTCTTTGTGACTGAGGTTAGGGACAAATCACAATGAGATCTCAGTCTCTGTGACTGAGATTAGGGACAAATCACAAAGAAATCTCAGTCTTTGTGACTGAGTTTAGGGACAAAGCACAAAAAAATTCAGTCTTTGTGACTGAGACTAGGGACAAATCACAAAAATCTCAGTCTTCGTGACTGAGATTAGGGACAAATCACAAAGAAATCTCAGTCTTTTTGACTGAGAGTAAGGACAAATTAGAATGAAATCTCAGTCTTTATGACTAAGGTTAGGGACAAATCAAAATGAAATCTCAGTCTTTGTGACTGAGGTTAGGGACAAATCACAATGAAATCTAAGTCTTTGTGACTGAGATTAGGGACAAATCACAAAAAAAAAATCTCAGTCTTTGTGAGTGAGATTAGGGACAAATCACAATGAGATCTAAGTCTCTGTGACTGAGGTTAGGGACAAATCACAAAGAAATCTCAGTCTTTGTGACCGAGGTTAGGGACAAATCACACTGAGATCTAAGTCTTTGTGACTGAGAGTAAGTACAAATCACAATTAGATCTCAGTTTTTGTGACAAAGATTAGGGACAAATCACAAAGAAATCTCAGTCTTTGTGACTGAGATTAGGGATTAATCACAATGAGATCTAAGTCTTTGTGACTGAGATTAGGGACAAATCACAATGAGATCTAAGTCTTTGTGACCGAGATTAGGGACAAATCACAAAAAAATCTCAGTCTTTGTGACTTAGATTAGGGACAAAGCACAACAAATTTCAGTCTTTGTGACTGATACTAGGGACAAATCACAAAAATCTCAGTCTTTGTGACTGAGATTAGGGACAAATCACAAAGAAATCTCAGTCTTTTTGACTAAGAGTAAGGACAAATCAGAATGAAATCTCAGTCTTTGTGACTAAGGTTAGGGACAAATCAAAATGAAATCTCAGCCTTTGTGACTGAGGTTAGGGACAAATCACAATGAAATCTAAGTCTTTGTGACTGAGATTAGGGACAAATCACAAAGAAATCTCAGTCTTTGTGACTGATGTTAGAGACAAATCACAATGAAATCTAAGTCTTTGTGACTAAGATTAGGGACAAATCACAAAGAAATCTCAGTCTTTGTGACTGAGATGAGGGACAAATCACAAAGAAATCTCAGTTTTTGTGACTGAGATTAGGGACAAATCACAAAGAAATCTTAGTCTTTGTAACTGAGATAAGGGACAAATCACAATGAGATCTAAGTCTTTGTGACTGAGATTAGGGACAAATCACAGTGAGATCTAAGTCTTTGTGATTGAGATTAGGGACAAATGACAAAGAAATCTCAGTCTTTGTGACTGAGATTAGGGACAAATCACAATGAGATCTAAGTCTTCGTGACTGAGAGTAAGGACAAATCACAATGAGTTCTCAGTCTTTGTGACTGAGGTTAGGGACAAATCACAATGAGATCTCAGTCTTTGTGACTGAGATTAGGGACAAATCACAAAGAAATCTCAGTCTTTGTGACTGAGATTAGGGACAAATCACAAAGAAATCTTAGTCTTTGTAACTGAGATAAGGGACAAATCACAATGAGATCTAAGTCTTTGTGACTGAGATTATGGACAAATCACAGTGAGATCTAAGTCTTTGTGATTGAGATTAGGGACAAATCACAAAGAAATCTCAGTCTTTGTGACTGAGATTAGGGACAAATCACAATGAGATCTAAGTCTTTGTGACTGAGAGTAAGGACAAATCACAATGAGTTCTCAGTCTTTGTGACTGAGGTTAGGGACAAATCACAATGAGATCTCAGTCTTTGTGACTGAGATTAGGGACAAATCACAAAGAAATCTCAGTCTTTGTGACTGAGATTAGGGACAAAGCACAAAAAATTTCAGTCTTTGTGACTGGGACTAGGGACAAATCACAAAATCTCAGTCTTTGTGACTGAGATTAGGGACAAATCACAAAGAAATCTCAGTCTTTTTGACTAAGAGTAAGGACAAATCAGAATGAAATCTCAGTCTTTGTGACTAAGGTTAGGGACAAATCAAAATGAAATCTCAGTCTTTGTGACTGAGGTTAGGGACAAATCACAATGAAATCTAAGTCTTTGTGACTGAGATTAGGGACAAATCACAAAAAAAAAATCTCAGTCTTTGTGAGTGAGATTAGGGACAAATCACAATGAGATCTAAGTCTTTGTGACTGAGATTAGGGACAAATCACAAAGAAATCTCAGTCTTTGTGACCGAGGTTATTTTAAAGATCCTTCAACGCCTCCGGATGGCGTTTCCCCAGATATGTCCGAATTTCATGCGACATGTTATGGGGATATACGTTAGAGGTCGTGATCTCGGGCTCGAGCTCGGGGTGGACGATGTCCTCTGGTTGTACCTCATTAAACACAACTTCGGTTTCTCAGGAACGTTCTATACGTGCTGCCGCCGTAGTCCGGAGATAATCTAGGCGCTCCCCGGAAAGGACGAGCGATGGAGGGAGAAGTACTTCTACTTCGGTGTTACTCCGGCGTCGGTGGGAGACTTCAACTTTACTCGCCTCCCGACCCAATGGGCCGTTTGCGTTGGTCAGGATGACCTCTTGGTCACTTGTAGTCTTCCGTTGTTGCTGTGATTTTTGTATCTATGCTACCGTACTGAAGTTTCTTATTTTTTGTTTTGCAGATTCCGGAGAGCCCCCATACACTCCAGTGACCCGAGCACTAACAGCGAGGTTACGAGAAGGAGAGGTTAGGTGGAGTTTGTTCACACAAGCCCGCATCATAACAGCTCTTAACGCCCCGCTAGTCTAAGACGTTCCTGCTCCGGTAACAACTGTTTCCGTTGTACGTCAGATCCCACCGCCCCTTGCTGAACAAGCTAGGAGCGCAGGTGCGGATAACTCTCCCGTCCGTAGAGGTAACGACCCCTTCTTTACTAGTGAAATTTCCGTAGCCATAAGTTTTCAGAGGAAGAGAACGACTTTAAACGCAACTTCTTTTTCCTCTTTTTCTTTTGATTAGATATTTTGAGTTCGTCTTTGACTTCCACCCCCTACGAGCCATGGTTAGGAAACCGTCTCTTCGTGAGCTCAGAGAGCAATCCCAGCAACCTCGGAGGGTCCGAGCCGGAGATGTCGATGCCGCATTGGCCTCCGCCGTTCAGCCTGCACCGTCTCGTGTAGGCAGTAAGGAGGTCAATCAAACCCCCGTGATCCCGGCAGGTCCCTCTGGTCCGACCAAGGAGGTTATGCTCGTCAGCTCGCAGTTGACTCATGGTGAGCCGTCCTCGAAGTCAAAAAGGGCTCGTACAGATAATCCCCGGGTCCCTGAGGCGCGGAGCCGTGAGAGCTGCGGAAGCCATCCCGTGGGAGGTAACTCCGAAGCCCCCGCTGGAGATCCGGTTGCCTCCAGAAATGGATCGTCGTCGAGCCGCCCTTTCCATTGGAGGTATGCCCACTCCCAGGATTCCCCAGCAGTGGAAGACCACCTCGGGATGGCAACCTTCTTCCGTCACCTGAAGACCGCTAACTGCCAGGTCCTGCTGGTGAAGGACCTCACCGAGAGGGAGGCGTATATCGAAGCGATGGCGGCTCACGCAAAGGTAACCCGTATTGAGGAACCGTTGTTTGGGCAGAGTTTTGCTTCCTTTTATTCGTTTTTCCATTTGACATAAATACTGTATTCATTTTGGTTTTCTTTTGGCTCGCTTACAGTCTGTGGCCGCCGACAACAAGCTGGTGACGCTTTATGAGCCGAGGCTGAAGGACACCCCGCAGGCTGCTGAGCTAGAGAATTCAACGAGGGTGATCCATGAGCTCACGACAGCTCTCAAGGCTGCGCAAGAAAGGGAGGGAGCTGCGAACAACAAGGTCGCGTCCCTGGAGGATGAGATCATGTCCTTGAGGAGTATTCAAGACATGCTGCTCTCCATCGAGGCCGACCTCTCCTCCGCCAAGGATGCTCAAGCGAAGGCAACCAGAGAACGGGACCTCCTGCAAAAAGAGTACCGATGGCCGAAGGAGAAAGCGGCGGGGGCTGACCAGCGGTACGCGGAGGCGAATCATCAAGCGGTTCGTGACACCAAGGAGCGGATGTCCCGAGACTACCAGGCGGTTTTGAAATCCGTGAAGAACAAATGAGAGAGGAAGAAGGAGCAGACCGCGGTTGAGAGCGACCTTGCAGAGATCGAGTCCAACCTTCTCCTTATCAAGCAGATCGAGGAGGGGAGGACGTCGGTTGCGGAGGAGATGCAGGTCCTTGAGACTCAAAAAGCGGTCCTCGCGGTTAGGTCCAATTCCTTGACGGTTTTGGACTTCTCGGTCAGTAAGCTTGATCTTCCACAGATTTCAGAGGACTCAATTGCGCCCATGGAGGTCGATGACGGAACGGGAGTCCCACTTGGTCTGGACGATCACGGGAGCAACGCAAGCGCTGCAAAGGATCCGAAGGTCGGAACGGGGGAGGAAGACGTCAGATTTATGTTTTTGACGTTTTTATTTCATTTTATTTTTAGACTCTGCATCGTTTGCCCAGAAGGGCTTTTATCCGACTTGCTTGCCTGGGAAGGCTTTTAAATCCTTAGTTTGTTTTGACTTGCCTAGGAGGGATTTTATCCGAAACTTAGACTTATTTGTCAGGGAAGCCGTTTAAATCCTTTTGTTTGTTTCTGACTTGAAATGCATAGGCTTCATCATTCGCCTTTTACTATCTTTGTCCATTTGACCGGATACAAGTTTTTCCTAAGGCGGAAGTACAGATGGCGAACTCCGGGGAATGTTCAGCGGGTGTACGTCGGGGCAGCTTTGGAAGGCTTATCGTGAGCCCGTTGCTCGAGTGCGAATACCTTCAGAAACGTTCCGAGCTAGGTACCGGGGTTGCATTTATATCCGCATGAGGTTGTAGAATCAGTTGGGCGCTTTTTGTGTTATTGAAGTTGTGTTAGGTTCGTTATTGACGAGGGGGTGTTCGAAGAGTTCGTAGTGACCTAAGTTGGGTAGCGACGTTTTTGTGACATCGCATGTGATGCTTGGAGGCTTTATTGTTGTTTGTCTGTTTTGTTTTTGAAATGTCTTACTTTGTATTGGGATTGGTAAGATTATTCAACGTTGAAGTAACGGAATGTTTACGAGCGAATCGGGTCGCTGCGAAAAGCTAGCATTTTATAGGGGTTGAGTAGCTACAGACGTAGAGAGAATTATGTTGGAGAGGTGGCTGCGCTCGAGGGGTCGAGCTGCCTACGTACCCCGTAAAGGGATCAAACCAAATCGTAGTTCGGTTATTATCGATACTTATTAGAAGTATTTCTTGAGGTTCATGACATTCCAAGGTCGGAACTCGGCTTTACCGTTGCTCTCGTCTTCGAGGCGATACACGCCATTGCGAACGACTTCGGTAATGCGGAAGTGTCCTTCCCATTTGGTCCCCATTTTCCCGGCGTTCTTTTCCTTTCTGTGATCAAATATCTTACGGAGCACCCGTTCTCCAACGGCGAAACGCCAGGGTCGGATCTTTGACTTATAGAAGCGGGCAATTGCATTCTGGTAGTTTTGAACGCGCACATAGGCTTGTTCTCTTCTCTCGTCGATGACAGCGAGGTTATCACGTAGTGCTTCGCTGTTTGCCTCCTTGTTTTTGGCAGAAACAACTTGGCAGATACTGCCTACGAAAATTTTCGCCGGTATTACGGCTTCGATCCCGTAAGCTAGAGAGAAAGCGGTTTCTCCTGTGCTACCACGTGGGGTAGTTCGCGTGGCCCAAAGTACACCGTGAAGCTAGGCGTCCCAGCCGGACTTTGGCCAAACGGCTCTTGAGGTTGTGCAGGATTAATTTGTTGGTGGCATCCGCCTGCCCGTTTCCTTGGGGATACCGAGGAGTAGACGGGGTTAACCGTATACCCCAGTCATTACAAAACTTTTGAACATCGGAGGACACCAAGTTCGTTCCATTGTCAGTTACGATTTTGTAGGGGATTCCGTGTCGGCATACCACGTTTTTCCAGAGGAAATCTTTCATGTGCTCCCCTGTAATGGATTGGTAGGATTTGGCCTCGATCCATTTGGTGAAGTAATCGGTTACAACCAATAGGTTAGTAACACGCCGCTTTCTCGACTGCTCGAGAGGTCTGATAGCGTTCATTGACCACCGCATGAAGGGGTAAGGAGCAGAGACCGAGTTCATCAGCTCAGCGGGCTGGTCGATCATGGGTGCATGACGTTGGCAAGGGTCACACTTTCTGGCGTGCTCGTCGCAGTCCGCAAGCATGGTTGGCCATAAGTATCCCTGCCGTTTTATTCTGAGGGCCAGTGATCGCCCTTTGGAATAATTCCCGCAATGGCCCTCGTGGGCCTCTTTCATGATGCGGAGGGTTTTGTCCCCGGGTACGAATCTGAGGTAAGGTCCGGAGATGCACCACTTGTACAGCTCTTCGCCGATGATGCAGAACCTCGCGCTTTGAGCCTTGAGCCTACGCACTTGCCATCGGTCCTTGGGCGTGGTTCCATTCGTGATATAATCACAAATTGGGGTCCGCCAATCCGTTTCAGGTTCTGCTTCCTGCTCGTCTCCGGAAATAAGATCATCTAGGAGCTCGTCATCCCGGTCAAGTACCTGCTCGGGTCCATCCGCGTCGGGGTCGGTTCTGACCTCGACTTGGTGGATGCTTTGAGCTTTAACGGGATGGATATGCTCGGTTCGTCTATACCTTCGACGGGTATGACCCGTTTAACCGAGGGGTCGGAGGTAGAAGCCAGTGCGGCGAGGGCGTCGACGGCTGATTTCTCTCCCCGGGGGATTTTGGTGAGTTCGAATGATGAAAATTGCTCTGCCATCGACCGAATGATTCGTAGGTAGGCATCCATCCGTTCACAGTTTGTGTCATAGTTTCCGTGTAACTGACTGGTGACGAGCTGCGAGTCACTGAATGCAGCGAGCTCTTTCACTCCTACGCCTAACGCCAACCAAAGTCCGGCTATTAGGGCTTCGTACTCGGCCTCATTGTTTGAGGCCGCAAACTCGAGCCGTAAGGATTGTTCCATGATTTTATTGGTCGGGGATACTAGTCGGATTCCTATCCCTGTCAGTCTTTGTAATTCCCGAGTTGTCTTTGGCGAAGGCATTTCAAGGAAGGTCGCGATATGTTTTGGATTCGCTTTAATCCCGCGTTCCGTGACCAGATACCCCAGGAATTTACCGGATGCGACGCTGAATGTGCATTTGGTTGGGTTGAGTTTCATTCTGTATTGGTTTAGTATCTTGAAACATTCTTTGAGCTGGGAGACGTGATCCTGTTCGCGCATTGACTTGACGAGCATATCGTCAATATACACCTCCATGATCTTTCCAAGGTGTTTGGCAAACATCTTGTTGACTAACCTCTGGTAGGTTGCTCCAGCGTTTTTAAGCCCGAAACGCATTACTTTGTAGCAGTAAGTGCCTCGATCTTGTACTGGTTTTAAGGTCGGCTCCGATCCCGACGCATTGTTCCGGATGTCCTTCCATGATCGAGACTTGATCAACTTTGGTCATTATGGGTCTGCGCGAGGTGGGATCTGTGCGTCTAATGGGCTGACGAGCCTCGAGCTCGTCAGCGATCATTAATTGCTATTGAGCGGACTTCTTAATTAAGTCGTAGCCGCCTCTATAGCATTGTCTTGAGGTGTGCTGGCTACCGTAGATGGTTGCAATCCCGCCTCGAGATGGAAACTTAACGCATTGGTGGTACGTCGATAGGACCGCCTTTATCCCGTACAACCATGGTCTACCGAGGATAGCGTTGAAGGGTGCGGGGCGGTCGACGACCCCAAAGTCGAATGGCATGAAGACCAGACTCGAATCAACCGCGAAGGCATGAAGACCAGACTCGAATGGTTCCTTCCGGAAGGTCTTTTTGGAAGGATTGAACGGTGCCTTTGCCGACTTATGCATTTCGGCCATAGCGGCTCGCTCTTCTTCGGCTCGGGCAAAGTTAATTGACCTGTGGAGCGCGTCATCGAGCGACGGTGGTTGTCGGACAGTGAGCTCTTCTCGGAATTTTAAAGTATACCATAGGCCATGCCGGAGGGCCGCTAGGGCGACCTCGTCGTTCAAGTTAGCTATCCTGGCCTTGGTTGACTTGAAGCGAGTGATGTACTCGCGGAGCGGTTCATCCTTTCCTTGGACTAGAAGCCAAAGGTCTGATTCGGTCACCTTTGCTTGGAAGAAGACCAAACATTGTTTCCGGAATGCTGAGGCGAGCTGGTCGAAACTATCAATGGAATCAGATTCCAAAGAAGCGAACCATTCCAATGCCGGTCCCACTAGATTCTTGGCGAAGTAGCGGCAGTACCCGGCCTCACACTCATCATCAGTGAGGTAAGCTTTGGTTATTGCAAGTCTGAAAGCTCGGAGGTGTGCTCCGGGATCCGACGCACCCGCGTATTTGCCTAGACAAAGCTTGCCCACATCACGAAGGCGAACTTTCACAATTCGGTCTGTGAACGGGGTGCGTCTTGTTTCAGCGATCACACGATCGATGTCCAGGGTTGCGCTCGTGGCTAGGTCCACTTTGGAGCGGATTTTAGCCATCTCGGCGCTTGCTTTATTCATGTATTCGGTGAGGAACTGTGCGCTGACTGCGTCGTTCCTCGGAGGTCCGTTGCTCTCCGAGGGTACGAACACGGGCCACGTTTTGATCCCGGGAGGGGTGACGTGGACTGCCTCGAAGTCGAGATGTGTCCGAGGAAGCGCTCTTTCCGTGGGATCGGTTAGAACTATCCCCGAAGAGTACGCAGCGCCCCGATAGGGGTCAAGATTTGCGCGAGATGCGAGTTCTTGCTCGTGTCGTTTAATCCTGTTCATGAGGGCCCGGTTTGTCGCATCTTGAATTTGAGTCTTGTCGATCAAGACGGCGAACATTCCTCGAATCTCGGAAATATCAATCCCACCGGTAGTCCCGGAGGAGGGTAACGGCGCTAGGTGCTGTCCGGGTCGGTTCGTTCCGTTATTCTCTGAACGAGTCCACACCCAGGATTGGTTCCTGTTTCCCGTTGAGATCGCGGGGGCCGTAGGAATAACCCCGACGGAGATCCCTGGGTTTGAAATACTGAGATCCCGAGCTGAAACGGGTCCGTGGTGTGTGAGACCCGAGCCGCCCGAGATGTTCTGGTTCGGTGTATGATTGTCATCAGGTGACGAGCCTGTCCCGGGTTGACTGGATTCGTGACCTCGTTGTCGGACTGGGCTGAGATATGCGCATCTTGAGAAGGGGCACTGATGGGGATTGACCCGTGGTTTGTCGCTGGTGGAGCGGTCTCTGGCATGATCGTATTAGCGGTGGATGGATCCATTTCGCCGGGATTACTCCAAAGTAGTCGATTTTTGAGAATAGAAAGACCTAAGTCTCCACAGGCGGCGCCAAATTGTTGATATTAGAAACAACAACTAGAAAGATTTAATTAAGAAATAAGATCTGGGCAGACTTTCGTTATAAATCGACAAGAACAATGAAGAACAACGAACTGGATTTCTTAAATTGATTTAGCGAGTTGTATTGCTTGAAAATTACATGTCATGAACTCTTTACAAAAGCAGAATATTTAAACTCAATCCTCAACGAGACCCCTCCTGAATCTCCTCCTGTAATTTCACCCGCGATATTGACTACAAAATCCTGACCTCATCTCTGGTTTGACTTCGCCCTCCAGCTCGAGCTCCCTTCCTGGGCCCTTGTCAGGCCCACTTGCCGGGTTGACGTTTGCTCCTTAGTGGGCTTATCGGTTGGGCCTTTAATCAGCGAAACCCAACACCAACAATATTGAAATTTTATATTATTGTGTCATGACAAAAAAATGAAAACAGTTCAAAAAGACAAATATATCTAAATTTTAAAGAAACAAATATTCGAATAAACACAACTCTACAATGAACAGTTGCAACTTTACAAAAAAAAATCGTTACAATGAACAATCACAATTTTTTGTAAAACACACAATTTAATTTTTTTACAGATTTTTAAAAAATATATCCAAAAGGTGGTTGAAAAAACACAACTTTTGGTGGCATTTATTCGGATTGTTATTATATATAGACATTAGATTTTTATATTTAAAATTAACTAAAAGTTGTAAATTAGATTCATCGTTCCAAAAATATTTTGTTAAATCAAAAATTGGAAGAGTTTCTTTACTTTTAAAAAAATGAATGCTAGAGAATAATTTAGAAATTTGTAAAAACTGTTGATATTAAAATTTTATATTATTTTGTGTCATGGCAAAGAATGAAAACAGTTCAAACAGATAGATTTCAAAAGATACGAATATTCGAATAAACACAACTCTACAATGAACAGTTGCAATTTACAAAAAAATCGTTACAATGAACAATCGCAACTTTTTGTAAAACATACAATTTAATTTTTTCACATATTTTTAAAAAAAAATATTCAAAAAGTACAACTGAAAAAACACAACTTTTGGTGGCATTTATTTAGATTGGGTTTAAATATATTGAAATGTCAAATCCAAAAACTCACTATAAAATCCATCTAAATCTTGGAAAAATACTCTAGGTATTTCATTAAACTTTTATATTTAAAATGAACTAAAAATATAAATTAGTTCATCATTCCAAAAATCGTTTGTTAAATGAAAAATTTTGAGGAATTTCTTGACTTTTAAAAGAATGAATGTTATAAAATAATTTAGAAAAATGTATAAATTGTTGAAATTTAAATTTTAGTTGATTTTGTGTCATGGCAAGAAAATGAAAACAGATCAAACAGATAAATATATAGATTTCAAAAAATATGAATGTTCCAATCAACCAACTTTACAGTGAACAGTTATAACTTTTCATAAATAACCATTCTAATGATTTATCACAACTTTTTAGAAAATATCCAAAATATACAATTAAAAAAATATAATTGTTGATCGCATTTATTCGGATTGATATTATTATATAGATTATCTCTAGCTAACTTCGAAAAATAAATAAAGTAAACATAACAAAGCTGAGAAGAACTTTAAATAAATAAAAAAACGTTTGGCAACGAAAGCAAGAATCTCTGTTGCCGTCGGTCTCGGTCGCGAATCTCTCAGGCAATCTCTCTTTCTCCTTATGTCTCTCTCTCTCTATCTCTCTTTCTGGCAATCTCGTTTCAACAACTTTTTCTTTATTTTTGCATTGCCTGGTGATTTTTCTCTTTCCCTCGTTTAATTTTCACTAAGAAAAATTCGTCCTTTTTTTTTTTCTCTGAGGATCAATAGGGTTTTGATTGTTCTTTGATTGCTTTCATTCTCGAAACTCCTCAGACTTCATAGGGTTTATGTTTAATTCCTTCTCTCTTATTTTTTTTTTTTTGTATTAGATTTATCATAATTTTGGATCATATCAGGTAATGCAGATTTTTCGGAGATTTCTACTGAATATATTTCCTTATTGTTGTTAGTCAGTAATGATCCTAAATATTTTAATTTGAAATTCGTCTGCTTTACATTGGATTGCTTTTGAAATCTGTATTCAAAAATCTCAATCTTTGTATTAATGAGCTTATATTAAAAAGTTTCTGCCTTACATTTATTTGTATCTGAGACCAGTTGGTGATTGATGTTCAGGTTACTTGGTGAGAGGAAGTTTAGATCGAACTTACAAAGTTACACCATTGCACTTCTTTCGCCATGAATGCCAGTAAATTCTCAATCTTTTGTCTCTTCTTGTGTTTTTATGATTCTTGTGACTCTTCTAATCAGATTCTTATACCTTGTGAATGTTGGAAAATATGTTAAGCAGATTTAGAGGAACAAAAGAAAGGAAAGTATATTCTAATCCGTGATGGTGAGGACTCTGAGTTAGGACTCTTCCATAAGCCCCTTCCTTGCTTTGGTTGTGGAATCGGATGGTTCTCGTGAGTTATCAAACACCTCTCACTCAACTCTTTTTGTTGGATAATATTGTGCCTTTTGAAGGTAATGTCTTGCTGAAGCCAGATTCTTTTTAAAACCTGTTTTATGTTAAGGTTTCTTCTTGGATTTTTCTTCCCAATTGCTTGGTACGTTGCAACATTTCTATATTTTATCAACTATTACCGTAGAGATCCACGGGAAAGATCTGGTCTTGCTGCCTCTGCTATAGCTGTAAGTTATCCGATCCAGTTGCATTCTCCTCAAGCTGACATAAACGCAACTCAGCTGTAAAAGAGGATTTACCAACTTATCTATTATGCAGGCTTTGATGTTCTCTGTTGGACTTGTGATCACCGTGCTTGTGCTCGTTTTCTCCGGTCGGTAGAGTCTCTTGTTACAGTTTTTGCATATTCTTTCTGAAAGGGAAACAACTTCAAGTCTGTTTGTTTCCACAACAAGTAAAACATTTCTTTTTGACGAAGAGAATTATCTGTTTTGAAGAGAAGAAGATACTGCTAAGTCCTATTAGAATCATCAAAATTCGGTTTGCTTTGTGTATAGTTTTTTTAAAACAATGGAAATGAGATATTTAAATCCTTCTGGAGATATCTATGTTGTTTCACGCTTTCACATTGGAACCTTTAACCCAGACAAGAATCATAGCCAAGGTTATGTCTGCTTCTTATCTTCCTTCTTCAAAGTCTCTTCTTTCTTTTCTTATTGAACCTCATCAAGAAACAGAGAAAAGAATGGAATAAAGGAAGAAGCTTTGACTATTAGGATTTGTATTGCCTCCCATATGTCATTAGTGTTGTTTATATCACCATCTCACTATCAGCCTATCACTATCTTGGAACACAACATCCAATGATAGCAGACCAAGATAATAGTGCAAACCAAACCATTTGGTGAATCAGATTAATCTTGGAAATGAACAAACACATGGGATTTCAGAAACAATTTTACATGAGAGAGTTAAAATTTTTGGTCCTCCTAATACATTCTCCTTTCTAATCATCACTCTAATAGATGACCTCAAATGAACAACGAAAGAGTTAAAAACATCAATCCAGAATTTAGTTAGAAATCTCTCAATTAGTGTCTTTCAAGTTGAGAAGCTGATTTCTCTTGAATAACAAGAAGACAACAACAAAGACCTGCAACATTGCAACTAAGCCAACAAAGACTAGTCCCATAGTCTTCCCTTTGTTTAATCCACCTCTCTTTGGTTTCTCCGGAGGCCGAGGGGGAGGCGGAAACCGCCGTGATTGATTCTTTTGAGGAGGGGGTTGCGACCTCGGTGGTGGTGGAGAAGACACAGGCTCAACCATCTCCGTGACTGGAGGAGGCGGTGGAGAAACGGTCACATTGACAGATGGCGGTGGGGGTGGTGGAGGAGGAGGCGGAGGTGGTGGTGGTGGTGGCGGCGGCGGAGGAGGAGGAGATTGTGGAATCAAAGGCGGTTCTTGTGATTCGACGAGGAGGAAGCCATGAAACGTGAAAAACAGAGCGAGGATCAGAATATTGAAGCTCCGAGATCTGAAGAGACAATGCAGAAGAAAACCCATTTTTGCAAATGTGATTGAATCAAAAACGGTCTTCCTTGGTTGCCTTCGTCACCGGAATCAAAATGTGCGTCATCTGTAGGGAAAAAACATAACTTTCTCTGTTTTTGTCGGAAAATTATAAGTCTCTGTTTTGAATCCAGATTTCAGAAGAACATGGATGTCACGATGGTAAATTGATTGACCCAAAGAATACTAACTTTGAGAGAGATGGTAAATTTTCCCCGGGAAAATTCAGAGAGGGAATAACGGATTAAGGCTAATTTTGGTGAAGATTAATAAGTTAGTTAATTTTCCGGTAACAAAACTGTTTAAAATTTTGCAAGTTAGTTATAACTCTAATAACATATTATTGTTTTTTTTAAAAAAAAAAAACCAAAACTGTATGGAAGAAGTTACTTATATTATCCAAACAAACTTTCTCATTTGTCACATTATACAACATCTGCATATGTATGGAAGAAGTTACTTATATTATTTACTAAGATAATTTTTAATACAAAATTTTAAGACTTAAATAATAAGGCATTAGCATAGCAAATGCAGAGGTGATAAGTGTTTAACGCTCCTTTTTTGGAATCTCTGAGAACTGAACTATGAAAATACACAGGCGAGATTACAGTCTAATGCTTTTGGAATTTGATATGGTCTTTATGTACATGTATTTAGAGTAAAAAAATATCAATTATAGTGCTATAGATTATGTACATACAGCAACTTTCAACTGAAAAGTCTTCTTCTTTTCCAACAAAGCCAGTATGTTCTAGTGCGTGACCCTGAAAGAATAAAGCTCTGAAGATATAAATTTACTTTATATATAGTCATGCTCATATACGATTAACTCATCATCTTACAGTTTATGCAAAGATGTGACTTAGATTTTGGTTTGTCGAATTGAAGAAACCAGAATGCTAAGTTGAAGTTCAACAGAAGACACACAGCATAAAAGTTTTGTAAATCAAAAGAAAGAGAGTAACAGTAAAAAAAAAAAAAAGAATGTGCTTACAGAGCTTGAGAATTATGTAGTAGTATTCGGTTTTATCCCCATGCCATGGAACAAGCATAGTTGACCACCAGTTTACCGTCAAATCCAAAGTTCTGCATAATACCAAAACCAGAACCATGTAGTAAGCAAATAGAAACAGAGATTCTTGATCCACAACCACAACACACAGAGATTAGAAAAGACTTACACTGTAAAGATCATTCACTGATTCATCAGGATTCGGCGAGAACGCACTATTCACATAGACAAACTTTTACCCAAACACAATAGCAATGTCAAACAGATTATATCACAACATTCTAAACTTCTTCAAAAGATTCAATACATACACATATAGAGAAGAAGCTGAGTGTGTATACATACCAATGAGTCAGAATGGAGCTGTCTTCTTAGAAAGTCGATCACTTTAGCAAATTTATCAGTTCCTGGAATCTATTACACGCAATCGCACAACATTCACAACACACACAAAAAAAAATATCATAAAGTATGAATTGAGTCAGAGAGATTTTGCCTAAATCGTGAACTAGTAAGCCAATATTACCAAACAACAAGACTCAAAACCTTACATCAACACTCTAAATGATGATCTTAGATGAACAACAACTTTACAACTTATCAACATGAGATGATCCCACTATGGAAGAATTGATAAAACAAAACCCTAGTTTGAGAGGAAGGGTGATATAAGAGTCTACCTTGAACTTAGATTGTTTGAGTATAGGAGCACCTCCAGTAGCTCTCAGATGAACAACAACTGTAATAGAAAGATAAACCCTAGAATACATCAAACTCATTCCAATTTCCTAATTTACGTAATTGGATTGATATGTAACGATAGATTCATGGATTTAATCGATCCAATTTTTCGAATTTCATGGATTAATCAAAAGATTCACCTTTCCGAACAGAGCTCGGCGACTCCGTCGCCATTGATGGTTTTACGGCCGTAGCTGATGAAGAAGAAGAAGAAGACGTTACCCTGTTTTTTCATTTCGTCTATTTCGGAAAACCAAATTAAAGTTACGTTTTGGGCTTTTAGAAGTCCTTGTTTAGATTGGGCTTTATATTAATTATTATCCACCCTTGAAAATATATATATATATATATATATATTCTAATTTTAATTCAAGTTTTAATTAGTTAATGATTTTTGGGGCATTTTCAAAAATACTTTTTCTATGTCACTTTTAAAATTGAGGCATTTTCAAAAATACTCTTTTTCTATATCACTTTTAAATTTACTCTTTTGCAATTTTTAAAAATACCACTTTTCTATATACAAAATGACTAAATTTTAAACCCTGAACTCCAAATATTAAACCCCACCCCCTTTAAACTATACCCTAAATGTAAAACTATTTACTAATATTTTTTTTTTATGAAAGATTTAAGGATACCATTACTATTATTTTCTGAAAATACCACTATTTTTTTCTTTCAAAAATATCACATTTTGGTAGTGATACTTTTGAAGAAAAAACTTTAGTTACCAATGGTAAACAAGGATATTTTCTCTTAAATCTATTGATTCTAATTAATAATTTTGAAGATATAAATTCATTTTGGATAAATCACAATAACTTCTGATTGGCGAAGACCCGTGTTAGAACAATAATGTTGTTTCTAACATTTTGCTTATTTCTTTCTTTTTTTTGTATAGTCATTCAACAAATTCTGCAACTGATTTGGGTACAATTACTATCGTCATCGAGCATATATACAAGACAAGCTCTACAGGCATGGAGCTCTTTGAGCATGATTTTCAAAATTAAGTTTATACTCGGAGAAAAAAATATCTACGTAATGTTTACATGCGTAACAAAAATGTTGGTTACAAATCTATAAAAAAAAAAAAAAAAAAATGTCCAAAATCATAGTAAATTAATTGTGTACTTGAAATATCACTTAATTTGTCTCCATCTCAACTTGTGGCATATGATTAAGAAAGAAAAGGAAAAAATGAGAAAGGACAAATTCAATAATTGTACCGATAGAGATGAGAGTTTGGACTAATCGACCATCAAACAGCAACAGCAGCTATTATTATTTGTCTTAATCCATCCAAAGTTGATGCATCTGATATATAACCTAAATGTTGTTGTTGGATCTTTCTAAATTCAGCATTGAAATCGCTAGTTTATGAGGTCTAACTTCACACGAGGAACAACCTACTTACATACATTATAGGGACTGATAAATCTCGAGTAATGTATTCACTACTAGTCTACTACTAACCATCTAACGACTTTACTGAAAAGGTATATACTGGGATCAATGTGATTAGAATCTTTCTTCTATAATGAGAACATTAAAAACAACAAAAAGAGTAGAAGAAACACACAAAAAAAAAAAAAAGAAGAAGAGGAGAGGAAGGTGAGGGGAGGAAAAAGAGATGTTGATACGACGCCGTGTCGTCTTTTAGACAAAAAAAGCTGCAAATCAGTGACTGACAAAACATTCTTCTTTTTCTTTGTTTCTTCTTGGGTTGAGCATATTTCACGTTTCCTCTTTAAAACAAAAAAATAGAAAATATTATTACAACAATTTATAATTTTCCTATCAAATGAAGTATTTTTCTAATCGGAATTTCAAACTAGTTTAACCACACCAAACAAAAAAAAGATTTTAAGTTCATTTACTAAATACAAGCAAAAAGATTTATTTTTTTTTGGGTTTGACTATTTTTACCTTTATTCATAATAGTGTTTTTATCCCATAGTAAAATGAATTCCTTAGTTTATTTTCAATTAAAATATAAATAAAAAATAAAAAATAAAAAATTAAAATTTTTTTGCCCAAAAGATCAATCTTAATAGTATAAAATAACTGATATTATTGTTAAAAATAAATTGTACCGAAGTGAAGTGACCTTAGTGTAGTGGCAAGAGATAAGTCCATTTATAAAATGTAGCATTACACTAGAAATCGAGCTCTGGTTTGGCTAATAAACCGACTAGTTGTAGCCGAATGGATTGACAAAAAAAAGTTATATTGAACAAAAATTTTAGTCTCACTGTTTTTTTCAGGCAAAAAAAACTGAACAAAATAAAAAGACTTGTGTAAAAATCTCTTGATTCTTCTGGTCAACAATTTATATAAAAAATTATATTAAAAAAAAAAAGTCAATTGGTCATACTACTATATGTGAAAGAAAATAATGGAGTACTACTGTTTTCTTTTTCAAATTTGTCCAGCTTACGAGAGAGCCCACCAGGTGACGTGACGTGAAGAAGGAAGATTTTATTATTATTTTTGCTTTCTTTCTAGTATAGGGATCGGACAAAACAAAACAAAAGAGAAGAGGAGTTCACACGTGTGCACGCGCGACAACCACTAGACATAAACTGGCCACCCGTCACGTGCGGGCTAAAGTCATACCCACTTGTTTTGGTCTCTCCACGTGCCTTCTCTTTATTCGTTTCCTCTCCTGTCTCTTTCATTTTTTTCCCTCAAAACAGTTTCACTCAAACACCATCGCTGTATATATCTATCAGATATGTGCTTGTTCGTAAAATCCTAATACGGACCACATCATTTTTATATAATCGTAATATATGATATGCCTATATGGTCTTATAATGTCTTATTCAGCAAATGGACAAGAGATCAATTAGTCTCAAAACCTAACCAAACTTCGTCTGCTTAATTTTGGTCCGCTACAAGTACATTTTTTAACTAACGTGTTAAGGCCTACATATATTAATCACGGAGCTATGTATGGTTTGGCTTCCAATGGATTAAGGCAATGTGAGTGCATGAGAATGACGACTCGTGCTTGCATGGTTGTTATGGGACATGGTATACCCCTTCACTCTTTATTATCAGATATACGTAAATTTATGTCATAGTTTTATAGTGTATATATGATACGTAGCTGTCTGATTGCTTTTACTGATTGATAATATATGTTCACCAACTTCTTGCTTATAGTAGTGCCCACCTGAAAAATAAATTAAAATATATTTACATTTCTAAGATTTCGTGCATTGATTTGCTAGATAGTCCGAAGTCAAAAGATTATTTGCATACTATTATTATTAGATCAATGGAAACACCAGATTTGATTTGTGAAATTATTACAGCGCTGTCATCGGTTAAATTATTGTAATATCAGGTAAAACATCGTGTCATTAGATAATTTATTTGTTTAAATACACGTGAAATCAATATCTACTTAATATACGATTTATATTTTGCAGCAATTATTTGGCAAATAACTTCACAGTCTACTTACAAATTTTGGTTCTCTAGTAAATTAACTAGTATTATTTTCCCTTAATAAACACTTCATTTTTATTGTTTCGACTGTATGTTAGCTCTCTAAATATCGTTGTCCAACCGGAAAACATAATGGATTGTTACAACAATATCTGATTAATTAGCATATAATCACGCAGGCCTCCCTTAAACATGAACTGGTGACATAACAAATAAAACTGAGTGTTGATATGTTTACTGGTGTAAATTAGGATGCATAATTTAATGAAAATTATGATCATTTACAGTAATTTAAAAAAAAAAAAGAAGAAGCAAAAAGTGATGTTACTATAGTGTGTGTTGTTTGTTCCCTTTGTATAGGAATTTTTTTGTGGCTACGGATTACCCCTTTTGCTCTTCTTAATTGTTTCATACTTTAATAAAGTGTACTTATCAATTTAAGAATGTTTGAATAGCTTTATTAAGTGTATCGTATCATACTGCGATGATTAGGGCTATTATATATATAAACATTTTTTTTTTATGTACATATACGATGGATTCATATTTTTGGAATCTGATCGACTTAATTAAGTGTGTTAGAGTTGTTACTTTAAGATACATAGTGTAAGGACCATTTGCTAAACTTTAACATACATATGGTAGGTAATTAGTTTTAGATTATGTCATGCGTATAAAGGGTGTAGCTTAGAGAGATGCGAGAATGTCATGCATAGAACCCGATTGTGATCTTGAAGTCGCACTTGGGACAAAAACAAAACCAATGAAATCCAGGAAAAAAAAATAAAAGATTAGAACGTTAGTAAAAAGAGAGAATCAAATTATTGGATACTCTTGTCCATGACATTTGAGACCATGTCTCTTTCACTCTTGTCCCCCTATATCTTATTGATCATAATTAGTATTTAGTAACATCAAATCAAATATTCTACTTTCCTATATTTTTGTTTTTTTTGTTTTTCTTAAAGTAGCGTCAAAGAAAGTAAAAAACAACAGAAGCATTGGTAACTGAATTCCAACTTGGGGTAGATTACTGTATAATGTAAGTGCGGATGACTGGTTAACGAATTTAAAACGATATGGTTAAAAATTTAAAAAAAAACTTAATTACATAGTTCCAATAAACAAAATTTTGTTTTGAGCTGTCAATCCAACATTTGGTAAACACATACTTATCTATTACATGTGATGCTTACTATTTAATCTATCCGTTAGAAAAAACACGTAACGTTTTGTGTTACCAATAGGATCATCACCACGGTTGTTTAGTAGAGGAAAAAAAAAATTCAAAATAAAAACCATACTACTATATATTGATGGGTGGATCCCATCAGGTGACATGATAAAAAAAAAAAAAAAAAAAAATCAACTTTCGTTTGCTGTCCAAATTGATGACAAAGGTTAGAAAATCTGACTTTTGCTTTATTTAATTTTTCAACTCATCTTCAATTACCAAATATGTTCGTTCGTCTCTGGCGCCTCTAGATTTCGAAGTTTTAATTTAATAAAATCAAAATTATAATCAAGAGCTGATCAATAATCTAATTAGTAATACAAACAAAACTTGCAAAGTTACTCGTAATACACTATCAATAGATGTCTAATAACATATAACCTCCTCTCACTTAATTAGAAACCAAGTAATTAAATAATTATAATCATCTTGAAATAATACGATTCGTGTTTAACCGAGTTGTTTCGTAAACCGGAAGCTCTTCTCGATACCTATCGATCCCTATCGCCGATAAGTTATCCAATTCGAACAGATCAGAGCTCGTGCAACTCAACGCATCATCATCATCATCATCCTCGTCTTCTTCTTCTTCTTCTTCGTCGTGGCCGGAGATTTTGACAACGTCTTTGTTACTATTCTGGTAAGTTCTGAGAAGCTCCTTAGCTGCTTCGATCACACGACGATTCTCTTCCGTGACTCGGATCTCTAGAGTATCAAAGTTTCGATGATGATGATGATGGCGAGTGGATTCATCATATTCACGTTCGTTGTTGTTGTTGTTCATGTACTTGGAGTTGGAGGAGTCTTCGTCGAAGATGACGTTGACAGGACAAAACCTAACGGATCGTTTCGATTTCTCGCT
This sequence comes from Camelina laxa, assembly GCA_024034495.1. Lineage (NCBI taxonomy): Eukaryota > Viridiplantae > Streptophyta > Magnoliopsida > Brassicales > Brassicaceae > Camelina > Camelina laxa. Next base: position 1,181,495 of record CM043884.1, read on the forward strand.
AGACGACGGCGTTTTACTCAAGCAAGATCTTGAGAAGGACGACGCGGAGGAGCACGTGGTAGCGGTCGACGACGCCGCCTTCGCGGGGTTGACGGTGGTTGTGTTGATTTTGTTAAGCTTTTTGGTGTTTCCGGCGCCGGTGAAAATGGAGTTGAGAAAAGTGGCGAGACGACCACCGGGAGAAATGGGTTGTTTGACTTTCTTGAGATCGGTGTAGATCCTCAACGCTTTAGATTTGGTTTTGAGAAAGCTTCCTCCATGTTCTTGTTTAGTGTTGTTAGGTTCAACGACGGTGGTTCGGATCGGTTTGGGGTGATGAATAGCAGGAGAGGATTTAGAACGTCGGTAGAAAGAATCAGACTCGGAAGAAGAGAAACCACCGCTGGAATCAGAGGAGCTTGAGGTAGTAGTAGAGGAGAGCTTGAAGAAGACAGGTTCTTGTTCTAAGTTTTTTTTAAGATTCCTGGATCTGATGAAACCGTCGGCGGCGGTTGTTGCGCGGCGGTTGGAAGAAGAAACGCGAGCAGTTTCGTCGCGGTTCTGATGCTTGGTCTTTCTCATGGAGGAGGAGTTAGGAGAGGAATCGTCGATGGAGCGGTAGATTTGGTCGAGGAGAGAAGAGGAGAAAGAAGGATGACGGTGGTTACGGAGACGGTGGTGTTGGTGGTGGTCTAGTGGTTCCCAAGGATCCATGAGAAGAAGAAGAAGTGAATGATTCTTTATAGAGGAAGAAGGGGGAATGATAGTGTTGGGAATCTGGTGAATAGAGAAATGATTAAGAGAGAAGAAGTGAGCACGCTCTGTTTTCTTTGTCTGTGTTATGCTTTGAGAGAGAGAGAGAGAGAGAGAGAGAGAGAGTATCAGAAAGAGTGTGTAATGTGAAATGAGGTGATGAAGATGAAGAAGAAAAGGGGTATCTATCTATCATTCAAAGTATTCACTGCCACGTGTTATTTTCATTTTTTCATATTTATATGTTTTTAACTGTTTTTTCTTAGGTGGAATTGGGTGCCAGGTTGGAAAATAGTTGTTGGCAACTGATTTTTTTTAAAATTTTTTTTTTTGTTTTGTAGTTTTGAGAATGACCCAAAAGTCCTTTTTAACTACACAATGTTCACAAACAACATATCAAAATTTTAGTTTAGTTATGGTAATGTAGAAAATATTTAGTAGTCTTCCTCTATAAGATAATAGCTTTTGACGAATATACGAAGATAGGATTTAACAGATTTGTTTGTTGCCTGTAAAGTTACCGTTTAGAAAATAAAGTTAGTTCACTACTTCATAAAAATTATGTTCAATTTTCTATATTTATTTTAGTGGTTGTATTTGATTGGTTTTATGTATGATGTAAACGTTTTTGGTATAATATAATTGATTTGCTGTAAGAAAAAAAACCTACACGACGTTCATATCAAAAATTATATTTTATTTTTTAATCATATACCACGCACATTTAACTAAATTGTTATAACACAAACAAATAAATAAAAAAATTGTACGTGTAATTTTATAACACAAACGAATTCTATAAATCGTTCATAACAGAACAGCAAATCCAGTATTTGATCTTGGGTCCATTACAGCTTTTCCTTTCTTAAATTTATATTCGTACGTTTCAATTAATTAATCATTAAATACTGGAACAGTATAATTAGTTACACAATAATATTCACGACTACGTAATTCGATCTTTTGTAGTAAAAAATTAAAGACATGATCGTTGTCATTTACAATTTTTTTTTGTGCAAACTCTACTTTAATTGAATTAAACCAGAAACTATACATAGTTTACCAAACTGACCGTTTAGCTATCACGTCAGCTTCCTTATTGAAATCAAGATGAACAAAAGAAATGGAAACAGATCTAAAGTTCGAAGAGATAAAGAGGATATCAATAAGTTTTGATATCTGAAGAAATATAATCAATTCTCGAACACTTATTTAATTTCTGCTACCTAATTTTCTAATATTTAAAAATAATTGATGTACATTTTTTTTTTGTTGGTAATTTGCAATTGATGTACATTAAGATAAAAGGTAGAAACTTCCAGTAGATAGATTGCATGTATCATGCTGTTAAAATGTACAGATCGTTTTGCTGTCTGTCTTAAATATGTAACAATCAAAACGGAAGCAATTTGTCAAACTTTGAAGAAAAAAGCTAGGGCAAAGAGACAAAAAAGTAATAAAGAAAATATTTAGAAACCCTAGGACTATAACTATACGATTTGCTTTAGAATTTTATACAAGTGGGCAAGAAAAAAAAGAAAAAAAAAAAGAAAGAACAAATGTAAATGCTGTGATGTGAAACAAAAAATGGTTAAAAGAAAGACTTTAGAGAATGAATAGTCAAGTAATGCGGCTAATTAGAGAGGCTCAATCAATCACATAATTTGACCTAACACCAACACCCAAACACTCTTCATGAACAGAAATTATGTTGCAAGCCACTACCTTGCTACACCGTTTCATTGCAATTACTTTTAGGAAACTTTGATTTATTAAAATAATGTTTTCATGTAATATACATTTTTTTTACTAAGAGTACTGAAGTAGACATTGATCATAAACACACATTTAATTAATTAATTAATTAATTAATTAATTATGATCATGTCATAAACCGAAATCTAAACTAATTTATTAACTTTGTAAAGAGTTTGATATTTTTATTATGTGAATCATCCAAGTCACTAGACATCGAAATCGTAATAAAAATGCTCGAATATTTTTCTCTTTTTGAACTCTATATCTGCCAATCTTTCAACTACTATGTATGTAGTATGTACGTTACATACATATTCATAATCTTCAACAAACTCGTCATTTTTGTTGGATATCCCATGTTTTTTTCTGGTAAGAAACACATCATTGTTTTTTTTTTAGATTGAACGAGAGCGTTTTATCTCGATTAATTGTAAAAAGCAATGACGATAATTTGGTATGTATGACGATTATGATATCCATATTATTTATCTATCAAATTAATAGTTACATATACTTTAAAGCATTAGAAGGAGGTTAGATTTTATATACAATAATAGTCAAATAATGTTTATATCTTAACACACTATACTATGGAAATGATTCGATCATTTGAATATTTAAAATTTATATACACTCGAAAAAATTTAAGACGATTTTATAGAAAAATTAAACATATTATGAGCTATCCACACTTTGATCGTCTTCACTGTTAAAAACACTATCTTGTCTTTTATTTCCCCAAAGGTAATTATTAATTTTCACCACATGACCATACTTTAAAATCATTCTATGTTCCCCAATTTCTTTCACCTTTATCGTTCCCTTTTTGATCATATGTTTTATTAAATTAATTGGCTATATATATACTGTTATGCATAGTAATTGATAATTATGAATTTACCACATTAACTCGTACTTGATATATGGAGAAGGTTAACGATCGAGTCTCCATTCAAAGTAATTATGGCTTATTTTTGGGGCAAGTATAAGGAAGTCTATATACTGTATACTGTATAGGTTAAACGATTAACTCAGATAAAAGTGTACTCAATATACTGTATAGGTTAAACGATTAACTCAGATAAAAGTGTACTCAATATACTGTATAGGTTAAACGATTAACTCAGATAAAAGTGTACTATAAAAGTATTTAATTCAATCAGTCTTTCGCATGTGATTACACCTATAGGTATTAAATTTTAAATACAGTTAGCTAACAGAAATACTTTTCATTAGATGTATGTGTTTTATTTTCCACTTTTAGCCGCAATCTCTTTTGTAAATCTGTATGTCCAACCCCAATCTTTAAAAATATTATAAAAAATAATACCAAAATAAATATATTACTAATGATACACCTTGCATGCGTTACGCGTATTCGTTCTGTTTGTTTATAATATACATTTAATATTTAAACAAATTTAATCGTCAATTTGTACGATTTTTTTTTTCTGGTTGAGGTAACTTTTTAGAGATTATAATAAAACGAAAATAGAAACGGAAACAATAGTTAAGAATGAGAGCATGTTCAAAAAGTTAAATGGTGCTCATTGGCTAAATGATTACTCTCGTGGGCTAAGTCATGAGATTAGTTTTCTATTATGTGCACTGGGGCTAGCTGAAAAAGAAAAAGAAAAAAAACACTAAAAATAGAGATAAACGATAGGAAATATGCACTAGATATCACAATTTTCAAAAGTACCATAGGACCCACGATACATTCTTTTTCCTCGTATATAATTACTTTTATACCTATTACATATATTACATGTTATTTGTTTAAATATCATGTAATTTTTGTTTTGTGAACGAAATTATATATCGGTTTGGGTTCACACATGAAATGGTTAGATTTAAATTTTACAATTAGAACGAAATTATATGTCGGTTTGGGTTCATAAATGAGATGATTAGGGTTTAGCGAAATTATATGTCGGTTTGGGTCCACAAATGAAATGGTTAGGGTTTATATATTACAATTAGAACGAAATTATATGTCGGTTTGGGTTCACAAATAAGATGGTTAGAGTTTAGATTTTACAATTAGAACGAAATTATATGTCGGTTTGGGTTCACAAATAAGATGGTTAGGGTTCAGATTTTACAATTAAAACGAAATTATATGTCGGTTTGGGTTCACAAATGAGATGGTTAGGGTTTAGATTTTACAATTAAAACGAAATTAGATGGTTAGGGTTTAGATTTTACAATTAAAACGAGATTATTTGTCGGTTTGGGTTTACAATTAAACGTTATTTAGTTCAATATAACATGTAAAATATAAATATTACATGCTATTTTAAAAAATCACACCAAATATTTCACTCTTTCTATATAACACTAAAACAGAAAAAGGTGATTATGTCTTTTCACTCCAAAAAAAACGTGAGCCATATGATATTTTCCAATGAAAAAATGTTGTTGTGGTATTCTCTTAAATAACTTTCAAAATTGTGGTATTCTCCTAATTAACCCAAAATGATAATCATATGGGATGATTTGGATTTTGATAAGAGTATAGTTTGGATTATTCCAAATGTTTGATTGATAAATTCCTTTATATACAATACTACTACAAAGGTTTTTTTTTTCTTTCTTTTGAATAAACTGATAATTTTCATTGAAATTAAATCTCAAACTCACTTATATAAAAAGAATTACAACCCAATTAAAGGGAAATACAAGGAAACAAGACAAGAAATGTCTAAAAATACTCCAAAAGAAGAGAAACTAGGGATAAATGCAAGATACAGTATTAAAAAGGTAGCTACTACTATTATAAAAGTTCAAACGGAATAATTTGTTACAATTTTCAGATGTGTACGTCCGAGATGGTTGGCCATTAAATCCAACATTTAACGTGTCAAGTGAGGGAAATTGCTAACTTTTTTGATTTGATAATTGTTTTTAAACAAATTAACTATTTCTGGCAAATTTGAAAATTCTGTCAAATAAATTAGTTATTTTATATAAAAAAGGAAATGAAAAATGATCGTCCCTTCGAATCGACGAAACTTCCCACTCATAACACCTACTTTTAAACCGGACCCATCCTCGTACACTTTTGCTGTTCTTTACTTAGCTTTTATATAAACAAACAGACATTTCTATATTGAATTCTAGACAAGTCATATCTTTAAGATATATGCGTAACGTACATTACAACATGCTTAAAACACAAGAACTTCATTTTCATATTCACTTATTTCAGATAATTTATAAGTATCTTCCATTTGCTGAAAGTAATATATTTAGCACAAATAATAATACATAGTATATGTTTATATTAAAGACCTAAAAATTTCATCGAGTTTCATCTATAATTCTAAGCTATGCTGATCTATAATACTTTCTCCATTTTTATTGGAAACACACAAAAATTCTGAGTTGCAGAGTTTGCACGCATGTGCGGACTGCTGTTATAAGAAAATGACAGTTTCTCATTATATTTATCAGTTTGTGCATGCAGTAAAAGAGATTCCATTTTGATAACTTGAGAGACAAAATTATAACAATTCATAAGAAAACTTCAACAAGTTAAGGGTTCAGGGGTTCTATAATTACCAAAACCAATCATGGCGCTTTCTACTTAACTTCTACAATTAAGAGAAAATTTAATAGATACGACTGTGTATAAGATTTAATTTTCCATTTTAAGCTTTGCTCCTCAAGGAGGATATAGGCTAGGGGTCAGAAGAGCATAATTTCGTTACCTGCTAAATTTAAAAACAGACTTCATTATTTAAAGATAATGTCACCTAATCTGATTATAAACTCCCTAATTGATGAACTCTACTACCCTAGTCTATATACTCTATATATAGGCCTCTCAACCATTCTTGATGAGTATAAAATAAGTTATAAACACAACAAATTTTAGGATTCTCAAAATACTTTATTTGTGTCAATCCTTGTTTCCATAGTAATAAGTCTTATAATGGTTAGCTTTGACTCCTATGATTCCTAATACATCATTAAAGGCAAGAAAACAAGTGAACGATGAAGCGAAAAGAGTATTAGTTACTCCAAATCACTTAAGGTAAGAAACTAGAAGCCCATAGATATCAATCATTTACCAAAAGGGTAAAAAGAAGAGAGGAAACAAATAGGCACTTGATTAAGATCCTAGACCATTTTCTTAAACTAACTCCTAATTTTCCATAAATGTCAACAACATCATCAATTTGATTCTTCTTGGCATGTTGTCATAATCATTAACGTTAATCAACTCATGAAGTTATATATACAAAAAGAAACCAAATCAATCAACAATCAACACATAAACTAATTAACAACGTTTGTTTAAAAGTGGCGTTCATATTCTTAGTGCAGAAGAAAGTTGGGTCAAGCTCAAGAACCAATGTTCTTTATGAAAATCCGGGAGAGTATATGAAAGAAATGTTTTGGGGATCCCAAGAAAAGCACACAAAAGAGTGACACAGAACTCAAAGAAGAACAATGACAACACAATCTTTTCTACGAAACATCACTCAAAATAACAGTAACTCTCACCCCAAATCCCCAAAACCCTCTCATGGCTAAAATAGGAGAAAAAAGAACAAAGTATTCCAAAAGAAGCACAACACTAAAACGACCAAGCACATGCATTATAAAATTCTCTTCCTGCTTTTCCCATTTGATTTTGACTTAATAGAGACAGGACCGCATTACTTGGCCCAGAGAATTAAACTATGTTGTGTCCTGGCCTTCGAAGATTCGATACTGAAGCAGTGTCTGTAGAAGAAGAGAGGATATAGAAAGAAAGAGAGAGAGTCATTCGTAGAGAACTGAGACATTTATGCATTGAATAAAGGAATAGATAGAGTTTGTTATGATTCTCTCTCAACAAGTAAGCATGTTAGATTTTGTTCAGAAGTTTGCTGGCTAGTTAAGATGACCAAGCTGTGGTTGCTGGTAGCGAGGCATCGACTTGAACTGAGGAGATGGAGCAACCTCGAGGCCAGCGTTACCACCAAGTCCAAAACCAATATGGTGTGCATTCGCCATTGGACCACACTGTGGCGAGTGAAAGACGCTTTGAACTGCATATGAGAAGATTGAATTAATCTTCAAATGATATATCATCACTTTTGCTGTAACGGAATAAGTAACTCATTTTTTCCCCTAGTTTGATGATTTTAATCAATAAAATAAAAGCTGAATGTGTTTCTTTTCAGTGTTGACACTTCAGCTTTTTAGTTGAAGGAGGAGTTGACACATCAGTTAAAAAGAGTTAGCCAATCAAATTATAAGGATTAATACAGCTCAATACTTTTGTCCAATAATAATCATTCACCATTCCACACAACTTCCTCTTTCTTTATGGGCCCAGCCCAATTACAACGGTGTCCACGAAAACATTAAAAGAACCGAAACTAACCTTGTGTATGGCAATTGACAACAGAGGAAGGTGACGAGCAACACACACTCAACACTAGAGGAGAAAAAGGACATTAAAATCCTAATCAAATGTGTCATTCAAAGAAAAGAACAATAGTCTCACACCATGCTTGAAGCAAGTGAAGGCTATGTACGAGTCTCTCATACTTGATGCTATGTTTTGGATTTGGCTATACATTTGAACCTTAATATTCCTCCCTTTTTTTGTGTAGAAAATTCCAGTCTTTCCTTAGTTCTAAAACCCAAAAGAAGAAGATGAAGAATTCCATCAGAAGAAGCCCCCAAAAAATCCTGCGAAAATCCAATAGAGCACTGTAGTTCACCAACAAAATGTGTGTTCAGACTTATTAGACGAGATCTCATCCTTCTCGCCATGGCGAAATATACCAACCGTTGTTGTTATGAAACCTGGTGTTGGTGGGATCATGGCGGGATCGAATCAGGATAGAGTGGTAGTATCAAGTGTGTCAGTTGTGGAAAAGATTGTGGTTAAGATAAAATTAAAGTCTTTTGATGATTAAGCTAAAGGAGGTGAGAAGTTTTACGTACATTACAATTAGTTATACTATTTATACAGTTTAGTCTTTAAATTTATCTAATTTAAATGTAAATATTTATAAGTCATCTTCAATTTGAGATTTTTCTATATTTATTTTATTAATGTATTTTTATATCTTATCATTGTATAAACCATAGTTTTTACAGTTAATCAAATTTTTTGAAAATTATATTTTCAATAATTCAACATATATAAAAAATCTAAAAATAGTTATAAAACATATCCCGCAACATAACATGGATCTAACCTAATTACATATAATGTTCATATCGTATCGCAGATATCACTTCTTTCATGTTAACCCTTAATTGTACTTTAAATTATATAAACAAAAGAAACTTACTGAGACACAAATTTTGTCCTATCGAATTAGGTCTCTAAACATAAATAATATCTAACACGAAGCAAGGCCATTGAGAAAAAAACTAGAAAGTCTTTGTTTAAGTTACAACTATAGAAGAAAAAAAAAAAAAAAGAGTTTTGTTAATGTTCTTTGTCTTGTAGCTGCTCCACTTAGTAAATCTATCAAGTCACAGGTATTGCTGTTGTATCCTAGCTCTGTTTTGTTCCCACCATAACCTCGCATGTGTTTCCCCAAACTTGTCTCGGCTACAAAATAAAACCAACATTGTCCTCAATGTTGAGAAAGAGAGTGGTCTGTAATATAGCACGTACAATAGGTTTTTGTTTTAAGTACCTGAATCGAACACGTCTAAGCTCGCGATTACCATCTGGTAAAGCTCTGATAGTAATGTAGATACCAGGCTCATCTTGTTCTACCCATTCACTTTCCATTTCGCTTGCGTTACTCACTGAGACCTCCTCTGATCGATCTACTGAGCTACTTCTAGCAGAACCATCAATTGATGATGTTTCAGTCTTGGTTCCACTAATGCTAGACAGCTTTGGTGTTGAAGCAATACCAGAAGAGCCTGGAATATTGCTGCGAGGTCGCTCTCTGTCCAGAGGTGGAGTTACAGGACTGTCCTTAGCGGACTGGATCTGCGAGCCCTGGCACAACAAGGTTGTTCCAAATAATCTATTTAGGGCCTAACTTACATGATTTTGTTTATTGAAGCTTAAAGTTGCAACATTGTATAACCAAAAAAGAGATAAAACGCATAAAGCTTTGGTTGTAATAGTCATTTTAAAAAATTGAGCGTTCAATAGTGAAATAGCATTACCTCATCTTCGGATACAGGAGGAGTTGGAAGCGGCACACTCTGCTGATTGAACTGCTGCACATTGTATAACTCCATAACCTTCTCGAAATTCTCTGCCCACCATCTTTGAGCTTGCCATTTATTGAACATCTCACGACTGCAAGAAGTAGCAATTTTCAAAACATCTCCATCTAGTCTCATATTAAGCCAAACTCTTAGCAACAAATGGGAAACATGTCTGACGTGTAACACAAAAACTCAGCATCTGCTTATTACAAAGAATCCCCAAAAGCTAGAGATACCAATTTTGGGGGCAAACTATCCATATTTGACGACCATGACAGAAGCTAGTCTCGGTAATCTGGAGCCTAGTGTTTTTTAGTTTCAAGAGTAGCGTGACAACCATTGACAGACAAAGGCTTCTTAAGCTCAAAATCATCTGGACTTCAATTGACTCGGCAAAAATACAAGTAGCAACAGTTCAAGAAGTAAGACCTATCACGCTGGACAATTGTAATACTCATGGATGTGACAAGAAAACTAATCAGATCAAGAAGTAAGACCTATCACGCTGTTATAATATAGCAAAAGCAGATCAATTGGTAAACACACGACATTGCATTCAGTTCAATATTGGCTAGAAACAATTACCTGAACCGAATCCTCTTCAGATCATTCCCTCCATGAGGCAATGACACAAATGTTATGAGAACACCAGGCTCCACTTGCGCGACCCATTCCTTGGCCTCGTCCTCTTCCATGAACACTATGGATTCTGTTCGGCCACTCATGGACGTAGGTGTACCTTCTTCACTAGAAAGCCCTTTTAATCTGGACTCTATATCCTTACCCCAAATCTTTGGAGTCGAGCTCGCAGCCCCAGCTCTCTGGTAAGCATAATGGAATCTTCCAGAATCCGAAGCAGCATCTGAATCAGCATAGTTTCGGTTCTGATTCCGGTTAGATGTCCCGGAACACGGTTTGCAGTTTTTGTAAGCCCCTGTAGCCTTTACTGCCATGTCTTTTAGCTGAAATGAAACAGTAGTCACATACGTACAAGAGTCACATGCTTTGACAAAAACTAACAGATAAGAGAGTAATTGACAATTCAGAGGAATAAATGTTTCAAGAATTAATCATAAAAACTCAAAAGAAAGTAATACAGATTAAGACTAGGAGTCAAGTCTCTACCAAACCACGAGTCTATGTCTTTATGTTTTGTTTTGTCATTTTCTCTTTGAACCAAACAACAATCCATGAAAGTGAAAGATACAAGAGTAATCTACCTGTGACGTCAGTGATTTAATCGCCTGCTTAGTCCTAGGGGTCCCAATAACTCCATCTTCTTCATCTTCTTGTTGAGTAGATCCGCCATTGTTGGTGTTAAGCTGCTTCGTACACGCTATACACGTCAGCATCTCTTTCACACTACACGAACCCTAAAATATTCCTGAGATCATCAACCCAGAAAACAAAATCACATTCTGAGCAAAACCCAGATCAAATCCAGGAGTTAAGAAAGACATTAAACCCAAAATCACGATTCTTGCTCAGTGCAGCAGATACAAAAGAGGAAAAAATAAAAAAAAGACTTACACTTTGAAGAGGTCCGAGATCACAGAAACGCAGCGATGAAGAGCTCAAATTGTAACCGGTTAAAATATGACCGTTACGCCAGAGACAAATTAGGGCACACAGATCTGTAGATCAAACCCATTTATTCGCATTGAACTCTCTTTATATCTCTCTCTCTCTCTTGCTTCTTCGTCTGGTTCAAAGCGACAGAGAGAATGAGAGCAATGTGAAAGTATCGATCTTTCTCTCTCTCTCACACACTGTAAGAAACACAAAGCTGAAGAAACAGAATCTGCGGATTTGGGGAAAAAGTGAAAGAGAAAAAGCTTTGAGATTTGGGCTTTTTGAGTTCGTTGGACACTGCAAAACACGAAGAGTGTGGTCTACTGTGTTTCTTATTGATCCTCTGTGCCACATGCCCACTCTTTATGATTCTTTTATCTAATTAACTTTTAATTTTAATTTTTTTTATATAACCAAAAAAAGAAGAAGAAAAAAACATTACAGAACGGGATATTATTAAATGCATTGTTATTACCGTTACATCTATATATAATAGCAAACCCACTTTTTTGTGTCAACTTTTAATCCAATGGATGAGATTAGTTCTACTTTTAATTCAACGGTTTAAAATCATTAATCGTGTCTTTCCGTCGCACCCCCATCTTTCAAAAATTACACCTCTTGATTTTTGCATCTCTTTGTTGTACCTTCTGGTTTCAAAAATCACATCCATTAATTTTTACACCTTTTTATTTAACACATTTATACATTACACCTCTTTGTTGTACCTCCATGTTTCACATCTATTAATTTTTACACCATTTAATTTCACCTCTATGTCTTACACCTTTTTATTTATTATATACTTTTAATCCAACGAATAAGATTAGTTCCACTTTTAATCCAACGGTTTAAAATTATTAATCATGTCTTTCCGTCGCATCCCCATCTTTCAAAAATCACACTCTTAATTTTTTCATCTCTTTGTTGTACTTTGGTTTCAAAAATCACATCCATTAATTTTTACACTTTTTTTAACACTCTATGTATTACACCTCTTTGTTGTACCTTCATGTTTCACATCTACTAATTTTTACACTTTTACATTTCACACCTCTACGTCATCCCTCTTTATTTATTATATATAAACTTTTCTTGACTACATAAATAAATTTCGAAAAATTGTTTTGGGGTACTAAATAAAACTAAAAAATTGTTATATTAAAGTGTTTTTGAACTAACAAACATCAATATCTAATTCAAGGTAATTTATATATTTTCACTGCAAATGACGTGTTAATGTTTCTTATATATGAGTGTACGTGGCTTTTTAATATTTTCGCTGCGACCCGTTAGTGTTTCTTCGGTTAGATTATTTTTATTGTTAGTCGACACTACTAAGTTCATATATTAACCTTAGTTTTGTAAACTTGTAGTCTCTTATTAAATTTTAACCTTTTCTGTTTTCCTGTTAAGCGTGCCATATTTTTGCATGGCTAATGTTTTTAATTCTCAGTGTTTTTTTTTTTTTGACTTTTCTTCTAAATGCTCGATTAAATCATCAAACGAAACGGATGATGTTGTTTTTTTGGCATTGCTTGTGTTATGTTCGATTATAAGTTTTCTCGGTTAGATTATTAGTATATATAGATACGGTGAAACAATATATGGCTTTTTAATTTGTTAAGTTGGGAAAGAGTATAAATTCAAGCATATAAAGTTTGTTTATTGCAGGATAGTACTCCCAGAAAGTCAAAAATATAATAACGTCTTCTTCGCCCAGAGTACGATCCGAGTTGTGGTCACTCAGCGACAGTAACTGGAAAAACCAAAACCAAAATACGAGAGGCATGATGATATGCAGTGATGCTAGTGCTACGGATAAGCCAAAATTTTTTAACATGGTATAATTTTATATAAGTTCTATTATTGACTTATTTAACTTGTTTAATTTTTAAACTAATATGGTATAAATATAAAAATAAATATTTTTTTGTTACGTAGGATGTCCATTAGATATAAATGATCTAGGTTAGTTTCCATTTTTTGTAAATAAAGTTTTTTCAAATTTTAGTTGAATTTTAGTAAATCACCAATAAACTTTGCAACAAACGCACCTTGAAATAACACACATGTTTTTAAATGTAAGTGCTACTTTGAGTAAATAATCTAACAACAACATAAATATAAACAGAGCACTTAAGATGAACTAAACTTTTCCTTAATCTATAATCTAATATATGAGAACAAATGGAGGAGGAAACAAAACCAAGTTTTCGGAATGGACAATAATAAGTTCAAAAAATACTTTGATATAGAGATTGATGCAGATTAATTTAGAAACACTCCAATATAATAGCAAACCTATTTTTTAAGAGTCTGCTGACATCATAGCAAAATTTAACGATTTAGATAAAACTAAAGTTGATCTTACGGTTGAAAAAAGTTATTTCTTCTCACCCCTTCGCAGCCAAGGATTGCGTCCACACGTTCACACTGCTTCGTTCAAGCATCACACTGCTTCGCTTTCTCATATATTGTGAACTGCTTCGATCAAGCATCACACTCCTTCCTTCTCTCATATATGGTTAACAAACTCTATTTATTCTTTTTAAAAACTTCATTTTGCATTTAACCGTCATCTGAATGTTTTATTGTTCCTGCCGTTGTAGTTGTGATTTCCCCTTTATTGTTCCTGCTATCCGAAGTGTTCTTTAGTTTGCAGGTAATTTGTTCAATTTCACGGTTCTCCTCTTTGAGTTTTTAGTTTTGTTCGATAATTGAGTTTCAGAGTCGCAACGTTTAAGTCGTGATGTTTTGGTTTGTGTCGTTTCATGTAAGAGTCACAAGTACAAAGAGACACAACTCATTATGATGTAGTGTATGATTGTTTTCTATATAAGTCAGTGTTGTCGTTGATGTAAATAACAAGTTTCAGTTAATTCTTGTCTTCTCTAGAAGATAAGAGACAAACGTTTCTTATTCTGTTACAAAATTTAGTTGAATCATTGATCTGAAGACGTCTCGGTGTTCTTATTTTTCGGTTTTGTGGGAAAAATTCAATGATTTAGATTATAAATATTTTAAAGTGTTGATCTTTTTCTCCTTGTGATGTTGTTTTTGTAACACTTTCTGGTAGTTTCTTCACCGGGATTGGATTTGATTTTACATGTAAGGTAATTTTTTACTTGTTTTGTTTGTCTCCCAATTTCAGTGAATAAGCTTTTGACAGGAACATGCAAAGTCGGGGAAAATCTTATAGGGGTTTCTTGTGTGATTTGCAGTGATGTAACAAGCCATTCCCACGGCAACCTCTCGTGGAGGAACTGCAACATAGACTGGTGATTATGTTGTATTCCACGGTGAAGGGATGTTGAGAGAGATCTTTGGACAGGGAAACCGGAGATCCAGCCTCTAAATCCGCATTACGAAAATCCGTTGGCTTTGTCTTCTGAAGGAGGAAGTAGTAAGGAAGGGGATGGGATCTAAGTTTCATGTTGATCACGAGATTAACTCCAGAACCTTTGGAGAGGGGAACTATGGAACCTTTAAGTAGATGCTGTTGTGAATTCGACAAATGAGGGAACGTGTGTTCATGATATTAGCATATCAGAAAACGATGACGGTATGTTAGTTGATGGTTTAGCTTAGTACTAATATTCAATCTTATAATTTAAAGGCTGATTAGAGAGAAGGATTAGTGGAAGAAGTTGGTAGAAAAGCCTGAATCTGCGACCATAGAAGAAAAAAAAAAGGTTGTCGATTAGTGACGAAGATAAGTGAATTCTAGAGTTGATGGGCAACCAACTCTAAACTCGAGGCATCACTAAAACATAAGTTACAAACGAAGTTGATAAGTAATAGAGAGAATACGTAGGCTATTCCAATTTTAAATGATCTCCCTTAAAAAAAAAATACCCCCAAAACGTAAAATAGAAAACGATCGTAGACAAACTAAATTCATTGTGCGTGTTATCTTGTTTTGGTACACGACATATTGAAATTTTTGACGCTTATATTAACAAAACTAAATTTCTATGTTTTGATACACAAATATTTTTAACTATCATTGTAAACCTTTTGTTCCTTAAAAGTACTAAGCTATTATGTTTTCTCTCCCAAACTTTAATTGAGGTAGTATAAGAGATTAAGCATATATGTTGATATTTTTGTTGTCCGTGTTATGTGTTGTGTTGCCGTCGACTAATAAGTAGGAGAATCTAGATTGTTTTGTGGAAGGGGCATTCGAACAGAGATGAGGGAAGTTGTAATAATCAGATTTTTCTGAATACATATGTGACGCAGAGTGAAACCTGTGAGGAGAGGTTGGGGAACTGACAAATTATTCAATGGTGGTGCAAGCCTCAGATGATGGGAGAGTATTAAAGCCAAGGTTTAATGGCAAAGGGATGTGAGAAAAAAAAAAGAATGTATCTATTGAAAAAGTGGAAGTAGGTATTATCTTAATCATCAGATTATTTGAAATTTATACTGATATATTAGTCACGCAAGAGAAGAAAATTATATGGGCAAAACATACATGTTTAGAGGTGAACTTAGGGATTTTAGTTACCTTTTTCTTCGTTTGTGTTCCTTTAATTTTTTTTTCATACACCCATGCCGTCGAGCTATGAGATGTTTACTCTTCAGTCTTCACATCCGACATTCTTCTCAATGTTCTCATAATTAAATAATTAAAACCTTTTTTCTCATTAAAATGTCACTTTTTCATTGAGGTGATAAATCCTCTTATAGTTTTTATGTTTTTAGCGTGTCGCTGGTGTTGATAATCATCAATTGGATATATATCATATGATGTCCTCTCTTAAATCTTTTAATTTCCCGTTGTGATTATCATTTTTTATTGCACCATCGCTAACATTCAAAATTTGATATATCGGAAAAAAACTAAAGCTAAATAATTTTTTTTTGTAAATTTTCTTTCAAAAAGAAAGTCCTTAGAAGGGTATCAAGTTTATCTTCTAATATACAATGGACAATTGAGTTTTGGGAATATATTTTGGATTCAAATTTTCTGTCTGGAAAGCGGTCTGGTATATTTAGCTTTCCTGTCGGCCGGTTAAACACTCACGAAATTAGATATTCTTGGATTATACTCAAAACCTTGAAATATATTTTGGGTTGCATCAGATTTGGTATACTTTTTTAATCCGAACCAAAGTAAAAAGAAAAAAACTGAGAACAATTCGAATTCAATGAAGAAAAATAAAATCAATTTAAATTATGAATAACATACCAAATTGAATAAAGTGAATGTAATCACTAATAAAAAGAAAACCAAAATTATCAAATCAAACTGAAAACATAAAAAAAAAATTGAAAACACTAAAACACTAAGTTCTTTTTTTTTTGGAACAAGCACACACTAAGTTCAAGTAGAGTAGAGTTACTATTAGAGAATCAAGTGTTACAAAAGAAGAAAAAAAGAGTTTTATAAGTTCAAGGAATCAATGTTAATTATTTAAAGTTTTTACTTTCCCATGCGGAAAAGTATTCGATTGTATATTATGAAAGATCTACATGTGCGGTTTTTTATTTGTCCAGCTATACTCTAAATCTAAAATATGATTTATCAATGTTAATTATTTAAAGTTCTTACTTTCCCGTGCGGCAACGCACGGGTCGACTTCCTAGTATTTATAACATCATTCAAAATATTGAGACCATTTATGTTCTTTTTACCCTTGATTGATTATGATTTTACATCTTCCTCGCTCCTCCTGTATTTTTGTTTTACAAACTGCTTTTGTAAACTTTTTTTCTATTTGGATAGTCCAACATTAAAGTTATTTTCTAATTTAGTATATGGTTGAAAAAAAAAAAATAGATCTAAAAATTGTCAGATTGATTTCTTTTGTTTACTATAAACCTACTTTATATCGATTCTTCTAACTCGCATAAACTTTATTTACATACATGATATAATACGAATAGATACGAGCATTTATAAATCTATTTTAATTTTTAATATTGAAATTACGAATAATAATAATAAAATATTATTAGTAGAGAAACTAATTCCTAAATGAGTCTTTTGTGAAGTTTATGAATTCACAAAATGATTTTTATAATTAACACATGATTCTTCTTTTAGCGCCAATCGCATGACTCTATATGTTTAGCTTTATGGTAACTCAAAAGATTTTTTTTTTAATATAAAATTGATATGATTTGCTCTAAAGTCTTAAACGATGAAACTATAATGATAGAGCGTGCAACTAAGCCTTAACGTTTTAATTTCAAAAAGCGGTGATTATAATATAAATTCTTATAGAATTGTTTGTTCCCCACCTTATACCTCACAATTCTTATAGAATTCTCCTTCAAAGTTTAAGCCTTTTGATTTAATTATGAGTTTTATTAAAACTCCAAGTACAACTTCCACATCATCAAGCGCAAGACATATCATGCCTTCTCAAAAGTCAATATAGAGGTCACTTTCTGACTTTCTGTTTAATGTGAAAACTATTCTTGTTTGAAATTGCCAATGGGCATGTACTTTGAGATTTTTTTTTATATATATTTAAACACTTACAAGAAAATATATTAACTAAAATGCTGTTAAAAAAAATTGATTAAAATTTTCAATTAACAGAAAAAAAATAATTGGATATCTTTAGATATATTCAGAAAAATTAGAGATAGTTTTTCTAAAGATGTTATCTTTTTTTTTTTTTATCCAAAATTTTAGTTGGTTAAAAGTTAATGGATCATAAGAAAAGGCCCAATAACTGAATCATACGCTGTTCCGTAGCGTAGGAGATCATATACCCCTCGCGTCGACCGAACCGATCTGTTCGTGTTATGTTCTTCTTCTTCCCTGAATTTGCTCATTGCTTAAAAAAAGGATCAAATCAAAATCTCTTAGCTTCTCTGGAGATTTGATTTGTTGTTGACCCGTTTACCGCGAATCTCTCCGCAACTCGCCGGTAAACCCTAACTCTGTCCGAAATTAAACCCTAAATTCGCCGCCACGGAAATTATCGTTGTCGTCGCCGTCGTCCCTTCTTAGCATTGTTTTATTTAAAAGGCTGGTTTGTTGATTTCAGCGTATTGAGAGAGGTATATATATTATTTTCCTAAGTCTCTCTGTTATATTTTTCAGATTCTGATATTTTTCCGCCTTCATCTTTACTTATTCCTGCGGAACTTGTTTGAGAATTTGGTGATTCAGTTGGTTGATTTGATTTAGGGTTTCTATCTGTTTTGCTCTGTATTGGAGCTGAAGAGTAATGATTTCGTTGTTTGATGTTTCAAGTTATTGTTTTTGTGTGTTCGTAGCAATGAATCACGTTCAATGTCACCTTTTTACAGAATTGTTATGGGATTCAAATGCTTGGTTAGGGGATAGAACACCAATTTTCAAGTTTTATGCTTTTTATCCTTACAATCAGGAACATTGGCTTCCACATTTCATTTTTGGCAGCTTTGTTGTTGTTGTTGTTCCCATGGCTCAAAATCGGAGTTTCTGCTCTGCAGTACATACTTTTATCTACCGCGGAACTTGCTCATCATTCACATTGCTTCTCTGTATAGTTTTTAGTTGACTAAACCCCCAGTAATATGGTTTTATTTAATTAGATTGATGTATAGACTTGACTCTGACATTTAAGTTGTATCGCACTTAGACATTTTAGAACGAGTTTCAATGCGGGCAAGAATGCAAATTGGAGGCCAGTATGTATATCACACTCGTCGTTCCATGAGATCTGACAAATTAATAGCATAAGTTAAATTGATTTTGTACAGTTATCTTTGTCATCTTATTGTTTCTCTTTTTCACTTCAACAGGATAAGGCAACTATGAAGCCTGGTCTTCACTCGACCTCTTCATCCAATGGATTTCCACACAGAATGGTTGATAATGAGCCAGGGGTGAATAAGGCACATCCGTCTGTGAACAATACAGGTGTTGTATATATATTTATAGATATATGCATGTATATCTTTATTCTTACTAGCACCAACATCATGTTCTGCATTCTCTTATTTGTTGATACATATGTACAGAGAACGGTGGGGAAACTGGAAGTGTAGATACCCCTTCTCACGAGCTCTTATTGTATTTCACAACTTGTAAGATTGGACATCAGGTAGAAGTTCACCTAAAAAATGGATCCGTTTACAGTGGCATATTTCATGCTGCGAATGTGGAGAAGGATTTTGGTAAGGCTCTGAATGGGAACCTTGTTTGTTCCTTTTGAGATGTGTTATAATATAAGAAGAGGTCACTTTTTTTGGCCTCTTACAAACTGCTTTGAAACTTTCAGGAATTATTTTGAAAATGGCATGCTTGATTAAGGATTCACGAGAAACAAAATCCCGTTCTTCTTCGCTTGTCAGCAAGCCACCTTCAAAGCTACTCATTATCCCTGCTGAAGAACTTGTGCAAGTTATAGCTAAGGTGTATACACTTTTCTTGCAGCTGGGATTGGGTTTTTTTATGTTCATGTTAAGGCACTAACATGTTAGAAAGACTACTTCATGTATTGACATTGTTATTCTCTTGTCATTGTCTCTGTGTTAGGACCTTCCTGTATCCAGCGATAACGTCTCAAATTCTGTTCCGTGCGAGGAACCTTTAGAGCTGTTAACAGACTCGCTGATATCACAGTTTTATAATGTTGATGTGGAAAGAGAGCTGAAACCTTGGGTACCTGATGAAGATGTTCCAGACTCTTCAGATCTGGAGAATGTGTTTGATGATCCTTGGAATAGGTAGTGACTTTATTCTTTAAAGTAGGATATTTTCCTTTTTCTTTTAGGATTTCTAATTTCTGATTTAGAATCTGTTTAGTAGTGTTAGTTTGAGACCTCAATCCGCAGTGGATGAACCTGTGATCATTTCTCATTCTTTCATCATATACACTCTCTGAGTTGAACGACACCTCTTATAACATATCTTATACGTGATGATATCATAGGGGCTGGAATCAGTTTGAGGTCAATAAGACTTTATTTGGAGTAACAAGCACTTTTGATGAGGAACTGTATACCACAAAACTTGAGAGAGGTCCTGGAACGAGGGAGCTAGAAGAGCAAGCCTTGAGGATTGCGAGAGAGATTGTGGGTGAGAATACCCGAGATCTTCATGTAGCAGAGGTGAAATGACAAATGTTTTATGTACCACTTGAATTTTTACGTTACATTGTTGTACCATATCTACCTTCTAATGGTTCATGCATGCAATCATCTTACACAGGAAAGAGGGCTCCAGCTTAGTGGAAAGTTTGATATTGATGAGGAAACCAAATACTCATCGGTCTGTACGCTAAATAGATTTGATGATACATGTTACGAAGAGGAAGAAGAAGAAGAAGACATATTGTTGGATTGCTGCAACAATTTGACTTTTGGTGACTCAGCTGCTTCTGATGGCAAGAAACCTGCTTCAACTGGCAAGGTCTCTGAAGGATCATGGGTATGGTTGAGTTCTTCACTAGTAGTAGTTTCTAGGAGAATCATCGGTTATATTGCCATTTTTTGTCCTTCAGGGTGACAGCCTGCAATTACGGAATAACAAATTCATAGACCAGAGCTGGTCGAACTCAAATAAGCATACTCTCCCG
Organism: Camelina laxa; assembly: GCA_024034495.1. Lineage (NCBI taxonomy): Eukaryota > Viridiplantae > Streptophyta > Magnoliopsida > Brassicales > Brassicaceae > Camelina > Camelina laxa. Next base: position 1,202,275 of record CM043884.1, read on the forward strand.
CTTATATCCGAACAGCCATCCAAAGATTTTCCTGTTGGAGGAAATATCAGGTCTTTTTCCTTAGAATAGACAGTACATTTTATTTTTCAATATATCTTTCATTAAACTATCAAGTTTCTGAAAGGTCATTCTAACAGGAATGAGAGCCAGCTTGGTGAGCGAAAAACCAGCAAATTCCTAGGAGCTTCCCATTTTAAAAAGGTAAGTTAACTCTTTCGAGCATCTACTCTTGATTGCATTTGGCATTTGCATAACCATTATGTATAACACTGTTCTGTTTGCTTCAATCTGTATGAACACAGCCATCCGAGGAATCAGTGTCTGGTCTTGAAGGTTTGTGCAACTTCAGCTTATCGTATCTATGCACTTCCTTTTCATCTTAAATGTTGATACCCATTGAATTTCCAACTAAGTATTTTCATGCTACCTCAAGATATCAATGAAGATGCACCACCGCCTGTGAGGCCAAGTTTCACTGATGGAGGACTCTTTCTACTCTCGGACAGATCGAAATCTGAGAGCTCCTCTGGGTGGCCTGGAAGCTCCGTCTCGAGAAATTCAGAAAACTCTGCAGCTTCTCCAGCATCAAATCGTCCAATACTATCACCAAGCTCTTCAATTGGTTCTTTATCTTCAGAAAAGTCTACACTCAACCCAAATGCTAAGGTTTTTTTTTCTCTCCTGGTGCTTAGGTTATCATCTAACTTGTCCTTAATACTGTAAGCTCTTACTAACGAAGGTCTGATCAGGAATTTAAACTGAACCCCAATGCCAAGAGTTTCAAACCATCTCCATCAGCTACTACACGTCCTCAATCTCCAGTCTCAGACGGGTCATTGTATTACCCCCCTCTTCCACCTATGCCAGGATTACATCTTCGATATGGAGTAACTTTTCTTTCTTCTTTATCTGCTCTTAATGATCAAACGCCGAAATGATGATTATTTCTGATTCAAAAAATTGAAAATTGACAGATGGGAGCAGCATTTCCTGGACAACAACTTCCAATGATGTATAATAATACAACACAGCTTGGTCCAAATCAAACATATTATTCTCCAAATGGTCCACAGGTTTGTTTATTGCTATAAAGAACCATGACTCAAAAATTCTTACACCTTCTATTCTCTATTGTAAAACTGAATCTTGGAATCAATGTCAAACAGTACCCACAACCAATGATGGTTACTCCGCAGAGACCACTCTTGTTCATGCCGCCAACGCCGTACCAACCGGTTAACTATCATCCTTCATAATATTTGCTTTGTCTAGTTACAAAAATTAAATAAAACGCTCGAAAGAGTTGAGAGTTTACTGACATGTTTGCTTTTTATTGCAGGAAATGCCATTTAAAGGAAGAGACTCTTATTAGCTTTTGTTGAAAACCACCATGGATGGTGGTGGCACAAGGTCTCTCGAATAATCCTTCTTATGGAATGAGTTCCATTAATTTTATTTACTTTATTTTGATTTCAAGCACCGAATCTTTTTATTTTTATTAAATTATTTTGATTTTAAAAAAATTGATGAATGGGTATGTATGATGGTCCCTTTGTGAGGATAATTTAACAAAACACATTGTGATGTGATGGTGATTTTTAGTTGTGTTTAGGTATTAGACTAGATTTTGCAACAGATTCGTGCTGATCTCATTTCTTTATTCACTTGTGTCTCCATTCAAACTTTAACGTTAATCTTTAGATGTATGACATATTCTGTGTTTGAGGTTTTTTTTTCTTCTATAATAAAACAGGTTAGGTAGGCAAAAAAATACCTTTTTTCTTTAAACTTAAAAAGAAAAATGAACGATTGTAGTTCAATCTTACTACATATACGTGTTAAGACACGGTAGGGACAAAATGGTGTGTCTATGATTGGAGTTTGAAAGCGTGATGTTTTAGATTTTGGGATTATTAGATTTAATGGGTTTAGTCATGTCTTGTCTTATGCTTCGTCGTATTATTATTAATCAATCTTATTGCGGTGAGTTAAGTAAAAGATCTAGGTTAGGGGAGATTTCGTTTGTCGTCTTTGAAAATAGTATTAATTAATGTCTATAAAAACATTAGAACAATCAAATAATTGAGTCTTAAGAACTTCTAGATTCTGTCCATGTTATAATAATAATATTTTGAGGTAACACCTGTACTGTTGTAAACTCTTTTGAAGCATGATGATAGTTACGCATTTCTTTTTTCTAAAGCAAATAATAAGGTGTACGTAGCAAACACAATACTGACATAGTCACATTTTACTCCAATTAGTTTATAAAAAAGTCATTTTATTGAACTGAACATAGAAAAATATTAATAACTTCCTTTCTTTTACATATATTTTTAATGTTTTCTTTTTCTTTTGTTATGCTAATAATTACTGTACAGAGTTGTGGATTAAATGCAGAGAGATACTGCAGAAGAAACTACCAAATTAGGATTCATTGGTTTGTGTATTTGGGGAAGCTGTGATGTGCTGTGTGCATCAAGAAATGTGAAAAAAGAAAGAAAACTGGAAAAAGGGATCTTCGCTTTGCTTGACTTGCAATAAATTTCGATTACACCCAACTACAAAAAACTAATCAATTTTCATTTATTCGCTTAAATGCAATATTGATTGCGCTATAAAGAGATGTTGACAACCTTCCACTTAAACTTTTGCTTTTGTATATATATATTTTTTTTAAATAGTAGAATGTTTTCACGCCCGGCCCGGACCGGCCGATCCGATCGGTTAACCCGCGATCCGGAGATTTTATCGGTTCGGATATAATGCTAATAACCGATAGTAATAAAACCGGCAAAACCCAGAAAAAACCGCTATTAACCCGCGACCCAGTGAACCGATTGATCCGACCGGTTAGCGGTTCAGAAAATTCTACTTGATTTTTGAAAAATGTATTCAGAGTTTCAATTACTTTAATTAGTGTTTTTTATTTTTTTATTTGGATTTAAAAACTTTAATCATTTTATTATTATTATTATTAAACTTTATACTTTGTTAAACATGATATTTTTTATAATATTTTTTAAAATATTTATTTTATATAAATATATTAAATATATTTTACTCAATTGACCCGTGGTCGAACCCGGTTGACCCGATAATTCAGTGACCCAAGAACTACTCCGGTTCATAATCTGGATAGGGTTTCAAAACATTGCTAGAGACAGACCTTCTTAGTTCTTACAAAAACAAAAAAGACAGAGATGAAAAAAGCACGTTTAGATAAAATACGTTATTCTTTCACTATATAATATACAAAATATGTTATTCTGCACATTTGTTATGAAACAACGTAGGATTAGAATATGATTCGTAAAACATACCCTCTATGTATATTTTATTTAAAACCTTTGAACCTTGTAATATATCCTGAAAATAATCCTTAAATTTTTTCTTATAATATATCACTGATATGAAACTAAATTAAAAAATGGAACATTTTCCATAAAAACTACACAAAGCAAAACATGTAGTTTCACTGTTTTGAAGTTCAAGTATAGTTTTACTAACGAAATACTCATAGAGGCATCATAAAATATACCACCTTTATTTTCACCCCAAAATATCTATCAGGTTGCAAGAATGGTTTCATTTCCATATTATCAAAACTATTTTCATTTTTTTTTCTTTGATTTTTCTTTACTTATAGTTATCTTCCTAAATCCTAACATTCTATTCATTTTACCATCACTTTATACATATATCTAGTCTTTTCAAAATTATACACATGACTATTTGCATTTAGAATAAGAATACATTTATTAAAGAGCCCCTTTATTAAATAAAAGGAATTAACTATTCGTTAACTAATATTTTGTATTTGTTGAGAGAAGAAGAAAGAAAAAACATATATAAAAAAAAGAAGTGAAAAGGAGTCAAGATTAGTCTTTTAAGCCATAGCCAATACCCAATTTGCAAAGACAGAGGAAGAGAGAGAGACAGAGAGGAAGCGAGAAGAAAGAAACAGCCATGTTCTGAGGAAGGAGACATGCATCATCATCATCATCATCAACATAATCTCAAACTGGTTACTTAACTTCTCTTTCTCTCCATCTCTTACCAAATCCAAAGACACCAAAGGTCTCTCTCTCTCTCTCTCTCGCTCTCTCTTTCTTGTTCGCTTAATTTATTTGGTAGTGTGTTATGATTTGGTTGCTCCATTTTTACTTCTGATGATGTAATTACAAAAAACTCAATTTTTGAGTGATGAGAGAGAAGAAAACTGTTTGGTTTCTATGTTTGGTTGGATCAGTAAGTTCAAAAGAGATTTGATTTAAGCTGATTCCTTCTATTCAAAATCCCAGAAAGTTTTAAAATTTTCAGTTTCTGTTTCTCTTCTCTCACTCTCATATGCAAAAGCTTTGTGTTTGCATGTATGCAAGTTCTAAGCCATGTTCAAAGTTTGAATCTTTAGAGACCCTTCAGATCATTTAACAATCTTACTGTGTGATTGAACCTGGAATATGTGTGTTTATGATCTTTTTGGTTTCATTTTCTCTCTTGGGTTTGTTTGATTTTTGCGGATCATGGAAAAAAAATGTGGACTTATGACTGGACTTTGTTTGGTTTGGACATTTAGCTAAAGATTTGAAGACAATGCAAGTGTTTCATCAAAGGAAAGATTCATCTTGGGGAAACTCAATGCCAACAAACTCAAACATTCAAGGATCTGAATCTTTCACCTTGACAAAGGATATGATGATGTCTACTACACAATTCCCTGGGATGAAACATTCGAGTTTGCAGCTGCAAGATCAAGATTCATCCTCGACACAATCTACGGGAGAATCAGGTGGCGGCGGCGGTGGTGAAGTTGCAAGCTTTGAAGAACGTAACCGTTATGGATGCAGCACTGTTAATACACATCTCTCAGGTCTAATAAATTTAACTGATTTTTTGAACACTAATCGCATTGCCGAAAAAAGCACTAATGGGTTTCTCTTCTTGTCTTTGGTTAATGCAGGGTACATCGGAAACTCGGGAAAGCCTATTGAAAGATATACTAAGTCAACTACCACCTCGTCCATGGTTTCTCCAGATTCTGTGTTTCCTCCTCCTACTTGTGGTCAAACACCTTGGTCTCTTCAATGTGCTGAAACATCACATTTCAATGGTTTCTTGCCTCATCATGAATATGCATCAACACCAACGGTAATGTTCTGTAAAGCCTTGTGCTTTCACAATTCTGAACTGGTGTTGGCGCAATGATTGGTTAATTGGAAAATCTTTTTGTGCAGGTGCTGCCACATTTAGAGATGATGGGTTTGGTTTCTTCAAGAGTGCCATTGCCTCATAACATTCAAGAGAATGAACCAATATTTGTCAATGCGAAACAGTATCATGCAATCCTTCGTCGCAGGAAGCACCGTGCTAAACTCGAAGCTCAGAACAAACTCATCAAATGCCGTAAAGTATGAATCTTTTCTTTCACTCAGAAGAAGACCTAAGATGATGATTCGATTCAATACAGGAGTGAGTAACAAAGTTTTGTTTTCTTTTTCTGTAGCCGTACCTTCATGAGTCTCGCCATCTTCATGCTTTAAAGAGAGCTAGAGGCTCCGGTGGACGTTTCCTCAATACAAAGAAGCTTCAAGAATCATCAAACTCACTGTGTTCTTCTCAAATGGCAAATGGACAGAATTTCTCTAAGAGCCCTCGCGGTGGTGGAAGCGGAATCGGGTCTAGTTCAATCACACCGAGCTCCAGTTTAAACCGTATCAACATGTTCCAAAACCCGCAGTTCAGATTCTCAGGTTATCCATCAACACACCATGTCTCAGCTCTCATGTCAGGGACATGAGGTACCTGAGAAGGATCTTGCTCCGGGAGAACTCCGACTAATTCCGGCGACTGGTGATCATATATGACGGGAAGTCATCCTTGGCTACTTTTTGTTATCGTTTCTTTACAAAATATTCTTCCTTTAAAAACTTTGCTTTCCATATCCTCTGCAATCTCTCACTCTATTTAGAGTGGCTTGAAGAACTTTCAAATCATTGTCAAACTATTTTGTTAATTGAAAATTTCGGATTCTCTTCAGTACAAATTGCATTACCCTATTTAGATACAATGAGAAAAGATTGAGAGTCATTAAGAGTAATATACACGCATAGATCCCCTAATGCTCTGAAGACAAACTGGACACTTAGGGTTTAACTCTCGTTCAACGGTTGAAGCACAAAGCCTGCAACATACTACATGTCCACAGGGAATAAACGCAGGTACTCTTCTTCTTGTCACGCAGATCACACACAATTCTCCATCTGGGATTTCCTCTGCATCCTCGGGTTCATCATCGACTATGGGTTCACTTGGTCTCTGTGTCAGCTCTCTCTGCTGGTTCCGTAGTTTCCATCTATTCCAGGTCCTGAAGATAAGACAGTTAAACAAGTTTGAATCAAAACATTGCCCAAATCTAAAACTAAATCTGATCTCTCACAACTCCAGTACCTGACAGCAGCATAGCTAAGGATGCCAACAGACACAATGCCCAAAATAACACTGCCAACGAATATTAAGCTGGTCTGATCGAAAAGTTCCTCTATCATCTGGTCCTTGGTCATCTCTGATCTGCAGAGATTATTCAATAAGATTTACATACGAACAGTAATAGAGCCTAAGGGCAACAATGGACTAAGTATTGTCAAATGATCAAGAGACTGAGAAAACAAAGAGTAGAAGACGGAAGTAGTAATTTGAGTTAGCTAGCAGGCAGATATATAATTTCATCATTGACGAGAGAAAAATATCTTACAAGAAATAAGGAAGATCTTGGCACGATTTGATTTCAGGAACTCCATTCTTAAAACTGCAAATGCCAACAGCTGTAATATCTTTCCCAGGTGGTAAAATCTTCTCTACATCAAGGAGACCCACCTTGGAAGAGAAAGGATTACAAAAGTTAGAAAGGAAGTGGCCAAGAACAAGTAACCATAGGTTCTCAAAACCAGAGATTTCTTTGAAAAAAATACTCACAGGATACTCGGGGAACAAAAAGGCTTGAAGAAACGAAGTATTAATAGGCTGCAAACGATTATACACAGTGGTAAGCGGAAGAGCTTGCCTTGAACCATCCATGTTAACAAAGAGATAACTAGACTGCGATTGTTGATCATTTCCAACAATGACAAATGGGACCTGCACAAAGCAAACGATTTTAGTCATGAATAGAGCCAAAGTTGAAAGCTCTGAAGCTGACAAAGAGGGGAGCCAATCAGACTTTACCTTTCTCATAAAATCAACTCCTTGTTTCGGCATAGATCTCTCCAACATAAACCGGTAACCAGTCGAGTGGAACAATCTCTTCCATCCACTATACACATACTGTAAACAAAAATGATAGACATTAGTAAAGGCTTCAACTTGTCCCCAAAACATACATTTCCCTTCTGAGATGATCACAACAGCACCAAATCACATAATCTTGATGGTAACTTAATCAATCACAATGTAAAGCTAATCAAGAACCAAATCATCCAAAGTTAAGCCTTTTGAGAGTAACATAAAACAAAATTAGGTCAATTTCAATTCGTATGTAGCAGATTCACAAAACTGTTCAAAAACAATTGTGTGTTTTAAGTATCCGTACCGTTTGCGTTCTCTGGATGATAAGAGCTTTATCTCCAGTCTCCGACGAGATTAACACGTTGTCGTCACCGGAAATCTTCGGTCTGACGAATCCGCGGACCACAACGAGCCGCTGATCAGGGCTGGTCCCGTGGTCGTTAGTCTCAGATTTGTCTTCAGACGCCGGAAGAACTGATCGGAGGTCAGCGACGGAGACTTCGGGTGCATCTTTGATCTTGTTCAAGGCGGCGTTGGTAGATGCACACTTAATAGCAGAACCGACGGCGCTGATAGCTAAAGTCAGTCCGAGGACTGCGCCGTCGAAGGAGAGAGCGAGGTCAAGCAATAGATTGATAATGGCACGCTCCGGCGAGGACATAATGGTAATTTCGATTTCCGCGCAGACACGCTCAACGGGACGAGTGAAGAGGAGAGAGGGAGATGAGGCTATTATGGGTATTTAGATATTTACATAATGCGGTCGTTTCTAATTTGGGTCTTTAATGGGCCTATGCACGAGTTAACTTACAAAAAACTAAATTGCCCCATTTCAGCTGTTCAGAACCGTCGCCAAACGTAATAAATAAATAGCGTTTACGTATATTCTAGACTTCTAGTTTTACCCTCAACGTTATGTCAGATTTACGAACCAGAACCATAAATAGAGCAGATCCAAGAGTGAGAAAAATTAGATGCCGATTTCATCAAATCTGCTTCGTGCTAGGTATTCGTCGCCTCTTTATATTATAGAATTTTCTGTTTTGGAACTTATTGATGAAGCTAGGTTAAAATCTCCTCTTGTGTCAATCATATCTCCATCTTTGTTTTTTTCTGATTCGTGAAGCTCCAATTCTTATCTATTTGATATAGAAGCTTCTGTTTGATGTTTTCTTGTGTTGTTTTTTGTAAGAACGGTTCGTAAATTGACTCTGTGGCTTTAATTTTAAGTTTGTTTAGGGAGAACATGGCTGGAGAAGGTGAAGAAGATGTACCTAGAGATGTTAAGATTGTAAAATCTCTGCTTTAAGTTGATGGGTGTAGAAGACTACAAGCCTCATGTGATACATCAGTTTCTGGAGTTATGGTACACGTATGTGGTGGAAGTGTTGACAGATGCTCAGGTTTACTCAGAGCATGCTAGCAAATCCAACATTGACTGTGATGATGTGAAGCTCGCTATTCAGTCCAAAGTTAATTTCAGCTTCTCTCAGCCACCTCCAAGAGATTCCTTGTTGGCGGTTCCTTTTTATTTTTTGAGATTGTTGTCTGAAAAGAGAGAGATGTGACATGGCCAGTCATGTGGTTAGCTGCTATGTGAATGATCATTAGGGAAGTATCACCTTAGTTACGATTTGTGAACAGTAACCCTCTTGCCACATTAGTGCATTACGAAGAACCTCAAATGTTTTCGTCTGCCAAATCCATGTTGTATGATTTTGTAATCTCGATGTCTTTGTTTTTGGATGTTTGATTTAGGTTCTCCTAGAACTTGCTACAAGTAGGAACAAGATCCCTTTACCAAAATCGATAGCAGGACCGGGCGTTCCGCTCCCACCTGATCAGGACACAATGCTGAGCCCAAACTACCAGCTTGTGATACCAAAGAAGACAGCTTCCACAGAACCAGAAGAAACTGAGGATGATGAAGAAATGACAGATCATGCACAGTCCTTGCAAGAACAGCAGCAACAACAAACATCAGACCTTCTAGGCCAAACTCCCCAAAGAGTCTCTTTCCCTTTCTCTAGAAGACCCAATAAGTAGATACACAAATAGTCTATTATGTTATGTATCAAAATGTAGTAGCAGAATTATTGTTAATGACCATATGTGGTATCATATATTAATGACCAGAGTCAGTTTTCGTAGAACATATGAGCAATATTATATATACATTGTTGTGTGGAAATCACAATACCAAAGATACAACAAATCTTCTGAAGCATTACTATATATGCAACTATTGTATATATACATGAACAAAGGTAACTAAGAGAATCTGTTAGCTTCCCCAGCCAACCATGGAACCAGCAGCTGCACGGTGAGGGCGTGATAACGCAAGCCCCCGATCATACATCCGCTGAATCTCCTCTCTGTATTCAGTCAGAGACTTGTCAGGTATGGCTGGAGTCAGCTCCACCACATCTCCCATCTTCAGCTTGCATTTAAGATCACTTACAGGTGTCTGGTTTAGTCTTGGCCTTAGCTCTTCCTTTGCCAGGATGCTGTACATTGACCATCTCGAGCTCCCTGGTCCTGCTCTGCTTAACAGGTCCGAAACTGTGGAATTCGTAGGAAACTCTTGCACAGTCATCTGCATTTTCAGGTTTATCAAATCATACTCCAAGCAAAGAAACATCCTCAATGAGAAGAATTTGAAGGTGATTACAAATCATAACTAACCTTCTCATTTTCGATTACAATGACATAGAATGGTCCTTCTTGGTTGCCATTAGGCTTATAAGAAAATGGACAATCTTCAGCGTGAGATGGGAAACTGCACAAGGGCTCGGAAGAGCAAATCGAGGGTTTGTCTTTGCTCATGGTTTCAAAATGCCAGGTCACAACCCATCTTGCCCATTCAACCATCTGAAGCACAAATGATGAGTGTTTGCAGTCACCTTCCTTGTATCTCCAGTGAGCTGCAAACCCAAATTCAGCTTGCAAATGCATCTCCTTTGTGCGTATTTGAACTTCAAGCGGAATAGTTTCATCACCCCTTACTACTGCATGCAAAGATTGGTACCTAAAATTCCAAAAGCCCAAAGTTAGATGATTAGAGAATGAAGTAGCATGCATCATTATAAGCTACAACTGGTTCGCAGAACCCACCCATTGAACTTGGGATGAGAAATGTAATCTTTCAGCTTTCCAGGAACTTCAGACCATAGCTTGTGAACTACTCCTAAAGCCTTGTAACAATCTTTCTCATTGTCAACAATCAAACGTAAGCCATGAATGTCATGAATTTCATCCATGGTTAGCTTTTTCCTGACATAAAATGAAGTGTCAGCATTCTGGTTCTCTCCATTATCTTAGTGAAACTAATAAACCAACAAGCACTTTCGAATAAAGAGGAAATGAGAACTTACTTTAACATCTTGTAGTAGATACTATACAAGCTCTTGTGTCGTCCAGAGAGAACATGATAAGAAATGCCTTCTTTCTTAAGGGCTTGCTCCAATTTCTGAATCGAAGAAGTAATCATAGCTTCATCGAATGAATCCTCAAGCATGGCGGACATCTCGTGGTGCTGATCAGGATGGAGATGCTTGAAACACAGATTCTCAAGCTCAACTTTCCAGGTAGAGATTCCCAGACGATTAGCCAAAGGTGCAAATATCTCCAGAGTCTCTTTAGCAAACCTTTGTTGCTTCACTGGTGGCAAAGCATAGAGCGTCATCATGTTATGTAACCGATCAGCTAACTTTATAAGAACAGCTCTCGCGTCTGTCATTGCAAGAAACATAGTGTGCAAACGATCTGCTTCAACGGTTTTACATGCTGTGTTGTTTTCCCGAGCAAGTTTACTTAATTGGCTAAGCTTAGACACCTAACGCAATAAGAAGACAGAACTCAATAAAATCTAAAGTCTCAACCATAAAACAAGGTTTTAGCTGAAACACATTCATGGTTGTTTCTTCACTTACCCCTTCCACAAGGTCAGCAACTCCTGATCCAAAAGTTCTGAGAATATAATCATAGCTCATGAACGAGTCGTCTAAAGTATCATGTAAAATACCAGCAACAACAACGGTCGAATTAGCTCCAATGTCAGCTAACAACATTGCAGTCTCAACACAATGTTGCAGGTAAGGATCACCATTTGCTCTCATCTGATTCAAACACATCAATTAGCAAAATCAACACCAACACTATTAGACAAGTTTGTGAGATTTCACACACCTGTCCTCTATGAGCTTTCTCAGCTTCATAAAATGCTTTGATCACAGATTCATCTTTGAAGATTTTGTGTTTCAATTGAGCACGTCTAAGCAAATCCCTAGCATATGGTTGTCTTCGTTCTCCTTCGAAACCATCGTCCATGGCGAACGGTAGCTGCTCATCTACAAGAACAGAGTCTGTATCGTAATCAACACAAGAGCCAATAGCTTTCCTGACGAAACCATTGAACAATCTGTTAGATCCCACACAGAGAGCAGAGCCACCATCTAAGTTCTGATCTCGTGAAATCCTCATCGGAGGACTGTTGCTAGATGAGATCGGACCGTGAAGCACAGAAACAGGGCTATGGTGATCTCGTTTAAGGTACGACGAACTGATGAATTTGCTCGGGGAATAACATAAAGAGCCGCTTAAGGTCCGATCATCGCTACGATCATGGCGTATCGAAGCTAGCTCATCTCCTACCGTCAGATGCGACGAAGAGGAGGAAGACGATGATGACTTGACGGATGCGCCGGAGAAAAGCAAAGAGAGACCTCCGATTGTGGGGGAAGACGACCCCGGTGAAGACCTGGAGTTGAGATCGAGATCACAAGAGATATGAGCGTTGATTTGGTGAGCTGTAGAGCATACAGTGCTCGCTGGACTGGCGTAAAGCGCTATGGTCGTCGCTACCACCATTAGAAACTCCCTTCTCTGCTTCGAAAATCGTTAAGAAATCAAATTCGAAAATCGTAAGAAATCTCAGAATTAACTCCAAAAGCTTCGTCAATTTCTCGGGAAAACAAAGAAAATTTTCATAGAAAGCTCTAAAATCGTAGATCTATGAACAAATCGAACCTAAGTATATACAATTCCAAAACACGAAATTCAAAAGGAAAACCAAATTAAATCAGAGAAAACGAAGAGATTGAGAGAGAGAAATTGAGAAATTTTGTTCTTCTACTTAAATGATTCCGAATAAAGAAAGAAAGAAAGAAACTAAAATCTATCATCGTTGGAGCTTGGGGGTGGTGGAGGATGTTCTTATTCGCCAGTTAAATCCAGCAATCGAGGCGAAGCTGAGAATAATGAAGTTACTTAACTACCCTTTCTGTTTAAACAGAGGATTACTGATACTAATTGTTATTTTAGTAATGTCCTTATCTATATATCTATAAATAAACCATTTTCGGGTACTTTTTTTTTGTTCGATCTGATTCTTTACACACTCACTAATCTTTTTTCCGAGTTTATAATTTGATCACAACTTTTTTTTTAAAAAAAACACCTTCATTCTCCCTTAAATTGAAAACGATCTTACAAAATGACTTTGTACTATAATCTCGAAATAATAATTCTATTTTAAAAATAATAATAAAAAAATAAAATATTTAGAATTATTTGGGAAAAAAAATCAGCAAATGGTGGGAAGTGGGATCCACCGTTGGATTCTAAATGTTTTATTTTGTCTGGTTGGGACTTTTTCTTGATTCATTGAATCTATTTGTGGATGAGGAATCCCAATTTTTTTCTCTTCTCCTTTATACACAAAAAGAAAAAAAAAAAAAAAGTATTACAAACACTTACGTCCGTTGATGAAGGAAATAAAAGTCATCAAAATAACATTTGTTTGCAATAGTTTGTATAAACATTTGAAACATGGTCGATTGATTCTTCTTTCTGTAAGATATTAGTGTTAACAGTGTTCAAGAAAGCGGTCTAGGCGGCCGTCTATGCGCTAAACGCTCAGTAGACGTCTAGATGGCTGTCTAAACCATTTAAAATTACATTAATTTAATTTTAATATATATTTTTATTTTTAATTACAAATATTTAAATTATTAGGTTTTATATCTGTATATATAATTATAAATGCTTATATGTTGTTAATATAACTTATATAAATGTATTTTCTTACTTTTGATTATAATTTATAATTTTTTAATATTTTTCTAACATATATTTGTACATAATTTTATACATATGATGGTTTATGTTGTAAACGTCTAAACCGCCTAAAAACGTTTAGTCTCTGATTAAGCGTTTTAGGCGCTAGGCGTTTGGTTACCGTCCAAATACCATGTAGCGCTTTCTTGAACATTGGTGTTAAGTGTATTGTTGACTTCTAATCCCATATTTTAACCCAAATCACCCAGTGCTGTACCTTAAGGACAATATAGACATTCCATATACATTTCACTCGGCTTCTAAGCCTAAAAGTTAAAAACTATTATTAGCCAACTTTTATTTTCTTCACGAAATCATTTTATTGATAAGGATACCGACGAACTCTCGAAGAAGGAAAAGAAGAAAAAAAACATACGCCACGTGGTTCAAGAGGACGGAGCAAAACTAGACAAGTGTCTTATTTGGTGGCCAAGTTTTTACATTTGAGTCTACGCTCAAGGCTCAGCCGCTCAGCCTCCGTGACTTGTGGGAATCGTCGTTTACCATTGTAGAATCGACGGTCGTGTTTGAGTCTTACGGTTTATATCATAGCCGTCAAAACTAATCACGACAATATAAACTGTTCAACTTACCGGTCTCAAAGTCAAAATATATCAACACTTGTTTTTGTATTTTCATCATAAATTGACTTCCGATGGAATACCAAAAGAAAAAAGGTTTGGTAATTTATAATTACATCAATTTGATATCTAAGATTCTAAATCAAGTCAAATTAGACCTCATTATTGGTTGGAAAATGAAAAAGTCATATTTCCATGATATTCACGTGTAAATAAAATATGCAGCAGACGAAAACGTTCATCAGTTAATTAATTACATCTTCCATCTATACGTTCGATTCGAGTGATTAAAAAATTTTCAAATAGGTATATGATCTCTTCTTCTAATTTCGTTAATTATAATTAAAGGAGGAATTCAATTTCGTGAAATTTTATATTACAGGCAGGAGGGTGAATGATTTCCCGAATAAACCAAAAGAAAATTAGAAGTGGGTTACGTTAGAAGCAAATGTAGTAAGAGGCAACGTGCAAACTTTAGCCACCCAAACGACTTAACCACGTGGGAGTGTGGGACTTCTTCTCTTCCACCATGCAACCACGCAATAACTAACGTACCCATGCATTCGTCACAATGTCTTTAATCCCGGTTTAAGTATGTTTGGTTTATTGTTCTGGCTTGATTTGGTTTTGTTTCTGTTGCCCGGCCGGTGGTGTGATCTTATGGGCTTTTTCTCACCAAGCTAAACTTTTATGCCCATTTTGGTGATCAGTTTTTTTTTTTTTTTTTTTTTTGTGCTGGGTTATAAGATTTATGAGATCCATAAAACATAGGGCAAGTGAAGTAAATTAAAGACAACCTTAATTTTTCTAGCTGGAAGAATGACGATGTCTATCTTCCTCAGGATTTGGTAGAGGGTACTCTCTCTCTCTCTATACGGTTCCCGTAGCACAGTGAGATTCACTTGCAAAAGATATAGAACGAGAGACGAGATTTACAAAGAAACATCTTGATATAGCAAGGGTGTTCCTGAATCATGATGTGTGATTTTAGGGCTTGTTTTGTGAGCGTCAATCTACATGGAATCCACGACGAAAAATTGATCCATCTACTAAGAGAATGTGTAAGAATAGTCGTCAAGTTGTGATATCGGTCGCATCCTTAACTTTGAAGGCTTATTGTTATGTGTCACTAATTAGGACAACAACACTTGGCTAGTGGTTTGGAACCCACATTTGGGGCAAACCAAATGGATCGAACCCAGTAATAATAACCACATGTTAGATATATAGGTATATATGATCTCAGATAATGATGACAACAAGAACCACAATCTTGATGTATGAGTGCACTAAATCATGAAAGTTTTGAGAGCCAAGTGTATGTATTCATTCTAAACAAAAGTCATTCCCGGAAGGTTCTTGAATTTGTGGAAGGTTCTTGAATTTCCGCTTTGAACAAAAGTTCCATAAGTTCCCGGAAGGTTCTTGATGTTAGAAAATGACAGCTTGGTGTGTTATTTAAGAGGTGTGATACATTAGAGATGGAGTCTTGGAGATACGGATTACAACTAAGATTCAGCCCAGTGAGATGTCGTGGTAGAAGTTGTACCGTGCAAATGTGCAATTTCTCATAACAAGAGATATGATTGTAAAGGAGAATATAGATTAGGGATCTAATTGTAATTATTCCATAGTTAAACCCTTGTGTATCAGCCTATATATATGTTGTAACTTATTCATAATAAAGGGTGGCTTAATCTACATGGTATCAGAGCTATAGTATCTTAACAGATCTAAACCCTAAAAGTTTTTTTTTTTCTCACGCCGCCTCCTTTTTCTCTTCTTCTTCTTCTTCTTCTTCTTCTTCTTCTTCTTCTTCTTCTTCTTCTTCTTCTTCTTCTTCTTCTTCTTCTTCCGCCTTCTCTTTTCTTGCTCCTCACGTTTCTTGATTAAACATGTCTTCTACCAACAGTGAGACTATTGTTAACTCTGATGCATCTCTTCTTCACAATGTTAACATGTCTAATGTGACTAAACTCACGGCTACGAATTTCTTAATGTGGAGTCGTCAAGTCCATGCCTTACTCGATGGTCATGAACTCGCCGCTTATCTTGATGCGGCCACCGATGCTCCCTCGCCAACTACTACTACTGATGGTGTCACTTCTGTCAATCCGACGTATACACACTGGAAACGCCAAGACAAACTCATCTATGCTAGTCTCCTTGGTGCAATCTCTGTCGACGTCCAACCTCTCCTCTCCAAGGCGTCCACCTCTGCTCAGATATGGAGCACTCTTTCCGACACCTATGCTAAACCCACATGGGGTCATATCAAGCAAATCAGGGAACAGATCAAACACTGGCAGAAAGGTAACCGCTCGGTTGATGAATATCTTCAAGGTTTCACAACTCGCTTTGATCAATTGGCTGTGCTTGGGAAGCCTCTCGAGCATGAAGATCAGGTCGACTATATTCTTGCTGGTCTTCCAGAGGATTTTAAACCGGTGATCGATCAAATTGATGGCCGTGATACTCCTCCATCACTCGCAGAGCTCCATGAGAAGTTGATCAATTATGACCTGAAGCTTCAGGCTATTGCCCGTGCTGTTCCTACCTCTGTACCGGTCACGGCAAATGTTGCTGCTCACAAGAACTCCGGTGGTTCCAACAACTTCCGACATTCACGTGGATCATCTCGTGGACAATGGAATAATCAAGGTCGTGGATCTCAAGGTCGTGGCTACCAGGGCCGGTGTCAACTTTGTGGTGTCTATGGCCACAGTGCTCGACGTTGCTCCCAACTTCAAACTTCTGGTCGTGGATACAATGGTTATGGCGGTGGTTATCAGGCGTCCCCCTCCACGCCGTGGCAGCCACGAGCAAATGTAGCTGCTGTGTCCTCCTCCAATCCTTGGATCTGTGACACTGGAGCTACTCATCATCTCACAAATGACTTATCGAACCTTGCACTTCATCAACCATACAACGGTGGCGAAGAGGTTACGATTGCTGATGGTTCCGGTCTGCCAATAACACATACGGGTTCTGCATTGCTTCCTACTCCATCTCGATCTCTTGCACTTAAAGATGTTTTATATGTTCCTAATGTGTGCAAAAATCTCATTTCGGTCTATCGTTTATGCAATGCTAACCAAGTCTCGGTTGAATTCTTTCCTGCATATTTTCAGGTGAAGGATCTGAGCACGGGGGTCCGATTACTCCAAGGCCGCACTAAGAATGAGCTGTATGAATGGCCGATCAATCGACAAACTATCTCTATATTCTCGGCCTCTCCAACATCAAGAGCTGATCTCGAATCTTGGCATCGTCGACTAGGGCATCCCTCTTTTACGGTTTTAAAAACTATTGTTTCTCAAAACTCTTTACCACTCTCTCCCTCTCCACACAAAGAATTTTCTTGTTCTGATTGTTTTATTAACAAGAGTCATAAGTTGCCCTTTTCTACAAACACAATCGTTTCCTCTCATCCTCTTGAACTTATATATACCGATGTTTGGTCCTCCCCTGTTTTATCCACTGAAAATCACAAATATTATCTCATTCTGGTTGATCATTTCACCCGATATACTTGGCTATACCCTCTTGCACAAAAATCCCAGGTCAAAGAAGTTTTTATTGCATTTAAAGCCCTAGTCGAGACTCGATTCCAGCATAAAATTCGAACCCTATACTCTGATAATGGGGGAGAATTCATTGCATTGAGATCATTCTTGGTGTCCCATGGCATCTCACATATGACTACACCGCCTCATACTCCACAACATAATGGAGTTTCTGAAAGAAAACATCGCCATGTCGTTGAGACTGCTCTCGCCATGCTTGGTCATGCCTCTGTTCCAACTGAGTATTGGCAATATGCATTTGCTACGGCGGTCTACCTTATCAATCGAATGCCCACTGATGTCTTGAAGGGAGACTCGCCATATAAGAAGCTGTTTCAAATCACTCCAAATTATCAGAAACTTCGAGTGTTTGGGTGTGTCTGTTATCCGTGGCTTCGACCATACCGGCAAAACAAGCTCGAGACTCGCTCGACGTCATGTGTGTTTCTGGGTTACTCGTTGACTCAAAGTGCATACTTGTGTCTCGAGGTACGAAGTGGCCGGATTTATATATCTCGTCACGTTCAGTTTGTCGAGACGTCATTCCCTTTTCGCACCACTGAGATATCTCGTGATTCAGTGTCATCTTCTCCGTCATATAGCTCTTCAAGTTGGCCGTCTGTAATCTCACTCCCGTCGCCTTCAGCTCCTTCACCAACGCCGCTCTTGGTTCCCTCCGTGCCGTCAATACCGTCATCTTCGCCGGCATCACCACCGCCTATTGTCTCGCCGCCGGGGTCCCCTGAACCACAATCGTCGAGCTCTGTTTCTTCTCATGGTGAAACAGAATGTCGAACTAAACGGGCTCACGATTCACCTCCAGCCTCATCGTCTTCAGCCCACCAGAGTCCATCTCCTGATTCAGGCCCATCTTCTCCAGGCCCACATATTCAAAGTCCATTATCTTCATCTACGACTCGCGATTCTGCCTCCGTCTTGTCGTCTCCAGAGTCTTCTCCGGTCTCCGACATGACTCCGTCACCGTCTCCAAGGCCGGTTCCAGAACCCACTCCGACACCGTCTCCGTCACCATCGCCTCAAAACAGACATCCTATGCAGACTCGGGCAAAGAATCGAATCATTAAACCAAAACAGAGGATGAATCTAATGGCTACGACAACAACACCAATGATTCCAACGACGGTTGCTGAAGCTCTTAGGGACCCAAATTGGCGTGAGGCGATGGCAGAGGAGATGAATGCTCAAATTCGAAATCACACTTTTGATTTGGTTTCACCGGATGCTGCCAAGAATGTCATCTCTTGTAAGTGGATCTTTACTCTCAAATATAAACCTGATGGCTCCATTGACAGGTATAAAGCACGGCTGGTAGCTCGTGGGTTCAACCAACAGTACGGTCTGGATTATTCTGAGACATTCAGTCCAGTCATTAAGTCCACAACCATTCGCCTTGTTCTCGAAATTGCCGTTCAACGGAATTGGGCACTACACCAAGTAGATATTAACAATGCTTTTCTTCAAGGCAACTTAACGGAGGAAGTCTATGTAACTCAGCCACCGGGATTTGTTGATCGTGATCGTCCCACTTATGTGTGTCGCTTGAACAAGGCGTTGTACGGACTAAAACAGGCGCCTCGGGCTTGGTATCAGGAACTCCGTCAGTTTCTCATTCAGTCAGGTTTTAAAACGTCTTTAGCAGATGCTTCTCTCTTCATTTGTAAACGAGGTCAGTCCTATATCTATGTGCTAGTCTATGTTGATGACATTGTCATTGCGGGAGATCCTGTTACGGTGCGCCATTTCAATGCTAGTCTTGCTCAACGGTTTTCCCTAAAAGATCTTGGTCCGCTAAGCTACTTCTTGGGAATCGAAGCCACTCGAACATCTCACGGGTTACATTTGATGCAACGGAAGTACATAACTGATCTCTTGTCCAAAACCAATATGATTGCTGCTAAGCCGGTTTCCACGCCAATGACACAGAAGCCACTCACACTTTATTCGGGTACGTTACTTGCTGATGCAACTCAATATCGTATGGTTGTCGGGAGTCTCCAATATCTATCCTTTACGCGTCCCGACATTGCTTTCGTCGTGAATCGCCTCTCTCAGTTTATGCACAAGCCTACAAATGATCACTGGCAGGCGGCTAAACGGGTCTTGCGTTATTTAGCGGGAACGATGACTCTGGGAATTTTCCTTCGCCGCGATGCTCCTCTAACGATTCATGCCTTCTCTGATGCTGACTGGGGTCGGGATCGTGCCACATATGTCTCGACAAATGCGTATATTATGTATTTTGGAGGGAGTCCAATCTCTTGGTCATCGAAGAAACAAAAGAGTGTGTCCTGTTCATCTACCGAAGCAGAGTACCGTGCAGTTGCTAACACCGCTTCTGAACTCCGGTGGATTTGTTCTTTGCTCACTGAATTGGGGATCACACTACCAACAGCACCTGTTATCTATTGTGATAATATCGGGGCGACGTATCTATGTGCGAATCCAGTTTTTCATACCAAGATGAAGCATGTTGCCATTGATTATCATTTTGTGCGTGAACATATTCAATCGGGGATGTTGCGTGTGGTTCATGTCTCCACTCATGACCAGCTTGCTGATGCATTGACAAAACCTCTTCATGGACCACGGTTTCAGGAGCTTAATTCCAAGATAGGAATCAGAAAACTGCTTCCTTCTTGAGGGGGCGTGTAAAGGAGAATATAGATTAGGGATCTAATTGTAATTATTCCATAGTTAAACCCTTGTGTATCAGCCTATATATATGTTGTAACTCATTCATAATAAAGGGTGGCTTAACCTACATAAGCTTAATTGACAGGAGAGTACGTTTTATAATTGCAGAGTTAAACAGGAGAGTTTCTTCATTAACGTTGAGTAGGAGAAGAAAGTGACAGTGGCTTGTGATACAAACAAGAGAAAGTAAATATGTCCAATAACAGTGCGTACATGCTAACCAAACCGGGACAAATCAGCGGAGTTTGGGTGCTTGGGTTCTTTCTACTTCGGTTTCAGGCAGAAACCGATAGGAAGCTTTGATTATTTTTGTTCTACATAGGCCTGGGCAAAAAAACCGGACCCAAAAACCCGAACCGGAACCGACCCGAAAATATGGACCCGAATCCGAACCCAGAACCGGTAGAATACCCTATTGGGTCCTAATCTCCTAAACCCGAAGAACCGGAACCGAACCCGGAACCGAACCGAAAACCGAATGGATACCCGACATACCCGAAATAAAATCTTATATAGAAAATATTAGTTATATATATATTTTTTAGAACATAGTTATTCAAAGTTACAATTTAAAATTCAAAAATATTATTTTTTCCTAGAGCAAAATAATGAAAATACTCAAAATAACCAAAATTATATTGAAATGTTTAGCTATAATGTTTTAAAAATTAACCAATTTAAAAAGAAAAAATTATTTTAAAAATTTCTTTTAATATTTAACATTAAAATTTCCGGGTAATCAAGTAAAATTTAGATTTTTTGGGTTAAATTTCGGGTAATCGGGTAAAAAATATCTGAACCCGAACGATATCCGATTTTTTCAGGTATTTATAGGTTCTGAAATTTTAGACCCGAACCGACCCGAACCCGGTAAGACCCGAACCGAACCCGAACCGATATTTTCTGTTTACCCTAATGGGTCCTAAACTCCTCTACCCGAAAAACCCGAACCCGATCGGTTCCTACCCGAACCCGACCCGAGTACCAGAATGCCCACGGCTAGTTCTACATATATTATCGGTTTGGTTCGGGTTTAAATCGACTCTAACATTCAAACCGATTGGTTTGATCTGATAAAACCTTTGTACCCTATATCTAAAGTTCAAAATCAGCCACTCTCTTCAATTTTTTCTTCTTCTATATATCACCTCAATGAGAGAGACTCCAAATGGAGATGCTCTTACTTTCTAGAAGATATTTTACATTAACAACTTTGTATGTTCTGCGCTATGACTATGATTAATGAAATATTCAGCTGTTCAACTAAAATAAAAAAATCAAAAGCAATGTAAATGTATTTGAAACAGTAACTGTATACATGCATGTGAAAAACTGAATACTGTCGGATACAATCAATCAAAAAGTGGAAAATTGAGAATTAATTCAAGTTGATACTACTACTATATAAGCATAGAGATTCTCGAATCTTAAAGCAATCGTTCAAAGTCCAAATGAGTGTGTTAAAATATTATAATTTTATGGGGAAGCGACGAGTTTGTCATGTAAGAACAGAGTACACAGTATCAATAAAGATCTGAATATCAAATGATCATTTATTTCTTAATTCATCGTCTGATTGCATTTCCAGCAAGGCATGCACCTTAACTCAATCACTTACAATACAAGATATATTACTCATCTCATCCCATGGCCATGATCATTTAATCACGTTACCATGCTCCATACATATACACGCTTATATAATGTATTCAAGTGTTAGTAATTTTATATTGTAAAAAAAAAAACATTGCTGTAAAAATAATAATCATTTCTAGCTATACTTATTTGCTTATCTCATCAAAATAGTGTATGTATGATGTATCCTTATATTGTTATCATATGTGGAGTTTAATCTATCATGGTGACAAATATATAGTAACAAACGCAATGGTTAATTTTAGTTTTCACCTCTCACCAGAGTGAATCGCAATTACTTCTGTATTACATGGACAAGTTTATTTAATTGGAGCTGATGTTATATAGCAGTAATATCTTACCATAAGATTATAATTGTTTTGTTTTGCGAACAAGTCTTTACAGTTATGAACAAATTGAAATCGTATATAGTAAGAACATATTTAACCATATACTGATAGTTTCGTTCTTGCAGTGATATTCCAAGAAATACGATCACGATATATAATAAATAGTTTATAAGATACAACAGCAAAAATAAAATAAAATACAAAGTTACAATGAATAAAATTTTAATATCGTCACTATACAATAAAATACCGTGCTCGGTCATGGACTGACAAGGAAGAGAAAGAGAGACCTAAACCGGGAACCGCAAACGAAGCCGCTTCAACCGCCATTCGCTGCTGAATCGCTTCAAGCTCAGCTCCTGCGTCTACGAACTCTTTAACCAGATTACGATAAAAACCTTTGATCTTCTTTACAAGTCTCACGTAGTGTAGCTTCAACCACCTTAGCTTCATCCTCCTCACCATCTTCTTTAACGAGAATCCACCACGTGACACCGCATTGTTCTTCCCGCCAAGACGCACCACCTGCGACTTACGACGCCGGATATGAATCTTCCGGCGACTCCGAGACCACCGGAAGACTGAGGTTGCGGCGATGCGCTGATCCATATTATTTGTGGGTTACAAATTTGGGAAAAAAAAGAGAAAGAGAAAGTGAGATTTATTATGTTTTAGAGAGTCACCATGCTGAGAAAACTAATATATACCCACACACACACATACACGTATTAGGAAAATAAAATATTAATGTGTAAACATTTTAGTTTTGGGGTCAGTGACCTTTCATGTGACATGTGACATATTCCGTAAAATAGTACTATTTTATGGTTGTAAATTATATAATACATTAGTATATGTGGTTTTTAATTTAAGGGATATGGCCTATATGTCACTACATTTTGACAAAAACTCAACTTGACCGCACATCAATCTCACATATATGTTTTGTTTCGGATTCTTATATATACTACTATTACTTCGGATAGGCTAAACAAAGACGTTGATTGAGAAATGTTAGAGCAAGTTTATTGGGGGTATATAAGGGGAGTTCTTAAATTTTTTATGAATTAATTGTGTACTGTTTGGAATATAAGAACTTATAATCACTTAAATAAATTTTCTCTTTTATTGGTAGGTTCTTATTTTTGGTCTCTTATTTTTGAAAAAACTGTTTTTTAAAATTTTAAAATTTTAAATAGAATAGAAGTGGTATAAATGTGTAAACATTTAAGATTTTATAAAATTAGAAAATATTGCATTTTAATTATTTTTCAAACATACAAAACATAACAAAAACATTAATATATATTACAATAGAAGTGCAATTCATAAATGGAGAGAATGATTAATTTTAATATTGATTTGAAAATATTGCATTTAATTAATTTTTAAACTTACAAAACATAAAAGCATATTAAAAATAGAAATACAAATCATAAATGGAAAAAAGATTAATTGTAATCTTGATAGTAATATTGAGTTGTGCCAAAATTTTAGAGAATTGGAATATATATACAAAAAGATGAACAATTAAAGTCGACATTATTGTGTATTAGCAAACAACATTGGTGAATAGAGAAACTCATAAATGGAATGCATTCGATCGATTAAAAACGAGGAAACAGATTGTAAACCTATACTAAGAAACGAAATCGAGACTCACAAGACCCGTACCCGCTTGATTTTGTAGATTTTGAGACCTTCGATCCGAGATCCAAGGAAGTGAGAGTTGAAGCCGAGATCCACAACTCAAAACTAATTTGATAATCGATTCAATTTGGTAGATTTAGAATAAGGTATAACTGATTGAAGAAGAAGAAGAGAGACTCTCAAGAGAGAGAGAGGAAGAAGAAGAAAAATAAAGCAATCGACCAAAATTTTTTTTTCTCAATTAAACGGTTTATCCAACAATTAATTGACACGTCACAGGCTCTTATATGAAAGTTGAGGTTACTATATAAGAGGAGCTCTTGATTATTTTTCATTTTCTGATTTTTTTTTTTTCTTCTTTTGTCTTAAAACTCCCCCTGGAACCCCTCTTGAACCCCCCAATAAACAAGGTCTTAGCTAGTAAAGCTATACATAATATTAATAAATATAGACCCAATAATTGTAACCTGATATTCACATATTTGTTTGAAACCAAAACAAAACAAAGGAAGGTAGGGGAGCCAAGTGAGAGAGGTATCAATTAGATTAGAAATGGGCAACACATTTTATGTTTTCTTGTGTTTCCAATAATATCGCAGAGCAAATAGACTGTTTAGTTTAGAGGGCTCATGTAGAGAGCATGAACTTGTTTTCATGTCTTCCCTTTATGAATCATAAAACCATTTCTGTAATTTTTAAAGAACTTTGTAATGTACACATGTCTTCTTCTTTTCGTATGCTTTATTACGATGCTATGATAACAAGAAATTTCAATGATTGACAAGATGAGTCATATCGCCTAGTTTGTCTTCAGCTTAATGGTTGTTAGTTCAATAGTATATTTTATATTGTACATGGTCCACATTACTTGAGTAAGATGATAAACGGATACAGTTTTCTATAGGGTAATATAATATTATACCATTCATTATCAATTGCATATAAAACTACAAGTTTATTTACAACTTTTAATCCAAAGAATCGATTATTTGTAAATATCAAAACAAATTTACATACAATGAATTCTCTGTTTTGTTTTCATAAACAAACGATTATTCTGTTATTCTCATGAATCATAAACTTTTGCTAACATAATAACATGCATGAGTATCGATCATATACTAATGGTTTTCAATCTGTGATATCACATTAAAATAATTGTTATGCACATATATAAATCCAACATTAAACTGATCAGTAGAAACATCAAAAAAGGCATATACATAAGCCCAAAAATAATTAAAACAACCCATATGAGTGTCAGAGTTGTCATTTTGCGAGAACAGAGCAATAAGATATAACATGTTCTTGGATGTCTTGTCCTAAGTTGAGCATATTCCAGCACTATTATATCTTTCTTATATTTATGTACTATATATATATATATATAATGTTACGAGATTTTGATATATGGCATCAAAATTTATATATATTATACTTCCCCTTATAAAAAGGGTCAAATGACTAATGACATAAGCTATCACGTAATATGTTTACTTCATGCGCAAGAGAAGAAATATATAGATGCATGTGGATAAAGTTTCCACGACATGTCTAGCCTTACGCCTTGGTCTCCACGACGGCACATACTTAACATTGCTCTATGTTGTATCTGCGGTGTGACCCACGATCGTAACGTACGGTGAACTTAGATAATGACTGAATCGCGCACAAGAGCACTTTCCTTAAAGAGTATTTTGACCCTTATCAGAAGCCTAGGGTTACACAAAATCTCTCGCAGGATAAGACAATCAAAGTTTCTCTCTTGTTCTAGGCTGAGATACAAGAGAAACAAATAGAGTTTTAGTGTTTTGTTTTTGTGTTTTGTCTTTGATGTTGTGAATCTCTTCTCTCCTCTCTGTTTTTCTTAATCTCGATATCTACCTCTGTTTTTAATGTGGAGAAACAGAGTATTTATAATGATCAACATGTCTCATCGTACGTTTGCAACCGTACGTTAAAACACGCAACACACGAAGAGTTGTGATGGTTAGAAAATAACCGATTATTAACTTAAATAACCAACATTCCTCCCCCATTTAAGTTTAATATTTGATTCACAAAATCACACACATAAACCAAACTCATGCATCAATATAAATATCGTAACGATTGAATTTATATCTTAGTGACATTACACATTTCAAATGCCCGAGAATTAGGATGTCCTATGGATTGAATCCTTTCAACTCATTTTGGACACTTGAAGATAATACACACATGAATTTCTACACTACTCCAAGTGTTTATACTTGACACTATTATAAGCCATGTGTCCCTATCCATTCATGAGCATATAGGAAGCTAAGTCCAAGCTTCTTGAAGCGGCTCCACTTCATACTCATATAGGTAGATCTTTTAATCTTGCACCTGCAAATGCAATTTTTCAAAAGATCTATTAAGAAGAGAACTTCAACCTAATCCTTTCTTGCAGGTTCAAGCACTTACTTTGGGATGATACAACAAGTGCTTCAAACTTTAACTGTAAGCTTTCCACATTGAATTCAGCCTCTAACGTTGTATTAGAGGGAAATTGGGTATCTCACAATTAAAAATTTCAAATGGACTTTAAACCCATCCCTCTAGCCGACTTGATCACCAAGTCTCTAGCTAACCCTTTAGTCAAATGATCAGCTAGATTTTGCTCAGACCGAACAAACTGTATGGTAATAGCCCCATGAGTGATCAGCTCACGTATCATGCTATGTCTAACACCAAGGTGTCGTGACTTACCATTATACACTTGACTATAAGCTCTAGCCAAAGTGGCTTTACTATCACAATGTATACAAATTGGTGATACCGGTCTCGGCCACAAAGGAATCTCATAGACTAAATTTCTTAGCCAATCTGCCTCTTTGCTGGCAGCCGCTAATGCTATGAACTCCGATTCCATGGTTGAACTTGTAATACAAGTTTGTTTTCTAGAAGCCCATGAGATGGCACCTCCTCCAAGCAAGAACACCCAACCACTTGTAGAAGAATTACTTTCTAAGTTGGAGTTCCAACTTGCATCGGAATATCCTTCTAAGACCGAAGGAAATCCGACATAAGACAAACCATAATTTATGGTTCCTTTCAAGTACTTAAGCACCCGTCTTATAGCTTGCCAATGGTGAGTACTAGGGTTACTAGTATATCTACTCAACTTTCCTACCGCATAAGCTATATCCGGTCTAGTACTTGTCATGGCATACATTAAACAGCCAATCAGTTGTGAGTATTCAAGTTGTGAAATCGCTTTTCCTGTATTAGGCATAAGCTTCACACTCGCATCCATGGGAGTGCTCACAGGAGAACATTTCTCATAATTGAATCTTTTCAGCACATTTTCAATGTAATGAGACTGAGATAAACATAGGCCTTTGTTCTCACGCTTGATTCGAATTCCAAGAATCACATCTGCCTCCCCCATGTCTTTCATGGCAAAATTTGATGACAAGAACTCTTTTGCAATTTCTACTTGTCTTAAGTCAGTACCAAAGATCAACATGTCATCAACATATAAGCAAATGATTACTCCATTACTGGATTCATCAAATTTGCTGTATAAGCACTTGTCTGCTTGATTCAACTTGAATCCATTTGATAAGATTGCCTCATCAAATCTTTGATGCCACTGTTTAGGTGCTTGCTTCAGCCCATACAATGACTTTATTAACTTACACACCTTTTGCTCATTTCCGGGTATAACAAACCCTTCAGGTTGCTTCATATAGACTTCTTCTTCCAAAACACCGTTCAAAAATGCTGTTTTAACATCCATTTGGTGGATCACAAGATCATTAATAGCAGCCAAGGCAATTAATAATCTTATAGAAGATATTCTAGCAACAGGAGCATAGGTATCAAAATAATCGATACCTTCCTTTTGTCTAAAACCTTGGATAACCAATCTAGCTTTAAACTTGTCAATTGTTCCATCGACTTTCATCTTCTTTTTGAAGATCCACTTGCAGCCTAAAGGCTTGCAACCAGGTGGGAGATCCGTTAAGATCCATGTATTATTCTCTACGATGGAGTCTATCTCATCGTTTACCGCTTCTTTCCAAAACGCAACGTCTATAGACTGCATAGCCTCATCAAACGTTCTAGGATCCTCATCAACATGATAACAATACAAGTATTGATATTCAACCTCATCTCTTGATCCCTCAACTAAATAAAGTTGAAAATCAGGACCGAAAGATTTTTCAATTCTTCCTCGCTTGCTCTTGCGGAGCATAGGTGACGCATTAGAAGGAATGAGTGTGTCATCTCCTTCCTTTGTTCCACTTGAACTAGGAACAAGGTCCTTTGGTCTAGGTATTGATGAAAAACGTGTCTCATCAAATATTGCATCTCTTGACTCAATCACGGTGTTAACCGATATAGAATCATTAGGTTCTATGACATAGAACCTATAAGCTTTGGAATGCTCAGCATATCCAATGAAGATGCAATCAATACCTCTTTCTCCCAGAGTTTTAATCTTTGGTTGGGGTAGTCTAACAACCGCCCTACAGCCCCAAACTCGAAGGTAATTCAAATTTGGTTTCTTTTTGTACCAAAGTTCATATGGGGTAATCTTGTTCCTTTTGTTAGGAACCCTATTTAATAAGTAGCAAGCCGTTAACATGGCTTCACCCCAAAAACCGTCACTTAATCCTGAGTAAGATAACATGGAATTAACCATTTCTTTTAGGACTCTATTTTTCCTCTCAGATACACCATTTTGTTGTGGTGTATATGGAGCTGTAGTCTCATGTATAATTCCCACAGACTGAAAATAAACAGGATCATAATACTCTCCACCTCTATCGGTGCGTAACTTCTTAATCAAGTCACTATGTTATAATTCAACCTCAGTTTTATAAACCTTGAATTTATCTAAGGCTTCATCTTTAGCATGTAAAAGATACACATAACAAAAGCGAGTATGATCATCAATGAAAGTGATGAAATACTTTTTGTTCCCTAAAGATGGTGTAGCATGCAAATCACATAGATCACTATGTACAAGTTCTAGCACCTTAGAATTCCTTTCAATACTCTTAAAAGGTTTTCTAACTATCTTAGTCAACATACAAGTACTACACTTCTCTAAATTCATGTCAAAATTAGGAATTAATCCTTCTTTAGACATATCAATCATTCTTTTATAGTGTACATGACCTAATCTTAAATGCCATAGAGAAGAATCATTTTTGCTAGAACATGCCATGTAAATAGAACTCACAACTTTATTAATATTAAGCATAAACATGCCATTACAAAAGTATCCAAATCCAACAAAGACTCCAGCTTTAGATAAAACATACTTATCCGACTCATACACTTGTTTATAACCACACTTATTTAAAACACTACCAGAGACTAAGTTCTTTCTAATTCCAGGTACATGAAGTACATTATTGAGATCAATAAATTTCCCGGAACTAAACTCCAACACCACTTTTCCACGGCCTAGGATAGGAGCGGTTGACTCATTGCCCATATGTAGTACAGAACCATCTTGAACTAGTTCATATGTCTTGAACCAGCCACGATTATTGCAAACATGTGTAGTTGCACCCGAGTCAATCCACCACGTCACTCCATCATCCTGCATATAAAATGCCTCAGAAAGATTTGATACATAATACACATGTGAATGTGAATCATTTACAAGATTCTGACCTTGATGAGTGGTTTGGCCTTGGTCCTTAGACCCTTGCCCTGAATGGTTTTGTCCCATTCTGTTCTTATCCTTTGCAGCTCGACAATCACGTCTAAAGTGACCCGGCTTGTTACAGAACCAACAAACGCTCTTAAGCTTTTTGTTAGGTCCACCGTAAGTGTTGTCATTAAAGGGACGCTTCTTCCCCTTATTCTTCATCTTAGAACTCCCACCTTCCTCCATCATATTGATTGAAGAAGGTTCAGCCTCCTTGGGTTTTCCACCCTCTTGCATCCTTAGAGATTCCTCTATGCGCAAATGGCTACCAAGTTGTACCAGAGACAACTCTTCCTTTTTGTGTTTAAGCATGCGCCTAAAATCCTTCCATGAAGGCGGCAACTTGTCGATGATACTCGACACTGAGATGGATTCATCCATCTTCATGTTGTGTTGAGCGAATTGCCCTAGGATGCGAAGCAATTCATTGTATTGCTCCATAACAGGCCTTGAATCAGACATCTTGTAATTATTAAAATTACTAACAAGGAACTTCTTACTAGAAGCATCCTCAGCCATGTACTTTGATTCCAACGCATCCCACAGTTCCTTTGCGGATTCGACATTTTGATAGACATCAAATAGAGGATCAGACATACCGTTAAGGATGTGGCCACGGCATATGTAGTCATCATTCTCCCACTTAAGTTGCTTCCTTGTCTCCTCCACGGACTCCTCCGCACCCTCCGTCACGGTAGGCATTGGCATGCTTAGAACATACACCACATTGAGTGTGGTGAGAAGGAAATGCATCTTCTTCTGCCATCTTCGAAAATCTACTCCCTCAAACTTATCCAACTTCCCAAACTTTGAAGTCATCTCACGCACTGATGCACTCGTCATGTTCACCGGAAATACTCTTTAAGAATGTTGTATCTGCGGTGTGACCCACGATCGTAACGTACGGTGAACTTGGATAATGACTGAATCGCGCACAAGAGCACTTTCCTTAAAGAGTATTTTGACCCTTATCAGAAGCCTAGGGTTACACAAAATCTCTCGCAGGATAAGACAATCAAAGTTTCTCTCTTGTTCTAGGCTGAGATACAAGAGAAACAAATAGAGTTTTAGTGTTTTGTTTTTGTGTTTTGTCTTTGATGTTGTGAATCTCTTCTCTCCTCTCTGTTTTTCTTAATCTCGATATCTACCTCTGTTTTTAATGTGGAGAAACAGAGTATTTATAATGATCAACATGTCTCATCTTGGTTATTTAAGTTAATAATCGGTTATTTTCTAACCATCACAACTCTTCGTGTGTTGCGTGTTTTAACGTACGGTTGCAACACTCTATTGGACCCATTTTGTTCTCCATAGTCTATTCAATTAAATGGGAGAGAATCAATAAGTACATGTAACTTATGCCAATGCTATATAGTGTAATTTGGAAACCATTCACCAAGAAAATGATATATTTGACTTCTTGTTCTCTTTATTTTTGTCATCAACTTCTTGTTCTTTTCTGAGTGGATTGATCGAGAGTAGTTATATCCGATACAAACCGTTCGTTGCTAAAATAAAATGATAACACTGTCCAACTATTTATTAGTTTTATATATTGGTTTGGAATTTTCCGGTGATTTAAAATATTGTTTTTTCGATTAGTAAATCTAATTATTAACTAAGCAAAAATAATTGATACACATATAGTGTATGATACTATTATTGGTTAAACTCGTCGATTCGAGATTACAAATATTGTTATAATTATAATTTGTTTTCTTCAACACGTTATAAGTTATTTTTATAAAAAAGTATGTTTCTGTGTTACGTAACTTGAAAATTTTAAATTAGATAAACAATTATTTTGTTCGATATGAACATCGCACTACCACGTGACGACGATGTACAAGTGGGATGATGGCGAAACAACAATACTGAGTTGATAAACTCGGCCCATTAGTATTAAGGCCCATCAATTTCCATTTTCGAATACACGATCAAGATCTCTACCACAACGACCTAGATCCCAATAGCTAAGATTCATTATCAGTTACATCAACATAAATGTAATACAAACCAATATTTACTTCAAAACCAGTGGGATATGTCTAACTAGATGATGAATACAATAAGCCAATACAGGAGCTGGTTACATTGGCGTTTCAAGAAGCCCAAGGTATGAATCCCATGGCGGAACTGAGCCTGAACGTGACAAATATCAGATACAATGCGATCAGACCAATGCCCATCACTTTGCTCGGTCGCATTTCGTTGCGAGGGAGCATCACAAGAGCCCAGATCAAACCAAATATTAGAAATCCTAGAGTGTAGAACAAGCTATTGTCTTTTGGAATCATGTAAGTCTCTGGACTCTTCGACCAAGCACCAAGAAACATCGACATACCTAATCCAACAAGGGTGTTGAACATTGGACCAGCGTAGCAACCTGACAATGCGATTTGTACACCATCTCCACCATTCATCGACAATGCGATGTTTGACACTAAGTCACCCATTGAGTTTCCCCAAGCAAGTACGGTTAGACCAAGTATCGACGGGTTGATTCCATAGATTCCACCAAATGTAACCAAAAGGGCAACAAGTTCGTTTGCAATCATGTAGAACCATACAATGCTCATGATGAATCCACCTAGTACCCAAGGGATTAAGTATCTCTGAGGCGGACGATCTGGCTCTGTGTTTTTTAATGCAAGAAATCCAAGAGTAGATCCAATCACAATTCCAATAAAGTAGGCTACAACGCTAGCTTGAAGATTCGTATCAGTTTGGCTGCTCCAAAGAAAGGAAAGTAGGACAGGAGCTAATGAGACACTAGCCACAGCGTACGTCTTTGACCAGCTATCTTCCTCGATTAAAGGGATTGTCAACCGTCTAGGAACCGTCAATGGCATTTCAAGCATGGATGTGACTTTCAAACATAACGAGCTCTCAACTTCTGCACCGTCTTCAGTCCATCCCCATGGAGGTCTTTCTTCATCATTTGCATTTGCTTTTGAGAAATGGTTTGAATAGATGGCTACATTTGTAGCCCACATCCACTGTGGTAGAGAATCATGTAGCCGAGGTGGACCTTCCTCAGTGTCAAGTTCTAGCAAGGGGCTGTACATAGGAATATCCTCTTCAACACTTGGGGAGAAGACACTTCCTTGCATCGGGAGCAAAGGCATAAAAGAATCCAGCTTCAACCTCCTTGAATGTTTCCTCAAAATCTCATTCGCAGCAACAAGAGAAGCATAGAGAACATAGATCGAGACAAACGCAATGGCGATACCCACTGTCACCTTACCGACCATCAAAATCACCAACAAAGCAGCCAATGTGAAAAGGAAGAAACTCAAGTCTCTGATGAAACATTTCTTATCGATCTTAACTTCCTTATCCGCAACACAAAGCGAAACAATCCCAACAACAACACAAGTCACAAACACCGCACCACCCAAGACGCTGTTAAGACCAACTTCCCCTTTATCCGAACCAACAAAAGCTGCTATACTTGCAAACACATCAGGGGCTCCGTTACCAAGTGGAAGTAGAGTAACACCAGCAACAGTTGGAGGCAACTTCAAAAGCTTAGAAAGCTTCTCCAACGAACAACAGAAGTAATCCGCAGCAGTGTTACCCAACAGATAAAAGAGAGCAACAAGCCAAACCCCTAAGATAACATAACCCAAGATCTGAAAATCTCTGCAGGAACAGTAAAAGAATTTGAGGTAATCAAAGAACCCATCTGGAGAACAAATCGGGTTCGATTTCAAGAACTCACATTCATCAGCATAACCTATGTGTTCATGTAACCCAGAGCACGATACAGTAGTACTATCACCACCACTACCACCACTCAAGCTGTTATTATAAGCAGAAGAACCATGAGTGTCATCAACTTCACTCATATGTCGACGAATTACAGTAAACTTGCTAAATCCATTACTAAACTGACCTTGGGAAACAGTTCCTCTACCACTAGCATCAACGAAAGACAGATTCTTTAATAAAGGGTTCCTGAGTATATCGCTCTGATCAAAGAAGAAGATGAAGATAATTACAGCGCAAAGCCCATTGAAAACCCCTCGAAATCTGGGACTGCTCGAGCTATACATGAAATTCACAGCTCTCATTCTCCTCCAAATCCGAAACTTTGTATCGTATCAACAACACAATTTACCCACCATAGATGATCCTGAAACGAACCAGAGCCTAGGGGTTTCTAACAAAAGTGTGAAATTTTTTTGAAACCCTAGGATTCTGGGTTTGGATTGAATCAAAAGGTTGAGTTGCTCACCGAAATGAATCGTCGTGATCTGCGATCAGCAAAGCGTGTTCTCCTCACGGCAAAATCGAATCGATCGGTGAAGAATCACTTAGTGTCCGTCGGGTTCTTTTACTTGCGTAATTAGAATCTTAATCGGGTGGGTTTATTTGATCCGGCAAAGTCAAACGGGAAAGTTTGTTTTAGCTTACCCGGAAAACCAAATGTTAAACCGGTTTGAATAATTTAATGGGCCGGGCCATATGAGGCCTGGTAAAGAAAAATACAAAAAGGGATTGTAATCGTGGCAATGGCGATAACAACAACAACAACAAAGAACTCCTCTTCTTCCTCTGTCTGTTTCTTAACTTTGTTTATTCCGACCCGGAAAACGAAAGGCGTAGGACACGTGGCAAAACATAAAAAGTGGTAAAGGGATGAGCACAGCAGCTCAGCTATCGTCTTCAGTCCAATAATCAATCGTTGTTGTTGAAAGCTCTCTCTTTTAACCAAAGACGTTCACGTTTCTCTCTCTCTCTCTCTCTCCCTTTTATTTAAAGCCTTCCGTGATCAAAGCTAAACCCGAAGCCTCACTTCTTCTTCGACACGATCAAGGATCATCATCAGGTGATTCATTTTCTCTGATCCTTGAGAGTTCTCTTTTGGGTTTTCGTTACAATCAATTTCAGTTGAATTTTGTTTGGTTTTGTGCAGATAGAGAAAGAGAGAGATGGGTTCAGCGAACAAGAAAGAGTACGAGTTTCTGAGTGAGATTGGGTTGTCTTCTCACAACTTGGGTTGTTACGTTGCTGGCAAATGGCAAGCTAACGGACCTCTTGTTTCCACTCTCAATCCTGCTGACAATCAGGTTCTCTGTTCCTTCTTGCATAAGAGAGTCGAAAGTGAATGGTTCTATAAAGATCAAATTTTGGGGCTAATTAACTATATTTAGACCTCACCTGTAGTTCTTGCTCTTGTTTATTGAAACACTTCTTAAGCTGTATTATTATTAGTAATCACTTTTTTTTCACACTGATGCAGCCAGTTGCTCAAGTTGTGGAAGCTTCTCTAGAAGATTACGAGCAAGGTTTGAAAGCTTGTGAGGAAGCTGCTAAGATATGGATGCAGGTTTTCATTTTACTTAACTTCGTTTAGCGTATGGTCATCCAAATTCCTTTAAAAGCAAAATTGCTTACGGGATATGTTGGTATAGGTTACGGCTCCAAAGAGAGGTGATATTGTGAGACAGATTGGAGATGCACTTAGATCAAAACTTGACTAT
Organism: Camelina laxa; assembly: GCA_024034495.1. Taxonomy (NCBI): domain Eukaryota; kingdom Viridiplantae; phylum Streptophyta; class Magnoliopsida; order Brassicales; family Brassicaceae; genus Camelina; species Camelina laxa. The sequence goes on from CM043884.1 coordinate 1,237,357, forward strand.
CTTGGCCGTCTTCTCTCACTTGAAATGGGAAAGATCCTTGCTGAAGGTATCGGTGAAGTTCAGGTACTCTATTGCTTTGCTCTCCAAAGCTTTGTGGAAAAAACTATTGATGATGTTTTCAACACATTTTTTAGTGATAACTTTGTGACACTAAAAATAAGGAACATATGCATATATGCTAATATGGCTTCAAATAACACATTTACTGCAACCTTTGCAGGAAGTGATTGACATGTGTGACTTTGCTGTGGGTTTGAGCCGACAACTCAATGGATCTGTCATACCTTCAGAACGTGAGTTCTTCTAGCTTCTTCTTAATGGCACCTGCTAGAGTTATATAACAAATATTCTTCCGAATTACATAAAAGGCACTTGGATTTGGCGATACTTGTTTTCCTGTGTTCCATATCTTACCGAAAGATTGATTTTTCTTAACTCATTTCATTTCTTCGTTTCAGGCCCTGAACACATGATGTTGGAGGTGATTGCAAAATTAACATACTCCTTTCTTTTCTAGGAGTTGTGTAAAATACTTCTCTTAGAGTAGCAAAATTAACATACTCCTTGGATATTGTAACACAGATGTGGAATCCTCTTGGCATTGTTGGTGTTATCACAGCTTTTAATTTCCCATGTGCAGTACTTGGTAAGTCTTGTGTGTTAATTTCATATCTTGATAATGCAATACAAATTTTTGTGTGTGTTTGTGTTACTTTCCTGAAGTATATGTATAATTTTGTAATATTGCAGGTTGGAATGCTTGTATTGCACTGGTCTGCGGAAACTGTGTAGTCTGGTAAATAACGAATTTGACTCTAAATTGTGCTCTGAAATTCACCCTAGTAGCTGCTTTAAGGGGTTAAAGTACTATACAGGAAGCTGAATTAACGATATAGTGTTTACAGTTACTATCTATTGTCCACCTAATCGTCAGTGTTTCATAAACGTTTCCTAAATGACATAATGCAGAGATAATGCATAATAGTGACATAACATTAATGTTGACAATGAAAATTTCTTTTGGTTTGATTACTGATTAGTGTAGTTGATACATGTGATTCCACAGGAAAGGTGCTCCAACTACACCATTGATAACTATCGCAATGACCAAGCTAGTGGCTGAAGTTTTAGAGAAGAACAATTTACCCGGTGCCATTTTTACGGCCATGTGTGGTGGAGCTGAAATTGGTGAAGCAATAGCCAAAGACAAACGCATTCCCTTAGTATCCTTTACTGGAAGCTCCAAGGTACTACTTTTACTATAATCCACTACCCAAGTGAGCCTGCTCGTCATTGTCTCCTGTTTGAATATTTTGATTATGCATAGGTGGGTTTAACGGTACAACAAACAGTGAGTGCAAGATCTGGAAAAACTTTGCTTGAGTTGAGTGGAAACAATGCAATCATAGTCATGGATGATGCTGACATACAGTTAGCGGCTCGATCTGTTCTGTTTGCTGCTGTTGGAACAGCTGGTCAACGTTGTACAACTTGCCGTAGGCTGGTAAATTTTTATCCCGTTATAGCTTTGTTGTTACTACCTTTCCTTTTTGCTCAATGCTTGAAATGTTGTTCTTTCTTAAATAAGCTTTTGCATGAGAGTATCTACGACAAAGTACTCGAGCAACTGATTCCTTCATACAAACAAGTCAAAATCGGTAATCCTCTTGAGAAAGGGACATTGCTAGGACCATTACATACTCCTGAATCAAAGAAGAACTTTGAGAAAGGAATCGAAGTCATCAAATCCCAGGCAAGTACCTCACATTCTATACATTGTCATATAGTAAAAAACAACTAGAAATGTTAAACCTTACCAGCTTTCACTTTTATCTTGCATTTGCAGGGCGGTAAAATACTAACGGGCGGCAAAGCAGTCGAAGGTGAAGGAAACTTTGTGGAGCCTACGATAATCGAGATATCTGCAGATGCTGCTGTTGTTAAAGAAGAGCTATTTGCTCCAGTTCTCTATGTTCTAAAGTTTAAGGTAAAAAAAACTCTCTAAAATCATCCCCTTTCTTCAGGAATAGACCTTAATTTTTTAAAAACTTTTTTTGGGGACAGTCATTTGAAGAAGCTGTTGCGATAAACAACTCGGTTCCTCAAGGTCTAAGCAGCTCGATATTCACTCGCAAACCCGAAAACATCTTCAAGTGGATCGGGTAGGTGCTATAAGAAAGTGAAAAAACAAACAACTCCTCTCAATCTTTCAAGTTAAATTTACTGAAATGATTTTCACTGTGTTGGTATGACTACTAGACCACTTGGAAGTGATTGTGGCATCGTGAATGTGAACATACCGACGAATGGAGCTGAGATTGGCGGAGCTTTTGGTGGCGAGAAAGCGACAGGTGGTGGTCGTGAAGCTGGAAGCGACTCATGGAAACAGTACATGCGTCGGTCCACTTGGTAAAATTCTACTCCTTTATCTCTTCTCTTCTTAGTGTCCAGTTTAAGTTTTTGATTTTTGATTCGATTGAAACGGTCCACTTAATTTTTTGACAGTACGATCAACTATGGGAACGAGTTACCTCTAGCACAAGGCATCAACTTCGGTTAAGTTCTGAGAGATTTACCGGGTTTAATGTTATGTTGTCTCCGATTTCTTTCGGATGCTTGTATTGTATGCGTTTTCTTAACTTCAAAAATGATAAAGCGCAATAATAATATTTAAAAGTTATTTCGACTATTAATTTAAAGATTAATCTGATTAAAGTTTAAGATAATGATTAGTCGGGACTAATCATGGGTGTAAATAGAAAAGCGTTTCCTGATGTTATCAGTCATATACCATTTCAAGATGCTGATGCTGAATAGATAGGTAGACAAAGAACGGTTTGTATACCATACCTCTTATGTGCAGCATAATTAACAAATAGTATATGTTATTTTTATGTCAACTTAAATAAACAATAAAAGTCCAAGTATACGTAAGATACATGAAAGTGATCTCTTTGAATACGTTTGTACCGCATAATACAATGCATTATTCGTTTATAGTGATGCAAACGTTTATTTCGTGGAAGCCGGCTAAATTTGTTGTCCAATTCTTTAAAATTAGTGGAACCTAGAATCTTCTACCTCTATTTTCACGATATGGATTAATGATTATTGAAGACTTTAGAGTAGAAATAATTTAGGTCCTACAAAATCCAACCTGACTGACTGTACGAGTAATCTTATCAATAATAATCCATTAGGCATTTGCACATGCAAGGTCGTAATGGCTAATACGGATCCACTTAATCAAGAAAACAATTAAGCAAATAATAATGTCAACAATAATTGTGAACTAATTTTGACGGTTTCAGTTGATTTCATTATGATAGTGCGATTATAAAAGAAAATAATCAATTAAAAGAAATCTCCATTTGTTTTTTATATCAATTTGCTTTTTTCACAAACAAAAATACTAAAAATCACATTATGCAAATAAATGGATATAATTTCTTATTATATTATACTATCTTATAAAAGATATCCAATTCAACGATTCTTTCTCTTCGAAATTTACTTTCCCTTGTTCTCTATGTCTTAGATTTATTGCTCATCAAATTAGGGACGGATTGTCTGATTCGATCTTCCCAATCATTTCTCTATGCTATTTTTTTTTTGTAAACTATTTTCTTCCTGTTTGGCTACTATTTCTGAAGTTACATTCTAATTATTGTTTGGTTGATAAAAAGGTAAAATGAAAAACAAATATAATAAAAAAATATTCAATTAACATACCTTTTGAAATAATTTAAATTTTCATAGTTAAATTTTTTTATCATCATTCTATAATTTATTGCATTAGGAAACTATGCAGTATTATTATCGGAGCCAATATTTCTCATTTTTTTCTTAAATCATAGTAGTTGTCAGTTGTCACACACAATCTTAGCCTATAAAAAGGATATACCCATATAGTCAAACCACCCCTCGGGGGGGAATATAAAAAATAATCACTCATATTAACAAATTGACATTGTCATATTATATCAAGTACATAGTCAATCGAACCAATACCTAAACTTCTCGAATTTTTTTTTTTCTGTACATTTCATTTTATATTTTCTTCGGATTTTATAATAAACAAATATTTCGAACAACCTTCTCGAGAAGATCTCACACTCGCGCCGCGCGCGCGCACACTTTCCTCCTTCGTCTCTATTTCATTAGATACCTCTCCGGAAATAGAATATTCGAATCTACGCACCTCCTGACAAAGCAGGTAAACAGCTTCCAGCTCCACCAATCACCGCCGCAGCACAAATCTCCCCACCGTCTAAAGCCGCAACACTCCTCGGAGAAGCCGTCGTTGCTCCTGACGCCACGACACTCGGCGGAAAGTTCAGAATCAGTCTTCTCCTGAACATCTCTCCGATCGCCGATATTAAATCAACCTTTTTCGGAGACGGCGAAGCAACAAACTCGCCGCATAACTTCATGTGAATGTCCAAAGCCTCGTCGAGTCCGATTCGTCTCTCTTTTTTATTACCCCAACGAAACATCTCGTACTTTACGGCTTCGGAACAGAGACCGCATATAAAATTTCCCGCGTAAATGTTCCTTACGGTTCCGATATACTCCGCCGTGTATTCCTCCGTCATACAGCAACATTCGCATCTCGCGAACTCAGTCTCCGACGGCTTTGACACGGTGATCGTCATTAAATTCGTAGTCATGCCTCTGTTATCAAAAAGAAAGAAACATCAAAGTTAGCTATTTTATAAATTTTAAAAAGACAGAGACGAATCTGATTCATCTTTAAAACGCTTACTAACCTTTTTTTTACTCCGAATCTGTTGTGTTTTGATATCTATCTATATATATATGTATAGTTTGTAAAAGTGTTTACAATATAAAATCTATCTCTCTTTCTCCCACTCTGCAACTTGAACTTCGCTGTAAAAGAGTTCACAAAACAAAATCATATTTTCCTAACAAGAAAAACTTCAAAGTTCAAACCAAGCAACACCCAAAATTCATAATTTTGAGGTTTTTTTTCTTTTTTTTTTCTTTTTTCTGTTTGCTTCAACTTTTTGCTAAAATCACAAGTGGAGGTTTTGTTTTGGTGGAGACGAGGAGAAAGAAAATAGTATTTGATTTTTTGGAGAGAGCAGAGCGATCGTCGAAATTTAAAGGAAATGTGTAATTTATTAAGAGACTCTTCAACACAATCATTTGTTGTGTGGCCTTGTGGGTCGACCATAGATATTAAAACATTAATAACCAAAAGGAGAATAATAATAAAACAAATGTTGATTTGTTAGTTAATATTCCACGTAAGCATATGTTTTTGGCCAATTACTCGCTGCCAGTGTGTAGGAATTTTACCAGTCAACAATGCTCATGCCAGTAATATTTTTGTCATCGCCAGCTAAGTTGTTATTATTTTACTACTACAAATTTGATTATTTAGCAGCAAATGTTTAAAGTTTGACCTCCAAAACGTAAGTTTAGAATTAATTACCTTTACATACACTCCGTCCGTTTAAAAATATAAGATGTTTTAGAGAAATTTTTTGTTTTATAATATAGGATGTTTTCAAGTTTTTATGCAACTTTTATATTAGTTTAGTATTTTATATTATGCAATATTGTTTCTAATTGTTTCTTAATTTACGTGTTTTATTCAAAACATCCTATATTTTGAAACAGAGAGAATATAATTTTCAAGCTAACGTTTTTACCAAATATTTTTTACTGATTAATTTTATATTTTTCAAAGTCCAAAATATCTAACCTTGAAAACAATTTAAATTTATTTGGCCCGAACCGCGTAAGAGTGTAGATACACTTCACAGATGGACAGGCTGTGTAGACACCCAGTCAGTCACTCGTGGATCCAAAAATTATGAGAGTGAACAAATGGGGAGTAGCCACGTGTACTAACAGTTAAAGCGTGCAAGAAACCCTCGACTCGAACTTTCTCTAATTATTGTTTCCAACACATCACAGATCGCTTTGCCTTCTTCGAGAAGATAATCACAAAATTCACCAAACAAGGTTCGTAGATAGAAACCTTAATACTTTTAATGTTGAACAAGATTGGTTCAAACCATTACTTCTACGACGCAGTAGTATCAAAAGAATTGGTTCAAACTTCAAACAATTTATCTCATTCACAAAGTTTTTAACAAGTGACAGATTCTCATAAGGTAATTTATATTTACTTCATTTTATGCACCATCATCAATCCGTCTCTACCTCATATCAACTCATCTTAAGATGAATTCATACCTAAACCTAGGCATAATTCGTATTAGGCTACACGAGACAAACCTGGATATAAGAGATGACAAGAGTAATGTGCTTTGGTATGGGATGAGATCGATCCCTAAAATATATTTCTACACTTATGACTGATGCTTTTGGTTTATGTTGGTGCTATAAAAAGTGTCGAAGATATGGGATTTACGCCGGTAGCTTTTGAACATGCTTGAGGAACCACAAGTTAGACTCACTTGACCCATAAGAAACCAAACAAGACAAAAGAGACGATCACTCTACTGCTGTTAGTTTTTGTTGTTACCTGATCATCCTGCCTTTGGTGGGCCTCTTACCATGTTCTTCTGTGCCAGTGCTCCTCCATAGTTTGGTGGTGGCCTCTGTCCTTCCATGTTCTTAGAAGACAACTAAGATATACGTTTCTGCTGCTATAACCATTTTGGTCTCTGATCTTTTCAATTAACACCGTTCGTGTTGTTGGGATTAGGTTAAATCTTGTGGTTATTAATGACTTAAGAGAAGAAATCAAACTGCAATTATGATGGAGCTAGTACAGTGCATTTATGAAGGATCTAGTACATCAAAAGTCACAAAATACAAAAATCAAACATTTATATCAACAATGGAGAGTATTGAAATTTGGCAACAAACAAACAACACACAACAAATAAGCTTACAGGTACAAAAGAGTGAGAGACTTATTCACCACAAGCTGGAGAACAATCTGAACACTGCCACATGAAAATGGAAAGAATTCAAAGAATGATATATATGGCTAAAATTTCTAATGTGGGAAACCAAAAAGGAAACCTCAATGGATTTTTCCAATCTTCTTCTTTCACTGAGACCGTCTCAAATGTGGAGCTGTGGTATATCCTTCGAAGAAATCCAACACAGCGGTTTCAAGATTTTCAACAGAGTATTTCAAGTAGTTTTCTGGATGTCTTCCACTCTCTATATGTCCCCTGAATCTTCCAAGAAATGATCTATAAGCAGGTATAAGATGCTCCGATAGAGATATCCTGAGTTCTTCTCTAAGCTGAGTATCTGGAACCAACCATGTCGACTGAACCCTATGAACCTCTTCAAACATTGTATTGAAAGCTTTAAACCTTTCTCTTAAAGCACTTTTCGATACACCAGAAGAAAAGCTTCCGCTCACATGTAATCCTTCATCTCTCAAGCTATTCAGAACTCTGACCCACGTGGCTCTCTGATACTTGGTAGCTGCCTGTCTAAATATCCCCGTAAGCTTTCTTAAATACTTGTCACCTATCAACTCCATTAGCTCCGGAGAGCTTTTCACCTTCTGAACTATGTAATGGACATTGTTCATGACGAAGATGTGAGACAAAGGCTCGTCTTTGTAATGCAAAGACTTCTCTTCAAGATTGAACTGTAGCATCACCATAGTCCATATCATATGCAAAGCTAACGGAGATATACCTTCAAGCTGAGAGATATCCATATCCGGATTGTTTCGATCATTGGTACATTCTAAACCTCGACATGGTTTGGTCATGATGAGATCAATCAACGTTTCTTTATAGTCAGAGATCAAGTTGAGGTAGTTCATCACATACCTAGTCAATGGATGTATAGTTCCACCAGGGACAGGAACTACAGAAGGCTCACGAAACACAGCATTCTCAAACTCAGTGAGTATACCTCTTGCTGCTTCAGCTAATCTTGATTGTATCTCTGTAGCTTGAACAAGAATTGCCTCGGATGAACTCGAATCGAAGATCTCTTCCATATCAGGTAACAAATCTGTTAACACATCATGTAAATCAAGAATCTTGAATAGCTTCTCAGGTGATCTTCTACTAATGCTTATAGCTTCAGGGAAATTGAAAAGTTGCAAAGCAGAGCCTTTGACAATATCCATGAAACATGTCGTCTCTTCCATGGTTCCTTCAAATATCTGCTCACAGAGTCTCTTCTCGCTAGCGAAGACTACTCTAACGCAAACTTTAGCCGCACGGATCCATCTCCTGATCTTCACTTCAACAGCTTCCCAGTCAAGTCTCTGCACATCTCCAATACCTAATTTCACAATCCCTAGCTGCTTAAACATCGTTTCCATGGCGGTTTTTCTAACGTTTCCGTATACCTGAAGGCACTCGCGTGAGTAACCAGCTCCGATCATCCTCTGAGCGATCGATCTCAGATCAGAGACAGCTTCGGGAGATACAAAATCGATCTCTCGTATACTGCTAGTGGATTTGCTATTGCTTCTTCTGCTCCTCGATAACCGGCGTGAACCGGAATCCGAACCTTCCGGTAGAACCAGATCCACTTGTTGTTGTTGCTCTTCATCTTCGTCACAAGTTGTTACGCTATAGTCATCGTCAAGCTCGGTGCGAGAAGAAGAAGCGAAAGAGGAAGAAGAAAGCGATGAATCGAGAAGAAGCGACTCAGGTTCGAAAGTAGAAGTCTGAGAGATCAAGATGTTTCGCAGCTCGTCTTCGAGTCTAGCCATGGCGATTTGAATCGTTGAGGTAGCTGGTTTGACTTCGTCGGAGACTGAGATTGAAGAGATGTGTCTTTGGACTTCGTCGACGGCTCGTAAGTAGCGATCTACTTCATCTCGATCACCGCTTTGGAAAATAAGATTCTCTTTAGCTTCGTCACATGTTGTTGAATCCCACCGGAGTATTATCTTCTCCGCCGTCTCTAAATCGGAACCATCGCCACGATTCACCTCAAGTGTTGACATGGGATTGGTGTTTTGACTTCACCGATCGATTTAGGTCTCCTTAAGAAATGAGATTTAGGCTGGTGGTGATGAAGAAAACTAATAATTTGGTTTGTGGAGTTTTTTTTAATGAAGAAATCAAAATTCGTTTTTTTTTTTTTCTTTTGGGAAAAGAGTCAATAGACTGACTTTTTCAACGCTCAGCTCGTGGGGTGTGTTTTTATTTTTGTTTATGTCTGGAAAAACCATAGAAAAGTACTAAATTTTTTATCAATGATTCTCGCCGGCGGCGTGACGTTACCGGAAAGACAGAAAACCCCGGCGAGTTCAATCTACTCTCACTTCAAAAAGTAGATCTCTAATAATTAGCATGGTTTCAGTTTTTTTATAGTGTTATTACAAATCATGACTACTGTAATAATACCGACTGTTTTTATTACAATAAACGCTAAAAGCATATCCTGCTGTGCCGACATGCAAATAAGAACAAAACAAAACATAAAGGATAAACGAACAGTGAGCTTTGTAAGAAAATAAAACAATTAGTATTAAGTAATCCACCTAGGCATAAAAAAAAGTGTTAAGTATCGATTGGTTTGATATCGTTGTCGTTTTTGTTTGAAATTTATTTTTGATAGTAAAATTATAAGTACATCTGTACATGAATTGTTGTTAAGAAAAAAAAAAAGTACATGAATTATAAGTACATGAAAGTATTATTAAAGAAATTTTAAGTACATGAACGATTGAGTTGGATTGAGTTGGTACAGACTGATGATCTCCTAACACGGGAAGTGGAGTTACTAAAGGAGTTTGATGGGATTTTGGAACAAGAAGAGATGATCTGGTTTCAAAAGTCTCGCGAGAAGTTGTTGGTGTTAGGAGATCGTAATACTAAATATTATCATACGACTACAGTTATAAGGCGAAGGCGTAATCGTATTGAGATGTTGAAAGCTGATGATGGGGAATGGATTACCGAGTCACATGAGCTTGAGAAGATGGCAGTCGAGTACTATAAGAGGTTGTATTCACTGGATGATGTTGATCCGGTGGTGAATAAACTGCCACAGGTGGGGTTTACTCAGTTAGCATCTTCAGACCTGCGAATGTTGGGTAGGCCTTTCACGGGTTCGGAAGTAGAGGGAGCCTTGAGGAGTATGGGGAAGTACAAGGCCCCTGGCCCGGACGGATTTCAACCCGTTTTTTATCAAGATTGCTGGGATGTAGTAGGAGAGTCTATGGTTCGCTTTGTGTTGAACTTTTTTGCCTCTGGTGTCCTTCCGGAGCATATGAACGACGCTTTGGTCGTGCTTATTGCCAAAGTATCCAAGCCGGAGCAGATCACTCAGTTCAGACCAATTAGCCTCTGCAATGTGTTATTTAAGACGGTTACAAAGGCCATGGTCATGCGTTTGAAAACAGTCATGCCTTTGTTAATTGGCCCTGCACAAGCCAGCTTTATTCCTGGGAGACTGAGCACCGACAATATTGTCATTGTTCAAGAGGCTGTGCACTCTATGAGACGGAAGAAGGGGAGGAAAGGTTGGATGCTGCTGAAGTTGGACTTGGAAAAAGCCTATGATAGGATCAGATGGGACTTCTTGGAGGACACACTGCGGGCGGCTAATCTTCCTCGTCAGTGGATTGATTGGATTATGGCGTGTGTGACCGGTCCATCGATGCATATCCTTTGGAATGGGGAGAAGACAGAGGCATTTAAACCAGCCCGAGGCCTCAGGCAAGGGGATCCGTTGTCTCCCTACTTGTTCGTTTTATGCCTGGAGAGACTCTGTCACCAGATTGAGCGTTCCATTGGGTTGAACGAATGGAAGCCAATAACTCTATCTCGTGGAGGACCGAGACTATCTCACATCTGTTTCGCGGATGATCTTATTCTTTTCTCCGAGGCATCTGTTGGTCAGATAAGGGTGATCAGGAAAGTGTTGGAGACCTTTTGTGTATCGTCAGGACAGAAGGTAAGCCTCCCAAAGTCTAAGATTTTCTTCTCTGATAATGTGAGTCGGGAGTTGCGCAAGATGATTAGTGATGAGTCGGGTATACAGGCCACTCGAGAGTTAGGTAAGTACTTGGGCATGCCAATCCTGCAGAAGAGGATTAATAAAGACACTTATGGCGAGATCTTCGAGCGGGTGTCCTCTAGGTTGTCAGGTTGGAAGGGACGAACACTGAGCCTAGCGGGAAGAATAACACTAACCAAATCAGTGTTGTCTTCTATTCCAGTTCACTCAATGAGCACCATTATGTTGCCTAAGTCCATGTTGGCGAAGCTTGATCAAGTGGCCCGGTCTTTTTTATGGGGAAGCACTGTTGAGAAGAAAAAGCAACATCTTGTTGCATGGGAGAAGATCTGTCTACCTAAGAAGGAAGGTGGGTTGGGGATTAGGTCTGCGGAGAGGATGAACAAGGCTTTACTGGCTAAGATTGGTTGGCGAGTTATACATGATGATAAGAGTCTTTGGGCGAGGGTGGTAAGGAGTAAATACAAGATTGGTGAGAAGCACGATGCTTCTTGGTCAGTCGCTAAAAGTTCTTGGTCTTCCACTTGGAGGAGTGTCGGGAAGGGGCTACGAGAGGTGGTTTTCCCCGGGCTAAGTTGGGTCCCGGGGGATGGGAAGACGATCAGATTCTGGAGTGATCATTGGCTTGGGGCAGGGCCTCTTGCAGAGATGTCTGTTCAGGATATCACGGGGAATATGCGGGAGGTTAAGGTTCGTAATATGTGGATCGAGGGAGTTGGCTGGGATATGCAGCGCATTGTTCCATTTGTTCCGGATTGTGTTCGACTGAGGTTGGCAGCGGTTGTTGTGGATTCAGTCATTGGAGCTACGGATCGTACGTGGGGAGGAAGTACAGACGGTCAGTTCACGGTTAAGTCAGCATATGAGTCTATTACAACGTCTATGGTACCAAGGCAGAACATGTCAGCTTTCTTTGGAAGACTCTGGAGGTTACGGGTCCCAGAGCGTGTCAGAGTTTTTCTTTGGTTAGTGGCTCATCAGGTTATTATGACAAACGCTGAACGACTGCGTCGTCATTTGAGTGATTCCGCGGTCTGTCAAGTTTGCAAAGGGGGTTATGAGACCATCCTTCATGTCTTAAGAGACTGCCCTGCGATGGAGGGTTTATGGATCCGAATTCTCCTTCCACGACATCGGAATTGTTTCTTTAAACAGTCCCTGTTTGAATGGTTATATGCGAATATGGGGGATACTAGTGTCAGAGACGGTGTTCCCTGGGCCGTCCAGTTTGCGATGACAATCTGGTGGGGTTGGAAATGGAGATGTGGAAATCTTTTTGGAGAGCAGGGGTGGTGTCGGGATCGTGTGCGCTTCATTAGAGGTATTGCACAGTAGGTAACTCTGGCTTTCTCAGTAGTGAGTGGGGGTTCTGGTGTAGGTGATCGAGTGGAGAAGCAGATAGCCTGGTTACCACCGCATGAGGGATGGGTCAGGTTGAACACAGACGGCGCCTCTCACGGTAACCCAGGGGAAGCTACTGCAGGTGGTGTTTTAAGGGATGCAGAGGGAAGTTGGATTGCGGGTTTTTCTCTGAATATCGGGTATTGTTCGGCGCCCTTAGCAGAGCTGTGGGGGTGTATTATGGACTCCTCTTGGCTTGGGAAAGGCGTATACCGAGGCTTGAGCTAGAAGTGGATTCGCAATTGGTTGTTGGTTTTCTCACGACAGGGATAGGTGACTCTCATCCCTTGTCCTTCCTAGTACGCTTGTGCTATGGCTATCTTGCAAAGGACTGGCGAACTATGCTTTTTCGAAACTTTTAGGCTTGCTTCGTTTAGAATCTTGCCCTCCTTGTCTTGTTTCTTGTTTGGATGATGTCTCTCGAGGGGCTACGATCTCCCGGTTTGTTCATTTGTAGTTCGTTTTTCTTTTAATTGACCTTGTCTCCCTTGTCCTACCAGAAAAAAAAAAAAAAAAAAATTTAAACTGAACCATTCAGTTAGTGTCTTAAATCAGTTTGGGACTTTGGGCTGGGCCGAAAAAAAACTACTAGTAGCTAATTTGTCAGTCACGGGAACGCAAGGCACTGTACTCTGCCACTTCACTGTGTTAGTAAAAAGTGAGTTTGGGCCTTGAGCTGGGCCGTTAGCAAATGATTGGTCGGTGACGAAAAGGAATATACACAGCCCCGTGAGATTAGAACTTACCCTATCTATCTCTCTCTCTCGAAGAAATCGTCAGACTCCTATAAAATGGTCACTTGTCTCGTACGGCCTTTCTTTACTCCCTTTAGAGATAGAGCGAGAGAGTGCGTGCGATTATCTTCTCTTTCTTCTTTGATTTATTTTCCTTTTTTTTGTTTTTTCTCTTTTTTTTCTTTCTTTTTTTTTTTTTTTTTTTTCTTTTCTTTCATCTTCTTCTTACTTGATTTTGAACCCTAGCTTAAGGGGAAAAAAATCACAACTTTTTCTCGGGGAAACAAAACAGATATTTTTATCTATCTATCGCAGTGAGAAAGAAGGCGCACACACACCAAAAAAAAAAGAAAAGACAGAAAAAATGCAGAATCAAAGGTTGAAGCTGCAGCAGCAACAACAGCAACAAGCTATGATTCAGCAAGCTATGATGCAACAACAACATCCTTCTCTTTATCATCCTGGTGTTATGCCTCCTCCTCAGGTTCTTTTTTTTCATTTCATTGATCTGTTTTGGTTTTGTCTTTGCTTATTATTTTTTTGCCTCATTCGTTGATTAGGGTTTGTTTTGTAATTCCGATTCGTGGGTTTCCAATCACTGAGTTCTCTAACCTCTGACTTATGAATCTGTCTCTCTTCTATGGCTAATTATCATTGTAAAGTTTTGAGCTTTTGATTTGTGGGCTGAGGTTTTGTGTTAGTTATTCGGGTTATCTGCTGATTTGTGTTTCTTCTTGTGTTCAATTTTTGCTGGCAATGGTAGAAAAGAGTGGTTTTGAGCAACTTGTTCTGTAATCATTTTCTAAATGTTTGGTTATGCTATTATTGCAGATGGAGCCTTTGCCAAGTGGAAACCTTCCTCCTGGTTTTGATCCCAGTACTTGCCGTAGTGTGTGAGTGTTTTCATTTCTGTGATTTTATTCTGTGCATTTTTGTGATATTGGAACCAAAGATTTTTTTGTGAAATGCTGAGTTTCAACCTGTGTAAATCGTTCTCTGGTATTGCAGGTATGCTGGCAACATTCACACGCAGGTCACGGAGGCTCTTCTTCAAGAGATTTTTGCAGGCGCTGGTCCTATTGAAAGCTGTAAACTCATCAGAAAGGATAAGGTTGAGTTTTGAAAACTGCCCTTGTTTTTTTTTTTTCCAGTGCTAAACTACTTACTGGAGCTAACTTTTAGAACATGAATGTTCGTAGTCATCATATGGATTTGTTCACTACTTCGATCGTAGATTTGCTGCTATGGCTATAATGACTCTTAACGGGAGGCATATGTAAGTATCTGACACTGGTAGTCTTTGCTCTTTTTATTCGATCTATTTGTATGTTCCCTTACGATTGTAATACTGGATTTCGCAGATTTGGACAGCCTATGAAAGTTAATTGGGCGTATGCAACTGGTCAGAGGGAAGATACATCAAGTAAGTTAGGATTAGTACGAATTGATAATCAATGATTTGCATTTTGTTCGCTTTTTTTTTGAGTGACACTGTGATGTTGAATGGTTTTGGTTACATGAAATGCAGGCCATTTCAACATATTTGTTGGAGATCTCAGTCCAGAGGTTACTGATGCAGCATTGTTTGATAGCTTTGCTGCCTTCAATAGCTGCTCGTAAGTGCCTGTTGTTTATTTCAGTTACTAGTTAGTTACAAAAAATGATGAAGCTTGTTTGTCTAAACACTCCATCATTATTCTTATGTAGGGATGCAAGAGTAATGTGGGACCAGAAAACTGGACGCTCAAGGGGCTTTGGGTTTGTTTCCTTCCGTAATCAGCAGGTTTTGTATTCGTTAAATCATTGGTGACTGTTGTTTTTAGCTCCATTCATGGATTTTTCATTGATTTTTGAATGTTAAATGTATTTTGCAGGATGCTCAAACTGCCATAAATGAGATGAATGGTAAGAATTGTCATCTAGCAGCTTGTGGTCTTATAGCTTTATGGTTGCTTTTTGAACTTTGGTTTCTCCATGCTGATATTTTATGATGCATTTTACTGTGTAATATTGTGGCTGGAAAGGTGAAATTTAGTCAGGAATTATGTGTGCTGTTTTGTAGCTTCTTGGTGAACAACTATTGAAGTTACTTGTTGCTTGTGCCAATCATGCTTTGCCTCTAGAATTGAGTTACTATCTGAATTCCTAGCGCTTTCTTTTGTCAGTACTACAACCTTGGTTTGTTTTACTTCCTCTCAGGTAAATGGTTAAGTAGCAGACAGATCAGATGCAACTGGGCGACAAAAGGTGCTACTTTTGGCGAAGACAAACATAGCTCTGATGGTAAAAGTGTTGTAGAACTTACAAACGGCTCTTCAGGTTTGCTTTTGATGACTGCAACTAATAAAATTTTCACACTCTCCATTGAAATTGATTTTCTTGAAAATCACATTAATATAACATTTGATTGTGCAGAGGATGGTAGAGAGCTTGCAAATGAGGATGCCCCTGAAAATAATCCTCAATATACAACTGTCTATGTAGGAAACCTCTCTCCAGAAGTAAGTTATCAACTTAACGAATTGCTCTATATAACACAGAGACAGCACTAGTTTTTTTTTGGGCACCTTGTGATAGTTGTCAATCTTGCAGGTCACTCAGCTTGATCTACACCGTCTATTTTATGCACTTGGCGCTGGAGTGATTGAAGAGGTCCGTGTCCAGCGGGACAAAGGGTTTGGTTTTGTGAGATATAACACTCATGAAGAGGCTGCTCTTGCTATTCAGATGGGCAACGCTCAGCCTTTCCTCTTTAGCAGACAGATAAAGGTACTAACCTTAGCTATGCTTACCTAGATCTAACTGTTGTTTCATCATTCTGACTTTCTCTGGAGAAGTGTTAGAACCCATTCCTTGTTTCTGTGATTAATTGCAGTGTTCGTGGGGAAGCAAACCAACTCCATCAGGCACAGCCTCAAACCCACTTCCCCCACCAGCCCCGGTCTCAGTCCCTACTCTATCTGCAATGGACCTCTTAGCCTATGAGAGACAACTGGCTATAGCTAAGATGCATCCTCAGGCTCAACATTCTCTAAGGCAAGGAGGTCTTGGAGTCAATGTAGCTGGAGCAAGTGCAGCTATGTACGATGGTGGCTTTCAGAATGTAGCTGCGGCACATCAGCAGCTCATGTACTATCAGTAATAAACTCGGGTCCTAGCTCTTGTGATACTTTTTTTTTCTTTTTCTTTCTTCCTTTCTTCTTAATTTTAAGTTTTTCTTGCTTTTTTTCTAGACCTGGTTCAAGAGTCTTTATGTATGTGTCTCTTATTAAAGCATTTGGTTTTTATTTATGTATGGAGAGCTTGATGCTCAGTTTGTAACCTATGGGTCTTACTTGGATTGTAAGCAAGCAATAAGATGACATCAAATAAAAGGGATTTAGTTTTGGGGATTTTATGTTGTTTGAGGTGTAGTACATGATGTATTGTGGTTCTGTAATGGTAGATTTGAATGAAACCACATTTGTCGGTTATTTATACAGTTACAAAAGCTCTCTAGTTTCATTTATACTTGGTAATTTGTCTGAAGCATAAATACAGATGAAAACATCACTTGTTAGATATTTGGAAGAGTTAGAATAATCGTTGTAATAGAAATGTAGGCTTTGTTTCAAGAGACATCAATTGAATACTGACCGTTTCAGTAAATATTTACATAATTTACATGCATAGGTTACTTAAATATTATTTACACAAAAACCTCGTAAGATTTTTCTCTCTCGGTTTTGTTCAACGGTCCAACGCGTTTATCACAATCCTGCATAGACAAGGGATTTATACCAATGCAGTAGAATGGAGTTTTTATTTTATGTTATTGAGATATTAAAATGATGGAGAAAATAACAAACCAATCATAAGTGGTGAAACTTGCGGCATCGTCTTCGCCAGAGGAAGGGATTTTACCCGCAGTGAATGGTCCCAAATCATCGCATGGTGTCCCAGCTGCATAATATGTGTGGTTTACCCAAACGTGAATACTACATAATTCTTATCTTTTTTAAAATACTATAACGTTAATTTTCTAGTACATAGCATACCATTCATTTTCTATCAATTAACGTTCATTAATACTTATATGAAAGATACTCCGAAAAACAGTCATTATTATTCTATTCTTTCATTAACATTTAGTGCTATTTCACATACTCCAATCAACACAATCATTTAACATATACTCCAATGCATATGAAGAAAGATATGCTAAACCTTTCATTAACTAGAACTCTTTAAGGATTTTACCCGCGTAAAGTCTCTAATTGTATTGTAATTAATCATTTGGATTAAGAGGAAAGAGGAGAGAAATAAGTACGGGTTAAAGGCGTCCCCGGGACGCTACATGACCCGGTGGGAGAATCCGGAACACGATTCGAATCCATTTTCAATTTACGAAGACCAAGGACATTGTTATTCCCCTTGGTCACCATTATGCTTCTGGTGACTTGATCGTTCGAGAGAGAAGGACGAGAAGATCGGACGGTGGATGATGATGAATCGTGCTTTCTCAATTTACCGAGACCATTGTCCGGCGTCGGTCCGGCCACCGTTTCATCCCACAGCTTGTGTAGGAACCCCATCCGATCAACAAATTTATCCAAAAATATATAATAAATATTTTTTTGAATTAATTCAGGTTTTTATTTTACTGTCTCTATCTTCTCTTTTTTCTTCTGCCATGAAAATGGTTTTTATAGAGGAAAGAACGAGAAAGAAAAGCATTGAATATTTTTAGTGAGGTTAATTATAAGCTTTGGCTTAATTAAGAAGCTTTTAATTTAAGGATAAAAAGATGCTGACTAATCAATCAATAGTCCCCCCCTAATCTCATTCTACTAAGACATTGGCTATAAGTTGTGTCTTCTAACTTAGAATCAAAGAGACTTTACTCGTGAGTTTTGTTTCTGATTCTATAAGACATCCAAGTTCAAAGGTTTTTGCCCATATTTCAGCCAAGACGGATAACAACACAACAACGATAACAACAACATGATGATAGTGATCAGAGTCATAATAACTTAACTACATTTACACATCCCACAAGGCAGCAACAACAACAACAACAACATGAAATCCTAAATCCAGCAATCTAGACAGCTTTTATCAATAGGAACATTTTGTGTTTCAATTGTTGTCAGCTACTTACATTGCCGTTATTCTTGACATTGCGATCATCATCATCATCATCATCAACGATCCTTCTATCTCCTCGCTGCCTGCTCCTCTCTTCCTCTTCTTGATTGCTCTGTGTTATCTCCAACTGAGTTTTCAAGAACTGCATTCTCTGCAATTCCATCTCTTTAGCGAACTTCATCCTCTCCTTTTCCAACTCCACCATCAGCTTAAGCTTAGCAGTCTCAGCTTTCTCATAAGCTTCCGTGAATCCGAGTATCGCCCTAGCCACATCTCCAACTCCACTCCCTTCACTCTTATCCACCTTCAACCTCTTTGGCAGCTGATACGAAACGGGTTGAGGCGGTGGCAAACTCTCAGCAGAATCAGGTGAAGCCTCAGGTTCAGGATCAGACTCAGACTCAGTCTCAGAAGCACTTCGTTTCCTAAAATGCCAACGCATGGAATCAGAACCTCTCTTCAAATCCCCTCCTCCTTGGTGTTGTTGCATAATCTGCGTCCCTTTAGCTTGCCGTTTAAACAGATGCGAACGGCTATTCACAAGACCTCCTCCCATAGGAGCCTTCTCCGAAGCTCTGATAGTTGTAGAACCACCAATCAAACTCTCAAGCTTCTTGAAGAAGACCCATTTACTAGGTCCATCAC
The DNA here is from genome assembly GCA_024034495.1 of Camelina laxa. NCBI lineage: Eukaryota > Viridiplantae > Streptophyta > Magnoliopsida > Brassicales > Brassicaceae > Camelina > Camelina laxa. Next base: position 1,256,220 of record CM043884.1, read on the forward strand.
CAGAAGCAATCTTAGCCTTCTCTTGCTTATACTTCTTCTTGACAGTATCAATCCTGTTCTTACACTGTATATCAGTTTTAGGGTATTTGCATTGACGAGACTTGTTCACAATCTCAGCTACTTCTTTCCAATGTTGTTGCTTTAACGTTCCTTTACCTGGCTCAGAGAACCGATCTCCCCAAGCGTCGATTAGAACCTTTGTAGCTTCTTCGCTCCAACAGTCGTCTCTTCCGCCGCCGCCACCACCGCTCCCTCCTCGTCCGTTTCTGTTACCGCTACCACCACCACCAACGGTTACAGAAGGAGTATGAACCACTAACGCTAAAGCGTTTCTTGAAGGAGACTGAGAAGAGACAGAAGCAGCCGTCGGTTTCTTTACAACGGCGATTGTAACGTCGTTTGTCGGTAAAATCGGCGGAGAGGGAGGAGCTTGGGGTGAAAGGGAAGAATCTCCCGGAGAATGAATCGACTGTATCTCGTCGTCTTCCTCCATCGGTATCGGTTCGCTCGTATTTTTCAGAGGATCTTTGGATTTGTTTCGCCAAAAGAATTTGGATCTGAGATTCGTTCACCGGCGAGGGGATAAGGTCACCGGATAGGTGAAATCTCCGTTATTGACCCGATGGTTATGTTAAATGACGAAAACACCCTTTAACTCTCTTTCTTTTTAAATAAATGAGAAAGCGATATCAGAAACCGTGAATATTCGATTTGGTTTTAATGGTAAATTAACATATATTGCTATATGGTATTTTATGCTTTTGCCATTTTTATTAGGGAATATTGAATATACACACCCTCACAGCCAACAGATTATAAATTTATTCAATCTGACTAATATTAAACGAATGGTTAATTGCAAAAATTGAAAATATTAAGTTGAATAAATTGTAACCTATTCACCTCTACAAATGTGGATGAACAAGTTGAACACTTTTCTTTTTAACTTGTTCATTTTTCAACTTGAATACATAGAATAATATTTTCAATCTCTTTAACTCAAATGGTGAAAGTTATTCTCTTCAACCGTGTAACCATTTGTATCTAAAACATAGTTGAATATATTATTCATTTTAAAAAATATATGAATGAGCAATTGAAGCATTTTTCCGTTATAACTTGCTCAGCTTTTCAACATTTTAAATTGAATAATTTTTTTAATTTCTTCAATTGAATTCAAATAGTAAAAAATAGTTTTAAATTTTAACCTCTTAAATTGTGCAACATTTGCACTCTAAGTTAACTATCTCTCTATCTCTCTTCTCTAAGGTAAATTTTTTTTCATGGTGGACGTTATTTTCATGAACATACAAACATCATGTGATTTCTTGGAGGATCTCATTTTGAACTTTTGATGAATAGTGTTAAATTGGTAAAAAAATCACATTGTTAATTGTCACTCTTATCATTCATGTGAGAGGTCACTCATTTGATTATAGTTGCTCATATTAGAGATATGGTAGTCCGGGTCGTCATGCTTTACACTGCCGAGAACCAGAAGGAGAGGCTGATCCAAAGATATAATTTAAGGGAGTTATAATATATACTAAAAATGAATATAATAATTATTTTATTAAAATTTTTATGTTTTTATGCAGTTTTAAACTAATTGTTTTTTTGAAAAGAATATATATATATCTATTTGAGAGTAAATGGGTCTCTTATTTTTAGAGATATTGTAGTCTTTTTTTAATAAACAAAATGAATAAACAAATAACTTTATATTTACAGATTACAATTTTCATGTATAGTTTGATTACAATTCTTTAGAAGATTCCAATACTTTTTGAAATCATAAATAAAATCACTCGTTCCACGAAATAAAAGGCCGGCTCAAAACTCAAAACCGAAATAGAACAATGACGTAAATAAAGTCCAGTGGACTAAAGGCCTGATATAACTGTGAAGGCCCAATAAGAAAAAAAGAGATTGATAATGGCGTGGAAGCTTTTTGGAAACAGCTCAAGATCACTAGTTCCTTCTAGAATTTTTAACCTCTGGAACGTTCTTGTGTCCTCGATATTAATAACAACAATGGAGCTAAATTTTTAAAAACGCAACAAATCGAGAGAACACGAAGACGATTCAGTTAGAAAAGTTTAATACTTTAGTTTTCAGAATCCGGAGAAAGAAAAAGAAAATGAGTGCTGTTGCGATAAACCATTTGTTCGGCTTTCCGGAGACGATCGAGAAGCTGATTCTCCCGATTGCTCGTTCCGGCGACGGTAATAGTAACGAGTCTCGAGTTGGAGGAGGAGGAAGTAACAACATCCCAATCGACATTTTGGAATCTTCTAAAGAATACATATTTTATCTCGACATCCCCGGAATCTCAAAATCCGATATCCAGGTATGTTATTTATATAAATCCCAAATTTGGTTATGAGGATTAGGGTTTGTTACTGTACTGATATATGATTTTGTGGGGTGATGGTGATATATATAGGTGACTGTGGAGGAAGAGAGGACTTTGGTGATAAAGAGTAATGGGAAGAGGAAGAGAGATGCTGATGGTGACGAGAGTGAAGAAGGTTCTAAGTACATTAGACTTGAGAGGAGACTTGCTCACAATCTTGTTAAGAAGTTCCGCTTACCGGAAGATGCTGACGTGTCTGCCGTTACGGCTAAATTTCAAGATGGGGTTTTGACTGTCACCGTTGGCAAGTTACCGCCGAAGCCTAAGACTGTTCAGATCTCTGTTTCTTGACTATGGTTTCCTTCTTCGTGTTTTTTGTTTGTCTCTTCTCTAGTTTGTTGATCTGTAAGGACTCTGTTCTGTCTCATGTTTTCTGGTCCATGTCTACAACCACAAGTTAGGATCTTTAAGGATTCTTGTTCCTTTGTAAAAGCAGATGTTTCAATTTCCTTGTCTAGTTCCTTGTTAATTAAGAACAGATGATTGTTGTGAATGTGAGTATTATCATTAGTTTATTAAGAGTCAAGCTCTTATAACCACAAATCTTATATCATGAAAGAGCTAGCTTCGTTAACTTGATAAAGCCAATGATTCTCCATCTCTGATTCCATCTTCTTGATATCATAAAGACTCTCAATTTTTCTCTGTCTAGGTCTCATGGCAGCCATAGCTTCTTGTATATCAGCTAAGATGACTGTAATGTCCAGAGGAAGAACCATAAGCTCCCTGAGATTGTTCGGTCCAATCACTTCAGGATCTGCTCCCCACATCAAATGCCCGACATGAAGGTTCGCTTCTTGCGTCAAATGCTTACCGTCAAAGAAGATGTACTCTTCAGGCTTGGTGCATACATTGTCAACCGAGCAACCTGTCCCATTGAGTGATCCAGTTCCACAACAAGCAGCGATTCCTGTCTCGAATGCTGCATAAATGTCAAAGTTTTATGGTGATTGATGATAATGATGATGGAATGGATACATACATTATTGTAAGAGACTTACTGTAAGTTTTTGACTTGATAACTCTGTTTTGGATCGAGCTGAAGAAGTCGTAAAACGAGTACTGGAAACCATTGAGTTCTCGTGAGAGTTTAACCATGAGCTGCAACAGGTTCTTGTTATGCAAAGATGCCATTTCAGAAGGCAGTTTCACGCATTCTTGAACATCTCCGCTTGCTTGTTTCACTGACGGTAAACAACCCAACGGTGGCAAGTTCTGCAACGCAAATTTCCTCCCTCCAGCTCCATAAACCACCTGTAAAATTAATAGATGAAAACAAATATATAGGGAAGAAAAAAACAGATCAAATTAAGAGATGTAGTTGCTGAGAGTTTAACCTTAATTTGTGATTCTATGGTAGTGATGACTTGATCCACAAAAGCTTGTTTCTCATCATCTGAGGGACTTGTATTATTGTTAGCATAGTTCAAGTAATCATCAGAGCCAATGTAGAACAAGTAGATAGCTTCAGAACATGTTTGATTTGTCCATTTGTTCTTATTTTCCGAGAATTTACTCACTTGTTGTGACAGAGTCATCTGTACAAAACCATTCAAAGATCAAAACCTAATGTTCCTTTAAACGTTGTCCTAATTAAATTTCTACCATCAGGAACCAAAAGTTTCAACCAATTATTATACTTTTACACTTGTTTCTAAATGTAACATTGATTTTTGTTTGCACTCAGTCCAAGATTTAACTTGACTACAAACTTGATTCCAAAGTCACAAAATATTAAAATATCAAGAAGATATATATATATCCAAAAATTGATGAATTGGATTAAATTAGGCCATTTCCGTAGGAGTATCTAAGTTAGATACTCTCCCATTAAAATAATTAAAAGAACAAAAAGAACATTAGAGAGAAGAGATGAATTAATGGTTATCAAATATTAACAATTAGGTATTCTAAACCAATAAGGGTGTTCTTAACAATTTAATCTAAAGAAGAAAAATAAAACTGACCGTCTCCGGAGGAGAGCCAAGAACGGTGGCGTCAGCGACGGCGAAGTTAGCTCCGTGAGAAAAATCCGCCGTGGTTTGGAGAATCGGAGAGATATGAGGAATTTCCATGAAATCAGCTGCGAATCACAATAAGAAGAAAAAACACAATATCAAATGAATAAAATGAAATAAAACCATAGTACGTAGTCATAGATTCTTGAAGTGATCAGTATAATTACCAAGATAATCGGGAACGATAGAACCATCGGACCACCGTCCCGTGGCTTGTCCAACAGTGACTCCATAAGGTGGAAAGCTTGCGTCAACTCTGTTCTGAGAGAGAAACTGTTTGTTTCCGGCGTCGTAAAGGCTATCACCGAACACGAAGAGGGTCTGAGCAAAGGAGACGGTGGGGAAGTGAAGTAGAAGAAGAAGAGGTAGTAGAGTAGTGAAGAAGCGAGATTTGAGGTTTGCCATTGAAAGATCGGAAAGAGAGAGAGAGAGAGAGAGCTTCGACGTTGGTTACTTACTTAGAAACAACAAACAATGAAGGAATGAACGTAAATGCATTGATGAAGCCACGTGATCAATGTTTTTAACTTTTTTTTAAAAGAAAATTTACTACTATAAATGTCTTTTCTACGTTAGCCGTTTCGTGGTGGCATTATTTTACTAATTAGTCGACAAGAAAACAAATTATTACACCACTTTAATGATGATCGCTTCATTTTACATCCACTTACATGTTGTGAGCATATGTAAAAATCATTGTTTTATTTAGAAGAGTGTGTTGTGGTAGTACTTATTTCGATCAAATACTATAAATTATATATACTCTCTTTGTGTCAAGTGGTTTCACGATCGTTAATTAAACCTTGACAATAGAATCGTTCGCGGAAACAAGCTAGTCGAGTATTAAATGCACTCGTATTAAGTTAAGTATCATCAACTTCAAGCTTGAAAAGTATACATATGTTCTTCGACCGAAACGACGTTTTGTCTCGAGTTAACGAACCGTGCCAGTGCTTACCTGTCGCAATATATATCCATCAAAGACAATTTCGTAACTGATCTCTAAATATTTTACGACTAAAACAACCCAATCCGATCGATATATAGTTCGATCTTGCCAACTTGGATTAGATAACATTGGAAAAGAAATGATGAGTTGTAATCAGTTGTTGACAAACAATCTTCCATGAGTCGTGACATGTAAAATAGACGTTACACTAACAAAAAGTAAATCATTCGCATGCCTCCACATGTAAAATGGACACCAACATGATATATTTTTTTTTAAACATAAACTATAGACTTACGTTGAAGCAATGTAATGATGTATCTTATATATATATTTGTTTATCTCTTACAAGGAAAAAACTTAAATTAGGACTAATCTTTTCAACTGCATCCGCTTCCCCTTGAGCTTCAACCCCATTCCAAAACCTTATAAACTTACCAAATAAATAAGTTGGCCACTTGGCCTCCAATCATTTTTTTTCATTTGACATATTAATACTTAATAGTCAAATGATTTTCTTTTTTTTTTTTCATTTTTATCCACACTCTTTTCGCCCTCCCAAAAATCATAAGAACCATGATACTGTTTTTTTCTTATTCTTTTTATAAAAACGCATTTAAAATCGGCAAATGGAACTGTATAGTCTAATATGGAATGAAACTGATCTATATTTGCTAACCAACGTAATATATATATATATATGATAACTTATACTATAATTCGTCATGTATGACATTGTCCGACTAAGTATTGTTCATCTTGAATAACCATTTATCTCATGTTTACTTTCAAATTTTACTAACCCGATATTCATGCATAAAACTACATATGATCCAATAAGATAAAAAGATTGGGTTAGATAATTTCCGGATCCAATTTTTCTGCCAACCCTTGATACAATATTGTAACTTTATCTATGGTTCGGCTGATAAATAATTCCTACTTATCTTATAGTCTTATTGTACAACTTTTTTCTTTTGTCAGCTACACATTAAATAAAGAAAAATGAATGCCGAGATTGGCTTTTCCAGTCTTTTGAAGAATAGCTAGATCAATATACTTCAGTTAACTTCAAAAGACGGGGTACATGTTTTTCCTAGATTGTCTAATTTTTTACTTTTAATAGTAATCGAAAAACGTGGATACATGCATGGACCGGTGGTGGTGGTCCTGGCGGACTTGGTGGTGGTAGTTGAGAACTAAAAAATGTGAATCACATAGCAGTTTCCTCTTAACTGACATGTTGTTCTTCATGACTATAGTATACAACTCTTATCTTCTAACTAATAATTTATCAAAAATGCAAAACTAATTTGATTACGCTTTCTGTTGTCGCAGCTTGACCCGTGATTTTGGGGTTTCTCCCTTAGAAACTAGTATGTCATACTATTATCTTGAATAATTATATACTCATTCTGTTTTGTTTACTTACTTTTATTTTACAAAAATATTGTTTTATGTTCTCTATGCAGATTTGATATAAAAAACTGTTTTATGTTTTCCAAATTTAAAATAGAGATTTCTAAAAATAGAAATTTAAATATTTAAATATTTATGACATCACACCAGATCTGATTTGGCTAATATGGCCAATGTTAAAAAAAAAAAAAAAAAAAAAGAGATTTCTAATATTTGGATGTATATTAAAAACAGAGATTTCATATATAGAAGAAAAATAGAGATCTTTAATTTAGAATTAGACATATATATAGTGGTGTTGAAGATATTTTTACTCTATAATAGAGTTTAAAGGGACATTTAGAGTAGAGTTGGATATTGTATAAGATATATAAAATATACATTAAAAAAAATCAATCAAGCATATTACAATTTAAAATTAAACTTTGTAAATATAGATATCTTTAAAAGGCTTTAAGTGGCAAGCACTTTTCATTTGTTTTATTTAAAACACTAAAATCTACTTTTCTTTTAAAAAAATTTTACAAATAAAAAACATAATCTATAAACTAATAGTACTCAACAAAAAGTCTAATTCATTCATATCTATATATATTAAGTGGTTTGTCTATTGAAAGGTAGAAGTTAAGTGGGGTTAGAGCATGGGCATTGGTGTAGGACAATTTTTGGTCCTTCAAATTTAATAGTATTTTTTTGAAAGTTTCTTATTTTTAGTATGAGCATTGGTGTCTATTTTTATTTGGTCCCCAAATAAAATAATAATATTTTAAAAATTTAAACATTAATTATCGAAAGTTAAAAAACAAAAACATACAATTAAGAAATTAATAACAGAAAACATAAAACATAAAAACATCAAAACAAAAACAAATTAAAATGGAGCTATAAGGATTTGAATACGCTCCACAGTGCAGACAGCGATGTGGATCACGTTGGATAATCTGAGGGCTAACGCTGTTGAATAGAAAGGATCACACAGACTGTTGAATAAGACACAAATAGCAAGTGAAACTGGGAGGGCTAGCGCTGACACACACCAAATGTGAACTGAACAGATAAGAAAAAATTACCTTATTTGCAGAAAACAAAACATAAGGTGAGTCTGCAGCTATAGGCTCCTCCATTCTAATGATGATGGTAAAGAGAAGAAAGTGACTTTTGATTTCGAGCCCTTTAGGCCAATTAACGCTTCCTTGTACCTTTGTGACAATAAGTTCCATACCGAGGCATTGAATGAGCTTCTTGAGTCTGATGTTAGGAAAACCACTGAGCTTGCTACACAGTTTTACATCAATCCAGCTACAAGTCAGCCTAATGTCTCTGGTTTGTTCCTCGCTGGTTCAGCTGATTTCAAAACCGAGCTCAGTCAGTCAGAGCTGTTTGATCCTCGTCTTCAATCTAAGATATTGAATGTTGTCGATGTTTCTTACGGAGGTGAGAACGGTTTCAACCAAGCTATTGAGCTGTCTGCTGAGATTCTATCCATGTGAAGTTCATACAGGAGAAGAAACTGGATTGGAAAGTACTTTGAGGAGATAAGTCAAGATACCGGGAAGTATGTTTTCGGTGTGGAGGATATTCTAAAGGCTCTAGAAATGGGTGCTATCGAAACCTTGATCGTGTGGGAGAATCTGGACATAAACAGGTACGAGCTAAAGAACAGCACAACCGGAGAAATGGTTGTGAAACACTTGGGGAAAGATCATGAGTCTGATACAACCAACTTCCATGATTCAGAGACCAACGCAGAGCTAGAAGTCCAGGAGAAGATGCCTCTGCTTGAATGGTTTGCTAACGAGTACAAACGGTTCGGCTGCACTCTTGAGTTTGTGACATACAAATCCCAAGAAGGGTCACAATTTTGCAGAGGATTTGGTGGGATTGGTGGTATGTTGCGTTACCAGCTTGACATGAGGACATTTGATGGAAGATCACGTTACCAGCTGGATTCCAAGTTTTCTATAATTCGAACAAAGCAAGATCCCACGATTTTACAAGCTCAACAGCCTTAAACTGTTTCCAGATCAAGAATCTGCAGAGAATTACAACAAACAAATCCTTATTCCTTAAAACTGAAGCTTGTAATTCAAATAACTCAAGCTCAAAAATTCCAAAAGCACGAAGTTCAAACAAAATTCACAGGACAATTGCGAAGTTATACTTAACCAAAATATACACTAGCTCGTTTCGTTTCTATCATCGACAAAAATCAAAATCCACAGAAGTGTATACCAACTGAAATCTACACATGTAAAAGCCCAAAGTAGACATTAAGAACTCAAAAAGGCAAAAATCATGAAATCGAGCAGAGAATTTAGGGCAAGGAAACAGAAATCTGAAGAAGAAGGATGAACAATTACAATATCTTCTTAATCTGAGAGATGATTCAAGAAATCAGGAAGAAGAAGCTGCGGCAGATTCGTAGACGAAATTTTGACTCCATTGAATCGTAGCTTACGATCTCTCCTCTCTCGATTCTTCCAATCACAAACAACCGCGTGGCCAAGTCGACGAACGTAAAACGTCCCTTTTGAAGATACGTTTCTTCGTTAATGGACCATTTTTCATTTATTTTTAAAATAAAAATTATGAGAGACCGCCCAAAAGGACGCCGATGCACATGGTCTTAGTTTCAACGTTCAAGTGATTCAGTCATAGCAATAAAGAGTTATGTGACAATTTTCTCAAAATTTTTATTTTTTTAAGTTCGATTATTATTTAAAGGGTTTCAATAGAAATATATATATATATATATATATATAAGCTCTTTATTTTCTTGTACTTATATATAATCTCTATATCTATATAATCGCCAGTCGATCCCACGCTTAGAGTTGAAACTTTCATTGACAGGAGTTCGCACTCCTAGAATTTGGCTTTGCTTTCGGCCTCTTTTGTGTCGGAAGATGTTGCCATTATTTCTGCGTTACCTCTTGGTAATTTTCCCACACCGGATAGACTGGGTTGGCACTTGACGAAATCTGGCCTTTACACCGTCAAATCAGGGTATCAGGCCTTACGCCAGAAACCGGAATCAGCTGATCCTATAATTGGTCCCACTATTATTCCTCTTCAGGCTTTTGTTTGGCAACTCCGGTGCCCACCAAAAATTAAGCATTTTTTGTGGCAAGTCATTACGGGTTGTGTGGCGACAACAGCTAATCTGCGACGACGTGGGTTGGGTTGTGATTTAGAATGTGCGTTTTGTGGAGCGGCGGAAGAGACAATCAATCATACTCTCTTCCTATGCCCTCCAGCTAGGCAGGTTTGGGGTTTATCCTCATTTCCAACATCCCCGGACTGTTTCCCATCCCCTTCGGTCTATGAAAATATGGATTGGCTTTTTTGGAGATTCCAACAGTGTCCTTCGGTTGAAATATTCCCATGGATTCTTTGGTATATCTGGAAGGCTAGAAATGATAAAGTTTTCAGTAATTTGGACTCCAACCCCTTAGCAATCCTGCAGATTGCGGAGGAGGAGTCAAAGCTGTGGTTTCTGGCACAGGAGGATACCTTCGGATCATCGACTCTGGGCGGCTCTAGACCAGGGGTTGAACCTCTGGTTAATAACTTGGCTGTAACTGATAGGTTTAGAGGCAAATTCCGTTGCTTTGTGGATGGATCTTGGAAGGAAACATATCAGTTTATCGGTAGAGGATGGTATTGCATTTCTCCTGTTGGAGAACTCCCAACTATGGGTGCATCCAATTCTCGTCGTAGTTTATCACCCCTTCATGCCGAAGTGGAAGCCTTTATTTGGGCAATGCGGTGTATGATTGGTGCAGGTAATGAGAATGTTGTTTTTTTTACAGACTGTTCTGATTTGGTGAAGATGGTGTCTTCGCCTCCTGAGTGGCCTGCCTTCAAGACATACTTGGACGTGATTGAAGAAGATAAGGAAGAATTCCTTTCATTCTCTGTAGTCCTCATCCCCCGTTCACAGAATAGTAGTGCTGACAAGTTAGCGCGTCGAGCTAGACTGGAGTCGCATCAAATTACATATGTGAACGATTTTCCTATAAATTGGCTCGTTTGAGCTGATCTTGTACTTGTTGTCAAAAAAAAAAAAAAAAAAAACTCTTTATTTTCCATATTTTTTGGTTACTCGATGACGTTGTCGTCGTTGCTAGTGCGATCTATGATCTATCCGTATGTTGTTTAGTTCTTGGGCTCACTATTTTCTTTCTCTAGAATCTAGATCACGCACGGGATCTTGGAATTTGTAATGGGTTCGTCTTAGTTTGTTGAGAATTAAAATAATAATGATATGCTCAACACTGCTATTTTTTTTTAAAAAAAAGCTCAATGGGTTATGTGAGAACGTTTGACAAAAAAAAAAAAAGTTATGTGAGAACCTGAGAATAAGAACCTACGCGTGTCCGATGACCGGCTCTGTGCTCAAATTAGACAAGTTTGGGGGCACATGTATTGCACTCCATTAGAACAAAGTGATAGAATTTGAGAATCTTTTTAGAGGAATTTTTCAAATACCACAATTTAACTTTTATTAAAAAATATTTGTTATTAATTTATTTTTCAAATATTATATATTTTTTTTTATTTTTTCAAAAAATAGAAATCTGTAAATTGATTTTAAAGGGTGTTCTATTTAATATTTTAGGTATTTGTTGACTATTTAAAATTTAGGATAGCTGTAGGTTATAAGGTTCGGTGTTTAAAATTTAGTTACTAATGTTGAAACTTAAGTTTTAGTTATGTGGTATTTTGGAAAATAAATTATAATTGTATTTTTAAAAATAAAGCTAAAAATGGTCAATTTAGTGATATTTTAGTGATATTTACTAGAATTATTCATTCTTTTAAGAGGTTATTGATTCATAACTTACATGAGTCATCATTTACCTTTTTCGTTTTGCAATTTTTCTTGTATAATTGTATATATATGGTTGATAAGTATAACTAATAAGTTACTCATATTCATGAATAAAATAGTCAGAATGATTGATATTAAAAAAGTGGAATTATAAAAATTTGTTTAAAAAATTAATTATACATAGAGAAATTCTTCAAAATATCACACTTTTAAGTTTTGTTGCCAAAAATACTATTATTAAATTGATGTTTCAAAAATACCATAAAAAAGTTTTGATTTTTGAAAACCACAAATGCAAAAATTAATTTTTAAGGATTTAATTTGTTTGTATATTTTTCTTTTGGATTTGGGTTAACTATTTATATTTAGGATATAGGTTTGGTTAACTATTTATATTTAGGATATAGGTTTGAAAGGTAGAGTTTAGTGTTTGGTTTTAAGTTTTCTTTCTTTGTCAATTGAAAATTTTGAAATTTTAGTTTTAATTTTATGGTATTTTGAAAAAATATCTATTAATAGTATTTATAAAAATTGTCCTTATGCATATGATATATATATATATCGAGATATATATATATATATAGATATTAAATTTCATATGAAAGTAGAACAAGATTCAATGATATATATAGATGAGTCACAAATAAGGCACGCTTAACATAAAAAAACTCTATTTTTACGTGAAGCACGTTTTTTATTGTTTCAATGATTCAAAACTAAGCATTATTTCATTATTTTTGCTTCTGGTACATTCAACTCTATTAGTTTATATAAAACACTTGATGGCAAAACGAAACTATGTTAGTTTATAAACACTTGATGTCAAAACGTCACTAGTAAATTAAAGAAAAAACAAAAGACATTCCACTTGACATATTTTGCAATTTTAATCTTGGTCTGACCTCTAAAAGTGTACGATTTTCAGACGGGTAACAAAATATTGTTTTTGGAAACAAGTATCAGTATACAGATTTTTTTTTTGTATTAGACGTGATTATTATGAATTTTTATCAAATACTCGTTAATCATTAATATATTGATGGAAGTTTTTCAAAAAATTTTTCCCTAGTCAATCTTTTCTTCTACAGAATTTAGTTAAAAACTGGCCCAATTAAAAAATATATCTGATAACAATCCATTTCTTTTTAGTGTTTTATCTCTAATTTCTGATATTTAACCTAATGGAAACCAAAATACAAGGAGACCAAAGTGTTGTTGAAATCGAGACAAATCAACCATATTATCAAATTGTATATTTGTATTATAAGTTCATAGCATTACAAATTTTAGAATAACACTAAAAATGATCAAAAAACTAATTTCGATTAAATTTCGTATAGTCTTCATTTTTTTTATAAACACTAATGGCTGATCCGATTAGTTAGGACAAGGGCAACAGAGCAACATTGCAACGTTTATTTAAAAGAAGAAAACAATATTATTTTAATCATATATATATATATTATATTTTATTAATAGTATCCACTAAAAACATGACATCTGTGTAGTTAATATGAGTAACGGTTCTTTCCCAAGCAATTCTAGAACCGATTCTCTCCTTTTTTTCTTTCTCTCATTATTATATATATATATTTAAAGAATTTTTATGATTAGTATCTTCTTCTACTGGAGATGTCCTTATAGTAAAAAAACATTAAAGTGCTATAAAGTGGACTTCTTTTCGGATGACTACTATATTATCTATTCCGAATTTGAAATGGTTTCCGACTAATGCCAAAGAATAACCAGATTACATGCTACTGATTTACTTAGTAAACTACAGAGCCGGCCATGAATACAAGCAGAGTGCTTGCGGCCGTAAATTACTATATAATATATTTCGGCCGTTAATTTCTAAATAATGTTGTTAGTCTAGTGGTAAAGTTGTAGTGTACTTGGTCTTTTGGTTAAGGGTTCGATTCCCAGATCCACTTTTCTGTTTTACTTTTAAATCTAGCCTTAAATTTTTTAAACAAACCTTTTAAATTCAGCCTTAATTATTTTGGGGCTTGTGGCCGTTATAAACTCAGCGCCGGCTCTGGTTTTAAGTCCATGTCCGAATTTCCCGTTATGATTTTTGTTTATAGAGACGTTCGAACCCTAAAGAAATGTGCTAAACTTTGAACACCCAACAATGGTTAGGCTATATTTTGAATATGGATATGACTACCCAACTGTCGCTAAGCTAAACTTTGAACACCTAACTATAGCTATGGTACTAGGCTACTAGCCTACTAGCTAGTGCATTAATAGTATATTATTTTAAAAAATCCTAGCGCTACGTTATCATTGTTACATAAACAATTATTTTTAATTGTCAAATTGTATATTGCAATATAAATATACGAGTACGATCTAGGAGCTAAAATACACTTAAAGCAGCAATCTTCTCTCTCATTGGTCTGTGTATATGATGGCAACCCATTGTACTTTAGTCAGTGTTCTCGGGGTATTTTTAGTATTGACACTCTTCCACAACCCGATCACCGTCTCCGGACAAAATATTCCGGCGGTGGCCTTGTTCACCTTCGGTGACTCCAACTTCGACGCAGGAAACAAACAGACTCTCACCCAAGCTAACGTCGCTCAAGGTTTCTGGCCGTATGGAAAATCCCGAGATGATCCCATCGGCAAATTCTCTGACGGTTTCATCGCTCCGGACTTCGTTGGTACGCCTTTTTTTGTTACTTATATATAAGCGAAATATATTTTTAATCGAATTCTACACTAATCTCCTAAACATGAAACATGTAAAAATGATGTTTTTATCATTTAAAACGTTTATATAGTAAAAAAAAACAAAAAACGTTTATATAGTTACAAATCACGAGTGTTCAGTGTTCTACTTAATAATATCGTTGAACATGTTTATAAATATGCGTTTAAGGAAAGATTAATGCATAGTTTCGGTAATCTATGCATCAACCACCGGAGATATAATTAAAAGCAAACACTTTTAATATAGCAAGATTCATGGGGATTCCAATCGAGATCCCGGCGGCGCTTAAACCAAACGTGAATGTTTCACGTGGAGCTAGTTTTGCCGTCGCCGATGCTACTCTTCTCGGTACTCCGGTGGAATCTGTAAGTCAACTTACTTTCTTTTGCTTAAGTATATCTATAATATTCAACACCTAACTCAAAGGACTTTTAAGTATTTTACTTTACATAAAGACACATGCAGAACTTTTTTTTTTTGCAATTATTATAAATATATATTGTTTTCTTTTCTATTTCTTTAGTTGACTCTGAATCAACAAGCTAGAAAATTCGCTGATATGAAAGCAGCAAACTGGAATGATGACTTCATCAAGAAGTCAGTGTTTATAATTTACATTGGTGCAAACGATTACTTGAATTTCACCAAGAACAACCCTAACGCCGACGCATCTGCTCAACAAGCTTTTGTCATTTCCGTGACCAACAAGTTAAAGAACGATATCAGCTTGTTGTATTCATCAGGAGCGAGTAAGTTCGTGATCCAAACCCTAGCTCCATTGGGTTGCTTACCAATCGTCAGACAAGATTACAATACCGGGATGGATCAATGCTATGAAAAACTCAACGATTTGGCTAAGCAACACAACGAAAAAATTGGACCGATGCTGAACGAAATGGCCAAAGCATCTCCTGGTTTCCAGTTCACCGTCTTCGACTTCTACAATGTCATTCTTCGTAGGACGCAGAGGAATCTGAACTTCCGTGAGTTGATTAATTAGGATGGTTTTCTATTTTTTTATTAATTTTATAAACTCTGTTACCATGTGAAAACTAATATACGAAACCTTTAAATTGTAACTCTTAGGGTTTTTTGTTACGAACTCATCGTGCTGCGGAATTGGGACACACAATGCCTACGGTTGCGGTTTACCTAACGTGCACTCGAAGCTATGCGAGTACCAACGGTCTTACCTATTCTTCGACGGGCGTCACAACACCGAGAAGGCACAAGAAATGTTTGGAAATCTACTCTTTGGAGCCGATCCAAATGTTATCCAACCGATGAACGTCCGTGAGCTTGTGGTTTACCCAGTCGATGAACCGATGCGGGAGTCTTGGATGCCTACAACGTCAGCCACTTTCTAAGCCAGCAACTCTAGCTCGTTGTCTAGCTGCGGTTATAAATTTTACTATGTCTCTCTATAAATCAATCTTTAGGGATCAATCAGATTCCTATAAGGACAATGAGTTCCGTATCAAACATCGGAATCTTGATGTTTAACGGTTTGCAACGTTGTTTCCTGTTTTCTCTAATGAATTTTCCTCTATATACATGTGCTCATATTTAATAAGTAATTAGTACTTTAGATTCAATGAATTTTTTTTTTTTTTGAGTTAAAGAAAAATTAAAAAAACTTTAAAAGATATATCGGAAATGTCAAGTGAGACTAGTTGTGAAGAATATCTAGAATAATACTGTGAAACAGGAAGTACTAAAAATTTTGATCTTCTTACGAAAAACAAAAAAGATTTGATCTTTGCAACTCTTACCACATAATGGAATTGATTCTTGAGTTCTTTAAGCTATTGATCTACCCTAATATATCAAGATTTTATTAATTTGATGCTCACTCTGTTCCTAGTTTAATTCATTTTTAAGAATTTTTACACATATTAAAAAATTAAATTAAAAATTAATTATAAATCATTGTTTTTATTATTTATAATTTATGTCTCTAAACTAATAATATTCAATAACGTTTTTTGAAGTTTAAATTTATCACTAGATAACTAATCCCTCCGTTTTATATAGATTGATTTTTATTATTTAGACTTTAATTAAGACATCTCTTTTTGGTGTATTACTTTGAACAAATAATAATATAATACTAGTATAGAATTAACAATAGTTTTTGGGATGAGGTGTAATTTTACAGAATAAATTATTAATTTTTAATTAAATATTTTTTTATCTATGTGAAAAAGTTTAAAAGATCAATTTACAAAAACAAGAGAGAAATATTAATAATATTTTTTTTTCACAACAAAAGATCACCTCATATGAGCAAATTAGGTGGGAAATTATTTACAAACAAAACATGCCACAGAGATAAGTGTGTTTGACATGCCAAAAAATCCGCATGAATATTTGCATTACGAGAAACAAAAGATAAAGAGAAAGAAGAAAACTCTTTTGATATCGTCTAAATATGTCGAAAAAGCCGGCCAGTCAAAAGGAGAAGACACCATCTTCACCAAATCTGAAAATTCTGTAAAGAAAGACATCTCTCGGTAATCATGTCCGATCATACACCGCATAGCCTAGATGAAAGCTTCTACTTCTGCATGTAATGGAGACAAGCTACGACGGAAATTGGTAGCTCCCATGGTTGTTAAGGATCCTTGAGAAGAAGTACAACACCATCTGACACCTGCAAAAGCATCACTCCCCTTCAAAGAACCGTCCACAAAACACCGATGACCTGAAAAAGACACAGGAAGAGGAGCCGAGTCCCCCTTGATCCGAGAAAGTACAGCGAGAGGAGGTGCTTGTAATTCCTTAGCCTCAACTTTCGCTTGAGCCTGCTGCCATGGCATTCCCTCACCTTCCGCAGCCCAGACGACCTCATCGGACCGTTCATCCTGATTCTCGAAAACTCAAGCATTCCTTGCTTTTCAAATATACCACATAAGCCAAGAAAAAAATTGCTACCTGGGAACCCGGATTGTTAGGACCAAGAAAATTATCCACATTAGCGTACACAGACTCTATCGGGAATGAGTTTGGTCCTACAGGTACCTGAGCTAAAGCCCATGCTTCACGCGCTGGAGGACACATCGAAAATGGCATGATTGTTTGTTTCCTCATCAGCCCCACACCATGCACACCCGGAGTCACACTCAATACCCCGCCGCCGCAAATTAGCCGAAACTAAAACACACTCTGATAAAATTTGCCACATAAAATGCTGTATATTTGGTGGTCATTGTACCTACCAAACCCTATCAAGAAGAGCAGTAATCTCGGGATCCACTCAAAGAGCCTAAAAAGTTCTTGGAATAGCCATACGTTCCGTAGCATACCCTAACTTAACTATATACTTCCCGGTTTTCGTAAAATGCCAACCCAGAGTATCTAGCGACTGGCGACCACCTAATGGCAAAGCCCCTATCAATGCGACATCCACTAGAGCAAAAAGCGCGTGGAGCATATCCATACGCCATGTATTCGTTTGATGATCAATTAAATGAGTCAATTGGACAGATGGGTCCTTGAAAGGAGCTTTACTTAAGGCTGGTTTTGGGGATTGAGCCGGTATCCAGAGATCAGACCATATAAAAATCGAGTTCCCTAAACCAACTCGTTTAATAAGTCATTTGTTTACTAAAGATCTAGTGGATAAGATACTTCTCCACTGATAGTAGGATTTTCACCCCGGCGATCAATTCCCTATGCAATTGTAGTACAAAGGGTTATCAATCCATATGGTTATATGCTAGTATATAGAATGCAATCAAACTATACAAGTCAAGCCAATCATTAAAAGGGGTTTTGTCTAACAACCTATAATGAGCAAAAGTAAAAAGAATGAAACAAAGAACTACTCGACTGAGGTACACAATGCTGATGCTCGAGTACTGGATCGAGCAGGTGGTCGGGTGACAAGAAAATAAGAACAAAATTATGAACTACTTGAAGCCCCAACGATGCAAGTGATCGAGTTAATGCAAAAACTGTAAACAATCAAAATACGAAAGCTCCTAAGGATGGGGTAATTGGTTCTTAAATATTCTTAATCAACCTATAATGTTTTACATGCCTCAAACAATCTATTCCTTAGACAATGAATCTCTAATCTTTGCCAATCTACTCTTCTGGTAGAAAAAATCAACCTCAATCACTCCCTTACCAAACTCTCGTTGGAGAAACATGACCAAGCAGGGATTAATATCTGATTCACTATTGTCAATAAATTCCTTACTCATCTAATCTCTTAGGCTAAGTGAATAAATCTCTGGCATTAGTTGGTTCAAGCATTTCAACGAACACCTCTTGGTGCGGAAACACCTAGGATCTAGTCTCAACCTCTCGGTCTGAAACTAGCATTGAGAACACTAATCCAGAAGGGAATTTTCATATAAACAATCAATCTAAAACATCATAATCGACTAAGAACACTTACTAACTATCCCATCCCTAGAAACCTTGGTTCACTACTCAGATCTCATCACAAATGACATAAAAGCATAAACGAATGAGAATTGCATTGAACAAAAGTAGATGATGTATTGAAAAGAAACAAAACGTAATACAAAATCAATATGAAAGAGTTGACAAAAAGGAATATAAGAAATCCTAACAAAGCTTGAAAAAGAGTAAAATCGGTTCTCAATCTCTATGTGTAGCTCTCGCTCTCTCTCTGTCGTGTGTGGCGTTTTCTGGTTTGAGAAAATAGGAAAGGGTTTATATATGGAAACCCTTTGACCTAGCCGCACAGCATCGTCCGAAGACCTACACGAGGCTAGGGTCGAGCACCTCCTCGGGTTGGGCTTCGGGTAATTCCTTTTGAGCTTAGATCTGCTTGATCGGGTTAAGGTCTCAGGCTGTTCTTCTTGCACGATCACACCATCGATTAAATGATCGGGTTTCTCCTCATTCTTCCTCTTTTAAGGCTCCAAAGCACTTGTTTTCATCTAAAATGCAACAATGCAACGCCCTAAATAACCTAAATGCAAATTTCTAAGGTGAAAGATCTAAAAATGCTAAGGTTAGGCTCTATACAATGCAAAACATGATTAAAAAAATGTCTAAAAGGGTGTAAAATAGAGAGACATCAACACCCCCAAACTTATCTCTTGCTAGTCCTCTAGCAAGAAAGTAAGAGGATGAGGTTTGAAAGTGGGGACTCAGAGCCAAAACTTACTGATCGATTAATGTCCAAGTTATTAACTCTAAGATGCATGGTGAAGGAGTCTACTTAAGAACTTTCGCCACGCCCTTCACAACAAAGCTTGATTCTATCCCTAATCTACACATGCATTCAGATTTGTCATTCTCTTTAACATATATTAGCAGTAAACCATGGATCAAGCAATGAATTGTCGTCAAATTCATTTGGCTAGGATGAATGGGTTAGAGACAGAGGTGGCCTCTTTCTTTTTTTTTTTTCTTTGGCAAAGGGTTTAACTTTTAAAAATTGGTTTCTCTCAAGAAAAATGGATTGAGCTTTAGGAAATGCTAAAGGTAAGCTCCAACAGATGCGTACAAGAATAAGATCCCAACTACCTAAAGGTACTTAAATCGATTTTGATTTTTTCTAATCTACACCCAACAAATATTTTATTTATACCCTTTAGCTTTCTCAACCATTTTTTTTAAGCTAATCTTAGGGGTGGTTTTCTCAAAAATCTTCTAGTGGATTACATTGGATATCATGGGAACAGATGTGCAATGATATTTTGGAAGGCGGGCCAGGCTTTCGAACACTAGAAGAGTTCAATCTTGCCCTGTTGGCAAAGCAGCTCTAGAGGCTACTCCGATACCCAGATTCCCTCCTTAGTCGAGTCCTCAAAGGGAGATATTACCGCTATTGTAGCCCATTAGAGATACAAGTTTCAAATAGACCATCTTATGGTTGGAGGAGTATGTTGGCGGCAAAACAGGTTCTTTCCTATGGCATTCGGAGGACCATCAGTTCGGGATTCAACACGTGCATTTGGACTGAACCATGGATCCCAGATTCACCGGCTCGTCCACCACAAGGGCTAACAAATGAGAGAGATCTCTTGATTTATGTTAACACTTTGATTGATTTTAATACAAAAAAAAGTGGAAAATGGAGCGTCTTCGGGAACTCTTTCCCCCGAAAGAAATTATCCTTATCTTGGGGATCTAACCGAGCTTAAAAGCCTCGAGATACGGATATTCTTGGACCTTGACAAAGTCAGGTAATTATATAGTTAAGTCTGGATATGAAGCCGCGAGAGCTATCTCTCGCCTTGCTGGCGACTTCCCTGTTTAGGGTCCTAGTGTTACATCACTTAAGGCGCAAGCATGGAAGTTAAAAACATCACGAAAACTGAAGCACTTTGTGTGGCAATGTGTGACTGGATGCGTGGCTGTATGCCAACGCTTACACTATCGCCATATTGGCAGAGACAAGGGTTGCCCTAGATGTGGAGCAGAGGAGGAAACTATCAATCATATGTTATTTGAATGCCCCCCAGCACGCCAAGTGTGGGCTTTATCGACCATCCCCTCCCATCCCTTGGTGTTCCCTTCACCTTTCCTATATAGTAACCTTGACTTTCTATATGGGAGAGACAAAGATTCTGGTAATCTCAAAAAAACACCTGAGCCCATTTCCTTGGATGATGTGGTACAAATGGAAGGCAAAAAATAAGAAAGTGTTTGAAAATATCTCCGAATTCCCGCAAGACACACTGGAAAAAGCTATGAAAGAAGAAAGTGTATGGAAAAAAAGTCAACACTAAAGACTTAGCGCCTAGGCTAAAGGGAGCAAGGGTATCTCCGATCCCACTTCCACAGGATGCCCTTATATGCTTTATCGATGGATATTGGCACTCAAACTTGGAATGGAGTGGACATGGCTGAATTGCGTCCATTGGGGAAATGATGCTACATTTGGGGCTAAAAGGATCGCGGAGAAGCCTCTCCACTTTACATGCAGAGTTAGACACCCTCATTTGGGCTATGGAGTGTCTTTTGACTTGGATCTGGATAGAGCACTCTTTGCGACGGATTGCTCGGACCTACTATCAATGACATCCAATATAGAAGATTGGCAGAGTTTTTCATCAGAATTGAAGAATTTTATTCATTTCAGTTATCGATTTGTCAATTTTAGCATTATATATATTTCTAGAGAGGATAATATCCGTGCTGATAAACTTGCAAAATGTGCAAAAGCATGAGGTTTCTGTTTTTCCTATCTAAGCACATCGGTACCTTCTTGGCTCTCTCACGAAGAGAGTCACTTCCGATAACTTAATATATGAGGTTGATTTGAAAATATATATATATATATATATATATTATGGTATATGTGTGTTTTAAATTCATCAAAAAAAAAAAAATCAACCGAAAATCACAATTCAATAACACCTCTTCAATTGATCAAAAATCGTTAATTAGCTAGTAGCCGATTGCGTTAATTAGGAATAGTATAAAGAAATGAACCTCGCGTTACACGTTATAATTAGTTATTTTTAATTTTGTTTACCATATGTATCCTTCTTTCTTAACTTAATTACAGAAACTGCCATTGTTTAGAAAACTCTCTTCTTTAATTAGAAAACTGTCTTGTCTTTTTTATTTATCGCAGTAAACGATTACTTTAACTTGATATGTAATTTATTAGCGACTAACTTGTTTATTGTGAGACAAACGTTATATGTTCACAACTCACAAAGCAAGCTTAATTGGTGGCATGATATCCATTATAATACCAACTTACATAGAACAATAATAATGAGTTTTAAAAAACAACTTAGATTTACGTTTCACTTTTCATTTATCATTGTGTAAAACATGATTTATATGTCACTGTAATAAATTATTCAAAGTACGAATCGTGCATGCATGATAACTGATTACTAAATACTATTATCATATAACTTGTTAAAATAAATACCTAGTGATCCACGTTAATCATTTATTTAACCCAATACTATTAATTATATACTTGGACGTTAGTGATCAGTTTACATATATAACGTGTGCAATCTGTTTACATCTAATAAGAGAGTTCTCATCATTTGCCATTTTCCTGAAAATTAGTTAGCTCCATGTTTGATTTTTACTTTACAATCGAACTATCTAAATGCCGGCTACTGAGATATAAGCTGTCACAAGAGAGATTCAGGGCTTATCACCGAAGAGGCGTGGACAGTGAAGTTCCGCTGGAGAGATGATGGATGAGGTAAGAGGAGTCTCGCTCGTTTGGTCGGAGAAAGAATCAAAGAGCGCTAGAATCAAACATGGGAGAATAGGTAAGAATGTGTTATTTCATTAAAAAAAAAAAAAAAAAAAATAGAAAGATGTCAATATGTACTGAGGGTATTATAGTCTATTCACATACCTAGTAAATACCAAACTAGTGCGTGTCTATGAGAGAGAATGTATTTGTCATTGAATCGGTTCTGTTGTCAAATCTATTTATATTAACGAATCGGTACACGAGCTAAAGGCACTTCAATCGGTTCACTCACTGTTCTGTTTGTGTATCTCTCTTTCTCCGATCCCACTTGTCTCTCTACTAAAGGGTGATGACAGACCACTGTAATTTAGTCAGTGTTCTAGGGTTATTTTTGGTATTGACCCTTTTTCACAACCCGAACACCGTCGCCGGACAGACCATTCCGGCGGTGGCCTTGTTTACCTTTGGCGACTCCAACTTCGACGCCGGAAACAAACAGACTCTCGCTAAAGCTTTCGTTGCTCAAGGTTTCTGGCCGTACGGAAAATCCCGGGATGATCCCAGCGGCAAATTCTCCGACGGCCTCATTGCTCCGGACTTCGTCGGTTCGTAAAGACTTCTTTTCTTATTATTATTTTATTTTTGTTACACTAGTTTCCAAATCACGAGTGTATATGTTAAAGATATCACGAGTGTTGTCATTGCCACTAACTACTTAAAATAACGTTGAAATAAATATAAGACAAAATTAATGGGAAGATTAGTGCATAGTTTCACTAATCAGTAATCACATGGAAATGATTTATTTTATTTTTTTCGTCATCATACTTAGATGCGTAGTAACAAAACTACTTTTAATACAGCTAAATTCATGGGGATTCCGATCGAGATCCCGGCGGCGCTTAAACCGAACGTCAATGTCTCACGTGGAGCTAGTTTCGCCGTCGCCGATGCTACTCTTCTCGGAGCTCCAGTGGAATCTGTAAGTCTACTTATTTTCTTATAACCAAGTATATCTATAATAATTAACTCGAATAAAATCATTTAAATCTTCACATATATGCACTGAGCTAGGACATTTTTGTGTGTTTACTTTACATAGCCATGTTACCTTTATATCGATATTGAAGATTCACTTTATTTGGGTGCAGACTTCAAGTCAATAAGCTTTACTTTAACAATTGCAAATTGGGTTTCCTTTTTTTTTTTTTTTTTTTTTGGTTCTTTAGTTGACTCTCAATCAACAAGTGAGAAAATTCAATCAAATGAAAGCAGCAAACTGGAATGATGATTTCATCAAGAAGTCAGTGTTTATGATATACATTGGTGCAAACGATTACTTGAATTTCACCAAGAACAACCCTAACGCTGACGCATCTGCTCAACAAGCTTTTGTCATTTCCGTGACAAACAAGTTAAAGAACGATATCAGCTTGTTGTATTCATCAGGAGCGAGTAAGTTCGTGATCCAAAACCTAGCTCCATTGGGTTGCTTACCTATCGTCAGACAAGAATACCACACCGGGATGGATCAATGCTATGAAAAACTCAACGATTTGGCTAAGCAACACAACGAAAAAATTGGACCGATGTTGAACGAACTGGCTAAAACCGCTCCTGGTTTCCAGTTCACCGTCTTCGATTTCTACAATGTTATTCTTCGTAGGACGCAGAGGCACATGAACTTCCGTGAGTTGATTAATTATGATGGTGTTTTCAATATTCATTCATTTTATAACCTATGTTACCATGTGAATACTCATATACAAAACCTCTGTTACTCTTAGGGTTTTTCATTACAAACTCATCCTGCTGCGGAGTTGGGACACACACTGCTTATGGTTGCGGTTTACCTAACGTGCACTCCGAGCTATGCGAGTTCCAACGGTCTTACCTATTCTTCGACGGACGTCACAACACCGAGAAGGCGCAAGAAATGTTCGGTCATCTACTTTTTGGAGCCGATCCAAATGTTATCCAACCGATGAACGTCCGTGAGCTTGTGGTTTACCCAGTCGATGAACCTATGCGTGAATCTTGGGAGCCTACAACGTCAACCACTGTCCAAGCCAGCGACTCGAGCCGCGGTTATGAATTTTACTGAGTTTCAAATTCAAATCAATCTTTAGGGATCAATCTGGTTTCTACAAGAGTATAACCGTATTAAAATCGGAATCTTGATGTGTTTAGTAGTTTGCAACTTTTTTTTTTTTTTTTTTTTTTGCAGTTTTCTCTAGTGAGCTTTCCTCTTTAATAAAAGATTGATCTTTGCAACTTTTACCACGTATTGGAATGATTCGAGTGTTCATTAACCTATCGGTTTACTCTAATTAACCTATTCGAGAGAATATCTAATATGTTCAATAAATAGAAATTATGTAGATTGTAGATTTACAACGAATTTTTTTAATCAACTTTGTATGACGATATGTTTTGTTGTGACATTGAGTTAAAAATAATAAGCTGACAGTAAATAAACAGAGTATGCAGTATGATATAATCTGACTTTGTGGATCATAAATACTTTTTTCACAAGCGACACGAACATAAAAATAAAAATAAGACCGAGCCAATCTCATCCAGTCATCTGGCCATAAGTTAAGTTATCTTCTTCTATTTAAATAACAAGTGATCCAAAGTGGCGAAATTTTAGAGCACAATATTAAATGGCTCAAAAGATGCCTATTTAAATAGTAAGACCTAATCCAAAGTGCCTCTCCCAAGATGGGAACTGGAAACAGACAGATGTATTTAAAAACCTTTATTGACTGCAGTGCACACACCGATCTTGACTCCTCTACGAGTCTACGTGACATGTTGATAATAAATAAATCCAAGTTGACAAAATAAATGTAAAGATAGATTTGGATCGCATCAAAGATAATAGTATATAGTATAGGTCCGTCGATTATAGACTTATTAGTAACATATTTTGTCGGGCTTGTATAGTTTAAAAATTCAAGTGTTTGTATTAGGGCATCATTAATGGGATAACTTTTTTTTTTGTTCTTAGATTAAATATATAGTGAAAATAATATAAGATCAATAGATAAGATCATATAATAAAGGAATTAATTTTGGTGTTATTACAATAAAAGATTCATAAATTCCTTATATTTGCATGATTCAAAACAAGTCTTTTCTACATAACATGTTTCTGTATTGATTTTGATAGGAGAAAAATTAGGATACACTGTGATATGTTTCATGGCTAGTAGAAGAAGAGGTCGAGTAGAATAACCGAGCTAGAGTCGCTAGTATTACAGCTTCAAGAGGAGCTAAAGAAGGCGAAAGATCAAATCTCAGTGTCTGAAACATCAAAGAAGCAAGCAGAGGAAGAAGCAGAGAGGTCCAGGAAAGAGCTGCAAGAAGTTTCCTCTAAGCTTGAGGAGAACCAGAATCAGTTTTTTGAAGTTTCACCCTTAGAAGAAGAAACCGATAATACCTATTCTCTTTTTCACCAAGGTATTATATCTCAGGAGTGCGATTTGGAGTTTAGTGCTACCGCTGGAACATAGGTTGAAATGAAAATTTAGTCTATATACAACAACGAGTGCTTAGAAATGTCACATGGAAAAAAGTCTTACTTGTGATTCAGCACCGAGGTTGAAATTGTCCTTTAAAGCCAATGCACGATTAGTTCCGGAGCGAGGTTTGATTTCAGGCGGAGGTGCATCTGTCCACTGATCTCTTTGTATTTAGCATCAGAGAGTTGCTTCTTAAGCTTTGAAGCTGAGTCGTTCTCCATAGTCCCACTGAGCTCACGCTGTTTGGCAACTTCAGGTAATGGCTCTGATGCATCGTCTTCTTCGTGACGAGAAAAGATCCCACTACCAGTAATCTCCTTCATTTTATGTTCTGAGCATGGTTTCCTATTGACATTTTTATAAAACATATTCACAAGTTTTGATATCAGAATGGATCATAAACTCCAAAGCACCACTCAATTCACAAAAAATATTCAGAACAGAACAAATTGCGAGTTCCTAAGACAAAATTGGAAACTAAATTCAAAGAATTCAAACTATAAATAGTGATCTAAGAGGTAAAGGTATCAACTTTTGTTCAAATTATTGGGAGTTCCTAAGACAAAATTGGAAACTAAATTCAAAACTAGAAAATAGCGATCGAAGAGGTAAGTAAAGGTATCACCTTTTGTTCAAGCTCTCAACTTCTTCATCCGTTACTTGACCTCCAAACACCACTTTGCTAATCCCATCCGACGGCTACCAAAAAAAAGCAAAAATTGAATAAAAAATATTACTACCAGATTGCTCAAATCAATGCCTGAAAATTGATTTTTTTTCTTAGAAGTGGTGTTCGGAGGTCAAGTGTAGTACCGGGTGAGAACGGCGGAGCGAGAAGCAGAGGAAGGAGAATCATGCGGTGGAACTTCCGACCAAGTGAGTAGATATGTGGTTGATGTGTGTGTCTTTCTCACCGGAGTGTTTCTCTCCATACTCTCTCTCTCTCTCAAGCAAAGCAAATCGAATACAGAGAAGAATTTGAAGAAGAAGATTAGTATCAGCTTCTTTTTTTTTAACTCTCGACCAATGACGATGAGCCACGACAAATGAAAACTGGATTTGGATCAGTTCTCATTCAAGATCAGAAAATTTGATCTAAGTCCACTATTCACTTTTTTATTAATCTTTTTGGGCTTAGAACACATAGTGTGTTCTTCCATTAATGATGGCCTTAGTATTCGAAATGGCAATAAACCCATAATTTAATCATCATATTCATCGTATAGATTGCTCGCGCCGGTGACAAATCTTCCGGTGCAAGAAAAGGTAAACGCAAATGGTTCTGTTAGCACATTGTTTCTTGTGGCCTTATCGTGTAACTCAATATTTCATCATCATGAAGAAAAAAAAGAAAAAAAACTCTAGCATGTAATACTGTTCAGCTATATGTGGCTATGACCTTCCGCCAAAAAAAAAAAAAAACATTCAGTTTTAGTACTTAATGCATGACTAACATGATTAGACAAGACAAATATATAGCGATCTGGTTAATTAATTTCATATACACATGTAGGCGATTTTTATGTAAGCTGAAGTTCAAATAAAGCTTTGAGGTTATAAGGTCCAGTGACATTTATTAGGCTGTCCGCTCCAAATCAACTCTGCGATTTGTCGATGAGCCTTTACCGTCAAATGGGATATAAGCTCTCCGGCAGGTTTAAAACAAGATCCTATCTTTGTTCGGTCTCTTATAAATGAATTTGGTGTACAGTCGTACGGTCCCATATTCAAAAATCCAAATTTCCTTCCTCCCATTTTATACATTTCCTACAAATATTTATCACTTTTTAGACCAAAAGTTAATAATTTCAACTAGTTCTCAGTTTTATTTTTACATCGATCATGGATGTCGTGTTACCGATAACAAAATCAACGAATTCCTCTTATGTTTTGGACCTTCCCAAATGGGCCCCTAAGCGTGTATTTGTTCAGGAGATTTTGCAGAGAGAAGTGTGGTTGTCTTACTGGGATAAAATTAAGCAGGTAACAGATCACCTACAAAACATGAATTTTTTTTTTTTTTTTTTGTCATGATTTTAAATATTTTGTAAATTTTGTCCTTGACCTCTTTACGGGTTCGGGTGGTCACGCAGTATGGAAACATGTTTAAATTGGGCTTGGGTGGTCACGCAGTATGGAAACATGTTTAAATTCTCAATTTCTAATGGTTCGGCCGAACTGGATTTAGTAAGGTCTTGGTTAGCCTGGGCATTCGGATTTTCGGTTCGGATCGGATCAGTCTATTTGAATTTCGGGTTTTTTGGATTGGAATGTATAGAATCCAATTAGTATCCGACTATTTTTTGGATCGGATCGGTTCAGATTTGTTCGGATTCGGATCGGTTTTCATTTTTTTTAAGAATCCGAACTTAAACCGAATCCCTTATATATATCATTTGGGAAATAAAAACAAAAAGTTGGAGTAACTCAGATGGTTAGCGTGTGTATCCCTTATCAATAACGTCTGAGGTTCGAATCCACCTTCCATCGATTCTCTATTAAATGTTTAAAACAGATTCGTTTATAGCTAATGGACTTGGATTTAGAAGCCCAAAAATAATACCATGCCTAAAAATTAACTAAGAATTTGGTTTATTGGATAACCGATCGGATTTCGGTTCGGATCAGTTTAAATCCAAAATTCGAATCACACTCAGTATAAAAACCGATCGGTTTTAACAAAGAAACCGAAACAGTTAACTTGGGTTTAATGTGGTTTAGTGACTTAGTATAAATACACGAGATATGATACATTAGAATCTTATCCTTTGTAATATACTTTTACAGTTAGATGAATAATACAATTCCGTTATCTCTCCGATCATCTGTTTTAGCTCCGATTGTGTAATTCACCGGACTTTATCAGCATCACCTATCCTTTCGCTTAGCCTTAGGGTATTTATTTTATTCTTGTTTGTGGGGGGGGGGGGGATCAATTTTTTCAGCTTATTTTTTCACATGGGTATATCATTCTAAACTTAAGTGCCCTTGAAGAATTGCTTCCTGCAAAGGCTGGTCAGAATTTTATGTATTCCCTGGAAGACTGGAAAAGGGTAGTAAAGAGAAAACAGAAGAACAGAAATTGTCAGGCGAATTGAGTAAGAAAGTCAAAGAAAAACAAACTGCATGTGACATGACGGTGTGGATTGACGAAATGAAATATCCAGTTCATGGTTTTGAAGTCACTCTTTCACTAGTTACTTGACATCGGATCAAAAAGTTTCACTCATTTGGTCACTGTCCTGGAGCGATATGGCCAAGTATTTGCAAAACTTTATCCTGATAGTGATAAACAGGTGATGCTATTATCTCAAGTGAGTACATACTGGAAGAACAATGTACAATTGACAGCAGTGGCAATTGATAGGATGATGGGTTATAGACTAGTGTCTAATCAGGCAATTGTTAGATGGGTGTTCTCTCCAGAAAATGTTGAGTGTCTGATCAGCCGTGGGAGGTCAATTGCGTTCTAACTTATCTGGTGTGACCCTCAACAGAAATACTTAATCTACTTTCTGTAGAGCATGTTTGTTTATATTCTGATTTTTGTTTCTCTCCCTGCAGATACTTGGCAATGCTCTTAACAAGACTTTATAATCGTATCTCTGATTTAAGGAAACAAATATTAAACATCACAAAAAATGTTTTGGTAGCTGAGAAAGCTTCAGCAAACGCACGAGTAGAGTTGGAGGCTGCTGAGAGCAAACTCTCCCTAGTTGAGGGTGAGCCTGTGCTTGGTGACAATCCAGCGAAGATGAAGCATTTGAAATCAACAGTGGAGAAGACAGGAGAGGCGGAGTTACCTCTTCCGGAGTCCCTCGAGGCAAAAGAGGCCCTTCTCAACAGAGCTCTCTCTGAAACCGAGGTATTATATCTGTTTTGAGTCCTTTTTAATGCAGCAGAAGATCTTATTCCTTTGGTTTACTAGAAGCTAACTTGCATTGTGCATAGGTTCTACTGCTCCTGCTGTTCCAAAGTTTCTTGGGTGTGTTGAAGGAACGGCTCCCAGATTCAACAAAAGTGAGATCAGTGCAGAATCTAAAATCTATAGGTGCGGAAGATGACAAGTCATCGGCGATGGAGGTGGACAGTGAGAATGGAAACCTAAAGAAGAGTTGTGAAGTCGGTGAGAGAGAACAGTGGTCCATATCAACACTTGGCTATCTCACAGCGTTTACAAGGCAATATGCTAGCGAGGTAAAAAAAATTACTAAGAGTTGGATCTGACTTGTTTCTCCATGTCGTGTAGATATGGCCTCACATGGAGAAGTTGGAGTCGGAGGTGTTCTCTGGTGAAGATGTGCATCCTCTCTTTCTTCAAGCCATATCTTCTGCACTTCAGTTCCCTTTACAATGATCTTCCTCTTTCCATCTCAAACCTGTCTCTTTTGTTTTTTGTTATGAGATTCTGACATTCAACAAATTATTAGGAAATTTATGAGAATCGTAAAACGATAGTTTAAACAGCAGTCTACAATTTAAAGCATTTTCATTAACTTAAACAACGTTCATGCTATGGCTTTGAAGGAGTACGTACGGGCAGTGGCGGATGCAGAAGACTATTTTGTATGGGGCACAAACACATATATTAATAATAATAAATTTCTATTATAAAAATGTTACAAAAATTATATATACTAATTTGACAGCATCAAAGTATATCTCATTTAACATGTTTTAAATTTTGAAATAAAAAATGAACCCAAATTTTTGAAAGTGTTGCTTTTATTGGTTTATAATTATACTTAATTACTTATATTATATGATATATATAATTTAATAATTAAAAAGACACATTTAGAAACTTAAAATTCACAATAAACTAGAATATGTATTACATTTAAATTCATTTATCTAACCATATCAAATAAATTTAAACTCTAAAAATAATAGATGAACTACAAAAGAGATAATATTGTTTTATGTTATTAATTTAGTAGTTTAACTAACACTTAGTTAAGTTATATGTATACTAAACAATTAAAATATGAATTAAATTTGTTAAAGTTAAACTAGAAAGAAATACATGAAAAAAAAAACAGAAAGTATATCTCCTATATATTAAAGGAGAAACATTTTAGTGAAAAAGATGATGTGTCAGCATTATAGAGTTCAGTGCACCATTTTGCAAAGTCCCCTCTTTCTAATTAATTACATCTTTGTGCCATTGTATTTATTGGCAATTGTTTTTTAAAAAAAGTTCATAAACGAAAACCCTACTCATCCATGCCTATCACCTATAAATACATTCTTTCAGCGTTATAGTCAGAGCAAAAAAAAATCCATCTTTAATAATCAAATGCTTCTTTCGGCAAGCTTTACGTGAATCATTATTCATCATGGTTCTGACGTAATAGCCTAAACCCCCTTGCTGTTATGCATTTCATACTTTCATGTAAATTCACCCTATCATAGTAATCTCCGGAACTATATACTAATTAGTTCTATGACGGAAAAATATCTATTTTAATGATTTTTTAAATCAACTGTTATCCATTTCATACTTTCATGTAAATTAACAATAATTCTTTAATTACAAATATTAAAAAGAGAGACGATATATATTATCTTATTTGAACTAATCGAATGTTCAAAAACGAAAATATATCTATTTTGATAATTTAGAAAATCAATAGTTATGCATTACATACCTTCATCAAAATAAACACTAATTCTTTAATTAAAAAATATTAAAATAAAAAATATGATATATATTATCTAATTTTAACTCATAGACGGTTTAATATTTAAGGAAAATTTCGCCTAAAATATATGTGAATAATCAATCAATCAGAAAAAGAATATTCGTTACCTAATTAACACCTAAATAAATCCTTTTCAAAATACTACATAATTATCACGTCTCTCAATTGTATATTAATATTAAGATATCAATTAAGATTTCATTTACGAGTCCTAAATAAGTGCGAGTCCTCTAAATGAATTCATAGTCTTTCCAAAAAAATTAGCACATCATAAAATCAAATATACACCAAAACGCAATAATATCTGTTATACAAGAAATTTTGCCTAATTTTTTTTCAAAAAAGAAATTACTTATTAAGAGCCTCGCAACAAGCAAACTAATTGCATCTTAAACTCCGAAATCATTTACCTAAACCAAGATTTTGTGATCCATGACAAAACTTAATTAGTGGGAATTGTATTTTCAAAACTTTAATACGAAAACCTTTACTGAAATTACAAAAGTACTATATATACGACCTTCCTATCATCATCATTTCCATCAGTTCACCATCAAACTTATTCAAAGTTTCAAAACATTCTACCTATAATTTTTTCATGGCTTCTTTCAACAACGTTGCTGATTTGAAACCATTCAAAAATATGTGGAAGAAGAGAAGTGAAAAGTGCAAAATTTTGGTTTGTTAAAACAGAAGCATTCTCTAAAAAAAACTGACGTGTCTCGCCAGAGAGCTCCATCGCCAATTAATTATTTGTCCTTACTATTCTATAAAATTACATAAAACGGCCACTGCTATTCATTTTATTTATACACAATATTTTGCTCTTATAAATTCCAAAATTGGTAAATATTATTCAAAAATTGATAAATATTATCTGCTACATATTATGAGATATATAAAGATATATTTAAAATCATATATTCAGAAATATAAATAGTTTTACCTTCAATAATTCTATAAAGCTCTAATGGTGAAAGAATCGAAGATCATTTGAAACTGGCTCAACATTTATTCTTTTGCTAAAAACAATACCTATATTTGCCCAAAAAAATGTATGATCACCAATTGAAATGACATGAATATATATTTTAATTTGGATAACTATGTAGTTAAACATTATATATAAATATGTTGTTATAATGTTTTTACAGAAATCTTAAAATTTAGAAAATCCGGTCCAATAAAAATGAAAAAGAAAAGTAATAATATTATACCAATAGCTGAAACACATTTAGTTAATTTAGCCCCATTTTGATTTATTATTTACAGTTATATGCCATTGTGTTTTTAACAAAAAAAAAAAAACAAATGTGTTATTCTTAAAAACTATATCACATAACTTTATTAATATAAATTAAGTTTAAGCTTTAAATATATTTTATATATTAGAAAAAATGAGTTATTGAAATGCATGAGGGTTACCGCGGAATTCACAAATTCAAGCGGAATAGATGCAAAGATATTTTGCGGCTCAAAATATTTAAATCTGTTGCGGGATGGCTTAACGGACGGGTTTGACCAGGTTAACAATTTTATCTAAATAATTTAGTTTATGAAATTTTAGTTTTACTGTGGTTTTTATCTGACTCATCACTAATTCGGTCCTCATTCGATTCAGATCCGCCATCATGTCAATCTAAAATATGGTGAAATAATTAATATTTTAAACTTTCATTAACTTGATGAATTCAAACCAATATAAGTTTGTATTATAAATGTTATACTAAATAAATATATTTACAAATGTAATATCTGAAACAAAAAATTTAGGCCGTGCAACAGCACGGGTTATTACCTAGTATATAGTTTTATTGAAGAAAAATGCATCGAATAGACAAAAGAATAAAAAGGAACATAGTAAAATAACTGGCTAATCTAAGACATCGAGGATATTGCTAAATAATAAGCATGTACGCGGATTCGAACTACTGGTCTTGAAGTAAGATAAAATTTTCATTTACCAACTGAACTAAAGATACAATTTGTACGTATTTATTGGATAACTTTTAAAAAAGAGTATGGGGCACGTGCCCCTGCGTACGGGGAGTTACACGTGCAAAGATCATTCTTCTACAATTTCTAATCTTTACACGTATATGCTTCTGCATGTGTACGTACTAAAATATCTGACTACCACTAGCCATTCTGACACCTCGGCACCTAAAATATCTGACTCTGCTCGTTTTCCTTAACTATTTTGATATTACTCAAGTCCCAAAAAAACAAATTTGTTACTGCTTTCGGAAATCTTATATAGATTATAATTTCTAATTTATCAAATTAAGTTTTAACTGTGCGAAATTCTGTTTACAATTTCGACAAGAATATCTTTTTATTTTATTATTAAACTCATTAATAAGAAGTTGAAGAGATAAATAAAACGAAATTCATCTTTTTAAAATATGATAAGAGAAAAACAATACTAATACAGTACTCAAATCGGCAATTATGAGGAGTATCATTTTGTATAATTGTAGCAGCAACATTGTGGTACTGGTTGACCTTTAATAGTAGAATCACATTGTCCTCCATCATAACGTTGTCTTCTACAGTCCATGTAACATTTCCCGTTTCCATAATACTGCCCACATGACTCAATGCAATGAGCATATGGCTGGGTCACTGCAATTAGACAACCCAAGTTACATATATGTAAGATATTCGAATAAAAGACTTCATCTTTTTACAGCCAGAAAAATCATAACATGATTTTAACAATTCTCATCAAATTAATGATCAAAGACAATAAAACAAAGACAACTCTACAAATGATCAAAGACAATCGAACAATAGTAGCTAACCAGT
Organism: Camelina laxa; assembly: GCA_024034495.1. Taxonomy (NCBI): domain Eukaryota; kingdom Viridiplantae; phylum Streptophyta; class Magnoliopsida; order Brassicales; family Brassicaceae; genus Camelina; species Camelina laxa. The sequence continues at coordinate 1,290,776 of CM043884.1, forward strand.
TTCTGCCAAAATGTTGTTGTTAGAAAACGAAATTGTCATTATGACTACAAAGAAAATAGTCACAAATGTTTTCGGGATATCCATTGTACAATTTCCACTATAATGCTTCTTGGTCTTCATCAAAAGCTCTTTTTATATGTATAAAATTATCATTAATTGCCGCAAAAAATCTTAAAAAATCTTCTATAAATATGACATATTAATTTCGAAGAAATTGTTTTGTCCTAAAGTTTTGGTAACTTATAAAATTAAGTAGTTATTATAGATTAATCGTATAAAATTAACATTTATTAACATGTTAACAATAAAAATTAAATCACATCATCATTAACTGCTAGAACAAACTTAACACAAATATTCCATAAACATCGGATATTGATTTAGTAAATATTGATAGGTCCTAGATTTTGGAAACTAATAGTAATTAATATAATCTTCTGAGTGAATATAATAGCATATTGGAATTTATACTAACTATAATTCTTTCAAACTTTTTATATATATTCTTTAATTAGCATAATTAATAATTAATAGAAATGATACAAATCTCATTATATCATAAATATATTCCATTATCTAGTTTGCCTCAATCCGAAAAGCACAATTGGAATTATATTCTTTACATATCCGATTTTAATTTTCAAATTATCTTATTTTCACAGATTTTCTAAACTAATTCCATCACTACCTTCATTAGCATTCAATATTTTCCTAATCCTATATCCTATTATAATTAAATTATGAAGCTTTGCTTGCTCACAAAGATTTTCTTATACTCTACAAGAGAGTATAACCGTATTAAAATCGGAATCTTGATGTGTTTAGTAGTTGGCAACTTTTTTTTTTTTCTTTTTTTTTTTGCAGTTTTCTCTAGTGAGCTTTCCTCTTTAATAAAAGATTGATCTTTGCAACTTTTACCACGTATTGGAATGATTCGAGTGTTCATTAACCTATCGGTTTACTCTAATTAACCTACTCGAGAGATTATCTAATATGTTCAATAAATAGAAATTATGTAGATTGTAGATATACACCGATTTTTTTTAATCAACAGTGTATGACGATATGTTTTGTTGTGACATTGAATTAAAAATAATAAGCTGATTTTAGTTATATATAGAACGAATATGATAGCTACCTTTTTACCAGTTGGGAGATATAATAGCTTTTACAGTAAATAATCAGAGTACGCAGTATGATCTGATTTTGTGGATCATCCCCTATATATTAATAGAGCACTCTCTTGAAAAAGCTGATGTGTCGCCGCAAGAGAGTTCGAGACACATTTAACAAAAAAATCCTTAAATTTTCTACTTAATTACATTAACATGTCATTATATTTTTTAAAAAATGCAATTAACTGAATAATAACTAGATATATCATCAATTCTCACACAAATTTAAATATCACATATTAAAACTAATTAAATCATTACATACTATTTTAAGTCAAAATTTCACTAAATTTTACTTACAAATATACAAGTCAAAGTTATATTATTTTTAAAAAATCAATATAAGTAAAATATTCTAAAAATGCTATAAAACATATAAAGTTAATAAAAATAAAGAACATATAACTTATTAATCATATAACTTTTAACAAAATAATATAAAAAGTATTTTTTTATGTTAGTATTATTACCATAATATTTAAATAAGAAACTTTCAATAGTTATTATAATTGATTATAAGAAGAAATATATTAGCCCTGAATTATCTTCAACTCATTAAAGGAAACTTAATTCTCAATAAATATAAATTTATATATATTCATAAATAAATATAAAAATGATAACACTTAGTAGATATCATAATGAGTGATTATTTATATATATCTAAGTATGTAAACTAATTAATCTCAACATTTAGTGTGATTATTCATTAAAAAAATGGAAATATTGATAATCAAATAGGAATATATGTTTTAATTGTACATTAACTATGTGCTATTAAAAAGGAATGAGACAATAACCCTTATCATTATAAATAAACTTTAGTACCCAAAAAAAACTCATAATATATTTAAAATGAGTGATTATTAGATTATGAAAAATTGTTATAGTTACTCAATTAACCATAAATATAAAAATTTGATTTTTAAAGTACACAAAAAAAATATATATATATATATATATTTCCATAAATTGTAACATTTTATAAATATTTGTTTACCACGTTCACATAATTCACAGGTGAAATATATTTTTACACGAATACGTTGATTTTGAAATTTTATTATTTTTTCATAATGGTTTTTGGGTAATAATCTGTTATTTATAGAAAATATTAACAAACCGACTAACTCAAAAGATTTAGGGGGGTGTATTCAACTTGACATTTTAAGTGATTTGTGTAAGATTTACAAATCCTATGTTATTCAATCATGTATTTTAAAAAGTCTTCTGAAATCCACTGTTATTGAACTGATGATTTAAAAATCTACTTTAAAATCCATTAAAATCCCTTGTTATTGAACTGATGATTTAAAAATCTACTTTAAAATCCATTGTTATTCAAAACAGTTTTGTAGATTAGGATTTTAATAACTTTTAGGATTCTGGAGGATTCTGGAGGATTTGTTTAGTTAAAAATACAGAAATTCAAATCTCATGGTTTTATGTAGGATTTGAAAGAATTTTACAGAAAATCATATGAACTTCCCTAAAATCTATCAAAATTCTAAATTTCCTAAATCCCATCAAATTCTCCAAAATCATGGTTTGAATACACCCCCCTTAAATAGCCTAATCACAAATATTAAATCAAATTAAAAGAGAAGCATTTTGGAGAAAAAGCTGACGTGTCGTCGCCTGAGAGCTTCGTACCCAATTTATTGTTCACCCTTAGTATTTCACAAAATTACATAAAACTGTCACTGCTATATATATATATATATATATTGTCAACTGCCACTGCTATTTAATTTATTTATGCACACAATATTTTACTCCTATAAATTCTAAAATTGGTAAATATTATTCAAAAATTAAAAAATATTATCTCCTACATATTTTCAAAATTAAATTAATTTCACTATGTATTGTAATATAATAATATAACTTTATTATGAGACGTAAAAATCCCCTATATATTAATAGAGAAGCACTCTCTTGAAAAAGCTGATGTGTCGCCGCAAGAGACCTCGAGACACATTTAACAAAAAAACCCTTAAATTTTCTACTTAATTACATTAACATGTCATTATATTTTCAAAAAAATGCAATTAACTGAATAATAACTAGATATATCATCAATTCTCACACAAATTTAAATATCACATATTAAAACTAATTAAATCATTACATACTATTTTAAGTCAAAATTTCACTAAATTTTACTTACAAATATACAAGTCAAAGTTATATTATTTTTAAAAAATCAATATAAGTAAAATATTCTAAAAATGCTATAAAACATATAAAGTTAATAAAAATAAAGAACATATAACTTAATAATCATATAACTTTTAACAAAATAATATAAAAAGTATTTTTTATGTTAGTATTATTACCATAATATTTAAATAACAAACTTTCAATAGTTATTATAATTGATTATAAGAAGAAATATATTAGCCCTGAATTATCTTCAACTCATTAAAGGAAACTTAATTCTCAATAAATATAAATTTATATATATTCATAAATAAATATAAAAATGATAACACTTAGAGGATATCATAATGAGTGATTATTTATATATATCTAAGTATGTAAACTAATTAATCTCAACATTTAGTGTGATTATTCATTAAAAAATGGAAATATTGATAATCAAATAGGAATATATGCTTTAATTGTACATTAATCTATGCTATTAAAAAGGAATGAGACAATAACCCTTATCATTATAAATAAACTTTAGTACCCAAAAAAACTCATAATATATTTAAAATGAGTGATTATTAGATTATGAAAAATTGTTATAGTTACTCAATTAACCATAAATATAAAAATTTGATTTTTAAAGTACACAAAAATATATATATATATATATATTTCCATAAATTGTAACATTTTATAAATATTTGTTTACCACGTTCACATAATTCACAGGTGAAATATATTTTTACACGAATACGTTGATTTTGAAATTTTATTATTTTTTTCATAATGGTTTTTGGGTAATAATCTGTTATTTATAGAAAATATTAACAAACCGACTAACTCAAAAGATTTAAATAGCCTAATCACAAATATTAAATCAATAAATTAAATTATCTTCAGAAAATTTAGTTTAGAATCTGATTGTTACTAACATATAATAAAATTAATTAATTAAACTGCCGAGTAATTTAGTATATGTTGTTTTGATTACATAAAAAACATGTAAAATTGTTATGATTACAAAATAAAACATACGAGATATGAATTTGATTTTTAAACCACACAAAAGACATGTTCCAATAAAAAGTAACATTTTATCAATATTTTCTTTTACACATTTAAAGATTTCACGGGTGAAACATATTTTTTACACGAAAAAATGCAGATTTAAATAAATAAATAAAAATCTTTAGTTACATATTATGTTCCAATAATTTTACTTATAATGTTTAAAATCGATTTATCCCGCATATAGTGCGGGTTGTTACCTAATAAATATTTATTCACAACCGACACGAACATAAAAATACAAATAAGACTGAGCCAATCTCATCCAGTCATCTGGCCATAATTTAAGTTTTTTTTTTGTGCAAAGCCATAATTAAAGTTATCTTCTTCTATTTGAATAAAAGTGGTCCAAAGTGGCTAAATTTTAGAGCACAATATTAAATAGCTCAAAGGTGCCTATTTAAATAAGACCTAATCCAAAGTGCCTCTCCCAAGATGGAACTGGAAACAGACAGACGTAATTGAAAACCTTTATATTGATGCAGTGCACACCGATCTTGACTCCTCTACGAGTCTACGTGACATGTTGATAATAAATAAATCCAAGTCGACAAAATAAAAGTAAAGATAGATTTGGATCGCATCAAAGATAATAGTATATAGTTATATACTATATAGGTCCGTCGATTATAGACTTATAGTAACATATTTTGTCGGGCTTATATAGTTTAAAAATTCAAGTGTTTGTATTAGTATTCGAAATGGCAATAAACCGTAATTTAATTATCATCGATTCATCGTAGATTGCTCGCGCCGGTGACGAATCTTCCGGTGCAAGAAAAGGTAAACGCAAATGGTTCTGGATGCTAGCACATTGTTTCTTGTGGCCTTATCCTGTAACTCAACATTTCATCATCAAGAGAAAAAAAAACTAACATGTATACCTATATATGTGGGGCTATGACCTCTCGCCAAAAAAAAAATCATCAGTTTTAGTACTTAATGACTAATATGATTGGACAAGACAAATATATGGCGACCTGCTTAATTAATTTCATATACACATGTAGGCGATTTTTATGTAAGCTCAAGTTCAAATAAAGCTTTGAGATTATAAGGTCCAGTGACATTAGGCTGTCCGCTCCAAATCAGCTCTGCGATTTGTCGATGAGCCTTTTCAGTCAAATGAGAGGAATCAAAGAACAAATAATCGGTAACATTGTCGCATAGCTCGTAACTTTGTGACGGTCCCATTCGGTTTCCACAGGTATTGATTCCTCTCAATGGTCCCCTCCCGCAACATGCCTTCTTCCCTTCCTTAAACCCTTCAAAATTAACAAACAGAAACACAAAACTGTTGGTTAAGATATTATATAGATCGTTCTCTTACATAAATATATGTAATTACTAAGTTTAGCTACCGTATTTCGAGGGATTCTTAATTCTTTCGGAAAGAGAAGTGTGATAGTCGTGAAGAGCGTATCTAAATCCGGATAATTCACTTTGTAGCCTTCTTAAAACATTCGGAAACTTCTTGTTGTGCATATCGATAAGCTCAGCGGCAGGTTTAAAACAAGATCCTATCTTTGTCCGGTCTCTTATCAATGAATTTGGTGCACAGTCGTACGGTCCCATGTTCAAAAATCCAAACTTCCTTCCTCCCATTTTATACAATTCCTACAAATATTTATCACTTTTAAACCGAAAGTTAATAATTTTAACTAGTTTTTGATTTTATTTTTACCTCGATCATAGATGTCGTGTTACCGATAACAAAATCGACGAATTTCTCTTTAGAATTTGATTGGAAAGTTGAGGATTTTGCAGAGAAAGGGTAAAAGTAGTCGTTGCCTCCGATATGAAACAGATAAACTGCTCTTGAGAAAACCCTCTTGGTCACTGCATCTCCTAATTCAGACCTCAAACTCTTTTCAACATTTTTGAAATTGTTTAACTGTGTTCCCAAATTTATCACCTTTAAGGTTAGAAAAAAAAAGAAAGTGAAAAATGTCATATAGTCAAATGTACACTATACCGTATTATCGGATCGGTTGATGTAAATGTAATAAAAACAACATAATTCTTTTAATTTCAACGCCACGTCACCCTCTATTTCTATTCAAAGTACCTTTCTAAAAAAGTCTACCTTTCACAAATTATAAAGTTATTTAATATCTATTTCGCCATAATGAAAATTCATTAAAATTTATAAAACAAACTAAAGTTCGAAGATTTAAAATTTCAGTTATTTGTTTTTTTTTGTTTATGTTCCCACAAGAAATTTAGGATATTTACCATTCCAGGTAAGGTTCCGACCAAAGCTCCGGCGCCAGCAGAAGCAAAATTTACTCCATAAATAAATTGATTGTTACCGTTGCTTGGTTGTAGATTTGGTGGGATCAACGGTAACCATGCTTTCTCAGCTGCGACACTAACGATCAGTTAATATTTACTATTTTATATAAAATAATAACTCTCAGTAAATAAAATTAGCTGACGAAACAGAGTAGTTTTTTTGGTCTTGTTACCGATGAAATCTGGAATCAAACGCCCGTCAGAGATTCTTCCGGTGGGATGATTGAATGTGGTTTGACCGTACGGCCATATGTTAGACCGGAAACTTGAGACAGTATCGATGTAGTTGTTGTTTCCGGCATCGAAAAGAGAATCTCCAAACACGAACAAAGCAGCTTGATTTGTTACCAGATTATTATTATTGTCTCTGCAGTTGATTGAGCCGGTCGACGAGATTGTTGCGTAGACGAAGACGATGATCGAAACTAATCGAGAGTTTTTCATGTTTAATGGTTAACGACTTAACGTTTATGATTTTTTTAACACTAGCTAGCTCTTGTTGACTATATATAACTTCAAATCATTTTTATCTCAACAGTATTCGTATGGTCATGTCATTTTGTTTTTTGTAAGCGTTATTTTCTGCTGCACGACTTTGAATTATCATAATCGATATGATGTCTTGTGTTGATAAAATCATAAAAGTATGAAGTTAAGAAAGACAGTTTTAATAATTTGTCATATTTTTTGGTTCGTGGGCTCTTGTTCGAGTAATAGTACTTTCATATTTTTGGTTGAACTAATTATTGAATATATTATCTACAAGATAGTAGTATACAATAAAGAAAAGAAAAATGATGTTAAAGACTCATCAATTTGTATCTATATTACAAATCTATAATCAGGTGTTCGTCATATATTCGCACTAAAACAGAATCGTTAATTAGTTGCTAGTTTGATGCTACTTTTGTAAGAATATTTTAACCACGAAGCTTTATCATTAGTCAAAACATCAAATTTATACTTTTCTATAGAATAAGAAGCATCTGCATTGAGTTACTTTTTTGACGGGATAAATAGTAAAGAATAGAACGACGTCTTGCCGCCAAATTGGACCAAATCGTGCCCTTAGAATTAAAATGTAATTGTTTTTCGCTGAGACCAAATGTCTCAAAATAGTGATACTAATGAATATTAATATGAAAAAACTTAGAAAAAATTAATATATGAGTCAGTATAACATCCCAATTTGTTTTACAAACCCTTCGAATAACAGAAAAAAAAATGTAAAAATATTTGAAAAAGTAAACCAAAGAGACATTTCCTTCACAAGGGCGGGAGTTAAATTTCTAAGGGTTTGTAAAATTTGAGTTTTTAGAAAATAGACGTTTTTTATAGCGGTAAAAAATTATGTACATATTATTCAACGGTATGATGTAAACAAATATTAAAACATGGATTGGTTATATAATAGGTCACCCAAAGAAAAGCACTAGAAAAGAAAATTTAAACACATGTAAATAACATGAAAAGAAAGATGCAACGGGTTAATTAAGTTCAAATAGTAATTTGAGATTATATGGTTCAGTGACATTGGTCGGTCCGCTCCAAATCAGCTCTGCGATTTGTCGATGTGCCTTCTCAGTCAAATGAAAATGATCGAAGAACAAATAATCTGTAACGTTTTCGCATAACTCGTAACTTTGAGATACTCCCATTCGGCCTCCACAAGTATTGATTCCCCTCAACGGTCCGGTTCCACAACATGCCTTCTTTCCCTCCTTAAACCCTATTAGAAAGATAACGAAACGATCCAAAACTTTATACTAAATAATCTGTTACATGAATTGCAATTAGTAAGCAAGGTTTTGATACCGTAATTCGAAGGATTGTTCATTCTTTCGGATAGGGAAGTGTGATAGTCATGAAGAGCGTATTTGAATCCGGATAGTTCACGCTCTAGCCTCCTCAAACTATTCCAAAGCTTCTCGTTGTGCAGATTGATCAGCTCCGTGACCGGCTTAAAACACGATCCTTTCTTTGTTTGGTCGACTATAATCAATGACGCTGGTGCACAATCATAAGCTCCCATGTTCAAGATTCCAAACTTCCTTCCTCCAATTTTATACACTTCCTAAAAATAGAAACACAAGCTCCCATTAATTTGACTTAACAAATAGTTTATTGAGATCAATTTTGATATGATTTACCTTAATCACGGCCGTTGTATTACCGACAACAAAATCTACGTAAATCTCTTTGGGATTGGATTGGAAAAGGGAAGATTTTGTAGAGAATGGATATTGATAATCGTTGACTCCAATATGAAACAGATAAACTGCTCTTGAGATAACCCTCTTCCCCTCTACATCTCCCAACTTAGACCTCAACGATTTTTCAACTTTCTTGAAGTTGTTTAATTGTGTTCTCAAATCTATCACCTTTAGTGTTAAAAATTGTAAGTAAAAAGTCAAAATAATTATCATCGAATTAACTAGTAAAAAGATATACAAATTTGAAAGTAATAACCATTCCGGGAAAGGTTCCGACTAAAGCTCCGGCACCGGCGGAAGCAAAACTAACTCCATAAGTAAACTGATTGTTACCGTTACTTGGTTGTAGATATGGTGGGATCAACGGTAACCATGCGTACTCCGCTGCCACGTCGACGATTAGTTTATAAAAAAAAAAAAAAGGCGTTAAAATATTTGCCGGGAAACAAAACAGAACAATTTTGTTACCAATAAAATCAAGAATTGAACGTCCGTCGGAGACTCTTCCAGTTGGGAACTTGAAAGTGGTTTGACCGTACGGCCAGTAGTTAGACCGGAAACTGGCAAGAGTATCGATGTAGTTGTTGTTTCCGGCATCGAACACAGAATCTCCAAACACAAACAAAGCAGATTGATTTGTTACTAAATTGTTGTTGTTGTTGTTGTTGTTATTGTCGTCTCCGCAGTTGATGGATCCGATTAAAAAGCTTATTGTGTACGCAAAGAATGTGATTGAAACTGATCGAGAGCTTTCCATGTTTTAATGTTGTGTACTTTTAAATGCTCTGTTTTGTGTTTATATATAAATGGTATGTTTTGTTTCTTCATATAATATCATAGTAGATCTTCTAACTGCCCATTTGTTTAGAATCGTTTGTTCTTATAAACCTATGCCATCTGATTATTTATTTTTATTTTTAAAAGAAATTATTGTGAAAAAGTAAGGATTTTGAGTTGTTAAGCAATCCAATCATTGTGGCCACACTGCAATACGTGCGCTTATTGTTGTGTACAATATGGCCAGTAGAAACAGAACGTTTTAGTGTAACTACTTCAGATAGTGATAACGAACTACGTTGCCTATAATACCCGAAATAAATAGTATATCTACAATGACCGGTACTTACAACTAAACCGGAAATACATCTTTATATTTACGGTTCGCATATCTCCTCGAATTCAATTTGGTGATCGAACTTGATGTCAAGCTGAAAATTAGTCCTGAGACACAAGAAAGAAGTAACTAGGGTTCTATTTAGAATTCAAAAAAAAAGGATTTATGAGACAAAATCTTCGAAATAGAAGTGATTTATCTGCATGCATGAAGTGGGAATAGAAACAAAGGATTTTGGACCATACTATCGCTCGTGATAGAACTTGTAAAACATGTAGTAACGGTGAAGGGAACACAAAAATTGTAAAATTGCAAAACCACTCTTTAAAAAGGAATCGAATGAGCAGCATTTGGCTTCTTCATCGATCATTAATGAGCAGCATTTCAAAGAAGACGTTTTCCAAAAAGGGTCAAAATAATGAAAGTATCATAGGAAATTGTAAAACAAGTAAACTCTTCCCACAAACGTTATTATAAAAAAAAATCTTTACGAGAGAGAGATATAGAAAAGAGGAAAAGATAAGCTGGGTTTTCATTTTGCAATGCACATTTCTATTTAGACTTTGAAGGGAAAGAGCATAATTCTAGAGGTTGACGATAGCTCCAACTCCATCGACCTCAAGATCCATGGGGAGCCGATGCGTGAGTTGGTTTTGCGTCTGGGTCCTGTTCCGGATCCTAGTTCAAGTGAAGCCATTCGGATAATTGTATCAACTCTCAGAGGTACTACTTCCACCTTCATGGTTAAGAGGTCCGTTACCATTGGAAAAATCAAGGCCAAGATTGAGGAGAAGGAGGGCATTCTAGTGAAAGATCAGAGGCTGCTCTTTGGTGGCCAGTTACTCGATGGCCGTCTCACCATAGCTGACTATGACATCGAGGATGAGTCGACACTTCTCTTGACGGTAGCTCAATGCGGTTGCTAAAATCTCCCCCACCCTCTTGTTTTCCAAAGCTTTTATCTATATAATCAGTTCCAAACTTCCAAATACATGTTCGATTTCCAAACACTATTCAGTAGATGTTTGATTCATTCTGTGTCGTGACAAGGAAAATTAGAATTATAATTATTACTGTTTTTTTTTTTTGCTAAGAGCATGTTCGTTTGCCTGTCGCTAGTTCAGCGATCATCAACGATTAGTCGCTGGATCCAGCGACAGGCAAACAAACAACATAATCACAAAAAAATATAATAAAATAAGAATTGATAAACTAAATATGATCATAATTAAAATTAATTAAATAAAAATATAACTACATATAGTTAACAAAATTAAGTTAAATCTAACTAAATAAAATAACAAATTAATTTTAATATATTTAAATAAAAATCTAAAAAAATTTAAATATATTTAAATAAAATCTAATAAAATAACAAATTAATATGAATATATTTAAATAAAATATATTTTTTATGGGTATCTATAATTTAAAAATATAAATTATCAAAAATTAAATTTTATTAATTTTTTAAAAATATATATAGTAACTAGTCGCAGCAACAGGCAAGCGAACAACGCAACGACAGTTTCTAACAACAGTCGCTAGCGACAGATAAACGAACAACATATACTATCGCTGGAATCTGTTGTTGGTCGCTGTCGCTGGATCCAGCAACAGGCAAATGAACAGGACCTTAAGAACTTTGATGCTAACCATTACTACTTAATACCCGAAAGAAAAGCGCAAGAAGGCAAGAACGATAAGAGATCGATTACATCTCGTAATATCAATTTTCTCCCGTGCATGCCTAACTTGACGAATCAAACACAAAAATCTAACTAATGTGATTATGTAAGATAGTCCCAAAAAACCATGATGATTTAGATTAAGTGATAAGTACGGTTTAAGAAACTAAATTACAGTAACAATTTTCTAAAACATTGGTTAAGGCTAATAATGACTGATAAATAATTAGTATTATTCTGTGATCGACATGTTTTACGTAATTTAAGAAGTCCTGAAAGTAGATATTTCCATCGAAATTAATCACTTGTCTCTTTTGTATGTAGAAATAGAATACACCGGTGTTTTTTTTTTCTTTTTTTTCTTGACAACAGCATACAGATTGACTCAAACAAGCCAATACGAAGGAATATTGTTTACATAGGTAAGTGCGGAACTGTACCAACTCGTCGCGCCAAATTGTTCGCTTTACCATTCTGAGAGCGAGGGACGTAGACTAAAGAAAACGAGACAAACTCCTCTCTATCCGCCTGTATATCCTCCAAATAAGGCGTAAAAGCTGGCCACTCGGAAGGGGAAGACACCGTCTTCACTAAGTCAGATCAGTCGGTAAGAAAAACTATAGATTGATTGTCAGCCCCAATCATACAACGCATCGCCCATATAAGAGCTTCAACCTCAGCATGAAGAGGAGAGAGACTGCGGCGAAGGTTGGAAGCGCCCATAGTAGGAGCAGAACCTAAAGGTGACGTGCAAAACCATACTCGACCCGCAAAACTATCTGTTGCTTTCCAAAAACCATCCACAAAACAAATATAGCTGGAGAAAGACCTAGGACCCCCTAACCTTCCAATCACATTGGGAACAACCAAAGTATTATCCATGGAATTTGAAACTGTACCCTCTGTCTGAGCCATAGCCCAGGCCCGTGACACCGGTGTTAAAAAAGAATACTTATTTACGTACGTTGCTTTCCAACTTTTAGAAAAATAGTAGTTGGGTGCCCCCGTTATACGTGGGTTACTGTTTCCGTTTGTATTGTTTTTTTTTTTTTTGTGTTTTTTGTTTTTTTTTTGTATTTTGTTGTTTGTTTATGGGATGATTTGTGTAGGTTTTATGTGTGTTTAATAGCAGTTGTCTCAACACAAGTTTCATACACTGCAACAGATGTTTGAAGTAGTAAGATTCCAATTCCTCCTTCTCAACAACCGCAGGAACAACAATAGCAAACACCTTCTTTTCAGCCGCAACAATTCCACATGTAACAGTTGCAACAACAACAACTACTACTCAATCAACAACTTGTACAACAACTATAATTGATCTAAATGGGACATTAGTTATAGAATAGTAATGAGTCAAATCAATTGATTGTATTGCAATTTTGGTTCATAATAATATGTGAAAAACTTTAGAAGTAACTAATAAGACAATTAAAAAAATACTACTTTTACATTTCTAACATAACTTATTTATTTGTTTTTCCATAAGATTTATAATTTGGTAAAGTGAGACTGTAATTAAAATAACTTAATCTAACCACATAGTTTATTAAAAGAATTCTATTTTGTCTGCTAAAAAACCTATATCATTTTCTCAAGTTTTAAAGTATTTAAATGTAAGTAAATAAAACACTATGTTATATAATATTGTTGAATTATCTATATTTACATTTTCGAAGTACGTTTGTTTCTCTAACCTTCAAATTATACTTATTTACAAAGTTAATTCCTTCAAAATTGCACAATTGACAAAAAAATTTCCTAAAATAAGTATAATTTAAAGGTTAGAGATGTACCAGTTTTGGGTTAAAATTTCCTAAAACAATTTATATATTTAGAAATTTATCACACTTAATAACATATTTCAAAAATATATATACAATATATTTATAATTTCCTTTAAAACTCTAATATTCGATAATAACTACACTGTTTGGTATGTATATATTTTTTATGGTTATTAATATGTTGATTAAATTTTTTTTAATTATTTGGCAGGATAAATCTAATAAATTTGATTATTTATAATATAATATAATTTGCGGTATTCCATCTTATGACTTTTACAAATATATTTATTTCACGGGTTATATCTAAAAATCACTTAACTTACAGAATAAATTTAATTTTACTTTAATTTTTTAAAAATAATAATGTCAGTATAGTCTTTTTTTTGTCAACCAAACATTAAATTAGAAAATAACTCCAAGGTTGGCCCGCTTTCTCCAATTTGTTGGATGAGTTCAGCTTACTTTGACCATCCTTTCCATCATTTATGCTTTAGAGGATCCCACACACGTCAAATGTATAGTTCTTTTACGGGTTAATTTTAAGAAGTCCTAAAAATTCTTTTTTTACCCTAAGAAATTTAATGGGGCATTCTCAAAAATGCCCTTTTTTCTATACCCCTTTTTAAAAATATCCCTTCATATTGACTATTTTTAAAACTACCCTTCTTTATATACAAAATGACCAAACTACCCTTTTTTAGTGACAGCAAGAATGTATAGTCATCAAAATTGAAAATATTTTCCCGCCAAAATCGAAAATTTTTCCTGTCAAAAATTATTTTTTTCCCGAGAAAAAAAATTTCTCGCCAAAATTATTGAAATTTATACCTTATAAAAACATTGTAAACGCTTTTAAAAAGTTTTTAAAAGCGTTTACAAGATTTTTAAAAGGTTTTTAAACACATTGTAAACGTTTTGAAAAACCTTGTAAATGCATATAAAAACTTTTACATTGTACTATTGTACACATTGTAAAATATGAGTTGTACTATTGTATACATTGTAAAAGTTTTTATAAGGTTTTTAAAAACATTTTAAAAGTGTTTACAAGGTGTTTAAAAACCTTTTAAAAATCTTTTTAAAAACTATTTAAAAACCTTTTAAAAACCTTTTAAAAACCTTGTAAAAGCGTTTACAAGGTGTTTAAAAAACCTTTTTTAAAACTCTTTAAAAAATCTTGTATAAGCCTTTACAAGGTGTTTATAAGGCTTTTATAAGGTAGAAACCTTATAAAACCTTTTAAAAACCTTGTCAATTTTTTTGGCAGGAAAATTTTGTTTTTCTTTTTATTGATTAAAATATTTTCATTTAAGGGTAAAATGGTCATTGAAAATTAAAAGAGAGCAAAAATAAAAATGGCCAAAAAAGGGGTTTGAAATAGGGTATATCAAAAAGAGTATTTTTAACAAATTTTCAAATTTAATACAGTGAAAATGCAATAATATTATAAATATACTTAAAAATTGTCCCATTGTGTCCGTAGTATTCTGTTGTTCAAATTTTATAGTTAACAATAAAAATACTATCATACAATCTTAAAGATTGAATAAAAGAAACAAAATTAACATACAAATTCTATTATTTAGTTTTTTTTGTTATGTAAATATTTCTCTGTGGTGTAGCATAGATTAAAATATAATTTTAAATTATATTTAGACTTCATTAGATATTTTGAAAAATATCCTCCAGCACAACATGTTACCAACCTAGCTGGTATGAATCCATGTATCATTGAATCCTGTAAATGGGAGGCCTTTAGTGATTTTTATGAATGTTTGCGATAGTAATATAATCCATATATTGTGTGTAATTGTTAATACCTTCTCGTCAAGCAAAAATAGGCCTATGCCCATGAATTCTTCTTTCTTCTTATTGTTGTATGAGTTCAAAAAACGTATGAGGCGGTCGACTATTTGTTGCAAAAATTGAGCTACATTTAAATTGTCAAACGTCATATAGATAACTTCTGTTGGGATCGCCACAATATCAAATTCGGCCGTTGTAAACATTCTGCCGGGTTTATTCTTTGTATTATATGGGGTGTAATCTCTGGGTTAATTGTAATTTTCTCGTTTTTTTAAAAGAGTCGTCATCAGAGTATATATTTACAAATAGTATTGTATTTATAGTGTGTGGCTGTTAGAATCTGAACTTCATCTGGTATTTAATATCGTAATATATTCAAAAATTATGTGATTGTTTAATACATATATGTCTTTGTGTTGCTTTTTTTAATTACTCCACCTTTTCTTTTTTTTTTCTAAACTTAGATGCTATGTAGGAGGAATTATTATTACCCAATATATGTGAAGTACTGGTTAGTGATGGTAGTTATGATTAGTGATTTTTTATATTTATGTGGCCTTAATGAGTTACATTTGTAATCGATTGGTATTCGGGTTTGTGTTATATTTTTCCTTTTGAGTTGTATTGACAATATTTTTTATTTTAATATGCATTTAAGTTTTATTATTTCAAAATACACATGTCACATTTTTGGACGTCGAAATGGTATGCTGAGGAAAAAAGTTAGCCGAATTTTATAGTATAGATGAGACAAAATAATACTAATAATTGATGAACTAATAATTCAATAAAACTTCCTTTTTTTTTTTACTGATGACTGACGAAAAATAAAAAATTATACAAATGGCAAAATTGGAAATCGTAAAAGAGAAATGAAAAGGCAATTACGTTTTCACAAATCACAACGCTTCATATTATTTGTCAAACAAACGGTCAATGTAACAGAGTATTATGGGAAATTGTAAATGAAAGCAAATTGTTCACTCTCCAAAGCTTTTTATTTTATTTTATCAAACACCCTCCAAACATCTATAAAATAAAACCCAAGAAAGAGAGACACGAGAAGTGTTGCAATGCAGATCTCGCTTATTACGGTGAAGGGAAAGAACATAAACCTTGAAGTGGAGGATAGCTCGGACATCATGGACCTCAAGATCCATGGACCTACACGTCAATTGGTTCTTGGCCTTGGTCCGGATCCTGGTCCGGGTGCAGTCATGCGGATTTTTGTATCGACTATAAAGGAGAAAACATTCATCCTAGAGGTTAAGGGGTCCGATACCATTAAAAATGTCAAGACCATGATCCATGATCAAGGAGGACGATCAGTGGACCAGCTGAATCTGAACTTTCATGGTACGAAGCTTGAAAACAGTCGAACCATAGCTGACTACAACATCAGAACCCGCGCGAACCTTGTCATTATTCAGACTGGTTGTATTTGCTGAATGTTTATCATTCTCGAAAGTTTATCTGTTCTAAATACTTGGTGTGTTTTTTAAACACAATTTATGGGGTGATTGATTTTCACTTTTATGATTGTAATTTTTAAAATGGCTGTAATTTTAAAAAAATAAATAAATGAATGAAAGTCACAATTAGTGGGATTTATATATAGAAAGAGCTTAACAAGAAAAAATAAGAAGCAGCTCGCTGTGAGAGTGCTTTTAAGCTAAGGCTGTTAGGATATTAAAGTGTGATTGGAAAAAAATAAAATTTCAAAGATTTTTTAAAAAATTAAAGCCTCTACAATCAGTCCATAATCACTCCCTTAGATGTTTTAGGCTTTCTTTCTGGTAATTTTCTCTGACATGCTCACAAGGAATATAATTTAGTGAAGATGTCAAATTATTGTTGAACTATTTTGAATGATTTTAATTGAAGGAATCAGTTTATATATCTATACCATTTTAATTAGCATTAAGTTAAAAAGAGATTATCAGGAGAAATAAAGAGGAAAAAGTCTGATTATTAGACCATGTGCATCCGTGAGAACCATTTTCACTTTCTCATATATAATATTTTAATCATTTTAATTATTTATCTATATTTAAAGTGATAATTAAAGAATTTATGTAATTATAAAGAGACATATGGCAAATAAAGTTCTCAAACAGTTTTTAAAGTTTTCAAATGAGAAAAGTTGAAAAAAATATATCATTCTCTCTCATATTTTTTTACAACTTTTTCTTATTTAAATCTGGAGAATTTTTTTGAAAAATCTGCTCTGGGAAAAGAAAAAAAAACTTAATTTACAAATTTTTTAAAAAAACAAATATCTTATTAGGGGGTCAAAAGAAGGAATTATATAACACGTATGACCACTAACAAAACATATGCAAAATCACATATGGATTTTTGTTACTTTTCTTTTGGTGGGCATCGTATTTTCAGAGGTTTCAATTTGTTTTTCAAATCGAAATTGTAATAATATTGTTCATTTACTAGCAAAATTTGGTCTGAGGTTGTCTCCTTCATTTATTTGTTCGATTTACTGTTTTATTGTTCGATTTAAGATTCATTGTGTATTTAAGATCTTTTATGAATAAATCTGTGGTTGATTGTTCGATTTAGATATGTAAGATTGTATGTAATCTCCGTAAAGAGTCTATGATATTGATGTGCCAATATATATAGGGTACAAGAGTATTCCAACTAATAAAGATATCATATACAACGGTAAAGATATGGATATAGTCAAATCTATTCTAACACTCCCCCGCAGTTGGAGCGGGAGGAAGACGGAAGCTCAGGTTGGACCAAAAGTCGAGAAACAACGGAGAGGGAAGCTTTTTGGTAAAGATGCCGGCGTACTGATAAGCAGACAAGACGTGAAGAACACGAACTTCACCAAGAATAACACGTTTCCGAACAAAGTGTATGTCAATTTCAATGTGTTTCGTCCGTTGGTGTTGTACTGGATTGGAGAAAGATACACGGCACTCACATTGTCACAATAAACCAGAGTAGCCTTGTTGAGTGGGAGATGCAGTTCGAGTAAAAGATTGCGGAGCCAAGAAGCTTCAGCGACAGCATTAGCGACCCCTCTGTACTCTGCTTCAGCACTAGACCAAGATGCAGTCTATTGGCGCTTAGCTGACCAGGATATCAAGGTCACCAAGAAAAACACAATAACCTGACGTGGACCATCGAGTGTTAGAGCAACCGGCCCAATCAGAGTATGCGACGAGTTGATCAACAGAGGAGCGATAAAGTTGTAGACCATGGACTAATGTGCCCTTGAGATACCGCAGGATCCGTTTGAACGCATTATAATGAGCCTCCCGAGGATCATGCATATGAAGACAGACCTGTTGAACGACATACGCAATATCTGGACGTGTGAAGGTGAGGTATTGAATAGCACCGGCGAGACTACGGTACAACGTAGGATCGGAGACTGGTGGTCCAACATCTGCTGGTAACTTGGGATTAGTGTCCACCGGAGTAAGGCAAGAGCTGCAGTTTGACATAGAAGCACGAGCCAAGATCTCTGTGGCATATTGTCGTTGATGCAAGAACAGACCGATCTTTGTGCGAGAAACCGCTATCCCAAGGAAGAAATGCAGGTCACCAAGATCTGTCATCTCGAATTCAGAATGTAGAGAAGAGATGATGGAGTTGAGGAGACGCGTAGAGGAGGCGGTAAGAACAATATCATCGACATAAAGCAAGAGATAGGCCACCTCATTGTGACAAGAATAGGTGAAGAGAGATTGGCCGCATTTACTTTGTGTGAAGCCGATCCTCCTGGCATACGTAGCAAAGCTATGATACCAATCTCTTGGAGCTTGTTTAAGACCGTACAGTGACTTGCATAACAAGCAAACGTGATTTGGCTTCGTTGGATCTACAAAACCAGGGGGTTGATGCATATAGACTGTTTCCTCCAGATCACCATTGAGAAACGCATTCTTGACGTCAAGCTGACGAAGTGGCCAGTCTTTAAACACTGCAACACCAAGAACTGCACGTATCGTTGCAGGCTTGACAACAAGACTGAAAGTCTCATCACAATCCACACCCACCTGTTGAGACCGACCATTGGCAACCAAGCGGGTTTTGTATCGAGCGAGGTTCCCATTTGCGTCATATTTATGCCAAAAAAGCCAAAAAAAACGAACAATATTAGTAGCCACTGGTCACGGAACAAGGTCCCACGTTCCAGCTTTAATTTGAGCCCTATACTCCGATGTCATGGCCGGATTCCAATTTGGATCTTCAGCAGCCTGTACATGGAAAAAGGGAAGAGGTGAGATGGTGGAAACATGGAGGTTAAGGCGATTGATTGGTTTGGTAATACCACTTTTGCTTCGAGTTGTCATGGAGTGAGAGGGAGGTTGGTTATTTGGCTGGACATTTGCCTGCAGAGGTGGTTGCGGAGGAGAACTACCCGGTTTTGTAGGTTGAATGTTTGGCTGCGGAGGTGGTAAAGAGACAAGCCTGTGAATCGGAGGAGGAGGTGATGTATTTTGTGTTTGTGGGAACGGCTCCGGAGAGAAGGATAGAGCAGAGAAGGGAAAAACATTCTCATCGAAGGTGACATGGCGAGAGGAAATGATTTTCCGAGAAGAGAGATCAAGGCAACGATAGCCACGGTGATCGTGAGGATACCCGATAAAGACGCAAGCTGTGGAACGAGGAGCAAGTTTATTTGTTGTGATCGGAAGAAGATTAGGATAACACAGAAACCCAAAGACACGAAGATGAGAGTAAGATGTGGGTTTGTTGAATAAATGAGAGTATGGAACCTCATTGTTGATAGTTGAAGAAGGAACAATGTTTAACATATACACTGCCGTATGAAGAGCCTCCACCCAAAATTGTGCTGGTAAGGACGCCTGAACCAGCAGCGTACGAAGTATATTGTTGATGGTGCGGATCATTCGTTCCGCCTTGCCATTCTGCTGTGATGTATGAGGGTCAGAGAGATGAATGATGGTGCCTTCAGACGCCAGCAAGTCAAGCATGGCCCGGTTAGTGAACTCCCCACCATTATCACATTGAAGGGCTTTGATTGAGCAGTGGAACTGGGATTTTACATACGTGGCAAAGTGTAAGTATCTGCTAAACACGTCACTTTTTCTTTTGAGAGGATAACCCAAACAAACTGTGAAAAATGATCAAGTACAAGCAAATAGTACTTTATTCCACTATAACTTGAAACAGGGGAGGTCCATAAATCAGAGTGAACAATATCAAAAGCAGAGAAAACACTAGAAGTAGAAGAAACAAAAGGGAGACGTGTATGTTTGCCGAGTTGACAAGCATGACACAACGTGTTGATGGAGTTTTTATTGCTAGAAACAAAAGAAGACGATGAAGCTAAACGACGGAGAGAAGTATCATTCGTGTGACCCAACCGCTTGTGCCAAAGTGCGCCTATTGTAGAGAAAAAGGCATAGTACGATCAGCATGTTGTGTCACCAAATAGAAAGGACCAAGGCTATTGCACCGGAGCAGGGGAATTCGAGTTGGGAGGTCCTTAACAGAGAAACCAAAAGGGTCAAATTCAACGATGTAACTATTATCCGTGACAAACCGATGAACCAAAATCAAGTTTTTGATAATAGAGGGACAAACAAGGACATTATGCAAAGATAGAGGACGTGATGAAGAAGGAATACTTACAATACCCATTTTAGTATCAGGAGCTAAAGAACCATTGCCAACCTTAATCAGAAGGAAGAGGACTCAAACTAAAAGTGGAATGTAGAGTACCTTGTTGTTGCGTGACATGGCTGGTAGCACCAATATCCATTACCCACGCCGGATCATACAGATCCTGCAGACTCATTGTGCTAAAGTCATGAGCAAAAGCTGTGGGAATTTGATCACTAGGAGGAGCAGAGGACACCGACTGAGTAAAGATGTGACTCACCGTGTTGTCGAGGAGGTGGTCCAAGAAGACTCCCGGAATTGTGATGTGGAGGCAGAGTGTGGTGCGGTAGCGATGCTTATGACGTCCCATGGTAGTAGTTGTTTGGTGGAGGATGGTGCATTGGATACCCGTACGGATACAGATATGGAGCTCTGTATGGCCAGGACTATGGAGGTGATGGAGCGTTCCAGGAGACGTTGTTGTTGCTGTTGTATCGTCCATCGCGGTGACGATTGTTGTTGTTGTAACGACCACAACGACCACGGTTGTTGTTGTATCGCTGTGGTGGATCAGATGTCGTGTAGAGTACGTCAGGAGAGGAGTGGTGATGTGGATTGGTGGGAGTGGGTCGAACCAGCTTCTTGAGACGGTCTTCCTCCATGATGAGCATGGAGCGAGCAACATAGAAAGAGGGGAAAGGACTCTTGTGTTTGATAAAGTTGATAATGGAATCGAATTTGTCATTAAGACCATTGAGCATATGCATGACGAGAATCCTGTCGGGTATCAGAGATTCAACATTGGCAAGAAGATCAGAGAGAGTTTTAACTTTCTTGCAGTACTCGTGGATGGAGAGATCACCTATAGAGAGATTACGCAACTCGTTGTCAAGTTGCAGGGCACGAGCCTCTTTGTTATCACGGAAGAGGTTCTCGATGGACAGCCACAGTTCACGCGCAATGCACTTCGTCTTGAGGACAATGTCAAGAATGGATTCGGAGATGGTTCCGTAGATCCACATTTTGACAAGACCATCATGTTCCTTCCACGGGGATGGATCGGAGGAAGGTGGTGATGAGGAGCCATCAAGGTGGCCCAAAGCACCAAAGATGAGACAATGAGTCTCGAACAACTCTCTCCATGTGTCATAGTTGAGTTTGTCCATGTCAAGAACAATTGGGACGTAGGCACGAATCTGGGAGATGCCAAACGGTTTGTCATTTTTTGGAGGAGATGTGGTGGCCATGATTGATGAGAAGAGAAAATTATGTGAAAGAAGAGAGAAACAAAAAGAAACAGAGGAGATCGAAAAACAGAGTAGGTTAGACGAAGGAGAAGAAGAAGAGAGCGGAGCAGGATCGATAGAGTGGCGTAAAACTAAAGAGATTTTGATTAGGTTTTAGGTCGTAAATTTGATACCATGTAAGTTTGTATGTAATCTCCGTGAGGAGTCTGTGATATTGATGTGCCAATATATATAGGGTACAAGAGTATCCTAACTAACAAAGATATCATATACAACAGTAAAGATATGGATATAGTCAAATATATTCTAACAAGATCTATATATGCTTGATTTAAGTTTTTTATGAATAAACGATTTAAGTTTTTTTACCAATAGACATATGTATGCTCGATTTAAGTTTTTCGGTAAACCCCAAGTTTCTTTTTTTCCTTGTAGATGTTTTTTGGGAACGACTACACACGATTCCTCTCTCAGTCTAATGCTCCAAGTCCATGGAGTGGTGGTTCTCGTGGTGCTTCTCGAGGTGGTTCTCGAGGGACCTCATCGGGGTTCAGGATTCTCGACATGTAACTTCACAGCATAAGCCTCCAACAACTGCTTCATCTCCACCCGTTGGTGCGCCTCCAACCGCTGCTGCATCTGCACCCATTGGACCGCCTCCAACCGCTCCTGCATCTCCACCCAATGGTACGCCTTCAGCCACTCCTACATTTCCAGCCACTCCTACATCTCCAGCATCTTCTACTTTGCCTCAATGTCTACACAATATGATGTTGGAGGAGTTACTCGATAGTCCCGGTCGTCAACATCAAACAAGATTAGATTCAAACCGCCCTCCTAGAACTCTCTGGTAAGTAATTCATTAAACTGATTGCAATTATTTGAAATTTTTACTGTCGGTTCATTTTTTAAACTGATTACATCCAATCTCTTTATTTTGTTTTCCCTAGGTTTTCTAAAGATGGGAGCGTTGCAGCCACTGTCTGCAGCATCTTTGATAGATATTTGAAAGAGTCTCATGCCAATTGAACAAAGACGCCAGAGCGGGTTGTAGATCGATGGTATGAAACTTTTGCGGTAAGTGAATTCTTCTATGAAGTGTTTTGATTTAACTTATGTAGCATTACTTATATATATTGATCGATGGTAGCATTACTTATATATTTTTTTCTTTTTTTACAAGAAAACATATAACTGGGACCGTTCTATAAACGGTAGAGTTAGACTTGAGTTTGAAAAAAAGTTGAAGGAGCGGATGTGTGATCAAGTGAGCCGGTGGAAGGGAAAGTGGAGGGATAATGGTGATAATGCAAAGCCTCGATGGATTGATCCTCAAGTCTAGGCTGGACTAGTTAAGTATTGGCGTGATCCCAAATCAGAAGTGAAGAGTCTCAACGGTCGTAGTGCTCGATATCATGACCCTGATGGCACTGGCATACATAAACACCGCTCAGGCGAGACCTCTTTTATAGCTCGTGCCAAAAAACTTGTAAGTTTCTGAAATCTAACAACTACTTTTGAATTCTAACAATTTCTTCTTTACTACTCTTTTTTCTTACTAATAACCTTTGTTCTTTGTTTTTGTTTTAGTCTGAGCGGACTGGTGAAAGCGCTCCGGATTACCTACTTGTCCGAGAAGAGACTCACAGAAAACCCGATGGGAGTTTTGTTGATGGAAGTCGGAGTCCATCTACAATGAAGTGTCATCGAAGATACAAGAGGTTGAATCTCAGCTTTGTTCAGGGGATAACATGGAGAGTTCTGCGTCTGGTGGGTTGTCTATTCATACCAAGAACAAAATTTATGTCGAGGTAAACTTCTAACTTCTTTTTGTTCTTGCCTTATTGTGTTGTGTTAGTTTGTGTTGTTGTCTTGTGTTAGTTTATAAGGTTGTCTTGTGTTAGTTTGTTGCCTTATTGTGTTGTGTTAGTTTGTTGCCTTTCTTTCATATGACTAAGTATGACTATGATAGTAATTCTTTGATTGTATTGCTGACAGGTTGCTCTGAAGAAGAAAAACAGAATTTATGGAGTTGGTTCTTTGAAAAATAAAGCATCTTCAGCCCATTTTTGTCCATAGCCTCCGCCTACTGATGATCCTGTTGTTCTTGCTCAGAAGCTTGCTGTCGCTGAAGCTACTCTCGCAACTCAAGCGGAAACTCTGGCAACTCAAGCCACTCAACTAAAAGACAATGTGAAAAAAATGCATAGCTACGATGCATATTTTGATTATCTTTTTGAGAAGGATCCTGAGTTTGCTGCTAAGTTTGGAGACAGAACTCTAACGAGGACTGATCATGGCTGCAATCCAACCATACCAGAGACAGGAGACAACACTGGCACCAGCACCGGCACCGGCACAAGCACAGGCACAGACACAGGAACCATACTGGAATTGGAACCTCTGTATCACAAGCTTTTTAACTTTTGATTTGTTTATGAACTTGGTTTTTTGAACATGGTTTGTAAGAAAATTTATTTTGGCAATCAAATATTTATATTCTATTTGTATATCGGATTTTGAATTTTAATTTCTATTTCTATTTATAAAAAAAATTGTTAAAATATAAAAATGTATATATCAAAATGAAAAAAAAAATCCAAAATCCGTAGCAAGTTTATGCTACGGATTTGCGATGAATGCAAAATTACTACTAATATGCAAGGAAACATATTATTGGGTTTATGATATTATTAATAATTTGCGATGGAATAAATATCGCAAAAATCTTGCAAATCTGCTAGGAATTTGCTTCGACAAGATTTGCAAGAAAGTTGCGACGAATATTAGACATCGCAATTTGCGTGTATCTTGCTATGAATTATATTCGTCGCAAATATTGCGATGGAAGTGCTATGTTTTCAATTTGCGAGACGTGAATAGCGAAGAATGTATGTTCCTTACAAATCCGTTACTGGGTTTAGCGATAAATATTACCGCTGCAAAAGGCGTATTTTCTTGTAGTGCCAGTTATATTCCGATTACGTTAGTTCATCAATATAATTTATTTTTGACGAAAGAATAAAAAAACTAAAATGTTAAAAAAAATACTAGAACGTGAAAGATTGATAAGAATAAAAAGTAACAATCAAAGAGCCTTTAGAACTAAGGCTAATTAATTGAAGTAATTTATCGATAATACGACTTGTTCCTTTTTTCGAAAAAACAAAAATAAAAATACGAAATAATATTGTAGATTTTCAAGAAGAAAACCATAAAGTCATTTGCTCTTCTTCACAACGGTCGATTAGTCGTCAAAGCGACGTTTTCCAAAAAGGGTCACACATATGAAAAAAAAAAATATATATATATATATATATATATATATATATATATCTTGGGAAATTGTAAAAAAAAAAAAAAAAAATCACCCATTGATCTATAAACCTATATAAATGCTCATACGCATTGTTAAACGGTTAAACCACTCGAGCAGATTTAAAAGAAAAAAGGTGAGAAATATTTTCAAGATCGGTGTCGGTGTGGAGTGATGATGCAGATAACTATAAGGGATATGTTTGAAACGCTCATGAACCTAGAGGTTGAGGGATCCGACACCATCAAAAGCGTCAAGGAGAAGATCCAAGACAAAAAAGGCTTTCTGGTTGCTGATCAGAGGCTTGTCTATGCCGGGAAACAACTCCTGGATGATCGCACCTTAGCTGACTGTGGCATCCAGAATGGATCATCAGTTAACTTTATTACCCGTGTCGTCCGCTGTGGTCTGTACGATTGATTTGTGATTTTAAAGACCCTTGATAATAAGTTTTGCTCAAGGCAATATTATAGGGAAGTAAGAATAATCTAGTATTTCCTATGAGTTAAATAAAATAAAATTACAATCTATAGTTTCTTTCTGATTTATGCTACACAATTTGTGTATAACATACTATATTTTTCGTGTTGGGCTGAATTGTTTGAGATAATTAAGCTCATTTATTTTTTATTTTTCTTATGAATTTATAATTTTTACATTATATAAAATCCCATGCTTAAGATTAGTGGGGTTTTTCTCATTTATGTTTTTTTAGCTAGGTATTTTGCTGAAGCAATCCGACTAATTTCAGAGATGAAACAAAATACAACACTTCGATCAAAAACAAGTGAGTAAATGGCTCACACACACTGTTTGCACAATATATACATGAAATCTGCAAGATATTTCCAATCTCTTATTCTCTGATCGAACAAAACGGTCTCACCGTACGTAATAAACCCATGATTTATATTCATATGCATGTTCCTTTTCTAAGTACCAGTGATTGTAGTTCAAATTTTTTTTTCAGAGCGGTTGTAATTGCAAGCATTCATCAATTCTTATTATTTATTATTTTATAAACAACACAAAGAATATGACGTATATCTAGGACTAGACAAGATATAGTAACCTCGTCTTTATTTTCATACCTAATTACCTATATATGCATTGTATATATACATCGACCGACAATATCTACTTCAATCCAAACAGGGTTTCGAGATTATGAGGTCGGGTAACATTCGACGGTCCACTCCAAATAAGCTCGGCAATCTGTCGATGAGCCTTCTCTGTCAAATGAAATGAATCAAAAAACAAGTAATTCGTAACGTTTTCACATAACTCGTAGCCTTGTGCTGGTCCCAAAACTCGGCCTCCACACGTATTGATTCCCCTCAATGGTCCAGTCCCACAACATGCCTTTTTCCCTTCCTTAAACCCTTCAAACCAAAACCGTAACACAAATTATAAAATCTTTTACTTAATTACATGTAATTAATATGAGTGTTGATTTACCGTATTTTGAAGGATTGTTGATTCTTTCGGACAAAGAAGTGTGATAATCATGAAGAGCGTACTTGAATCCGGATAGTTCACGCTCCAACTGCTTTAAAACATTAGGAAGCTTCTTGTTATGCAGATTGATCAGCTCGGTGAGTGGCTTGAAACAAGATCCTATCTTTGTTCGGTTTATAATCAATGAGGCTGGTGCACAATCATACGCTCCCAAATTCAAGAATCCAAACTTTCTTCCTCCAATTCTATACACTTCCTAAGGACACAGAAACACGTTCTCTCATTTCAACCAAAAAAAAAAAAAAAAAAATTATTTTGAGATTAATTTCGATATACTTTTATTTACCTTGATTGCAGTGGTTATGTTACCAATAACTAAACCGAGGTAATTCTCTTTGGAATTGGATTGGGAAGTTGAAGAATTTGCAAAAAGGGACGGATAAATATAGTCGTTGGCTCCAATATGGAATAGATAAACAGCTCTTGAAAAAATCCTCTTAGCCTCTGACTCTCCTAACTCAGATCTCAACCTCTTTTCAACGTTCTTGAAGTTATTTAACTGTGTCTCCAAATTTATTACCTTGAACATTGTAACAGATTATTAAGAAAGAAATTTTTTCACCGTTTTATGTAGATGTATAAGAAATTGTGCTAACTGATAATATATATAAATTTACCATTCCGGGAAAGGTTCCAACCAAAGCTCCGGCACCACCTGAAGCAAAATTTACCCCATAGGTAAATTGGTTATTACCGTTACTTGGTTGTAGATTTGGCGGGATCAACGGTAACCAAGCGTACTCCGCTGCCACGTAAGTCGAAAAGACTTAGTAACTAATGAGAAGATAGAGTATTATAGAATCGAACGCTTTATAATTGTTACCGAGAAAATCAGGAATCAAACGTCCGTCGGAGATTCTTCCGGTGGGAGATTTGAACGTTGTTTGGCCGTACGGCCAGAGATTAGCTCGGAATCTTGAGAAAGTATCGATGTAGTTATTATTTCCGGCATCGAACAGAGAATCTCCAAACACGAACAGCGCGGCTTGGTTCGTTACAAGATTGTTCCTGTCTTTGCAGATGATCGACCCGATCGATAGGATTATCGCGTAAATGAATAAGAAGACCGAAACTAATCTAAAGTTTTCCATGTTGAAATGTTGTGCTCTTGGTGTTATCGTAAATGATATGTGTTGTTCATATATAATATGCTCTGTTTTGTTTATAGATCATAGGTGATCCCTGTGGAGATTTGACTCACGGAAACGATTACTTTTAGATTTTTGGTTAGGTTTTTTTAATTCATGTGGTCAAATTGTTTTACACTTTGAATTTTCGAATTCGAAATTAAATGTGGTTTATTAGTGAAGGTGTGGAAGTTGAGGAAGATAGCCTCACGATTTATATAATCCATCTGTTTCTACCTGCACATTTTTTTAAAAGACCGACTAGTCAAAATATTCATTTCAAATTGTTATGGAAATCATAATAATTTATTGAATTTACTTCATCATGGTGTTTTAAAATCTAGGGAAAAACTATAATCAAGTCTTGTTGAAAGTTTAACATTTATATAACTGAAAAATGACACATCATGTGCGACGTGGAAGAAAGTTAGGTACAGGACTAGGAGGAAACGTTTTCTTGTGGATCACTCTTGTGGATAATCAAACATTGCAACTTTTTTTTTTTTTTTTTTTTTTTTTTTTTTTGTAAACATCAAACATTGCAACTTTTTTCATCTTATTTATATGGCAAATATTGTTTTGACCCTCATAGACATATTCTGGAAAAAACTATAGCATGATTTGTATTAACAAGATACGATGGGGTTGGCGTTGGCGTTGGCCTATATATATTGTTAAAGACAAAAAAAAAAAACTGTAATTGATAATGGAAGAAATGGTTGTTCATGTATAATGACTTTGGAATGATCAAGAAACTAATATTTATTGACCCATAAAAGTTTTAATACGGCCTGTTTCTTTTTTGTTTCACAATATTGACAAACTAAATTTGTAATATCATGTAAAGGAAATCAAAGAGTCACGCACTACTTGGTTCTTTCACAACGGTCGATTACAGCCGAGTCAAAACGACGTTTTCAAAAAGCCGTCAGATTAATAAATGATTGAAGATATGGAAAATTGTAAACAAATAAATTCCCACCAAGATCTATTGAAAGAAACCCTAAGACATTCAGAATATAAGAGTTGGATCTGCTTTGGTCTCATATTTCGATATTGCTTAAAACTTTTCAAGTTCTCTAGAGAACGTACGTGGTCGAAAATGCAGATTTCTATCAAGACTGTCAATGGGAAAACGACGATCAACCTAGAGGTCGATAGCTCCAAATTCATCGACTTCAAGATCGACGATGAAGCAACCCCAACCCACCGAAATATTCCACTTAACGTTCGTCATAGTACAGTCATGCGGCGTTTTGAAGATACTCGGGATGGAAAAACAAGGATCAACTTAGAGGTCGATAGCTCCAAAAATATCGACCTCAAGATTGATGAAAACCCGATCCGTCGAAATAATGGACCGGACCTTCGTCGTCACGGTGGAAGCATGCATATTTTTGTAAAGACTTTGACAGGAAAGAACATAGACTTAGTGGTGGAACACTCTGACACTATTGATAATATCAAGGCCAAGATCCAGGATAAAGAAGGCATCCCACCGGACCAGCAGAGGCTAATCTTTGCCGGGAGGCAGCTTGAAGATGGTCGCACTTTAGCGGATTACAACATCCTGAAGCAGTCGACCCTTCACTTGGTACTGCGTCTCTAAGACTTGGCGGCTAATTTGGAGTTTTATATTCGTATTTCTATTTTCTTGGTAGTAAAGTCAGTGTTTTAATAAATTCAAGATGTCTTGTATCTTGTTTTTGCTTCATTTCTCTCTTTTTAAATAAAATTAGTCAGTAGTCGTTGGATCTTTCTGGTTTATGCGTCACTGACTCACTTCCATTGTTTGTTTTGCGACTTGTTAAGATAATGGTTACGATTTTCATTCTCTTTAATTTTCTTTGCATAGTCATAGAAGCAAACACGTAGAACTGACGTCGATGATCTTTTCTTCTCGCCATGAAGACAACTAATTTTTTACCATTTTCGGGCACTTACGTTTCAAAAACTTAGCAATCTATCGGATGAGACAGATGCTTAATATTATAATATACAGCAAGCCTCTAGTTCCACTTGAAGAAACAAAATTTGGTCCTCATAGAAACAAAGTCAAGATGTTTTGTATCTTTTTCTTAATCTCTTTTTAATCAAGACATTTTGAGCAACTTCTCATTCCCAAATTTCTAAATATACCATATATACTCTATATATAGAAAAGCCTTTTCATCACTTTCTTAGCCATATAGGAAAATTTTATTCCAGCTAAAGTTTTGAAAATACATTTTTTTCGATACTAGTTTTTTTTTTAATGAATGTAAAATTATATTCAATTAAAAAGTGTCCTCTTTACAATAAATGCATCCTTGAGCCAAATGGTTTGTCATAGAAGGTTTAAGAAAGATTTTAAAGGAGTTTAAAGAGAACTAGGTGCGAGTAGCCAACCAAAGCTGCAAACTATCCCCCCACTTTGATTTTAGCTTCTGGAGCGAAAGGAGCTTGTTACGAACCAATCGATCAAGGAACCAAATTAGTTGATCTGAAGTGCATGGTGTGTCCCCATGCGGATGCTTATTACGTTCCAGCCAGATAGAGTGAACCGAGGCCTGAAAACAATACACAAAAGGAAACAGAGGGTACCCTTGATTGTTCCACCGGAAAGCAAACTCAAAATTTGACTGAAGCAGGTTGAATAATGGCTAGGTAAAAGCTTCCGAGACAGAGCCTCCCACACCCGAGAGGAGAATGGACAGGTGAAAAAAAGATGAGACAACGTCACCATTAGAGCGCGACAAAAAAAACAGGTGGGATCAACCCCTCTGTTCCATGAAACCATACGGTCCCCTGTTGCAAGTCTGTTCCGAACTGCTAGCCAAAGCAAGAAAGAATGCTTAGGAATAGAGAAAGGAAACCAAACTCCCCTGTATTAATTCACTTGTAATCCAGGTCGACGTAGCTGCAACCAAGTCTCAGAAGTTGAAAAACTAGGCTCGTATTAATTAGCTGAATTTCTCCAAAGATCCGTGTCGTTAGGACTAGTATGTGCCCTGGTGCAGAGCTGATCAATCGATTGAAAAGAGCTGAGCGATGACGAAGATTGGTGTGAGACTGTAAAACTGTTAAGACCGAGGAAGCAGACGGAATACCAAGAGCAATAAACCTGCTATCCCCAACAAGATCATAAAGGCATCCCATGGGAGACCAATGATCGTGCCAAAACGAGGTAGAAGCACCATCCCCCACCACCATCTTTTGGAAAAATTTTGCCATACTAGTTAGTGTAAACATATTAATATAATTAGTATATTGTTAAATTTAGAGTTTGTTAGGGGCTTCCAACTTAAAATCAATTGACAACGAGTGGTTTAACCATCCCATTACATTTTCTAATGTGAGATCTTTTTCCACACACCACCTAAAATAATGCTCTTTTCTTTAGCTATCTCGATGAAATTAATAGGTTCTCTTTTCTTTGGGCCATCAATTAATAGGATGATTGGGTCTCTTTCCGAACCGGATTAATTAACGTGCCAACATGTGTATGTTCTGATACCATGTTAAATTGAAGTTTGATGTGGACTTCTAACTCAAAACCAATTGACAATAAGTAGATTGTCTCTAATCTCTTATATATTTGGAAAATGTGGCATCTTTTTCCACATATATTACCATTTAAACTTTACTATAATTAATTTAGCTATCGCACTACTTAATTTAGCTATCGCATTACCTTGAACATTGAAAGAAATTGTTTCACCGTTTTATGTAGATGTATAATCAATTGTGCTAACTGAAAAAAAAAAATATAAATTTACCATTCCGGGAAAGGTTCCGACTAAAGCTCCGGCACCACCTGAAGCAAAATTAACCCCATATGTCAATTGACTATTACCGTTACTTGGTTGTAGATTTGGCGGGATCAATGGTAACCAAGCGTACTCCGCTGCCACGTAAGTAGAAAAAACAGTTAAAAACTGAGTAATTACTAATTAATGAGAAGACAGAGTATTATAAAATAGAATCGAACACTTTATAATCGTTACCGAGAAAATCAGGAATCAAACGTCCATCGGAGATTCTTCCGGTGGGAGATTTGAACGTTGTTAAGCCGTACGGCCAGAGATTAGCCCGGAATCTTGAGAAAGTATCGATGTAGTTATTATTTCCGGCATCGAACAGAGAATCTCCAAACACGAACATCGCGGCTTGGTTAGTTACTAGATTGTTGCTCTCTTTGCAGATGATTGACCCGATCGATAGAATCATCGCGTAAACGAGTAAGAAGACCGAAACTAATCTAGAGCTTTTCATATTGAAACTAATGTTATGTGTTCTTGGTGTTATCGTAAATGCTATGTGTTGTTTATGTATATGTAAATGCTCTGTTTTGTTTGTAGATAATAGGTAATCCCTGTGGAAATTTGGTTAGATTTTTTTAATTCATGTAGTCAAATTGTTTTACACTTTGAATTTTCGAATTCGAAATGTGATTTATTAGCGAAGGTGTGAAAGTTGACGAAGCCGGCCTCACGATTTATATAATCCATTTATTTCTACCTGCTCCTTTTTTATAAAAAAAAACCGACTAGTCAATATATTCATTTCAAATTGTTGTGGAAATCATAATAATATATTGAATTTACTTCATCATGGTGTTTTAAAAATCTATAATCACGTCTTTCTGAAAGTTTAGCATATATATAACTCAAAAAAATGACACATCATGTGCGACGTGGAGGAAAGTTAAGTACAGAACTAGGAGGAAGCGTTTTCTTGCGGATCACTCTAGTGGATGTAATAATCAAACATTGCAAATTTTTTAATTGTATTTATATGGAAAATATTATTTTGACCCTCATAGACATATTCGGGAAAAAAATATAGCAGTATTTTTATTAACAAGATAAGATGGCGTATCTATATATAATAGCAAACCCACTTTTTTGTGTCATCTTTAATCTAACGGCTGAGATTGATTCTATTATTTCATCTAACGGTTGAAACTTATTAATGATTCCAACGGTTGCAAGCTTTTTTTCTCAAATCGTTTCTTTTCGTCGCACCCCCATCTTTCAAAAATTGCACCTTTTGATTTTTGCATCTATTCGTCGTACCTCCATCTTTTATCGCACCTTTTCACTTTTGCATCTTTTCGTCGCACCCCCATCTTTCAAAAATTGCACCTTTTAATTTTTGCATCTCTTCGTCGTACCTCCATCTTTTCTCGCACTTTTTCACTTTTGTACCTCTTCGTCGTACCCCCATCTTTTTAGAATTGTATATTTTTATTGTTGCACTTTTTTGTTTCACACTTCAATATTTTATACCTCTATATTTTACACATTTATATTTTACACCTCTTTGTTTGTTATATATAAACTTTTATGGACTACATAAACAAGTTTCAAATTTATTGTTTTTAGAGTATTTTTAAAAGTCTATATATAATAGCAAACCCACTTTTTTGTGTCATCTTTAATCCAACGGCTGAGATTTGTTTTATTATTTCATCTAACGGTTGAAATTTATTAATGATCCCAACAGTTGCAAGCTTTTTCTCTCAAATCGTTTCTTTTCGTCGCACCCCCGTCTTTCAAAAATTGCTCCTTTATATTTTTGCATCTCTTCGTCGTACCTCCACCTTTTATCGTACCTTTTCACTTTTACATCTCTTCGTCGTACCCCATCTTTTAGAATTGCACATTTTTATTGTTGCACATTTTTGTTTCACACCTCAATGTTTTACACCTATATGTTTTACACATTTATATTTTACACCTCTTTGTTTATTATATATAAACTTTTATGGACTACAAAAACAAGTTTCAAATTTATTGTTTTTAGAGTATTTTTAAAAGTAAAAAATAAAACAAATAATTTTTTATTGGAGTGTTTTTAAATTAACCTGCATCAATATCTATATCAAGGTATTTTTATGAACTAACAAGTTAGTGTCCATTCCAAAAAATTGGTTTTGTTCCCTCCTCCGTTTGTTCTCATATATTAGATTACAGATTAACGAAAAGTTTGGTTCTTCTTAAGTACTTTGTTTGTCTTTATGTTGTCGGTTAGATAATTCACTCAAGATAGCAATTACATTTAATTGTTTACTCAAGATAGCACTTACATTTAATTTCTTCAAGTTAAATAAACTAACAAAAGGACATGTATCTATAGCACAAAGGGGCGTAACAAAGGGGCGTAATTTTTTTAATAATGGGCCTGTTCGTTTTAATTTTTGATGAGAAGTTTTTTTACAATACAATTATAGGAAATTCTGTCTCAAATGATTTTTTTCTTTATCATTTAAAACGTAGCATGAGTAAAATAATGCTATGCATTGTAATTAGTATGACGATGTAGCAAGAGTAAAATAGTGTGTCAATGAATAGTTTCTTCTAAGATTTCTTTCGTTAAAAAAATGCAAATATCTAAATTTTCATAGTTTCAATTTTGAAGTAGAATTTTATGAAATTTGGGGGTCATCTTTAATCTAATGGATGAGATTGTTTCTATTATCTCATCTAACGATTTAGAATTATTAATTATCCCAACAGTTGCAAGTTTTTTTTTCTAATAATCGTGTTTCTTCGTCGTACCCCTATCTTTTAAAAATCGCACCTATTAATTTTTACATCTTTTTGTTTCACACCTCTATATTTTCACACCTCTATATTTTCACACCTCTTTGTTTACATATATATATATATATACATATTTTTATTGAAAAGAGTTTTTGTTCTTTGAGTATTATTAATGATCTCACCCTTTGTTAATGATCTTAAAAGTTGCAAAGTTGCGGTCCAACAATTGTGTTTCTTCGTTGCACCCCCAACTTTCCATGTTGGCACCCGTTAGTTTCACACCATTTTGTTTTACACCTCTTTGTTTATATAAAGTTGCAATGTTTTGATCCAACAATTGTGTTTCTTCGTCGTACCCATAGCTTTCAATGGTTGCACTTGTTAGTTTTTGCACATTTTTGTTTCACACCTTTTTGTTTCACAATCTTTGTTTTTATATGTATACAGATTTTTATGGACTTTGAAAATAGTGTTTGTTATTTGAGTATTATTAATAATCTCACCCTTTGTTAATGATCTCAAAAGTTGCAAAGTTTCGGTCCAACAATTGTGTTTCTTCGTTGCACCCCCATCTTTCCATGTTGGAACCCGTTAGTTTTCACACCCTTTTTTTTTACACCTCTTTGTTTATATAAAATTGCAATGTTTTGATCCAACAATTGTGTTTCTTCGTCGTAGCCCTAGCTTTCAATGGTTGCACTTGTTAGTTTTCGCACTTTTTTGTTTCACACCTCTTTGTTTTTATATATATACAGATTTTTATGGATTTTGAAAAGAGTTTTTGTTATTTAAGTATTATTAATGATCTCACCCTTTGTTAATGATCTCAAAAGTTGCAAAGACTCGATTCAACAATTATGTTTCTTCATCCCACCCCAACTTTCCATGTAGGCACCTGTTAGTTTTCACACCTTTTTGTTTTAGACCTCTTTGTTTATATAAAGTTGCAGTGTTTTGATCCAACAATTGTGTTTCTTCGTCGTACCCCTTGATTTTAATGTTTTCATTTGTTAGTTTTCGCACTCTTTTGTGTCACACCTTTTTGTTTCACACGTCTTTATTTTCATATTTTTGCATCTCTTTGTCGTACCCCCATCTTACAAAAATCGCACATATTAACTTTTTGCACATTTTTTCACATCTCTATGTTTTACACCTTTATATTTTACACTTTTTTGTTTATTATTATATATAAACTTTTATGGAATACGTTTTTTCTGAATATTTTTTAAACTTACAAGTTAATAGATAAAATCATAGATTTATATGTTTATATATTATAGATAAAATCAACAATTGTATGTCATCGTCGTATTCACAGCTTTCAATGTTCACATTTGTTAGTTTTCACATATTTTTGTTTCACACCTCTTTGTTTATATATATATATATATATATATATCTATTTATGGACCTTGAAAAGAGTTTTTGTTATTTGAGTATTGTTTAACACCTCCAAATTTAAAAATTCTGAGTATTATTTTCTTATAATTTATTAATTAACATTGATTCACTCATCTTTGTTTTAAAAATTGGATTGTTTTATTTATTGACTCATTCATCTAACTTTTGTTTGGTGTCGTTTTCCATCTGACCGTATTGATCATCTTTTTCAAGTATTAATTTAGGTAATTAATTGTGATTTCTAATTTTTCATAGATTCATCTTTTTAGTCAATTTGGTTGGTTGCAGTTGCAGCTATGAGCTATTTCTCCTTGATTCTCTTATTACATTTTTATAAATTTTGATAGAACAATGAGTTAAATTTTTATTTTATGTAAATATTTTTCAAAATTGATTATCTGAATATAATTCAGTAAACCTAGATTTTTATATCTTTAACATTATTCTCTTATTGCCACTGAATCGATTTTTTATTTTTATATATACAACAAATATTTTATTTAACTAATTTGGTTAATTCATCTTAATTAGTCATTATTTATTACTTTTATATTATATAGTTTAAAATTTATCACAAAATTTTTACTCAAAATATGAAATTAATAATGTTAACCATTTCAAGTTTTCACTTTCCCGTGCGGCAACGCACGGGCCGACATCCTAGTACTTGTAAAAGAAAACAACATGCAGTTGATGCGCCAAAGAAAAATCTATAATTGATCACAGAAGAAATGGTTGTTCATGTGTGATGACTTTGGAAATATTGAAAAATTACGTTTAAAAAAGAAAATTTATTAAGAAACAACAGTAGTTGAACTTTACATGGTTATTAACCCATAGAACTTTAATACGGCCTGTTTCTTCTTTTAACAATTATTGAAAAACTAGATTTGTAACATCTCTGTAAAGGAAACCAAAGAGTCACCGGTCATGCATTACTTGGTTCCTTCACAACGGTCGATTACAGCCGAGTCAAGGCGACGTTTTCAAAAAGCCGTCAGATTTATAAATGACGCAAGTATGGGATCTTGATGGGCCACAGATGGACGGGTCCATCAGGCCTGTACGGTACGATGACAAAATCCCCGCTATGAGAATTAAGTCGGGCAAGAAGAGGAGTTATCGGTTGGGGTTTGCGTTTTATTAGTTTTATTTGATAAGGTTGTATCTTGTTAGGATTTAGCTTTCTAGGATTGGTGTTATCTCTTCTTCTATAAAACCCAAAAATATATTAGTAAACTACTCATTGTAAAAACTCTTGTGTCTTGTCAGATCTATTCAAAGTAACCCTAAAGCATTCGAGTATAAGAGTTGGATCTGCTTTGGTCTCATATTTCGATATTGTTTAGCAGTTTTCAAATTCACTAGAGTGCGTGGTAGAATGCGGATCTTTATCAATACTGTCAATGGGAAAACAACGATCAAACTAGAGGACGTCGATAGTTCCAAACCCATCGACCTCAACATCGACGAAGAACCGACTCATCGAAATATTCCACCGAACGTTCGTCATGGCAAAGTCGTGCAGCGTTTTGAAAAAACTCGGGATGGAAAAACAACGATCTACTTAGAGGTCGATAGCTCCAAAACTATCAACCTCAATATTGACGAAAACCCGACCTGTCGACATGATTTACCGGACCTTCGTTGTCATGGTGAAGGCATGCATATTTTTGTAAAGACTTTGACAGGAAAGATCCTAGGCTTAGAGGTGGCGTACAAACGGACCAACAGAGGCTAATCTTTTCAGGCAGGCAACTTAAAGATGGTCTCACCATAGCCGACTATAACATCCAGAGGCACTCGACCCTTCACTTGGTGAGTCTCTAAGACTTGGCGGCTAATTTGGAGTTTTATATTCGTATTTCTATTTTCTTGGTAGTCAATGTTTTAAAAAATTCAAGATGTTTTGTATATTGTTTTTGCTTAATTTCTCTCTTAATAAATTAATCAGTAGTCGTTGGATCTTTCTGGTTTATGCGTCACTGACTCACTTCCATTGTTTGTTTTGCGAAGCAACCCCGTAGAACCGACGTCGATGATCTTTTCTTCTCGCGATGAAGACAACTAATTATCTTTACCATTTTCGGGCACTTACGTTTCAAAAACTTGGCAATCTATCGGATGAGACAAAGGTGCTTTAGTATTATTATATACAGTAAGCCTCTAGTTCCACTTGAAGAAACAAAATTTGGTCCTCATAGAAATAAAGTCAAGATGTTTTGTATCTTTTTCTTAATCTCATTTAATAAAGACATTTTGAGCAACTTCTCATTCCCAATTTTCAAAATATACCATATATACTCTATATATAGAAAAACCTTTTCATCATTTTCTTACCCATATAGGAAAATTTTATTCCAGCTAAAGTTTTGAAAATACATTTGTTTTCAAT
This sequence comes from Camelina laxa, assembly GCA_024034495.1. Taxonomy (NCBI): domain Eukaryota; kingdom Viridiplantae; phylum Streptophyta; class Magnoliopsida; order Brassicales; family Brassicaceae; genus Camelina; species Camelina laxa. Next base: position 1,329,214 of record CM043884.1, read on the forward strand.
ACTAGTTAGTGTAAACATATTAATATAATTAGTATATTGTTAAATTAAGAGTTTGTTATGGGGTTACAGCTCAAAACCAATTGGTATATTGAGTAGATTGACCCTAACTTTTTATATATTATTTAACTCTCATCATATCTTCCAATGTATGATCTTTCTCCACACGCTTCCTCGAGATAATAGCTAGAAATGGTTTTTCTAACCATTAATCTCGATAGAATCCATCATGCTCCCTTGGGATAATGCTCTTTTTTAGCTATCTCGATGGAATTGGGTCTTTCTTTGGGTTATCAATTAATAGGGTGATCAGACCTCTTTCCGGACCAGACTAATTAACGGACCAACATGTGTAGATTCTGATACCATGTTAAATTAGAGTTTGTTGTGGGCTTGCAACTCAAAACCAATTTGTAATAAGTAGATTAACTCTAACCCTCTATATCTTATTTAAGTCTCATCACATTTTCCTGTGAGATTTTTCTCCACATATATTACCATTTAAACTACAATATAATTAAGCTTAGCTATCGCACTAGTTAGGTTTGATGCTAGAGAACAGAGTAAAGAAAAACATGACATCACATTACTTTGAAGTTTTAGATCTAGAAATGAACGAAAATGTTTGTATCAAATGAACACATTCATGTGTATTATATAGTAGTGTAATACATTCAAATTTGTAAGGAGCGCAAAAATCGAATTGAGAAAATATGCGAATTATATTTAAATTAACGAAATCAGAAACGAATTACAACAACACAATATAAAGCATAAAATAAATCACGGAGGCAATATATGATATCTCTTTCCTTAATTCAATAAATCGGCCGTAAGTGCTTTCGGACAATCACGATATATGAATCCCAGGATACAACCGATCACGAACTATTACAGTAGCACACCAGTAATAGAACTCAAGCGAACAGATCTCGTTATACTCTCGAGACTACTAAACTAAGAACTTACTTGGACTAAGTAAGGGAGAGAGAGAGATCTTTAGAGAAAGGAGTGTTTATGTTTTTGTGTGTGAGAAATAATGAGAGGCTATGTCTCTATATATAGTGGAAGGAGGGAGGTCTCAAGAAAATATTCACTGAATATTCTCGGAGTACTGCCCAAGTTTGCTTGGAGTTCACACCAAGTCTTTCCAAAAAATTAAATGAGTCTACAGCAGTCTCAAGAGCCCAAATGCCCAAGAGTCCAAGAGGCCACGACCCGTTTTTGATGTAGGACTTTTTCCCAAACATCCCAAGTAACTCACTTCACATTCTTATTTCTCATTCAAATCAACTCCGTTTTGGACGTATGAGTATACCATCTTGTAGTACTCGCTACCAGCTTTCCATTGCACTATCGACCCGATAATTTCTAGCAACCATTTGGCCGGAATTTGGTCGGAAAGTCGCCGGAAAGTCACTGTCCCAAAACCTGCAATTTTCTGAAACTTGTTTTTGAAAATTCAGTTACAACAAATTTAAGGAATCTGAAATAACTTGTTGATACTGTATAGGGGAACCACTAGAGAATCCTACATGTGTCCACCGTTCCAAATTAGATTTGCAGATTGGTTAATAAGTATTTCGTGCGAGATAAGGTGAATTTCATAATCTTTAGGATTCTCACACAATTTATGTTCTTTCACAATTCTCGAAATTAAAATTGACACATCATGTGCGACGCGAAAGAAAGTTACGTACAGGACTAGGAGGAAGCGTTTTCTTGTGGATCACTCTAGTGAATAAGTAATAATAACCAAACATTGCAACATTTTATTAAACTATTATACATATTCTGGAAAAAATATAGCAGCATTTATATTAACAAGATAAGATGGCGTTGGCGTATATGTAAAAGAAAAAAATAGATATCATAACTATTGACGGGCCAATTGGCCATAAAAAACCTATAATTAATAACGGAAATGGAAAAAATGGTTGTTCATGTGTGAAGACTTAGGAAAGACTGAGAAATTAAGTTTCAAAAAAAAAAATTGATTAAGAAATAACAGTAATGGAACTTTAATAAATGTTTATTGACAAAGAACTTTATAATACGGCGTGTTTATTCTTTTACAATTATTGAAAAACGAAACGTGTAAAGGAAACCAAGTAGAAACCAAAGAGTCATGCACTACTTGGTTTCTTCACGACGGTCGATTACAGCCGACTAGCCGAGTACTCAAAACGACGTTTTCAAAAAGCCGTCAAAATAATAAATGAAATAGTATGGGAAATTGTTAAACAAAATAAATTCCCACAAAGATCTATAAGACATTCAGAATATAAGAGTTGGATCTGCTTTGGTCTCATATTCCGATATTGTTTGAAACTTTTCAAATTCTCTAGAGAACGTACGTGGTCGAAAATGCAGATTTCTATCAAGACTGTCAATGGGAAAACAACGATCAACCTAGAGGTCGATAGCTCTAAACCCATCGACCTCAAAATCGACGAAGAAGCTACCCCAAAGCACCGAAATATTCGACCGACCGTTCGTCATAGTACAGTCATGCGGCGTTTTGAAGATACTCGGGATAGAAAAACAACGATCAACTTGGAAGTCGATAGCTCCAAAACTGTCGACATCATGATCCACGAAGATCCGACGACCCGTCAAAATACTGGACCGGACCTTCGTCATTGTGAGTTCATGTATGTTTTTATAAAGACTTTGGCAGGAAAGAGCTTCCCCTTGTGTGTGGAAAACTGCGACACAATTGAAAACGTCAAGGCCAAGATCCAGGAGTTAGAAGGCATCCCAGTGCGCCAGCAGACGTTGTTGTTTAAAACCAAGCAACTCGATGATGGTGTCAGAGTAGACGACTACAGCATCCAAAACGACTCGATCCTTCACTTGATACATCACTTATAAGACTTGGCGGCTAATTTCGGATTTCATATTCGTATTTCTCCTTTTTTCTTGTAAAAGAATATGCCATTAGTGGATTTTTAATCATTTCAAGATGTTTTGTATCTTGTTTTTTTTTAATAAAAAATTTCTTTTTAATCAAGACATTTGAGCAACTTTTCATTTCCAGTTTTCTAAATATACCATAAATTCTTTAGAAAAACCTTCTAGTTAGCCATACAGGAAAATTTTGTTGGAAACACATATCTTTTGGACTTTTTTCAATACTAATTAGTGTAAACATATTACTTACTGTTACCAATTCAACTACAATACAACTTGGCTATCACGCTTGTTAATTAGTTCTGATGAGAGAGAAAGGAGCAGCGGAAAACATGACATCACATTATTTTATAGTTTTAGGTCTAGAAATGAACGAAAATGTTTGTATCAAATGAACACATTCATGTGTATTATATAGTAGTGTAATGCATTCAAATCAAGGAATCTGAAATAACTTATTGATATTGTATGGGCCAACCACTAGAGAATCTGACATGTGCCCACCGTTCCAAATTAAATTTGCAAACTGGTTATAAGTATTTTGTGTGAGGTGAAGTGAATCCCAAAAGATATAATCTTTAGGGTTTTCACACAGTTTATATTCTTTCACAATTCTCTTCCCTCCACAGCTGAACACTCCTCTCAACTTCCCAGTTCCACAACATGCTTCTTCCCCTTCTTTAAACCCTTTTATTTATCACAAAAAGGGTATTGAGTTATCAGCATATATTATAATGGGCCATTTAAAGAAAAGCCAACAGAATTCACAAAGAGCCCACTCACCAAATGTAGAAGGGTTTTGCATTCTGAGTCTAAGGCTTTTGTTCATGTCAAAGAGGGAGAACTTGAAGCCCTTCACTTGTCTTTGCATCTTCAACAGGAGATCACTCAGAGCTTTGTTATGCATGTTTGCTAATCTTGAAGCATCTCTTAAGCAAGAATCACTCTTTGGTTGTAGTATTCGTAAAGCCGGAAAACAACCCAAGTCCGGCACATTCAAGAACCCAAATTTACGTCCTCCAATCTTGTATATATCCTGTTACAAAACAATATAAGGAATAAGTGAATGCAAACAAAAAATATGGTTTATATTATGACGATGATGATGATGATGATGAACTTACATGAATGAATGTAGTCAGATTACCAATGACAATGTCAACATGTTGAGACATTGAAATGGAAAGAGATTGATTGGTCAGGAAAAGGCTCGAGTAGTCATTGCTCCCAACGCTTATCAAATAGACAGCTCTTGAGATTCTCTTCTTGCTTTCTTCTTTACCAAATCTTGTCCTCCACAATCTCCCCACTTTCTTGTAGTGATCCAATTGTGTTCTCAAACTTATCACCTTACAATTATTAGGAATTGGTCACCACGTTGTACAACATAGAATAATACATCTTACCTAACCTTAATTTTTCAAAAACCTAATTGTCCTAAACAAGTAAGTGGGTACTACATTTTCTCTAATTAAATAATGATAAAAAGGTATAAAGCTTATATAGATTGTAAATTTATATCTAAATAAAGCATGTAAAAGACGATACAAAATAAATCGTCGGTAGGACCAAAAAAAAAAAAAAAACATTATAAAGAAGATTGTTCAATTAATTTAGCCACGATAATCGGGTCAAAACTCAACACCTCCATATGCAATCATTTAATCAACATATTTACTTATATAAAAATGAACTTCAATCAAATTTATATCTATTTATTCGATTCACTGCAAATACAAAAAAAAAAAAAAAAAAAAAAAAAAACATAAGAGAATTAGAATAGAATAAAAAGATTAGTGAGATGATTAACGTACCGAACCTTGGAACGTTTCTACAAGAGCACCAGCACCAGCAGACGCAAAGTTGACGCCGTAAAGCTTCTTTTGACTATTTCCCGGTTCCAAAAACGGCGGAATTAACGGCAAATTCGCATATTCCGCTACATTTTCGTCAATATTGTATATTTAAAATAAGACCACGAGCTAGCTGTTATAAGAATAATAATATACAAATATAATCTTCTCACCGATGAAATCGGAGATGAGACGACCGTCGGAGAATCTTCCGGTAGGGTTGCCAAAGAATGATTGACCATAAGGTGGAAAATTAGCTTGGTCAAGTGTTGTGGTGTTTATGTAATTGTTGTTTCCCGCATCCAAGAAAGAGTCTCCGAAGAGGAACAAGGCCGTCACATTATTCTCACCGTCGTGAGAATTTTTCGCTCCGACGAGAAAGATAACGTTAAAAGAGAAGAGAATTATGAAGATGAAGGAGAAGGAGAAGGAGATAGTTCTTCTTCTTCTGACTATCTCCATTAATGTTGACTCTCTCATTCACCACAAAATTCTAAGTGTGTACTTATAAACCATATATAGACCAAATCATTTGCTTTTCTATCTAACTTGTAGACATGTCGATTGTCGACAAGACTATGTATCTATTTATAATATAAAATTGTGTGTCCACACTTATGTAAAAAAGCCCTATACTATACAAAGACTTTATATATAAAAGTCAAATGTTTAAATTTTTTTTATTATTCTTAACCGTGAGATAATTACTTTCTTCACAATATGAGCAAAACCAAATTTTGTGTCATACGTTTAACTCTTATAACTCATGCATGCACCTTTAATGTTTAATTTGGATTACATTTAATTAGTGGCACTGTAACTAACTAACAACAGTAGTAATAATAGAAAAAGACTTAAAAGTAATTTTTTTTTAAAAACAGTAATAGAAAAGGAAGTTAGTTTTTTTTGTCTTCTACAATTTGTTAGAAAAGAAAAAAAAAAAAAAAAACCCTTCTGATAGAAAAATGAAAAAGATAAACAAATCTCACTCTTTTTGTTTTGAAAATTCACTATATTTATTTTACCTACAACCCATATAAATAAAGATCTATGTGTGTGTACATATTTCAGTAAAATTGTGTACTTTTATATATACAGATGGGTGAAAACGACCTAAAGATGAAGAACTGTCCAGAAGAGTTATTAATTTACTCTCTTCTTTTACTATATTTATTTCTTCTCTTATCAAAAAAATGGGTCACGAGAAAGATACAAACTCACCAGTTACCACTTGCAAAAAGAAAGTTCAACTTTTAGATTCTTCTGTCGTTTAACGTCGTCGTTTGGCTTCTTTTTCATTAAGATTCATTGTACGACAAAATAACCAAAGTGGCTCACTTCTCTAGGCAAATCAACTTTGATGATGTCCCACCGCTTTTTTCTCTCATCACAAAATTCACGATAACCGATCCTAGATTTTCGTCCGGTTTGGTCCCTCAACTTTCTTATGTTTGCCATTTCTCACAATAAGTAGCACAGAAGATTATTTGATTAAACAGAGATGAGAGAGGTTCAAACATGTTATGATGACGAACTTTAAAGAAGTTTTGGGTGGGGTACAAAGTAACACAAACGAATTCAAAGATTCACTAATAGTTCATAATATTATAAAACAAAAACTACCACAACACAACCCCTAATTAAGTTCTACTTAACTTCATCACACCCACAAGATAGAGAGGCTCTTTGGCTCTTGCAATGCAAACAAGCTTTCATACAGCAACTCCTGAGAGAGACAGAGACAGCAGAAGATTAGAAAGTTTTGGAAGTTGATAACGATGCGGGAAACTCACTAACAATGCAGCTTTATATACATGAGAATGGATCTCTTCAGAAGACTCCTCCAATCATGGAATGAATCTCATCGATGCTCCATAGATCCATAGGGTTTGCACCATTGTCCTGAGTCGCTACAGCATCCTCGTTGAGGAAATCCAGCGAAGTGTCCCACTCAATGTTGTTGTTACACGGTGTCTCGAAATCCATGGACTTGAGCTTCTTAGCTGGATTGGCTTCTTCAAAGAATAGAGCTTGGTTGTTGTTGATAAGGGCAGAAGAGATGTCAGGAGTAATTGGAGCTTGATCGCTCCAACCAAACTCAGAACAATCGAACGAATTACTACCCTGGTCTGAGCTGAAATACTGATAACCATTACATCCAGCATCAATGGTGTTAGCCAAGCCAAACTGATTGTTGTTGTTGTTGTTCACTTGGTGTTTCTCCTCCACGAAACACATATCCTCAAAAGACTTGTTGTTGACGTTCTGAACCAAAGCTGGACTTGGACTTGGGTTAGGTTTAGCCACAGGTTTCTGAAGACTAGCCTTGGCAGCAGAGCGTTTCTGAGGGTTCTCCTCAGGGAAATTAACCTTAGCTTTAGATCCACGGATTCTGCGTGCAGCAGCATCGTAAGCTCTTGCAGCTTCCTCAGCGGTCTTGAACGTTCCAAGCCAAATTCTAGCACCTTCTCTTGGATCACGGATCTCAGCAGCCCATTTTCCCCAAGGACGTTGCCTTATCCCTCGGTACTGATTCTTCCTCTTCCTCTTTCCAGATTTCTCAGCTTCCCCACCAGCAACCTTCTTCCCAAAAGCTGAACCTAGTAGTGCGTATAAAATAACAACAAAATCAAAAGAGATCTTATATGACTCATCAAATCAACAGACTCAAACCAGTTTCAATCACACAAATCAAAGCCCTCATAACCCCAAACAAACATCACTCAAAATCATATTCATAAATATGTATGTATCCAAAGAACAACGAATCAAGCTTCACACAGCAACTCAAAATCAAAGTTTAGCTCATAAAACAACAAGGTCAAGCTAATTTCTTAAGAGATGAGAACTCACAAGTTTCAATTTCACACCAAATCATTCATATCTGAAACAGTACCGAGCTAATTTGATTCGAAACCTAATTCACACCAAACCCCCAAATATGTTTACCTTCGGCGGCAGTAGCAGCAGAGGAGACGGCGGGTTTCGGAGTCGCGCCGAAAACAAATGGTTTCACGTCGGCGAAAACATCACCGACATCGAAATCATCATCATCATCATCGCAATCGATAGAAGAGTCATCTTTGAAACCTTGGAAATCAGCTTCGAACTCATCGTCAAGATCGAAGAAGTTCGAACGCTTCTTCGAGCTTTTCTTCGCTGCTTTGGCACTCTTCTTCAGATCCGGCCAGATAAACTCGCTAGTAACACGGCGAGACCTCGGCGGTGGAATGAAATCGGAGATAATAGCTCCTCCACACATGGCGGGTGTGACTCTTCAGGGTGTTAAATGATCAGAAATAGAATCTTACAGGCCAAAATATAAATTAATTGAACTTTCGGGTTTGTTTTACTCTCTCTCTCTTCAACGGCTTTGCTTAGGCTTTGTTCTTGAGAAAGGGAAGAGAAGGGCCTTTTAGCGCAAGAAAAAGATGAGGCGAGTATGATGGTAATTTTACTGTAATACCCTTAACTTGATGTACTATTTACGGTACTACCCTACTTTATGTTTATTTTCTTCAGATTTTAATGCATGAATCATGATTTTAGTCATTTAATTATGGTTAGTTGCAGTAAATATGATTAAATTTGGTCAGATTTGACTGATAGGAGACAAAAAGCAGAGTCCAAACAATTTTTTACCTAACGTTTGTTGATTTTTTTCATACGGTCTATTTTCTTTTTTACTTTTTTTTTTTTTTTTAACAATTTAAGTCATATAACACTTTGATTTAAGTTTGAATATAAGGAAGTCAATCCGATCTTTTGATCGGTTATTTTGAAACAAAATTTATTTTTCTGTACCATTTTTGTAATGATAACTAAACAGTAAGTAATCTAATAATTAGTTTATTACCACACAAAAAAAAAAAAAAAACGATAGGTAATCAAATGATTCAAAATAATGAAAAAGATATGGCACTGAAGTACTTGTTTGACTGGTATGTCATGGTACAACTAGTTTACTCTATTTTAAGTAACTATTTGTCCAAAACAAATAAAAATCTTTATTTTAAACATCTCATATACATTAGCAGTAATCATACTTGGTTGTTCATCTACTTAGGTAATTTGAAAACTAAAAGTTTTAGTGGGGGTTATTGGTTTAAGATTTGAATAGAGTTTTAAAAATTTTAAATATTATGTAGAATCTGTTGTTATTAGATCAAGATTTTGTTAAATTTTGTTAAACTTTAGTGTTATTAGTTTGTAATTTATAAAAAATCATTTAAAATCTTAACAAATCGGGTTATTGGATTCAGACTTTTATAAAGTCATTAAAAGTTTTGTGCTATTCAATTAAAACAAAAGAATGTAGGATTGTTAATGAGTTCAATTATTATGTTATTGGTTCATGATTTAAACACTTTCTTTACAAAATAATATCATGGAAAGTATCATAAAAATACATGGATTGTTTGGAGGACTTTATAAGATTTTAGAAAACTAATCAACAAAACTCTCTAATAACAATCTTTCACTTATTCATTTTTTATGATTTTTTTGAACTCTTCAAAAATCTTCATGAATCTCAAACCAATACCACTCTCATAAACTATAACTGAATATATAAACGGATTATTGAAAAAGTTTAAATATATCTACAACAATAAATAATTTATGAGATTACTTTTGAAAAATAAATGACGACTTCGCGGTGAATGTAATTTTCATTACACGACAGGGACCATTAATACTTCTTCTGTGTAAGGCAAGGCTAAAATAGTAACACGACAACCACATTTACGAATCTACGTGTGCAAGGACACGTACTATATTCTTGAAGCTTTTCGAAGCAAGTTGAGTTTTTGTCGTTTCATGACAAAAAAAAAAAAACTATTCTTTGTCGTTTTCTTATATCTAGTTGGATGCTCGCATTTCCAAATCAATTAATTTTCATAAAACTCAACTTAATTTTTCCTTAATAATATCGTTTACTCAAATTAAGTTTGTTAGGTTCCAATTATTAGGTAATATTCGGTATAAAACTGAACCTATTTTATTAGTTTTTTTTTGGGTGGAATATAATTTTATGATTTCAAAAATTTTAAGTTATGTATAAACAATTGTTAGAAATTCAGTTAAGTTTTCTCATATTTTATCAATTTCAGTCTGATAGGTGTATAGCTGTAGTACTACCAATATATAAACAAGTGGATTGTTATATTTTATACGAAAAAGTACATTCATGTATATATAATTTATATTAGAAACACAAAGACAGACTAATAAAGGAGGTATAGGGGTCCGAATATTTTTTTCTCCTGATTGAGACAAGTTCCTAAATTAGCTTATCTCAACGATCATTTCATTCATGGACAAATTATTTGTTTCACTGTTTTGACTTTTAAGAAAGTGGAAGTAATCATGCATGTATACAACAAACAAGTATTTTACTTGATTCGGAATTACACATTTATACCAACTTTTTTTCGTCTTTATAGATAGATATAAACCTTTTCTTTTTGTTTATTTTTTAACCATATCTATACACCTTATTATATAAGCAAAAGAAGAATCCCATTATTTTGAAACCAATTCGAATTCTGAAATCTGATAATTCTAAATCAAACTTGCATACAAAGTGAACTTATTATATTCTTTTTGGGCCCTATAGCTCATCATCTAGGGTTGTGGCTTGTGGGGGGGCTTAACAGCACTTGCATTTAGTTTAACTTATTGTCCTTTATTAATTGGGCCGAGACGACGAACCTGTTTATTTTTACTCTCACGCTATAAATAAAGAGCTTAGTTGACGAGGACCAAAAAAAAGAAACAGTAATAATAATTGCAGTATTTTAATACTATAAAAATAGCATGAAGTACACTTATATTTATATAAGTAGGCCACACGACGAAATAAAATAATATTCGGATATTCCACACGTGATTAAATGAGTTGTTCATATCTTCGACCAAAACGAGTGTCTCTATGTCCATACACCAAAATATCTTAAAGAGTAAGAAAAAAACAAATCGAATCATTTATTTTTCAGAAAGATTTTCCCACTTTTAATTATTTTTTTATCCAGTTCATATCCGTCATGCCAAGATCCAATCTAAATATTACTATGTTTTTTTTCGCATAAATCAATGTTTAGTTGTGATTATCTATTTTATATTACACTTTGCCTTTTGGATAAGATTGTCTCACTAACATTAATCTATCTCTTTATTATTTATTTGGTGAACAACTACATTAATAATCTACCAAATTAATGAGGATTTTCAGTAATTATCCCACCTGAGATTTACCACATTAACAAATCCAATTAAACATTTTTGTAGAGTGACAACTGAGATACAATCAAATCAACAGATCTCTTTCTTTTACACGCCAAGAGCGTACATCTCCGCACCAAGTATTGTTTGTAAACGATTTTCCTACAATTGGTTCGTCTGAGCTGATCTCTTGTTGACAAAAAAAAAAAAAAAATCTATATTCTTTTAATAAAAAACAAACAAATATATATATTTAATCTAGAATTAGTGATTTGCTTCAAATCAAGCCTCAAGGGACAATAAATAATTGGCGTCGTGGCTGGAGATCATTAAACAGATTCCGAGACTCGCTTGTGCCGGCGCCGGAGTTACAGCGTCTGTAAGAAGCCAACATCATCTTCGTCGAAGCTTCTAATTCTTTTCTATCATCAATCAATATCTGACTTTCTCTGCACTCTTTGCTACAAAATCCCAAATCTCCTCTGTTTTATAACCAAAAACCAAAAATAATTTGAGAAACAAGAACACATCTTTTGTTTTTTTGAAGAATATGTATCATAAATTTTAAAACCGTACCTGTACATGTAGACATCTTTGTCTTGTGGGAGGTGTTTCATGCAGAGATGACATGTTTTGAGGAAACAAAGCTCCGAGATGTTTGGATTAGATCGGTTTAGTTTCAGTGAAGATTTGATCACTATGTTCCTAAGTCTTTCCTTTGAATCTCTTGTCACAAGCTGCAATCCAACTGAGACTTTAGTCATTCTCTCTAGATAATCTTTAGGATTTGAATATCTGAGTAGAGAGAAAAAAAAAAGATAGAGATGAAGAAGTCGAAGTCGAATGGTTGGTTTTGGGAATATATAAAAGTAAGTAGTTGATACTGTTTCACTGTATTGGTTGTGGAGTGATGTGTCTTTATGTCTCAATTTAAATGTGGGGTTTGACCTTTTTTCGACATTGGCCAATTTCTTGTCGGAAATTACCACTTTTGCTATTCACATACATGAGAAAGTAACCATAAACTCATACTGTATGTTAGATGAATAGTAGTAATTGTGTATATGGTAAAATTCCAAGAAAGAACGTACTAATCTTATTTGTTTTGTTTAAAAACGTGGGATATTTAAGTGGCCAAAAAGTGTGGCCGGTGTTTTATTAATCTCACAAGTCACAACGTTAGCCGTTAGATCCAAAAGTTAGCTTTATTACAATATTCAATCAGAGTTTACTTGGACCCAGTGTCTAAATAATGTAAGAAGTTACCATCCATCTTTTAATTCAATCACATTTCTCATGCTTTCATTTTCTAAACATCATATCATCATATACTATATTATATAGGTCATCCATCACTTCACCACAATAATTTCAACTTTTCAATATCAATTCAATCGTATGATGATAAATATCAGGAAAAATGATTAAATGTTTTGTTAACTATGTGAACTATTGTCATCACATAAGGACATCCATAAACAAACATATGTTATGTCTACAACACTATAAACATTCGAGGTTAGTCAGAATCTGGCGTTGACCGGTATTAACCAATATTTACCAGCGTTAAAAAAATATTTTTTTTCCTAATAATAATAATTTTTTGTTTTTATGTATTTTTGAAAATACAAAATTAAAAATGATATTTAAATAGAAAGAGTATAAATTTGTTATTGTTTATGAAAAAATCTACATCAAATTTTGGTGGTATAGTTTTATTATATTATTTTTAGTATATTTTCTGTATTAAGAAACAGACAATTCGTGGGTTCACCCTTACGGGCGAACCTCTCTTATTCATCCCCTTTAAATTAAGGAAACAAATCTTAATTAAAGAAACAAAATATGTTGATCAATCAATTTTAAACTTGTTAATTTAAATATTATATTACAGTTTTTAATTATCACAGCTAAAACCCTAACCATTTATTATAAACTCAAACAGACATATAATTTTGTTTACTTATAAAATCTAAATCCTAAACACTCTTTTATAAATCCAAACAGGCATATAATTTTATTTAATAGTAAAATTCAAACCCTAACACTCTTTTGTAAACCCAAACTGACATAATTTTATCAATAAAATATTTCTTTTTAAAAATACGACATGAAATGCCATATTATTGTATTCTGATTTGTTAATTAAAAAGGATGAACGAGAGTTATTCACCCCTAGGCTTAACAAAATTAGAAACTTTATATACCACAAAATTTTTTTCATGTTATTTTTATTTTTATTTTGGTAAATAATTTTCTTGTATTTTTTTGTTGTTATATGTTGTTTTTGTCAATTATACAAATTATTTATCTTTTTATTTATTTATCAAAATTACATAAAAACAAAATCATTATTATTTTTAGAAAAAAAAAATATTTTTTTGAATATTTTTTCTGGTCAACGCCGGTCAATACTGGTCAACGTCGGTCAACTCTGGTCAATGCCGAATTCCGGTAGACCTCGGAATGTTTATGGTGTTGTACACATAACCTATGTTTGTTTATGGATGTCCTTATGTGATGACAATAGTTCGCGTAGTTAACAAGACATTTATATTGTTTGTATGTGTGGCTATGTGTTGGCAAATACTACAAGTAGCCGGCAATCATTTTTCCTAAATATCACCCCTTTTTTTGTACCAAACATTTGAAAATGTTGAGAGAATATATTAATAATAAATTAAAACAAATACTAAAAATAATTCAAACAATAATAGATATGATGCAATATGATAAAAACTTATAATTCATTTCCAATTGAAGAAAAAAAAATACATATAAACTTTGACATGGTTGTGAGTTGGCATATAGCTCACTTAGTGATGTATCCTTCAGAATGTATTTGCTACTTAAGTTCTATAATAGTCATTAGTCAGTAATGTTTTTAAAGCTGGTTAGTTATCATGTACACCATACACTTTTTATAAACCTGATTACAAATCAAGGAATCAATAACAAGAAATGATCATACTATATATTGAAACTTGGAAGGTAAATTTTGAGTAAAGATTACATGTAACATAGATATCTCTACTACCTAAAAAAAATGAGAGTTTTCAGACCAGCGTTAGCAAGAAGAATAAGACAGCTTTACTTACAAGTAAAGCTGAATTAGCTCATCACTTACTACAGATGGAGTGAGAACACCAAGATCAGTGAAGAGCAGAGTCAAGTACTGAGGAGGAGTGTAGTCCCTTGCAGATCTTTCTACCTCAACCTTAGGAGGAACAGGAACATTGAAATCAATAGGTCGCAAGGCCGGTTCTAAGTCCTTTTGATCCAACGGATAGAGCCGTGCAAACTGTGCAGCCGTTGCAAGAAAAGAACAAAGAGGATGATGAATCATTGATGTTTCTGGAAGCACATTGGAAAGATTTATAAAGTTTGAGTGGTTACCTTGTAACTCTCTGCAGCTACATAGACTGGTTTGTTCATACTGTGTGCAACGAGGGCGATTTGGTAAGTTCCCATCATGTTAATTATCCCGCCACTTTCAACTACTCCGTCAGCTCCAACAAACACCATGTCTACTTCATCCATGCTATAGGCCACAGCTGAATCTATCAGAAGCTTCACTGGAATATCAAGCTTTGCAAGCTCTTTAGCTAACAGGACACCTGTTTTATCTGGCCTTCCCTCTGGAGTTTGTTTCCATGGGTGCCACGGAAATATGATTGTCAGTTAAGAAATTTAGAATGAGACGACCAGAAAATAACGGACACGATTGATCTCAGAGTTCTAAGAAAAACACCTGTGCACAAAACTCTAAAGAGTTTCTTGTTTTGCGCTGATGTCTTTAGTATTTCAAATACAACTCTGGAGAATCCATGGACCAGTATAGTACACCCATCAAATATGAAATCTTGACTAAGAATTGCGATTATCCTTCGAGCCTGCAAAAATGCAATTCTTGTTTAAACTCTTCTTCTACTTTTTCATCTGTGCATGCAATTTCCATTCCAAGAAAACAACTGACCTTGCAAGATATTTCCCCAAATTTCTCAGCACGTCCAAGCACGCGGGATTTTGCAGAGTTGAAGTCTTCAAATTCCAAAGCAGACGTTCGAGTCACATAGCGCATGAATAGATCACATCCGGCTGTTAAGGATATAGACGTTGTGTCCCATGCCTGAAACATGAAGACAACCTTACATTTTAGAGTTCTACATCAAAATAACTGAAAGCTACTCAAATAATAACACCTGACACTCAGAACTAACGAAATCCATCAATCCCCCCATCTCCATAGACAGAATATTTTAAAACCATAAACACACCATCCCAAAAGATAAAACTTTCAACCTATCTTTCTCTTTAGAGCCACCAGAGAGTCTTAACTATCAAGTAATTCGCAGATTGCAGAAATTCCAAGTACATGTCAGAACTCTTCAAGTTAATGCAAGGCCATGATCAAATCTACCATTTACGCCACAAGCTAAACCTAAATTATCTCAAAATAATCAATGCTAAGTTGCAAACTAATAGCATTTTCTTCAAAAACTGAATGCTACAAGATGAGCAGGACTCAAATATACCATCTGACACTCAAAACTAACGAAACCACCAGTCGCTTAGTTTCAACTAAAACAGAATATTTCAAAGAAATCTAGCATCACAGAAGAAGCAAAGGATAAGCAGAAGCACACCATCAAGATATCCGGAAAGATAGAACTTTCAACCTATCTTTCACTTTAGAGCTAGTAGAGTGTCATAACGATCAAGAAACTCGCAGAATGGAGAAATTACTCAGACATATATATGTTCACAACGGTACAAGGTCAATGCAGTGTCAACCATTTACCCACAAGCTAAACCTAAGTTCTCGTCAAAATTAATCTATTCTAAGTTGCAAAACTAATAGCATGTTCTTTAAAGATGCTACTTATCATTCAGAAATTACTACGCTCACAAGTTCACAACAAGCAACCTAAGTTATTGTCAGGGCATGAAGCAAAGAAAACTGAATTACTCAATGCTACGTAGCATATCAATCAAAGATTGAATCCAGGACGAATAAGCAATACCAACACCAAGTAATTCAAAATTTTTAAAACCCAAAACTCCCAAACAGAGAAGAAAGACTATTACTTTCAAAGTATCAGAAGCTTTCTTGAGTTCAATTTCAAGCTCCATCATAGTAGTCGCTTCACTAGACCTAATAACAGCCGCAAGAGCACGAATCGCCGCAACAGCCTCCGCCAAATCAGGCTGCTGTCTCCAACTATTAAACTCCTCAATCACGCTAAAGGGTCTTCCCGAAACTGGAGAAACAGAGCAATCATGATCAGGGTAACGACGAACCGCAGCTTGTGCCTGTTCCAGCCACTCGCTAGTCACGATCCCATGATGCGCCGCTCTGGTTTGGTAATAAGCCGAAATAGGATTAGGGTTAGGGTTTTCATCCGCCATTGAAGCAGATGGTGGAGGAGGAGAGTCTATTGAATGAGTTATAGAAATGGGTTTGTTGTTCAGATGCTTATCGAGGATGAACGAAGCCGAGCTTCTCCACATTTTGGTGAATTCTTCAAAAAAATCCCAATTTCAAGGTAGAGGCTTTAGAGGTTTATGCCTGTAATGACGTTTTGATTAGCTTAAAAGAAGCTAAACTGTAATTAACAAAGATATTAACATCTGCCTCCTTATATATTTGTATATTTTCATTTACTACCCTAAACTTTACAAAATAGTTCAATATCACCCAAAAAATGATCACAATTTACATTTGAGAAGACTATACGCTATGACAATACCCATTATTAAAGAATGATCAACTTGTGGCTCCACAATCATTGTTAACACGTCTTTTCCAAGATCCAAACCTTTGATATCCGATTGTTTCTTTTTAACTTGTGCCATTTGTCTTCCTGATCCATCCTCGATTGTGAAATCCGATCTGCGGTTTACAATCTTATAACAAGATTGTTGTTGATCACCATCAGTTTGTCGTGACCCCATGACAACATTGTATGATGAAGATGAATCTCTTGGTGAAATCTTGAAGTTCTTGCTTAGTTGAAATCTTGTCCCGGTTGGGTTATATCCTTCCCAAGATTTGAATAATCTCAATTTCTATAACCAAGAAAAGAAAGAGTTTATTAACACAAAGTAATACAAAATTTATAAGACACATAAATAAAATGGAATGTTTTGTTTTATTTACCTTTTGACGTAACGTAAACAAGACTTTTCCGTATAAATCCATAAGGTAAACTTCTCTGCAACTCTTGGAGTTGTAATTATCCACTCGATAGATTAAGCTTCCTTTGGAATCATAAACTGTGCAGCCTTTGCTATGGAACACAAGAGACCTCATCCAAATTGTGAAACTCTCTTTATCCGTCGTCAAGTACGGTGAAATCTTGTCCTTTCCGACGTCAGAAGCCTCCGGAAATGCCTTGTCATCAGGATGAATCTTCACCATGTTCTTCGCTGAAAAATTCCGGTTAATTGGAACTTTGGTCTCGATCGTTCGACTGTTTATTTGCATATATTGGAAAACTTTATGATTGGCATTGAATAATGGTATGTCTTCTTCGACATTTATACGATCTAGTCGTAGTAGTAATGAAGTTTCTTGAGTGTATCATGACTCATTAGAAAATATATATACGAAGGTCTTCATCCACATGTTCAATGTGAGATACCAAATAAAAATAACAGAGAAAATCATATAGCGATAACATGTATGGTCCTCTCCTTCTTATTAAACAACAAAAAACAAATGTATGGTCCTTTTTGTTTGTTAACACATGTATGGTCGTTGTAACGTGACTAATGTGATCGTGAGATTCGAATCATAGAAAGAAAGCATACATAAAAATGCTCATACAATATATAATAAGATAAGTTCAATTATTAGTTGATAGGCTTAGAATCAGTCTTCGGTTGTGGTCCATTGTATTTGTGTTCTATCCGTTGTCAAATGATGACAGTTTATCGGAATGATACTGCACAAAAGAATGTTTTTGACAAGCAGATTAACTGTAAGACGTTCTATATATTGTTTTTGTTTATATTTGTAAAAATTATGGTCTTTTTTTATATATTTGCAAATAATTTTGAGATCATTTATTTTATCTCCTAGAGCTCTAGAAATTAAATAATTGATTTACATACTCAAAATAATTGTCAGATTTTGTGTTTGTGTGTTTTAATGTGTTTAAAAATGGAGATGTAAGAAATTACTATTATATGTTGTTGTCATTTAAAATTAGGTATGTTCATTTCAGATATCATAACATTAAAAAAAAAAAAAAGCACATAAGAATGAAGAACAAGTAAATTGGATAACTAAAAAATATTATCTGCATATTTTCGATGAAATAGGGGACGAAATTTTGGGTAATGGAACGAGTTCAGAAAAATTGAGCAGCTAAAATTATCATCCAAACTCTCAGCATAAATAAATTAAAAGTTATCTAACTTTTTATTGATTTGTAAAAAAAATATTTAAAATAATACATATATTTTTGTCCTATAAACATGTTCATAAATATTTTTAAATACATAATTCATTGAAAAATAAAAATCGAGTATGGGATGGAAAGTAACAAAAGTTCAGAACGGATACGAACCCATCCGAAATGGACAAGTCCATATAAAACCTGAAATAAGATAATCTGAGCCCATGTTCGTTAATAAATTCGTATGATGATAATTTTCATTATATTTTCATGCACTCGTACTTCTTCCAAGAGAAGAGTCCATGACCATTCTACCTTATCTTCTTCACCAATTCCAATTATTTATGCTTCCTTAAGTACCATCCAAATTTGTTTATTTCAGTTTGACATATTCGATAGTTTAATACAAGAATGTTTGCTTATTACTCAGCTAGTTAAAGTTATTGTTTACATACAAGTGACTTATTTGTGGGATTGGTACGTTACGTATACTAGTATTTTTTTTGTTTTTTTTGAATGTGAATACTAGTATTATTAACATACATGATACATCCCTACACTTATGACGAAAAAGGGTCTTCATGCATGCGAAAGGAGAAACGGAGTAATCATGGTCAGGATAACGACGAGCCTCTTGAAACTAGCTCTGATATCATGAAATTATTTATATTTCTCTCAGACTACTCAGTGTACTTGCATATATATAGAGAGAGTAATTAGTGTTATAATTCTGTATCTCTCTAAGATACCTTAAGTGAGATCTAAGCAAATGGAACAGAATTAACATATTTCATATTCTATCAATCGAGGATGAACGATGCCGAGCTTCTCATTTTAAGCCAGAGACTTTAGGTTTATGGCAACGTTTAACTTTAATAATATTACCTGATATTAAAGTTGCACTCTCACCCATATAATTATCACAATTTACATTTGGTAAGACTATAAGCTATAACAATACCCATTATTAAAGAGTGGTCTACTTGTGGCTCCACCATCATTGTTAAAACATCTTTTCCAAGATCCATACCACTAATATCGGACTGCTTATTTTTAACTTCTGCTATTACCCTTCCGGTTCCATCCTTGATTGCAAAAACCGATCCGCGGTTTACAATCTTATACCAAGATTGTTGATCACCATCAGCTATGCGCGATCCCATTACAACTTTGTAAGACGAAGATGAATCTCTTGGTAATATCTTGAAATTCTTTCTTAGTCGAAATCTTGTCGTCCCGGTTGAGTTATATCCTTCCCAAGATTTGAATAAACCCAATTTCTATATACAAATAACAAAAAGTGACTCTCAAAGTAGGATAAAATAAAATAAAATAAACTTATAATTTCTTATAAAAACATTGATGAAATGTTGATTATATTTACCTTATGACGTAAAGTAAACAAAACTTTGCCGCATAAATCCATAAAGTAGACTTCATTACCGCAAGTCTTGGAGTTATAGTTATCCACTCGATAGATTAAGTTTCCTTTGGAATCAAACACCGTGCAGCCTTTGCTATGGAACACCAAAGACTTCATCCAAATCGTGAAACTCTCTTGCTCCTTCGTTAAATACATAATATTCTTGACTTCTACTACAACCGAATCCACGGGAAAGGCCAGGTGAGGGTAAACCTTCACCATGGCTTTCACCGGAGAAATCGGATTGTATATCTCCATATATTGAAAAACTTTATGTTTGGCACTGATAGATATTATAGTTATAGCTTCTTCGTATTTATAGCTTCAACTAGTAATATATATAATTCAGTTTATGGTGTATCATGAAAAACAAATATATTAATAGGAAGGTCTTCATCCACATGTTGAATATGTGAGATAAGAGTTCATGTAACATATCTTAATTATTTTTAACACGTACAGACACGTAAATTAAGGTCGTTGTCACGTGTGAGATTCGTATATTAGAGTATATAATATATCATGCACATTCAATATGTATACCAAATAGAGAGAGATTCATTTATTAGTTTATATGCTTAGAATTGGTCTTCGATTTCGGTTCATTGCATTTGCATTCTCTTTGCTAGTAAATGCTGTCAAAATGATACTGCACAAGAACAAGTTCTACAGGATACCCATTGGCCCCACGTTCCCAACGATGCTGCCAATCTAGGGAGACAATTCATCACGTCCTCTTCACAACTGGCCACATACTTTGGCTCCAACCTCCCGCTATATCATGTTCAAATTAACCACACTTGTTGTAACCTAGAAGACAATGTCGAATTGTTGCTTTCGCCTTTTTGGCTTATCTGATCTCCTTGTATATCAAGATATATATGACTTGATTTTTCAATATATAAATATCTGCTAGCTAGCGCGCGGATGTAAGAAAGGCACGAGACGATGTAAAAGAGCTGACAAATGTGAATATTCCAGAAGATAAGACTTAAAACGATCTTGAACATTATAACGAATCGGGCAATTATACCACTTGGCACCACTCTTCTAATGGAAGGTAATTTCAAAGGAGCAAATGCTTCGATGGGTTCATGTTGGATATACTTGAGACGAGTCGGCTGTCTTTATGCATGTTTACAAGAAATACATCTATTGGGAAGAGCGTGAATGCTCTTGATGGTGAAGGTTTTAGTATTCTTCACGCATTATAGAGCCTTTGGTACTGTCGTGGAAGTGGAATCCTTTGGATCGTCATGGAAGGTGGCTCCCAACGACTTGTTGAATTTACTCAGAGGTTGACGAAAAGACACATATATGTCAAACTTGAATTAGGGTGGGGGAGATGCATCAAACTGGATCATATTTTTGCATCCTATCAAATTACACTATCCTAACTAACCCTATCATATTTACCCACAAGAAATACATCTAATTTTGTGTAAATTAGGGTGGAGGAGATGCATCAAACTGGATCATATTTTTGCAGCTAGTTAGGATTGATTCTTAAAAATGACAAAATTAGCACAAAGTTTTATTTTACTCAAAGTAGCAAAAACGATTGAGCTAATTTGGCTCAATCGTTTGGGCTTTAGCTAACAAAAACTAAAGCCCAGTTTTATTTTACTCAAAAATATTTCAAAACCCACGATATCGAAATCGACTTCTTTTTCATCTCCTTCCGTCGCCTCATTCCAAAAAGGATCTGATACGGTGGTTACCGGAGGCTCGCCGCTTTACCGACCTATCTCCTCGCTGTATGTTGTCGCTGTTGTTGTCCCGCCGTTCCGTGCTATCAACCGTTTGATTCGCGTCGCCGTATAAACCATCTTCTCAGTTTCCTCTTCGCAACAAAAACCCAAAACGCTTCATCTCTTCTTCTCGTCGTGGTTAGAAATTAAAAGGTAACCACCATTATCTCAACATATTTTGATTTGCGGTTCTTTTTGGCTGTGTTTATGTGTGTTTAATTTTTTTTTTTTTTAAACCTAAATCAATTGGATGCAATTTTGATAGGGTTGTGTGATTATGTGTTTGATTTCGTGTAAATTGATAGGGTTAGTGATCAAAGCAATCGAATTTCAAATCGTATTATATTTCTTGACTTTATTTATGTCTAATTTTGATTTTCTTAAACCCTAAATCAATTTGATGGAAAATTAAGTAAGATTCATGTAGGTTAAAATTCAATTCTTGTTGTTTTTGAGTTTTAAAAGGGGATAGGGCAAGCAATACAGCCGTTTCTCTCTGGAACAACCTTCACGACTTCTCTTCCCGGCGGCGTCGAATCAGATCGGCACCGCTGGGCCTTTGCTCTGCCACCGCCATCCCCTCCTCTATTTCCACGCTCTGTTCTGGACTGCTTTCGAACCCACCGGAGGTTCACCAAGTTACTCCGGCTTTGCTACAGCTTCAATTCCTCTTCCCCCCTTCAGCTCATCTGGTGGGTCGTCTTGGTGAGGTGATTCTCTCGAGACCCCAGCCTTTCGACGACAAATCTGAGATCTCGGAGTGCCCTATGGTTCCTGCTTGCCGTCTATCTTACCGGATCCACTCTAAGTCATTTTTATCACCTCCTGTCTCCTTGGGTTCATCCCCAATCACCAAGTGTTCAACTTGGTTGATGTCGGAAGGGAGCTCTGTCTTGACGCCGGATCTGAGCGAGATAATGCTGCTCTTAATCTCATCGATCTGCCATTTCACCCGCTGCAGTTTGAATCCACAAACCAAACCAGAATTATTTCTTCTCTGTCTTCTTGATCCAGGTTTGAGCCCAAATCACACTTGAGAACTCTGGTAGATAGAGCTCCTCAACTTGTTTTTGTTAAGTCTGAAGTTTTTTAGACCCCCTAGTAGAACATCGAGTACAACCCTTCCAGTTCCCTCTGCGTCTAGTTCTATTGGCCAAAGAAACTGTAATAGCGTTGCTAAAGCCTCTATAGTTTGGGTAGTTCTCCATCCTTATCAAGATCAACTTATTAGTATGTACCAAAAGCTCACTGAAACCCCTAAACGTTACCGTTACCACTTGGTTCTTGGTACTAACCTAGTGCTGCTTATAACGTCTCAAGCCAAAACCGAATACAGGCTTTGTGTGGGACTCCTTAACCTCCATGGCTTTGAGCTTCATGTGAGGGAGGACCCACCTGCCATGCTTCGAGTTTGCTTGCATCTCACTTGCCTTAACCTCAGAACAACCTTATCCCTCTACCCCTTTCAACCGTCATTAATGTGTAAGCTCGGAGTATTTCTATTTCAACAATGCAGTCTCGGCTACAAGTTTTGTGTGGGACTCCTTAACCTCCATGGCCAAGGGCTTCATGTGAGGGAGGACCCACCTGCTCTGTTACGACATTGTTTTTATCTCTTACGAGTCTTGGTAGCTTCACCACCTGTTAGGAGATTTGTGCCAGAATATCTACCAATCCTGGATCACTTGGTCTTGAATTTTCTCCTGTTGGCGAGAACCACATCCCTCAGTTCCCTATTGTACCTCTTTTCTCAACGCTCCAATGCAATTTTTGTAAGAGCCATTGTTGATCACCTGCTGATCAAACAAGTTGCGGAGCAAGACTTCAAAGGCACTTCCACCTTGGTCCCAACAGATCTTTCAAGCCTTGCAAGACTCCCAAAGATTTGCACCTCATTGGAAAACTCATGGAACTTTTATCTATCTATGCTTTGTAATCTTGTTAACCCTTTTTATTTCACTTTGTATGAATTCTCCTCTTTGAGGCTTTAAGATTAATGCAAAACATGTTTGACAAAAAAAAAAAAAAAAAAAGTTGTTTTTGAGTTTTTGATGTAGATTATTTCAGTTTTCGGGTCTAAGATTATATTCAACAGTTACCTCTCTAGATTAATTGTGATCTTTTGTTCCTATTTCACTTTGTTCTTATCTGTTTCCGTTTGTGTAATAGGCTTCTCCTATATACTTGGGTGGAAAACAAGTATACATTGAGGAAGGAAGTCCTAATCCAGAGCAAGTAAGTGTTCCTTTGAAGAAATTGTGTGATTATGTGTGATATTATGTGTTTTGCAGCTTCTGGTAACCCTATTCATCTCATTAGTGATAAAACAATCGAATTTCAAGTTGGTTTGTTGACAAGTTTACTCACATTCCCTCCATGGTTACTCCATTACTGCTTTCTCATATTTTTCGATCCCTTTAGCTCAATTAGGTTTGGTATACGGTTTCTAATTGCTAGAGTTTCAGTAATTAGTGAATGCATATGAATCCGTTTAGTGAAAGCATAATTTAGTCAGATGCTAGTTTTTTTTTTAAATTCATGAAAGCATCTATATAATTTAGGATCACTTTCCTGATATGACATGTGTTTCATCTTTACAGTCAGATGCTAGTTTTTTTTAAAGTTCATGAAAGCATCTATATAATTTAGGATCACTTTCCTGATATGATATGCGTTTCTTCACTTTCTTTTATATGTTGCAGGATATGGGTGATTCTTTCCCTATAGATATAAAGCTTCCTGAACTTTGTTTCAACATTGGAGAGGAACCAAGATCAGATGTGAAGATAAACCAATTTCCAAACTACGATGCCGTCACAAAAGTAAAAAGCATCCTCTCAGTTGCGGAGTATGAGAGGATCAAGAATTCGTTCCTGGGACCTATTTTGAAGGTTATGAACAGAGGACTGATTATGTCTGGAAAGATGGTGCACTGTTTTCTGAGCAGGAGTTTAAAGGTATCAAAGGAAAATGAACTATGGATGCATTTTGGAGGACAACCAATGAGATTCTCAATAAGAGAATTTCATATGGTCACTGGATTGAAATGCACTGAATGGGGAGCTAATGAAGATCAACGGCAGAATCGCTATGACTGGGCTAACATTGAAGATGCTCACACATATGAAGATCTTTTGGATATTCTACAAGAAACTAATCCAGAGGTACCAGATGAAAGATTCTCTCTTGCGATGGTGATCCTTATCGAATGCATCTTCTTTCAGAGGTACAAAGGTAACAAGCTTCCTGCAAAAAACCTTAAGAGAGCTCAGCATCTGGATGTCTTGGCTAATTATCCGTGGGGGAAAGATGCTTATAATATTCTGATTAAGTCAGTAAAGAAGAATGTCAAATTAAATCTGATGAAGCATAAATATGACTTACATGGATATCCGTTGGCACTGCACTTGTGGATTCTAGAGTCTGTTCCTATGTTAAAGTCATCTTTCAGCACATTGAGTGTAATTGAGCGACCATCAGCATATCTCTGTGAAAAATACATACGTACAGTTAATCCATCGATTGCTCAAGTGGAGAACATTGAAATATCAAACCATGTAAGTTATTCTCTTTAATTTAGGACTGAATCGTTTTAAAATATAATCACGATAGTAAGAAGAACTAATATCATTTTCAAATATTGATTGTGCGCAGCTCAAGGTTATTCACATATTACCATCAATACCCGATGATACAGAATATATAGTCTTCTTGGAAGACACTCCTGATCAAGATTTGAGTATGTTAACAGATGTTCTGAACAAGGGATACAAATTGACACTTGAAGACTGGAGAAAAAGAGCATTGGATGTTGGTGTATTGGAAGATATTGCTAGGAATTCTTACCATTTACGTAACAAGGAGACACTAAAGCCATCCTCTTCTGGAGAGTCACTAATGGAGAAGCTAGATAAACTTTACAACATGGTTACGGATAGGTTCAGAGATATCAATTGCCGGTTATCGAAAATAGAGGAGAGTCTGGGAAAATATAAACCTACCAATACAGACGATCAGGTAAAACATTTTTTTTTTATCAACTGGTAACCATTTTCGTTTTGTGTTGTAGGAGCAACACCAAGATAGTGGAATGTCTCCATTTGCCAGTTCTCCAACTACAAACCCTACATTCCCCAGTTCTCCAAGCGCTGAACAAAGTACAGATAATGTGACTCAAGTTTCTGACACTCAGATTCCTACGGAGGTAAGAATTTGTTTCTTACTTGTAAATTAAATTTGAGGGAAAGTAGTCTTAATTATGTACTAATGCTTCCTAAAAACGATTTGTATTTGCAGAATGGTGATGGGATCCATCCGACTAACAATCCTCCCACTGAACAATATACATGTGACTCTCAGATTCCTACGGAGGTAAGAATTTGTTTCTTACTTGTAAATTAAATTTTAGGTAAACTAGTCTTAATTATGTACTAATGCTTCCTAAAAACGATTTGTATTTGCAGAGTGGTGATGGGATCCGTCTGACTAACAATTCTCCCACTGAACAATATACATCTGAGACTCAGATTCCTAAGGAGGTAAGAATCTGTTTCTTATTTGTAGTTTGAATATTAGGGAAAGTATTCTTAATTATGCACTAAAGCTTCCTAAAAACATTTATATTTGCAGTATGATGATGGGATCCGACCATCTAACAGGTCTACCACTGAACAAAAAACAGTGCATGTGGCTCTGACTTCTGAGACTCAGATTACTAAGGAGGTAAGAATTCGTTTGGTACTTGTATTTTGAATGATAGGGGAAGTATTCTTAATCAATGTATTAAAAGCTTCTAATGTTTTTTTTTTCATATACAATTGCTGCAAGAAGTTGAAGTTAGGTATGAGAACAAAATGAGCAAAGGAAGAGTGAAGGCAATTCTTGAAAACGGAATCAGTGTTTTGATGGACAAATCAAAGTAAGAAGAATTTTTTGGAAAAGACCAAATTCGGTTCTTCGATAGAGAGAATGAAAGTGAACCAAATCCAGAAGTTTTAACTACTGAGGTAAATGAAATGATTCTTAAATTTTTTAAAAATATTCTAACACATTATATTGACAAGTGAAATAATTCATATCCAGTTCTTTACACCAAGGGAAAACCAAACGGAGGAGTTAACCCAATCGGAGGAGTTAACCGAAAAGCTCAATACCATCACTAATGAGATAACCCAGAAGCTCGATTCAGCTGTTGATGTAAGATTTATTATACAACTTTTTCCTGTGATTTAATTTTGTAGGAAAGTCTTCTTAAGCTAAAAAATGTTCTAAAACGTGGTTTGCTTGTAGGGTGATGAGGAGAACCTTCCTCAGGAAGGTGATGATGAAGAGAACCTTCCTCAGGAAGGTGATGATGAAGAGAACCTTCCTCAGGAAGGTGATGACGAAGAAGATGACAATCAAAGTCATCATGCGGATGAAGGTGAGAATCTAAATGATGGTTTTGATAAAGAAGAAGATCATGTACCATAAGGAGTGAGCCCAAATGATGGTGATGATGAAAAAGAAGACAAACAGAATCCACAAGACGAAGGACCATCATTTGATCTTAAATGTTTTAGTTCACCTGAGGGTCAATTTAATTCAGTTCTTGTTTGTTTTGTATATATCATTGCTGATTTTTGTAAAAAGTACAAAGAGGACATTCATAAACACGTTTCTTTGTTACATCTTTATTTCAGGAAAAAAAAAAAGAGAGAGCTGGATAAGAAAGATAAAATTGTTATTCCAAGAAAGAAGCAAAGAGTAGATGGTGATGGTGAGAAGCAAAAAGATGATTGTGGAGGTGAGAAGCATGTTCCAAGGCGAAACAATCGGCTCACAACTCCATCATTTTCAACCATTACTCCATATAAAGCACCAAGAAACCCTGCCACATCTGCTATTCATCCAATTTTCAACCCTTTCCTGTCTCCATCTTTCAATGATATTGAAGAATTGAATTCTTGGAAGAGCTCAAATATCAGAACAGGGTTAGTGTGACGTTTTAACAATTCTTGTCAACTTTAAAAATTAAGTTTTTATCCAAGTATAAGAGAATGTTTTTTGATTTAATTTACAAGTAAGAAACAAATTCTTACCTCCGTAGGAATCTGAGAGTCACATGTATATTGTTCACTGGGAGGATTGTTAGTCGGTTGGATCCCATCACCACTCTGCAAATACAAATCGTTTTTAGGAAGCATTAGTACATAATTAAGACTACTTTCCCTAAAATTTAATTTACAAGTAAGAAACATATTCTTATCTCTGTAGGAATCTGAGTGTCAGAAACTTGAGTCACATTATCTGTACTTTGTTCAGCGCTTGGAGAACTGGGGAATGTAGGGTTTGTAGTTGGAGAACTGGCAAATGGAGACATTTCACTATCTTGGTGTTGCTCCTACAACACAAAACAAAAACGGTTACCAGTTGATAAAGAGGAAGCTGGAAGTTGATAAAAAAAATGTTTTACCTAATCGTCTGTATTGGTAGGTTTATATTTTCCAAGACTCTCTTCTATTTTCGATAACCGACAATTGATATCTCTGAACCCATCCGTAACCATGTTGTAAAGTGTATCTAGCTTCTCCATTAGTGACTCTCCAGAAGAGGATGGCTTTATGTCTCCTTGTTACGTAATTGGTAAGAATTCCTAGCAATATCTTCCATCACTACACCAACATCCAATGCTCTTTTTCTCCAGTCTTCAAGTGTCAATTTGTATCCCTTGTTCAGTACATCTGTTAACATACTCAAATCTTGATCAGGAGTGTCTTCCAAGAAGACTGTATCTTCTGTATCATCGGGTATCGATGGTAATATGTGAATAACCTTGAGCTGCACACAATCAATATTTGAAAATGATATTAGTTCTTCTTACGATCGTGATTATATTTTAAAACGATTCAGTCCTAAATTAAAGAGAATAACTTACATGGTTTGATGCTTCAATGTTCTCCACTTAAGCAATCGATGGATTAACTGTACGTGTGTATTTTTCACAGAGATATGCTGATGGTCGCTCAATTACACTCAATGTGCTGAAAGATGACTTTAACATAGGAACAGACTCTAGAATTCACAAGTGCAGTGCCAACGGATATCCATGTAAGTCATATTTATGCTTCATCAGATTTAATTTGACATTCTTCTTTACTGACTTAATCAGAATATTATAAGCATCTTTCCCCCACGGATAATTAGCCAAGACATCCAGATGCTGAGCTCTCTTAAGGTTTTTTGCAGGAAGCTTGTTACCTTTGTACCTCTGAAAGAAGATGTATTCGATAAGGATCATCATCGCAAGAGAGAATCTTTCATCTGGTACCTCTGGATTAGTTTCTTGTAGAATATCCAAAAGATCTTCATATGTGTGAGCATCTTCAATGTTAGCCCAGTCATAGCGATTCTGCCGTTGATCTTCATTAGCTCCCCATTCAGTGCATTTCAATCCAATGACCATATGAAATTCTCTTATTGAGAATCTCATTGGTTGTCCTCCAAAATGCATCCATAGTTCACTTTTCTTTGATACCTTTAAACTCCTGCTCAGAAAACAGTGCACCATCTTCCCAGACATCATCAGTCCTCTGTTGATAACCTTCAAAATAGGTCCCAGGAACGAATTCTTGATCCTTTCATACTCTGCAACTGAGAGGATGCTTTTTTACTTTTGTGACGGCATCGTAGTTTGGAAACTGGTTTATCTTCACATCTGATCTTGGTTCCTCTCCAATGTTGAAACAAAGTTCAGGAAGCTTTATATCTATAGGGAAAGAATCACCCATATCCTGCAACATATAAAAGAAAGTGAAGAAACGCATATCATATCAGGAAAGTGATCCTAAATTATATAGATGCTTTCATGAACTTTAAAAAAAACTAGCATCTGACTGTAAAGATGAAACACATATCATATCAGGAAAGTGATCCTAAATTATATAGATGCTTTCATGAATTTTAAAAAAAAACTAGCATCTGACTAAATTATGCTTTCACTAAACGGATTCATATGCATACACTAATTACTGAAACTCTAGCAATTAGAAACCGTATACCAAACCTAACAGTGCTAAAGGGATAAAAAAAACATGAGAAAGCAGTAATGGAGTAACCATGGAGGGAATGTGAGTAAACTTGTCAACAAACCAACTTGAAATTCGATTGCTTTATCACTAATGAGATGAATAGGGTTACCGGAAGCTGCAAAACACATAATATCACACATAATCACACAATTTCTTCAAAGGAACACTTACTTGCTCTGGATTAGGACTTCCTTCCTCAATGTATACTTGTTTTCCACCCAAGTATATAGGAGAAGCCTATTACACAAAACGGAAACAGATAAGAACAAAGTGAAATAGGAACAAAAGATCACAATTAATCTAGTGAGGTAACTATTGAATATAATCTTAGACCTGAAAACTGAAATAATCTACAACAAAAACTCAAAAACAACAAGAATTGAATTTTAACCCACAAGAATCTTACTTAATTTTCCATCGAATTGATTTAGGGTTTAAGAAAATCTAAATTAGACATAAATAAAGTCAAGAAATATAATCCGATTTGAAATTCGATTGCTTTGATCACTAACCCTATCAATTTACACAAAATCAAACACATAATCACACAACCCTATCAAAATTGCATCCAATTGATTTAGGTTAAAAAAAAAAATCAAAATTAAACACACATAAACACAGCCAAAAAGAACCGCAAATCAAAATATGTTGAGATAATGGTGGTTACCTTTTAATTTCTAACCACGACGAGAAGAAGAGATGAAGCGTTTTGGGTTTTTGATGCGAAGAGGAAACTGAGAAGATGGTTTATACGGCGACGCGAATCAAACGGTTGATAGCACGGAACGGCGGGACAACAACAGCGACGACATACAGCGAGGAGATAGGTTGGTAAAGCGGCGAGCCTCCGGTAACCACCGTATCAGATCCTTTTTGGAACGAGGCGACAAAAGGAGATGAAGAAGAAGTCGATTTCGATATCGTGGGCTTTGAAATATTTTTGAGTAAAATAAAACTGGACTTTAGTTTTTGTTAGCCCAATCGTTTTTGCTAATTTGAGTAAAATAAAATTTTGTGCTAAATCTGTCATTTTTAAGAATCAATGCTAAATTTGGAACAAAAACTAAAATGTGTGCTATTTTTGTCAATTGCCCAGTATTAAAAAATGCTAGTTTTGGAACATTCAAGCGTGTGTGCTAGTTTTGGAACAAAAACTCAAATGTGTGCCATTCTAGGGTATTTCTCATAAAAAAATGGACTAGCACATTACTGTAGTTCTTAAAATTTGTTGTTTATTAATATTTCGAAATTGTGGTTTTGGTGTTTTTTTTTTTTCTAATCTAAACTTTTCATTGTGTATTAAGGTAAAAAACAAATATGATTTTTTCTTTAACTAAACATATATCTTACTTATTTAAAAATTCAATTTTATTGGATAATTTTAAAACTCTCAGTAATCTAGTTTCATATAAAATTTAGATATCATAAGGACTTAGCAATTAATATTTATTTGTTCACATATTAAAATTATAATAAAAAATAGCACAAAGTGTTAATTTGTTTGAAACATGTGAAAAGAAAAAAATGTTTGAAACATGTGAATTCACTCTATGGGCCTTTACAGTCTTTAATATAACTCATGGGCCTTAATATAACATTATGATTATAATCATTATATTATACGAATATAGAGATTTCACCAAATTATAGGAGACAGAGGAGCCACATCTTTTGATGCATTCGTACTTCTCCCAAGAGTGAAAGAGTCCATGAACCATGACCACTCTATGTACTACTCTGATTCTATACTCTACTATTATCTTCTTCACCTATTCCTCCAATTCTTTCTTCTTTGTAGATTACCATCCAAATCTATTTAGTTCACTCTGGTGTATCGTATAATAATAAGCCAGCATGATTTAACTCAATTTGTTAAAGTTCTTGTTTCTATAAACACGACAATAATTTTATTACTTATATAGCGGAACTGCTATTAGTATAATCTCATAAGCCCATGATTCTGTGTATATAATAAGATGATAAAACGATTAAAGTGATTATATTTTACATTCATTTTTCTTAGAGTCAAATATGAGTTTATATCAGTCTAATTACTTTAATCCGTTTTGCCAAAAAAAAAAAAAATTACTTTAATCCAAAATTTAAACAATCGGAAAAACTTACGTTGTTTTTACAATTAGTTCTTCTGGTTTGTTTGTTTGTTTAGCCATTCTATTATTTATTTATTTATTTTTTTAACACAAATTTTGTCATTTTATAGTGATTCAGATCAGAATCCAAAGAGTAGTATAAAACAACAACTTGAAAATGAAAGAACAAAAAATAAAGAATTAATGAAAATGTAAATGTGTACTCTATTACATGAAACTAGTACCCTTTAGACAAATGGTCTAGTCTGAGAAACTGGTCAAGCCTTTTTCCTTCTATAGACATCTACAACTTCTCTTTCATCACTCTTCCAAAAAAACAATATAACAACTCCATCAGATGCAGACAACAACTAAACCAAATTAAACCAACAGTAAGTAGTACTAGAATCAAAACAAAAGAGAGAAGAACTCCATGGACTTCACAAGAAACAGCAACAACAAGCTCCATCTCCAGACTCAGCTTCTGTTTCCTCCTAATATGGTAAAACAAAACAATGTATTTTGATTACATAAGTTCAAAAATATTTCTCTTTTCCTTGTGTTCTTGAACTTTGTTTGTTTTTTTTTGTTTCAGGAGAAAAACTCAAATGTTAGCACAAACCCATTTGCAGAAGACTCACTAATTACAAGCAGAATCAATCTAAAGGAAACTGCAGATTTCATCAAGTCACTACCAATTTCATCAAACCAAAGCAGTAGCAGCAGCAGTGAGATGGTAAACGAAAGAAGACCAAGTTTCTCATCACAAAAGAGCATTGGAGAAGGAAGAAGCAATGGACATAGAAGAGTGATGCTAATGGAGTCTCCTTGTACTCCAGGTAGAGGAGTCTTCAGTTTCAGTAGCAATGTCTCTGGTAGAAGAAGAAACTTCCCTTCTAAATGGATTGATGCTGAGAAATGGGTCACCACCACCTCTGGTCATGATTCTCCAGCACATTCCCTTAAAAGCACCCAATTTGATGGGTTTAAACACCAGGTTTTGTTCTCAATAAACATTTTTGGATAAAGTTTAAATCTTTAAACAAGAATGTATCAGTAAACTGAAATCAAGAAATGGTTTTTTTTTTGGGCAGGTGGAAGTTGTATACTCAGAAAAATCTAGAGTTACAGAAGAATGTTACAAAGGATCTGTCTCATTATCTCCACAAGATCTTATCCTTAAAGGTATACAAAAAGAAGAAACCTTTTTTAATAGAATCTTGAAAAGTTTTGATCTTTTTGATGAATTGAAAGTTAAAATTTGGATTTTTTGTTCTTTTAGATAAGTTAGCAAACGAAGTGCAACAGATTCTTCCATCAACGGAAGGGTTTATATTCAAAGATTCCAACAAGTTTCTCCGGTACGAGGAAGAAGCTCAAACTCAACACAGAGACATCGGAACAGAGATGACACCAGTCGGGAGTTTAGCGACTTCAAGATGTCACACTCCGTTCAAAAGCACGTCTCCGGCGAGACACAACACGCCTTCCCAACTGTCCGGTCCTTTGACGGAGACCAAGAACGTTATAGACATCTCAGAGTTCGCAGACAAGCTTAGACTCAGTGGGTCAACAGCGAGTCAGTATGGTAACTCGGTGACTAGTCACTGGAACTCGAGGGAAGAAGAAGAGGAAGAGATATCGAAGAGTTTAAGACATTTCGATATGGAGAGTGAGTTACGGAGAAGTGTCTCTGAATCTAAAGCTGTTTTGTGGGATGACGAAGACGACAAGATCAAGTTTTGTCAAAGGTATTAAACCAAAATCTTGATAAAATTATGTAAAAATCAAGAACTGAGTTTTTGGGTGAATTTTATTTTTAAAAAAAAAATTGAATATTTTTTGTAGGTACCAAAGAGAAGAAGCCAAAATCCAGGCATGGGTTAATCTCGAAAACGCGAAAGCCGAAGCTCAGTCCAGAAAACTTGAGGTATGTGTTACATGTATTTACGTATGTATTTTTTAGATTAGATACACTTTACTTTAGTTATACTCAACTCGTGTTCTAACTTCGAATGGATTTGTTGAGCCACGCGCCAAGATTAGAGAAATAAAATGCATGATATCTTCTTTTACTCGGCTTCATTGACTAGTCTTTGTTTCTTTATGGACGCAAAGTCTTGGAGTTTCGAATTTTAAATTTAGGGATGACATATTTGTAGTTGTACTTGTAGTTTGTGCATGTCCCATGTGAAGAGATTAGTCTTCTTTATAAAGTAATGTCCTCCTCTCTTGGGAAATTGGAGACTTATAAGATTAAAGTAATTAATCATCTAGTATTTTATTTGATAGATACATGTTTTGAGTTATGTAATCATAGCAGTCGAAATGATGATATTTCAAGAATTAATGTCTGATTTTTGGGAGGGTATGTAGCTACATGATAGTCGTACTTGTAATTTGTGCAAGTCCCATGTGAAAAGATAGGTAATAGTCCATAAAGTAGTTTCCTCTCTTGGGAAGTTGGAGAATTATTAATCTAGCTATATACATAATCTTATCAGTCTAAAGAATGCAGTTGAGTGATAATTTTTTTCAATAATTAATGTGTGATTTTTTGGGGTGATATGTTATTGTTTTTAGGTGAAAATACAGAAGATGAGATCAAATTTAGAAGAGAAGTTAATGAAGAGAATGGATGTGGTGCACCGGAGAGCAGAGGACTGGAGAGCTACGGCGAGGCAACAACATGTTGAGCAGATGCAGAGAGCGGCTGAGACGGCTAGGAAGTTGACTAACCGCCGTGGCTACTTGGTTACTGGGCGTAGCTCTTGTGGTTGTTTACCTTGCAACAATACTTGCCGCTAACTCAGTTTAAAGAAGAAAAAACTACAAATTAAAGAGAGTAAAATACACATAAACAAGCACAAGAAAATCACTGTTTATGTGTTTTAAATTATCAACATGTATGTTCGTTTATTGTTTAAGCAAGAAAAAAAAAAGAAGTGAATGGCAAGAATCAAGTAGAGCAAATTTAATTTTTTGTCAATTAATTTGTAGTATTAGAAAGAAAAAAAAAAAAGAAGAAGTTGAACATAGAATTGTAATGTTGTGGTTTGAATTCGAGTGGTAACATAATTGAACTAGAAACAAACCACTAGAATATAAGCCGAACAAAAGTTTATGAATTTTTTTTTTTTTTTTTCGAGTTGTAAAATTTAGTACAAGAAAAAACACAAACACTAGAGAAGGCTATATTGTACAATGGAGTTTTGTTCTTGTTGTCTATTTTGGTAACTAAATTCGAATAGTTGTTGTCATGCAAAAGTGTTTTCATTATAGAGAGAAAATAAGAGAGAGACCCTGACCCAAAGACAAACTTTTGCGTCTGGAAGGAGTAGAAGTCTCGCAACAAGTCACAGCTTTTCATCCTTCCCCAATACTTTACTAGACAACACTCTTTCACTTCTTTTGTTCTCTTCTGTTTGGTTTCATTCGCTTTCAAAAAAAAAAAAAAAAAACTTATTATATAAGAATCATTGAAATTTTGAGTACAGCAAAAATATAATAACCTGGACTGTCAACTTTTGTCCTTTTCTTTTATTGTTACACTTAACTTCTGACACTGAGATCAATTGGACATGTTTCAAATCCAGTCTTGTTACAGTTGTGTCATAATTTTCACTACAAATGGGCAGGTTAAGGCCTAATTATGGTCGATGATAAGATAATTAGGCCCATGAAAGCCCATTATAAAACGGTGCGTTTCGAATCAATCTAACTTGTTCTTCAAGAAGTGAAATCAAAAGAAGAGCAAAAGCAACTGTTTCTTCTTCGATTCGCAGATCAATCAGCTGGTTTGATTCTCTACTCTTATCAAGTTCGAATTGTGATAAGTTTCTAAGTTTCTTGATTTAATTAGATCCGTTACTCTCCTTCTAGGGTTTTGAGTCCGTTGTGACAAGGAGACTTAAAAAGGTTTATACAGATCGAAATCGCCGAAGAAGAAGATGTTTCTCACTAGGTATATCTCCGTATTAAGCCAAATCTATCTTATTCTGCTTCTGGGTTCTCCGAAATTTTCTTCCTTTACTTCAATCGTGGTTTTGCCTTACATGTGGTTTCTGATTTTGTTGTGCCAAGGACCGAGTACGACAGAGGAGTCAACACTTTTTCTCCTGAAGGAAGGCTATTCCAAGTCGAATATGCCATTGAAGCTATCAAGGTAACTTCTCGTTTCCTCCATTTTGTTAGGCGAGAAATTTGAAGAAAAGGGTTATGATTGATTTAGGGTTTTCTTTGATTGGTTTTAGCTTATTTGCACAAATCTAACTCACTCTTCTTCGTTTAATCGATGTACTTTGGGTTTCGTATGTGTTTGGATTATATGTTGAGGATCTGATTATGTGTGTGGGATTTTGATGCAGCTTGGTTCTACTGCTATTGGAGTAAAGACTAAAGAAGGAGTTGTGCTTGCTGTCGAGAAGCGTATCACTTCAACATTACTGGTTTAGTTTCTAACATTGAATTCTCTGTTTTTCGATTTGTTGGATTCACAATTTTTGAACTTGCCAATGGAATTTGAAAAAGTGGTGAAGTATTAGCGTTGTGTGTTCATTATGGTGATATTAGCTTTCTCAGTCTTTGCTATATGCTTTTTCTTTTTATAGGAACCGAGCAGTGTGGAGAAGATTATGGAAATTGATGACCATATTGGTTGTGCTATGAGTGGTTTAATTGCTGATGCACGTACACTTGTTGAGCATGCAAGAGTTGAGACTCAAGTGAGGTTTCTATTTCTAGGTTCTTTTCTTTTAGCGTTAAAAGACCTTTATATGTGTTATTGACGGCCTCTTTTGCTGTTGATTAGAACCATAGATTCTCCTATGGTGAGCCAATGACTGTAGAGTCTACAACACAAGCATTGTGTGATCTGGCTTTACGGTTTGGTGAAGGAGATGAAGAATCAATGGTAATAATCAAAATTCGAATCCTTGGTTGCTTTCACATCTCATAAGCTTTATGATTGGATAAAATAATTGATTACCATAACTTAACTACGCCATTTGGGAATTGGGACATGCTTACTGATTATCTCTTTCAATCAATGTAACTATAGTCTCGGCCATTTGGAGTATCGCTTCTCATTGCTGGTCATGATGAAAACGGACCAAGCTTGTAAGTTCTTGTAGCTTTCTTCTACTGATATGATTCACTGATGTCTTGTGAGAAAGTTAGTTAATCAATCTTGTAATTGTTACAGGTACTACACGGATCCGTCTGGAACATTCTGGCAGTGCAATGCAAAGGCAATTGGTTCAGGCTCAGAAGGAGCCGATAGTTCTCTTCAAGAGCAGTTCAACAAAGTAACTTCAACTTTTTTCCAATTATATTTAAATTAATCGTTTGATTGCATCACCAACTTTTCCACTAAAACCTTCAGTTTCATTAACTTGTTTCAGGATTTGTCTCTTCAAGAAGCTGAGACGATCGCTGTATCAATCCTCAAGCAAGTTATGGAAGAAAAGGTACAAGCTTTTCAATCCAAAACTTACAATTCACAGAAGTTTTTAATCAATCTAATTATTTTGGTTGGTGTTAGGTGACTCCAAATAATGTGGATATTGCTAAGGTAGCACCAGCGTATCATCTCTACACTCCACAAGAAGTCGAAGCAGTCATCGCTCGTCTATGATGAAATAACTCAATTAGGGTAATTTACCTATCCGCTTGGGTCACAAAACTTGTTACTTTTGTCTGTTAGCTTGATGAGTCATGTCAGATTTTGAGTCTATTGTGTAAGAGAATCTTTGGTCTCCCATGTCATTCAATAACAAATCTCGGATTTATGACTTAGGAATTTCCTCTATGACAACTTACGTTTTGCGAGTTGCTCGTAATCCTGGCTTTGTCCTAACTAGGAGCCCATATGGACAGAGTTGGCTTGCCCGAATATTATCCCACACATGCCAGTTAATCTTGTTCATTCTGAATTTGTTTAGTGTGGTTAGATAAGTATTGAATTGACTGCTTCACTACATTGGATTAATGGTAATCGCAAGTCGTTGGAGTAGCTTGGGTTTTTTCACTGAAGAAGATATCATGTCATATATGGGATACACAGAAAACAACTAAAGTTGGGTAAAATACAGATCACACCAGTGTCAAATAAATACTATGAAGTAGATAAGTTTCGGATGTTTTTTTCAAATGAAAATCCTATAGTATGTCACTACTGAATTAAGATAGCTGGTGTGTCACTCCTGAATTAAACTGTTATGAAAGATACTCTGTTTTCCTTTTGTTAGGTTGAAATGAATAATTAAGTTATAAACCACATAGGAAACCGGCAGACGATAGGAAACCTGATTTGGTTTTAGCAACCATCAAAAAGGAAATACAACATTAAATAAATGAACGTTAATAAAAAAAAATTAAAGAAAAAAGGAAAATGGAAAATAAGAAAGGAAAAATAGAAAAACAGAAGAAGAGAAAAAAGGAAATTACATTAACGCAGTTTTGCATCTATAAATATAACACAACACACACTACACCTTCTCCACAATCTCATCTAATCTTTTACGACTCATCCATCTTTCACTCTGTCTCTGAGTTTTCTTTTTTTCTGATTTCACTCCGACAATATGGATACTGAATCAATCAAACTCGAGGTTAATGTAGCAGCTACGCCTCAAGATCCGTCGTTAGGGTTATTAAGCACGGTGATAATCACTTTAGAGATAGGCTACTTCGAGGAGTTTATTATAGAGAAGAACGACGATCATCGTAGCATCAAGAGTGTCGGATCTTACCGAGATCCTCCACCAGGTCCTGACTCACGATTTCTTCTGAAACTCCGAACCTTCGAGCCAAAGGACGTCTATCGAACCCTCCATCGCCAACTCCACGATAATCTCTTGTCCGAATACATAGCTGATGAGATTGTAGTCCAAGCCTTACGACAAAGAAGCAAAAGTTCTAACTTGCCACAACAACCTTTATTCATGGAAGGCACTGTCAGACTGACACAGAAGGTGTACAACGTTGTGCGTCGCAACTCTGCTCTGTCTGCAACAGATTTGAAGACTTGTGCCATCTGTTTGGAAGATCTGGATCTTTCTAGAACCGAGGATTACTGCCACGTGCCTAACTGCTCGCATTGTTATCATGAAGATTGTGTCAAAAAGTGGATAGATCGAAGTAATGGCTCAGGCTCATGCCCTCTCTGTCGCGAACTATTTGACGAACGAGAGTGAAACAGAGTCTAATTAGGGTTTCAAAATTTGTCTTATTATCTTGTGGTCTTGATGATTTAGTAATTTGTGTTTTTTTTTTTTTTTTTTATGTAGTGGTATTGATATTGTTTTTGTTGGCAACATGTAATGCAATTTGGTTTAATGAAATTCAGATTCTCTATTGAAGTTCAAGTTTGATTCTAGTATGCAACACAAATGACAAAACATAGCTGAGTAAAAAAAAAAAACCAAACTGAAGTAGAACATACCAAAAATCTATTGCAAATGCCAAAGGTTCCATCAAAACATACCTGACAGAGAAAACAAGAAGCTGAGTTTTCCCCTGAAACGTCTTCAAATGACCATTGAGACGCACATAAGTTCCATCACTGTTTTCACTAGTTCTCCCATTAGAAAACACCTCCCAAACAAATGTAATCTTTACCATAAATCAGACAACAAAACCAAAAAAAGATACTAATTAACCGCAGAGATTCCATTTCTCTAACGTCAAAAGATTCATTCACCCTATAAAGAAACGAACAAACATCACCAAATTATACAAACTTCACCTATAACCAACTCTTTGTATCATCTTTCAAAAGGAATAGCATCTGTGTGTGTTTACCATCTTTTAAAGTCGATACGTCTAACTTCTGTGACTTTAGAATCATCTTTGTCACACACTAGTCCAACAAGTGTGACCTACGAATCAAAACATCACATAATTGACTATCCTTATATATAACTAAATGCAGTAGAAATCTAGAATCTGGTTTTGAAGAAGAGAGATTGACTCATGTACGTTTGTAAGTGAGATCCCATTGATGACGAGACCAGATTTCTCACTACCGGATTGAAAACATTCTTGGGACATGCTTACTGATTATCTCTTTCAACCAATGTTACTATAGTCTCGTCCATTTCGAGTATCGCTTCTCATTGCTGCTGGTCCTGATGAAAACGGACCAAGCTTGTAAGTTCTTGTAGCTTTCTTCTACTGATATGATTCACTTATGTCTTGTGAGAAAGTTAGTTAATCAATCTTGTAATTGTTACAGGTACTACACGGATCCGTCTGGAACATTCTGGCAGTGCAATGCAAAGGCAATTGGTTCAGGCTCAGAAGGAGCCGATAATTCTCTTCAAGAGCAGTTCAACAGAGTAACTTGAATTTTTTTCCAATTATATTTCAATTAATCGTTTGATTGCATCACTTACTTTTCCAATAAACCTTCAGTTTTGTTAACTTGTTTCAGGATTTGTCTCTTCAAGAAGCTGAGACGATCGCTGTACGATCCTCAAGCAAGTTATGGAAGAAAAGGTACTAACTTATTAATCCAAAACATGCAACAATTCACAGGAGTTTTTAATCAAATCTCATTTTTCTGGTTGGTGTTAGGTGACCCTAAATAACGTGGATATTGCTAAGGTAGCACCAGCTTATCATCTCTACACTCCACAAGAAGTCGAAGCAGTCATCGCTCGTCTATGATGAAATAAGTAATAACTCAATTCGCGCGGGTAGTTTACCAGTCCGCTTGTGTCACAAAACTTGGTACTTTTGTCTGTTAGATTGATGACTCATGTCAGACAGATATTTAGTTTGTTGTGTAAGAGAATCTTTTGTCTCCCATCTCACTCAATAACATCTCTCGGATTTGTGACTTGGGAATTTCCTGGCTTTGTTTAGTGTCGTTAGATAAGTATTGAATTGACCGGTTCTCTACATTAGATTAGTACTAATCCCTTATTTTAGTTTTACATTGTCAAAGTCGAGGATAAGTTGGTGACTTGGTGGTATATGATAGTATTATGTTGTGAGTTGTGATGAAAAAAATTTCTTATTAGTCTTTGGAGTAGCTTGGATTATTTCAGCTGAAGAAGATATCATATTAGGGATACACAAAATACAACTAAGTTTGGCAAAAAAAATTCAGATCATACCAGTGTCAAATAAATACTATAAGAGTAGGATGATTTTTTCAAAAGAAAATCCTATAAATGCAAGTATATGATGTCACTACTGAATTAAGATAGCTGGTGTGTCACTCCTGTCGCGGGTATCCAATCACTGCCATGTAAAAGCGAAGCCACAGTAAACTTCGCAGCATCCACCTCCGACATAACCGATTTATAACCAGCCCATTTGACTCGTTGGGAAACATCTGACCCGGGACCTGTATTCTTATACTCTCCGTACACAATACTCGCCGGCGGATCAACTCCAGAAACCCACGACTTCCACCCGATAGGTCGAACCACCGGTCCAATCTCCGTCTCCATAATAACTGTCGTGGAAAACTCCTTCCACGGTCGGCCAAGATATGTTGGAGCAACCACATTGCCGTTTGCAGAGATAGTGCATCGCTGGATCGACATCCCGGAGTTTTGGTTCGGATCCTTTTTGCCCTGAGCTGTTATGGTGTTGAACTGGTTAGGAAGAGGCTGACGAGGCATGATTTTGCAGCCTTGGAAAACGACAGCAGCACTTCCGAATATGAAGTCGATTGTTCCGGTGACGTCGCAGTCACGGTAGAATTGTCGGTTGGAGTGAGGGTAAAGCGTGTCTTGGAAACCGTCGAAGGAGCATTGGTAATAGACGGAGAAATCGGAGCCTGATCGGAACGCCACCGCTTGATGCTTTGTTGCTCCGGAGGTGTTTATGATTCCGATGTCCTTCATCACAAATCCTTTGCCTTGTATAGCTGCGTTAAAAAAAAAAAAAAAAATTAGTATTTTAGTGTGTGCGCAACTTTAGTGTTGCTTATTTCAAATACCTTATTAGTACATGAACCACTATCTATGAACAACTTAGGCAACTGAGTGTATCTTAAACCAACTCTATTAAATATGATTTTGTTGCCGTTTAAAGCACAACCAGTTGGATTAGGTGACATATAACATGCACTTGGGTAATATACTTTTTATTTTTCTGATCAACATGTTGTATTTGTATGCCATTTCATCCTATAGTGCGCCATATAATATTTTTTTAATTAACAAAAGTAGATGATTAGCAAAAAGAAATATCCGGAATTATCACTTTGATATTAGGTCATTTCATGAATTACTTGTTAGTTGATACTAATTAAGGAGTAACAACTAACGACTAATAGGCCATAGCCAAATGTGTATGTAACAATGCCAAGTCTCAGTTCTATATTTGACCATGATACTAATTAGTACTACTAATGAGTAACAAACCATAGCCAAATGAGTAAATCATGTAACAATGTAAATCATTTAACAATGTCAAGTCTCAATGCCAAATTTGACCTCTAAAACTCATCAATGTTAAGAAACTTAATCGAACCTAATAAACGATTGGCTAAAAATTTTCAATTCTCAATTGGCTTGAATGATTTCTCCAAGAACTAAAAAAAAAAAAGAGCAGCAGCAAGGGAAGAAGACTTACCAAACGTTGCCGTTTCGTAAGTAGGAGTCCCGTCGACAAAGTTCTTACTGCCGGAGATAATGGTCTTCCCTTTGCCGTCGCCGTAAATCATGACATTCCATTTGCTCTTATCCATCACAACATTCTCAATATACGTTCCACTCTTCACATAAATCACAAACATCTTCAAACTCTTCTTGGGCACCATCAACACCGCTTCATTCACCGTCTTCACATCCCCTGTTCCATCAGCCGCCACCGTCACATCAGGCTTCACACCTTCCGTCTGTAACAACCTCCGTCTCGCCCACTCCTCAAAATCCACACTTTGCTTCTGTTGATGATGACTCATCAGTCTCCTTCTCCTGTGAATCGGGATCCCCAAATCGCTTAACGCCGCAAGAATCTTGGATACTATCGCAAGACTGTTACTTGTGAACTCTGTCGACTTAGCCATTGCGGATTTCAGATTATGTGTGATCGTCGAGTTCGCGTACTCTGTTTTGTTCTGTCTCAACTCGTCTAACGAATCGAAACACGTGTCGTGATCTGTTACCGTTGCGCTAAGCCAAGTCTTGAGATCTTCGATTTTGGAAGATGACAGAGTTTTCTTCTTCTCTTCGTCATCAATGGCAGAGACAGTGTCGTTGAGTCGATCCAAAGCATCTTCGATCAGATCTCCACAAACCCTTAACGCAGATTTGATCCTTTCGTCTTCTGTCTCCTTTGACAGCTTCTCCGGTAAATCGGAAATCGAATCGAGCTCGTCGATGATTACTTTCAGAGAGAGCTTAAACAGAGTCTCTGGATCTGTTGTGTTTGAAGATGGAAGCTTTGAGATACTTGAAATGCAAGATTCAGGGAAACGAGTTACGCTGCAGATGGTTTTGAGTGAAGTGGATGGTGTTAACCCGTTAGGTGAACTCGGTGTTGACTCCTTATCCTTTTTGTGGACGACGGTGGCTACTACGGCGGCGATTATCACGGCGATGAGAACCACGACGGAGATGGATAGTAGAAGTATACGTTTTCTTGTCTTTTTCTTCAATGCTGAATCTTGAGCTTCGTCTACTTTTCCATATCCTTTGAAAGAGTTTACAGAATCCATTAGTACTACCAAAAAAAAAGGCTTAAAGCAAACTCCTTTTTTTTTTTGTTTACTACTGATTCTTGAGGTTTGTTCTGTTCTGTTCTTTGATGTCAGAGATACACATGTGTATGTGTTGTTGTCTTTTTTTTATAGAAGTGTGGGAACGCAGAATGTGAATCTGTGAACGTGACGCGCTTGTTCCATGGTGACTTCCTTGGTGTGTGAGTGTGTGATGTGATCTATTTGCATGTGAAGATTCATGATTACGTTGTAATTATTTCTTTAATAAAACCTTTGATTATAGTTTCCATTATGTAACTTTTTGTTTTTTTATCTTCGCAATCAAGTGCAACAACACCATGTTTTGTAACCATTCATAAGTAAAGTTAATATCCAAGATGCTTTTTGGTTTAAATACTACAAATATAGTTGTGTATAAGTCAAGAATCAAGAACAACACTATTAACGTCGTAGTAGGACCATAGAAAGCGAACATTCTGCATAACTTATGGGATCATTGGGATATTTTTCAAGTATACAAATGTCTACAAATTGAAGAAAAACAAAGAACATTATCTTGACAACAT
This sequence comes from Camelina laxa, assembly GCA_024034495.1. Taxonomy (NCBI): domain Eukaryota; kingdom Viridiplantae; phylum Streptophyta; class Magnoliopsida; order Brassicales; family Brassicaceae; genus Camelina; species Camelina laxa. The sequence continues at coordinate 1,373,184 of CM043884.1, forward strand.
TAAAAATAGCCATGTGCCTTTGTAACAAGTGGCATGATCTTCATGACTCCATCTATATCTCTTGGGGGACTTTAAACCGACAAGGGACACAACACCCACATTGGGCTTCTGAACACATGATTCCCGGTTTATTTGGTTTTTTCGAACAAAAGATAAAATGAACATTGCTTACCAAAGAACTATACCAGTCTAGATTTTGCAATGGCTTTAGTTCAAATCAGGTGTTATATACTATGAATCTCGGTTTATTGTTATATGTAGATAATCAAATATGGAAGTTTTGATAAACACAATCTTTATTAAATTAATAATAAGTAATAACTCAAATTTTAATTTCAAAGACTTAACAAGAAAGGGAAACCAGTTGACGCTAACCATCCTCCACCACCAATGAACTGACCAGCTGTATATTGCTGAGCTTCTGTGACACTTGTAATTACTTTAAAGCCCTTCCACGTTACTCTATTCGCAGTTCCTGCCCCTGCTCCTCTATTCAAATACTCTCTATAAGTCAGAGTGTCCAACGCAAAACTCCCGCTCCACTCAAGCCAACCTGCCGGTCGGATCACGTCGGATATAGCCGATTGCATTATCACCGTCCGTGAATATTCCTTCCAAGGACGACCAAGATACGTCGGAAACGTTCCTTTGACTGCCAAAAGATCCGGCGTGCCACCGATCCGACAATTCTGGATCACTATCCCCGTGTTTTGATTCGGATCGGACCGTCCTTGAGCCGTGACCATGTTTTTCTGGCCGGGATTTGGTCTACGTGCGTTTATATCACAGTCTTGTAACACAGCGGCTGCGTTTCCGAAGATAAAATCTACGGTTCCGATAATGTGACATTTCACAAAGAACTGACGGTTCGAGTGGACGTAGAGTGTGTCTTGGTAGGCTAACATGTCGCAATTGTAGAAAGCGGAAAAATCCGACCCGACTCGGAGTGCCACCGCTTGATGCTTCGACGGACCCGCCGTATTTTGGAATGTGATGTCACGCGCTAGGAACCTCTCGCCGACGGCAGCTACAGTCAATGAAAAAAGCAAAGTTATATGTTTTTGTCCATACGAACAAATGTCGTCTCTTGTGTACGTGCTACGTTTACAAAAAGTCATGGCACTATTATCGCAGTATGTAACATATAATGGAAAAATATGGTCTATCCAAAAACTAATAAATTGATATTTTGACATTATTACATAAAATTTAACTTTTATTTATAAATTAATTTATAAATACTTTTGGGTTGATAGAGAAAAAAAACTTTTAAATAAATGACATATGTGAAAAAGCATAAAGTAAAAAAAAAAGAATTTAGTTTATAATCTATAAAATTAATTTTTTTTTTAAAACAAAAATAACTCTTAAAACATCAATCTATTAGAAACAGGGGGAGTATATAAAAAAAAAATCACTTGTTTAATCATTTTTCTTTTCTTTTCTTCACACTCATATGCTTTATATATGTATCTTTTTGCAATTTCAAGTCAGTATCCATTAAAAATTTTAAATTCATTTTCATTAATAAAAAAAAAAATCAAAGAAGAATTGTATTTACTTACCAACTGTAGCGGAGTGGAAAGTGGTGCTTCCGTCGACGACATTTCTACTTGCGGTGATTATAGTTTTGCCTCGACCATCTCCCAAAAACATTATGTTCTTCTTCTTCTTCGTCACTTCCACATTCTCTCTATAGACTCCAGCCTTTATATGTATTACAAACCTCTTGTTACTCTTCTCCGGCGCCGCAGCTACGGCCGCCACTATCGTCCTAAAGTCACCGCTTCCATCAGCTGCCACCGTAGCGTCTGCTTTGACCGTTGACCCTTGAAGAAGCCTTCTGTCTCCAACGGATAACCAATGTGGCCATCCTTCGCCGTCTAAGTCGCCGGTGATCTCCTTGAGCTTGCGGTTGGTGGGGGTGGAAGACTTATCTATTAGCTCGAACTTGGCTATGTCTGTGTCTGTCATGTTCTTGATCATTGCTAATGCGTTGCTACACATGTGTTCGACATGTACCTGTTTCGATTACCATTCAATGATCAAGCTGTGTTACATATATTTTATTTTCTTCCGAGTAAAAACAAATGTTTGTATATAAAGAGTTAGTGCTCTAAATATGGACCGACTAGTCACTACATTTGGTTTCCGAATAAAACTTACGTCAAAGATAATTTAGCGCTTAAGGTATTAGTAATCATTTGTGTTTTATGCATAAGCTGATAAATCATATGTGTTGAAAACCGAGTTAACGCCAAAATTTGTGAAATGTTGAGCTTTTTTTTTGTCATTTAAAATGTTGATATCTAGAGCATAGTATATTTTTAAAAACCATGCATTTTATTTTCAGTCGTCAAATTAAAATTACAAGAAGTACAAGGCACAAGTTTGTACTCGTAATTTGTTTTTGGAGAAGAAAGTGATATGCTTCTATTTGGAAATATAAAACCACCGTACACTGGTATAATTTTTGTTTTTAAAATGTTTCAAAGATTTTTCAGATCTGAACGACTCGGATACTAAATTTGACTGTAGGGATAATAAAGTAGCTAAATAACAAAACTTCCTAAACATAAATTTGATAGTTTGTTTATAAATTTTCATTATAATGTCTAATATAAACTTTTAAAAGAGTAAAATATTTACATACCTGACCCTTCAGTAACGCTTTACGAACTTGCTTGTCAGCGTTGTCGTAAGAGAAACCGTCAAGGCAAGTCCCTTGGTTAGTAATGGCTGAGCTGATTAGTGTTTTGAGATCATCTGCATGTTTCCTCAGAGACTTTTGCTTAGGATACTGATGAAGATCCTCCACCGCCACGTGGAGCTCATCTAGCGTCTCGTCGATCGTCTCCAAACAATCATGAAGCGCCGTTACCTCACGCGCCGTCAAGCCTTTCCTCTTTGTGATCAGCTTCTTGACGGCGAAGTAGTTGTGTCTCACGGCTTTGGTTGTTAGGTTAAGCGACGCTTCGATGACGTCTTTCTGTGACGCCAGCTCTTTTCCTCCGGTGGCTGCCACGGCCGAGAAACATAGATCCGGGTAAAGAGTTGAGCTGCAAACGGATTTTAGAACGGCGTGTGACGTCGAAGATAGAGTTGTGATTTCTTGGTTTTTGTTTTGGTTTGATTTTGTGGCGGCGACTCCGACTACGGTGGCAAATACTAGCAATGCTACTGTGGCGGAGGAGAGAATGAGTTTCTTGTTGTTCTTGAAGTCTGAGAATTTGGATATAAAATCTTTGATTGGTGCCATTGTTTTCAAAAATGTTGTTTGTGAGGACATAGAAGATGGTGGAGTAGGGTTTTATATTGTTGAGTTTTAGGATGCAAAACTATACTATAATTTTCTTTTAAGTATCATTATATTTTTGTCTTTGTAAATATTTACTTGCTTGGCTGTATGTATTCATAATTTGAGTGATACATTTCAAACTTTCTTAGGCCCACTTTTGGTATCATATATACTAATAAAAATGAATACCTGTTTATAATATTTGTAATTATGCTGATCATCACATTTATATTATTCAGATAATTTGGAATGTAAGTTTTTTATTTTATTTTGCATGAACATGCCATGCGTTATTTTGATTTCCGAGGAGGAAGAAGCGACCACTTTCATCCACGTTGAGACTCATATAATACATGAGACAACATAATAAAAGTATAAAACTATTTTATTTTTCAAATATATTTCATTGAAAAATGTCCATCATTTTAGTTGTATATGGATAGAATAACACACCGAAATCGAACTATATGAGTTTATGAAACTTTGAATCATATCAAAATATTGTTGAAAACTGTCTATCGTTAAAAGGTTTTGGTATATCATGAATAAATGATGCTTTTTTTGTTTCTTACACTTTCCTAACTCTAAATCGATTTATAACTATAGAATTAATGTTTTTGTTTGTCAACAACTATATCTTCAAAATATATATTCCTTCATCACATGCTGTTCCGGAAATTTATGCTAGGAACATATAATATACTATACTAACTTAGATGTAAGTATAACTGCAAACGACAAATATTCTTTAATAGGTGTTTTAATATAAAACAAGATTTGAAAGTTAAGTGTGTAATGAAAGATTGGATGGATTTGAAAAGTTATACGTAAATGATAGTACTTCTTGGCTACAACTCATCTATTTTTGAACGACAGACATATTTTCAACGTAAGAACAAAAAAAAATCTCTGATAGAAAAGCATGTACCGAATAAAAAGTGAATGTTGACAAATAAAACAAACGAAAGTGAATCAAATTTATATTCGCTGTTGGCGTCTACTAGGCTGCAGGACTGTCACGGGATCCGTATTCGTATTGGTACAATCGGAATCTTTATGTTGTTCGGATTTTGAGTGATTTTGGTTACTTCATTATTCATCCACAAAGATTTTTTACAAATTTCATACTACAAGACTCTATAGTATTATCAATCTGTACCCATAGAAGACTTGATGGCTTTTAATCATACAACTTATCCTCATGGCTTTTAATTTTTATTTGTTTTTCCGGCTGTCTTGTACTTTTTTTTTTCTAACTGTAAGGAAGCAACAAAATCATTCAACAGCCACTTTTGGCCCAAAAGACAAGTGTTATGTTATATAGTCAAAATCATATATCTATAGAAAATGAAGAGTAGAAAATAGAAGATAAAATACTCCAAATCATATTTGATGCTTTGAAACATTGAAAACCATCACACCATAGTCTGTTTCTGTTTTTTTTTTTTTTTTAAAAATATAAATTTTGTGGAAATAATTAAACCAAGGACGGATCCACATACCAGGGGTGTAGGGTCAATTGACTCCTCATTTTTTTGTTTAAAAAATTAGTAATACATATATTTAATATAAAAAAATATATCACATTCTTTGATGTTTAGTCCGTTGAAATTGATTTTGATTTTGCCTGTTGCTATTGTAACTGTTGAGAGATGTTTTTTAGCGATGAAGATTGTGAAAACTCATCGATGCAATCGGATTGTAGATCAATTTTTGAATGATTGTTTAATTTGTTTTATCGAAAAAGATATAGTTTTATCTATTACAAATGAAACTGTGATGAAGAGATTTCAGGATATAAAAAGTCTTAGAATGGTTTTGTAAAATGGTTATATATTTCTATAAAAAAAAATGTTTAGTATGTTTTGACCCCGGTAAAAATAATTTTTAGATCCGCCACTGATTAAACTAACCCACGAATACTAGTAAAAAAAACAAGCGTAAATATATTATAATTTTAATAAAGAATAGAGAAGAAGAGGATAATTTATCCATATAATGTTGGCAGTATTGAGAAAGGACCATGTGAACGTTGCCTGTTGGACACCCACATTTGGACGACGCCAGAAACATTCAGCTAAGCCTAAATTCAACTTAATTATTAGAGACGGCGACATTTTTTTCTTCTTCAATAATCTTATTAATCAAAATTTCTATCTAGTTTCCTTTTATTTGATATTCATTGCAATCATACAAACTGTATTTAATTGTATACATTATCAGTAAACTTGGTGGATGTTGGATCATGATCGATCAAAAATTAAAATTCTGATTTGCACTGTGAATTATTATAAACTTGTTTTTGTTAATTAATTATTGTTAACTTTATAGGTGTTTATTCAATGATTTTTTTTTTTCCGGTTCACCAAAAAAAATGATTTTTTTTTCCTGCATGTAAATCTTTCCTTAATTTTTTATATATTATATCATAGAGTACAAACAAATACAGTATTAAAACTTTGTGATTCTGTTATGTTGATTGTTGATAGATAATCAATTATTTCGCCGTAAGATTATGGGGTGGGTGGATGCATTGACAAATTATCGTCGTAATTATTTCCGCAATGTCATGAAATTATTAACATTTCAATTTGTTTTAAAACATTTGTTCGTTGTACGTGGAATTTTATAATCAGAAATATCGCCATAAATCGCGCCTCGTTTACTTCCATAGAATGAAATTATTATTAGACAAATTTTGCATTTCATTCAATGCAAGGTTACGTATATACTTCGAAGTGAGTTTGAGTCCCTATCTGGTTAGTTTCTTTTGTTGTTGTTCTTTCCTTTTATATAAAGAAAATAAGACAAACATAAATAATTATATATATGTATTCACTTTCAAAAAAAAAATTGACTTGTTTTAGGAAAACAACAGGAATTTTTTTAACAAAAAAGATTATTAATTATCTCTGTGACTATATATCATGTAAAAAGTCTCTTTGTAAAAATAAAATTCAATAATATATACATTAGGTTTTGAAAGTTAGTCATTAATAAGATTTTGATAAGTTATCAATCTCAGATTTTGCCAAGTGAAAAAGTTAATAGTTAAAAGAAAAAATTTGATTACAACAAAAATATAAAATATTTTATTTAAAAAAATTAATAGTGTAAAAAGATAATTATCAAAAATTACAGAATTTATTCAAAAATATAAATTTTTTAAAATAACTATAAGGAGATTATATATATATATATTTCATAAAATTCGAAATTTTAATATTATTTACTTATTTTTAATTTTAAATTAGTAATTCTACAAAAAATAGAAAAGGTATTAAGGAAAATATACAGTTAATTATTAATTTTAAATTTTGTAAATACTCACTTTTATATAAACATAAATCGTCTCATATTTAAATAATTTATTCAAAAACTCTGTTTTCAACTTTGTTTAATTGGGAAATATTTTTTAATGGGAAAGTAAATTTTCTTATTTTTTACTTTTTACCTTTTCAGTTGGGAATAGGTAAGATTAATATGTTGACCCAAAAGAAAATTAATATATACTTTTTCTTTTTCTAATACTGTATTTTAAAATTTATTGTAGTATTTTTAGATTGTTTTATTTAATTTATATTTTAATTTTTGAATTATTTAGAATTCATATATTGCAGTGCTTATAATTTTCTATTGTTTCTTTAATTATGTCAAATTAATTTTCTTCTAATTTTTCAATGGTTGGTTATAAACCCTTTTTTTTTTGCAAACATAATTGTTGTCATTATTCATTCATTCAATCCCAATTGGAAATAACGAGTAGAAGCTCATCAACCTAATGGATAGATAAAATAGGCTAATCAAACACAAGGTTACAACAAACATAGATAGATAGATTAGAAAAACATAAATCGTTGTTGATAGATCCATAGGAGCTCAAAGAATGTGACACCCTGATTTGCGGAAAGGTTTAAAAATTTGATTTGACCATAAATGTCATCAAAATGCACTTATTTTTCCGGTCAAGGGTCCTGAGAGAACTTCATGATGGGTGACCTTCCTGGAAGTGATTGTCGAAACTGTGCGAGTGAAAACAAAACACAAGAAAATATCATTTGTTGATTTGTAGGGTCTGTAAACAAGTTTATAAAGCCTCCCAGACGTAACAAACTGGCCATCGAATATGGGTGGATCCACAGGCCGAGGATAGATGTAGGGCCCATTTAGGAAGGTGGGCCCATGGACTGAGAGTGGACATGAGCTCACTAAGCAAGGTGGCGGTTGAGACGTTACAGAGACAGAGGCTACATCATGCTGTGTCAAAGATACTTGTACGAATACATTGGGAAATTTAACATTAGTTACTATCAAAAGATTTTGTGACGTTAGAAAAAGTATTTTACTTTAATTGGTTGTCGGAGCAAGCCATTTTGGGATAGCAAAAAGACGTGAATATGTTCTCTCCACACAGGAAGAAGGCAGAGCTGAGGTTCTCTCTATAGTGGGGAAGGTTAGATGCAAGGTTATTTCCCCAAGGGAGGAAGGTGGAGGAGGTTGGATGCAATGTTATCTTCTCAAGGGAGGAAGGCAGAGCCAAGGTTCTCTCCACAGTGAAGGAGATTGGATGCAAGGTTCTCTCCATAAGGGATGAGGGCGAAGCCGAGGTTTTCTCCATGGTGGTCATACATTATTGTGATGACACTTCATTGATTAGTATATTATGTAATATATTTTTTATTCAAAATATTTTTTGAGCTGACAATTTTAGCAATTAAAAAACTATGCAGAAGTGAAAGTAAAATAGTTGGCTTTATGTGTTCATATAAACATTTTCTAGGTGATGATAAAAAATATATTTGTAACATAAAGTATATTTAGGTGTAAAAAATACACTTTTAAAAGTAATACACATCAAAGATCTGTAAATGGATATAAATCAGTGTATTATAACAAAAATACAATTTATAAATAACATACAACAAATTTTAATATATTTGTATTAAATTTAATTCTATTTATAAAACTTTAAACCCGCACATCGGACAGATCCTCATCTAGTAATTATATAAAACTATCGTTTTATCATATTTTGTATAATATAATATAAGCATTTAGTTATACAGATATATTCATTTCAATATATCACTAAAATATAATGTGATGAGTTGTATTCAAATTTATTAGTTTGGTTACAATAATTTAGTATGAAAAGTACAATTAAAATGTAAAAAACAAAGACATAAACATAATTATATAAAAAAAATATTTGTATAATTAATGCTATATATGTTGCACAGAAGCGATTTTCATAACAAAAATCAGGATACATGTACGTGTCGGAAGTATGTGCATGTAACAAGTGAGCATTTTGAGCTACTAATATTTTCGACATCATAAAAACTTTATACTAATACTTTGTTCATTTCATCTAGGTCGTATGGAAAAAATTTCGGAGGTCCGTTTCTCACATGGAAGAAGTCGAATGACTCACCCCTATATCCCAGAGAAAATGATGTAAGGTGGCATGGCCCTCCATTCCAGATGCATGTATCAATTATCATGCACGTTTGCTTCACATATATTAAATTATTAATATATAGTACGTACGTAGAGAGTCTAGCTATGTGGAGAGGTTGTGCTTATGCCTGAGATTATTATCCGCTATTCGCGGATATTCGTATTTGTATCCAAATCTGCTTCGAGAAAAACGGATATCCGGACAAACGGATACGAATACGTATAGTGAAATAGCGGATAAAACGAATACGAATACGGATACGGATAGTGCTAAATTTTAAAACGGATAACGGATATCCGTTTTTTCTCGAATACCCTGGATTATATTCGGATACGGATACGGATAATACTAAATTTTAAAACGGATATTCGGTTTTTCACGGATATCCGGTATTTATATACGAATATCTGATATTTTAGTCTAAAATACATGGTATTTTATACAAATACGCTATATTTTAGTCTAAAATACGTATATTTTTTTTAAAAAAATTTACGGATATCCGCGGATATTCGCGGATAATCAAATTTTTAACGGATATCCGGATATCCGAAATTTTCGGATACGAATACGAATAACAAATTAAAAATAAAACGGATACGGATACGGATATCCCAAAAAAACTGGATATCCGCTCCGTTTACAGGCCTAGTTTGTGCTAATTAAATTGTTGGCCTCAAGTTGACCAAAATGTCGATTTTGTTGTGTGTCAGGTTGTCACTAATACACTATATAATCCCAATACATTAATACGAAGATCTTCCGAGTTCTGAGATGTCGTCTGTTTTGGGAAACTGATTTCCATAATGATATCGCTGGCAGTTGGTTGTGGCTTTTACTGATTTCCTCATTGATAATATATAACATGATGATTGGACTTTGCTTGGCTCCTTACTGGACATCAGGGGAGGGGTCCCAGTGGTCCTAGAGTTTTGGGTATTTCGCTTACGTCAAATTAAGGTAGCTCATGCAGTCTATCTCCAATGGCTCTTGGCTTTTGCCTAGAAGCCGTCATCCTCTTCACCTACTCGACTTGGCACATACCCAACAAATACTTAGACGCAAACTAGCGGGTTCTCACCAGCCTATGACTAACTCCAAGTTCAAGAAACATATTTGATGCTCTAGGTTTGCGTATTTCATCATCCTTCTTCGTGATAAAGGTGTTTGATTTCTTGTGCATTAAATTTTCTACGTGTGAGTTTTTCTATTACTAAGAGCATGGCCAGTAGAGTTTTTTTTGGGTTACTTACACCATTTCTAAGCCCAAAAGAAAAGAAAAATTAAAAGAAATGGCCCACAAAAAACAGAAACCGTTGCTCTACCAAGTATCGAAAGATACAGTGAAGACACGGTACGTGTCAATTTGTAAATAAATTTTGTTAAAATATATAACACAATTTTTATTTTTCCTCTCATTTTCTTCTTTTTCTCGTTCTTTCTCTCTTTCCTCTCTCTCGACAAAACGGTGAAGAGATCTTGGTCCGTCGCAATCCATGCAAGGCTCGCTCAATCCTTTGCGATTACAACGATCTCGTCCTCCGAAGATTCGGCGGTCTTCCGGAGATTTCAACTCCTTCTTTTGCCGGCGGATTCGCTGGGATTGTGTTCTTCTATGCCGCCGCCGCATCGTCTCTTGGTCAGGAAGTTCACGCTAATGAAATTGTTTTGTATCAGTACGAGGCTTTCCCTTTCTGTAACAAGGTTAAAGGTATCTTTCACATCTCGAAATTTCTGGATCTGATCAGATTTTTTTACCATTGAAATTTTATGATTCAATCATGGTTAGAGCTTCAACATAGCGAGTGGTGGTTTTGAATTCGAGTTGATTCTTGTTGTGTGTGATTTAGTTGTTGCTTATTATTGTTAGCAATTAACCGATAGACTCTGGTCTAACTTACTTTTATATCTCTTGTGTTTTAGGATCTCTCCGGTGTTCTTTGCTGTGGGTTTGAAGGGATCTTCTCTCGTCCAAAGCCTGGGTTTGCTTTTAAAATTTTCTTGTTGTTTTGTTTACAATTACAGTTTAGTGTTTAATTATTTCTTTAACCACGTTGCGTCTTATTGTGCAGCAGGAGTACCTCCGAGATGGTTTTGAAGAATGGACAAGTTTCCATAACCAAAATTTGTTATCTCATCAAGCCAACCACATGAGAAGGTGATCTTGTTTGCGCATTGCCAAACTGTTAGACCAGGTGCGTACTCTTATTCGTTTTCCACCACTAATTAATCAGTTTGCTTTTTCTTTATACTAACTAATGGATTTTAATAATGTCTCTGGATTTCATGGTTTGGAGTTGTGCGAATCTTCTAGGGATGTTTAGTGGATCTTATGCATTTTGTTTTGATGCAGTACAGGAGAAGGTGGTCTTATTTGCGCATTGCCAAACAGTTGAGCAGGTGAGTTCTCTTTTTTGATTTTCAGTTACTCGTTAATCAGTTTGCATTTTGAGTAAACTTATACATATTAATTACGTCTCTGTAATTTTTGGGTTTAGGACGACATGGTTGACATGGCAGGTAGGTTCTAAGCTTTGGTCTTACTAAGAGGTACCTTCCTTATTGGTCTTCTTCCCTTAGTCAGGTACATTCTCCTTCTTTTTTTTTGTTGTCCAATAGGATAATCTAGTTGTGTTTTGAGTGTAACATTTTTGGTTGAAATTTGGTTTGGTTTTTATTAAAAAGAAAATGAACTTGTCTCCATGATTGTATTTGAATATTGTCTTGACTTTAAGCAATCCTTTTTGAAATACTTTTGAAACACTGACATCATATCTTATTAGATATGATAAGATATGATAGACCTAAAAGTATAAATATAGTGTTATATATACACATGTCTGTTTTCTGATTAAGCTATGTTGGATAAAAAAAATTGTATATCTCTAGTACAATAGGATTAAATCAAACTTTTTGAGGTGTCTACTCCTAGAGATATACTGAAAAGTGTATATCTCTTTGGTAAACACTCATTACAAACATGAAAACTTTTTCCCTGTGTATATCGAGTGTATCTTTCTCGGTCTAACAAACATTTATCTCAATATAAACCTGACCTTAACCCTTACCATAACCCTCACCTTAATCCTCAACTTGAATAAGCCATTCGCTACTACACCAACAATGGGTTCTAGTAACCGTTTCAATTTTCCCCTGCCTACTTATCTTGATCTCTTGAATTCTCAACAAGGCTCTACTTCTCATGACAATCCTCTTTTTCCTAATTCCACACCACACCCTTCTCAGCCTGTCGAATATATCCCCCAATTCTCTTCTCAGCCTGTCCACTTTAGCACCCCATCTGTCACCGAAGAATGTATTGACCTTAGTGTCGATGAGAATGAAGAAGAAGGTGGTAGAGGACTTCGGACAAGGTGGAGTGCCCAGGAGGATATTAATCTCATAAGTGCCTGGTTAAATACCAGTAAAGACCCAGTTGTTAGTACTTTGCAGAAGCTTGATTGCTTCTGGAAAAGAGTTGCCGACTGTTTCCAAGCAAATGCACCTGCATCGAGTACAAATACTAGAGGGCCGTCGCAATGTAAGGCTAGGTGGAACAAGATAAACCGCGACGTGAACAAGTTTGTTGGGTGTTACACACAAGCTAGTGCAAGAAAGAAGAGTGGAGAATCTGAAGATGATGTGATATCTATGGCTCATCAGCTTTTCAAGAATGACCAGAATAAGCCTTTTAATCTAGGGCATTGTTGGAGGGAACTCAAGCATGATCAGAAATGGAACACTGAGGACTCAAGCACTAAGAGGACTAAGCTTGATTCAGACAGAGCATACTCACCCAGTTCAACATATGATGGTGATAAACAGAGGCCTCCGGGTGTTAAAGCTTCAAAGAAGAAAGGTAAGAAACCTGCAATGAGTAATGATGTTGAGGATGTTTGTGCGGCTAAGCTAGATAAGATTATAGCCATGAAGGATAAAGAACAAGAGGCTAAAGATAGGCAAGGCAGAATGAGATTGCTTGAGAGTCTCCTTAACAAGGATGACCTTACACCAGCTCAAGTCACACTCAGAGACAAGCTAACTGATCAAATGTTGACACACACTTAGGTGACATGTTCGGTTCTGACTTTTGTTATGTTTTAGTTCTGATTTTTGTTATGTTTTAGTTCTGATTTTTTTTATGTTTGGTTCGACTTTGTTATGTTTCAGGTTCGGTTCGACTTTGTTATGTTTCAGTTCGGTTCGACTTTGACATGTTCGGTTCGACTTTGTTATGTTTCATCAGTTTCTGATTGGAGCCTTTGTTATGTTTCAGGTTGTTGGGGTCCAGGCGACATGTGAAGCTGCGAGATGTGAAGCTATTTATACTCTAGTGAAGGTGGACCTGTTAGTCAAGCTTGTCGTGTTTTGTGGTGTAACCCGTGAAGGTTTTCTAACCCGTGAATGTGGTGTAACACGTGAAGTATGTCTTGTAATTTAGTAGTATGCCCTTTGTAATGTAGTGACCCGTGAATGTTGTTTTCATTGTCAAGTTGTAGGATGTCTTTCTTACTCTATCTATATATATCGAATTTTGTTTTCTCTTTCTCATTCTATCTTTCCCTCAAGCAAACTTGAAAACTTTGTTTTCTCTTTCTTTCTTGTTCTTCATATATGTCACAAAGTGTAATCAGCAACAATCGTTCTTTCTTGTAATCAGCAGCAAGCAACTTTGTTTCTCTTTCTTTCTTGTTCTTCATATATGTTACAAAGTCTAATCACCAAATTTTTTTTTCCTACTACACCAACAATCGTTCGTTGCAACCAAACACATCATTTGGTTACACTAAACCAATCTAAAATCCAAGACCCAAAAAAGACTTAACCCCAAACCCAAACACTTTTTGAAAAATATATTCCCAATATTGTCAACAAAATGTCACATTGGAGTTCTGATCAAGAAATTGATGAAATTGTGGAGGAGGAAGTTGACAGTATAGTGGAGGAGATTCAGTACCAGTACACCCATACAGAAGAGCCACCAGCTCCAGTTTTAAGAAGAAGGCACATTAATAGAGACCGGGAAGGAGGCCACATTCGGTTATGGAATGATTATTTTAGTGAGAATCCGACTTACACTCAAGGTATGTTTCGTCGTCGATTCAGAATGAACAAACCGTTATTCTTGCGTATTGTTAATAGTATTGAAAATGGAATCCCGTACTTCAAACAAAAACGAGATGCAACTGGAAGGCTCGGTCTTTCTGCACTTCAAAAATGTACGGCAGCTATTCGTATGATGGCATACGGAAGTGCGGCAGATGTAATGGATGAATATCTACGACTCGCTGACACCACTGCGCAAAAATGCCTTGAAGAATTTGTTAGCGGAGTTGTAAATCTTTTTGGAGATGAGTACCTCAGAAGGCCTACACCGGAAAACCTCCAACGATTATTGAATATTGGAGAATATCGTGGTTTCCCCGGAATGATAGGGAGCATAGATTGTATGCATTGGGAGTGGAAGAATTGTCCGACAGCATGGAAAGGACAATATTCACGTGGATCTGGAAAACCGACAATCGTACTAGAGGCTGTGGCATCGCAAGATTTATGGATTTGGCATGCTTTTTTTGGAGCACCAGGTACATTAAATGATATCAATATTTTGGACCGCTCACCAGTGTTTGATGATATACTAGAGGGTCGAGCTCCGAGAGTTAACTACGTTGTCAATGGACAGCAATATAAAATGGCATACTACCTCACTGACGGTATCTATCCCAAATGGGCAACTTTCATCCAATCAATTACACTTCCACAAGGTCAAAAAAACCAACTCTTTGCTCAATATCAAGAAGCATGCCGAAAAGATGTAGAGCGTGCATTTGGAGTATTGCAGGCTCGATTTGCAATCGTTAAGAATCCCGCACTTTTTTGGGATAAAGGAAAAATAGGCAAGATAATGAGAGCATGTATCATATTGCATAACATGATAGTGGAAGACGAACGACATGAATACAATTTCTACGATCCATCAGAGTTTTCTCAGGGAGAAGGAAGCGGAACTTCTCATGTGGATTTATCATTTTCTAGAGATAGGCCAACGATTTTCAATAATATGATGGCCATTCGAAATGAAGTTTGGGATCCAGTAATGCATGACCGTATTAAAAAAGACTTGATTGAGCATATCTGGCACAAATTTGGTGGGATGCAACAGTAGAACGGACTTCATTTATTTTTCCATACTCCGTTTCTTCTATTACAATTTTTATTTGTGTATTTTCTCTGATTTTGTAAAATATGTTTAATATTCCTCAATTCTATAAAATATGTTTGTTTTCCTTTAAAATGTAATATTAATAATTAATATAACTTATTTCTCATTTTAAATTTATTTAAATTTGCAAATTAATAAACAAAAGTTAAAAAATATATTTTAATGATTAAGAATCCTATGAAAGTTACTCTAGTGGAAGGATAAATTGTGATAAGTACTTAGTGGATTGTTATGATTAGATTAATAATAATTATATGATTAATTTATTTGGAAGTAACCCATATGGGTTACTCCACTGGCCATGGTCTAATGCTTTTGTTTTATGATCTGTTCTACTTAATTATTAAACCCGCTATGTGCGTAAATTGTAATCATGCTCCAAATGATTCCTTTGTAAAGGGAAACAAAGAGAAAGAGGACCATAATTTATTTAAAAAAAAAATTAAACATGAAGTTCGAAAAAACGATGAAGAATAATTAGAATGTTGGATAAACTTTGATGATTTAAAGCCCAAGACATCCTTACAATTAAGTGATAAGGATAAGATAGGGTAAAAAGAAAAGTTCTAACTATATTAGAATTAGGAAAAGAGAAGTTTTTCATTATCAAAATAGGAATAACAAAGTTGTGTTATAACTATAAATATCTTTGATTGAGTTGTAATCAAATGTATGAGAGATTGAGCTTTGGTGTTTAGTTTTGAGTTATTTTCTAAACATAATAAAGAGGGTTATTATTTATTCAAAGCTTTCTAGATTTTTATATTTAGTATCAGAGCTCTAGGTTAACGTTTAATCGATCAAAGTTGTGATTCGATTAATGCAGAGCAAGTTTTGGTAAAGGTTTTTGAACCACAACTATGGGAAAACTTGTAGCTACATCACGTCCAAAGGAGTTGGAAAAAGCTATCTCCATTCAATGCCCTCTACTTACTTCTACGAATTACACCGTATGGTCCATGAGGATGAGGATCATGCTGCGGATTCGTAAAGTGTGGGAAACTATCGAGCCAGGATCAACCGATCCCGAAAAAAATGATATAACCACAGCTTTGTTATTTCAATCGATTCCTGAAGCACTTACTTTGCAGGTTGGTAACTTGAATATATACTCCAAAAGAGATCTGGAATTCAATACAATCAAGAATCCTTGGAGCAGAGCGTGTCAAGGAGGCGCGTTTACAAACTCTTATGTCTGAGTTTGAGAAGATACGAATGACAGAATCAGACAAGGTTGATAACTTTGCTGGAAAGTTGTTTGAGATAGCAACGAAAACAGCATCGCTTGGAGAATCGATTAAAGAGCCTAAACTTGTGAATAAAATTTTTAAACAGCTTACTTAAAAGCAAATTTATTCACATGGTAGCCTCCCTCGAACAAGTGTTGGACCTCAACACTATTAGCTTTGAAGATATAGTGGGAAGACTAAAAGCATATGAAGAAAGGATACTTGGGGAAGTATCACAGGAAGATACTCAAAGCATACTAATGTTCTCTAGCTCCGAACAACAATCAAGCTATAATCCTGGTAACAATAGCTTTCGGGGCAGAGGACGAAGAGGAGGAGGGAGAGGCTACGGAGGAAGAGGTTATAGAGGACGTGGGAGAGGAAAAAATAATTCGCAGTACAACCCACAGTACAACTCATAGGAACGATCCAACGCTGATCAAAACCAATCGCAAGACAAGAAGGAGAAGGTCATAATTTGTTTATGCTGTGAAAAACCTGGACATTACGCCTCACACTGTCCTGAGAGAGCTCAGAAGATTCAAGAAGCAAATAAAGTAGAAATAGTGGAGACAGAGGAAGCTGATAAATCACTGTTTATCATGAGAGTGTATTTTTGAATGAAGACAGAGTAATACCAACAAACTATAGCAAGAAAGATGGAATGTGGTATTTAGATAATGGAGCAAGTAATCACATGACAGGTCAAAAGGATTACTTCTCTGAGCTTAATGAGAATATTGGAGGCAAAGTTAGGTTTGGAGACAGATCATGCATAGAGATAAAAGGAAAAGGGTTGATAATGTTTCAGATTAAAGGTGAGGAACAGGTTTTGCTTGCAGATATTTACTATATTCCGGACCTGAAAAGTAATATCTTGAGCTTGGGACAAGCCACTGAAGTTGGATACGACGTGCATATGAAACAGAACTGGTTAACGGTCCATGATCCAAGCAAGAGGCTGTTGGTGAAAGTCATGAGATCGACAAACATGTTATATAAAATCAGGATGAAGATTGGAAGACCAATTTGTTTGCATTCACGTATTGAGGATGATGCTTGGAAGTGGCATGCTAGGCTTGGTCACATAAATTTTAGAACAATCAAAGCAATTTTCCAACAGAAGATGGTTCATGGTATGTCAGAGGTTAAAGACGAGAAGATGCTGTTTGAATCGTGTCTCGTTGGGAAGCAAACTCGACAAGCATTTCCAAAGGCTACTATGTATTGAGCCTCCAAGCCATTAGAGCTTCTTCACGCTGATCTATGTGGTCCTATAACGCCTGCAACACTCGCACAAAACATATATATATATATATATTTGTTATTGTGGATACTTTTTTCATGATACATGTGGTCTATCTTGATAAAAGAAAAAAGTGATGCATTTGGGAGCTTTAAGGCATTCAAGAGTGTTGTTGAAAAGGATCTTGGAAGGGAGATCATCACTCTTAGGAAAATATAGAGGAGGAGAATTCACATCAAGCGAGTTCAATGTTTTTTGTGAAACTAATGGGATCAAGAGACACTTAACAGCTCTATATACTCCACAACAGAATGGTGTGGTCGAGAGAAGAAATAGAACCTTGATGGAGATGACAAAGAGCATTCTCAAAGCTATGGAGGTATCGAATTATCTTTGGGGGAAAGGAGTACGTCATAATACTTATGTTATTAATCAGATACCAACCAAGGCTCTGAATAACATCACGCCATATGAATGTTTGCGGGAGAACAAGCCAAACATTGAGCAATTAAGAGTGTTTGGGTGTGTAGCTTACGCTAAAGCTGATGGAGCAGGTCTTAAGAAACTAGACGATCGATCACAGTCTTTAGTACACCTTGGAATCGAGCCTAGATCCAAGGCTTATCAACTGTTCAATGTAAACAGCATAATCGCAAGTCAGCATGAGATGATCTCTTGATTCCGGGTGAAGGACGCATAGATCATAAGTGGAGTTAATATTCATCCCCCAGCGAACTAGACTTGTTTTGGTTGGAAGACGATCGAGGTTTGAAATCCACATGTTGAAAGCATGTTTGGGTATGGGACCTTTGAACCAAACTGAACCATACCAAGGAACTGGGTTTGCTTTCAGTCTAAGAGCAGACCATGTTCTTGCTGTTGAGAATCATTCACAAATTATATCATGCACTGCCCATTCAAAGATGCCATCATCGAGGGTATCAATGGGAAAGCTGATGGTTGTTAAATGTGACTGAAGGTTTAGAACTTTATCAGATCTTGGGGGAGCTAGCGTCCAGCCATTCTCATTGCAAGCCTAATGAACTTTGGCATTCAAAGGCACTCTTAAGTTTCTAGGACCATCAATAACTATATATTTAATAAGAGGACTATAAGGGGTCCAATTATCAAACCAAAAATTTGCTCCCTTTCCATTTTCAATTTTACAATGAACAAACTCTTCACCAAGAACTCTCAGCCTCAAAAGGCATCTCCAATTCCAGGAATCAGATGTTTTCTCGATTGATTCTAAAAATTATTAGTTGTGTCGTTTATGCCAAGCTACCTAGGGAACCACTCTTAGAGAAAAGAAGTCAAATCATCCGTAGACATAACGTTCTGTTCCAAGTAGCACAGTCCCCCTTCCTCTTTAGCTAAACAGATTTGAGACCAGACCACCTTTGAGAGCCCTATTATATTTATCCGGCATGCCCACAGAAATCTAGAACAAAGCAATTCTATTTTCTGGATGCATCCTAGATGGATGAAAGTTGAGAGCCAAAAATTCATTTTGCCTGATATGATGGTTGAGATCAATTGAAGCCTTTTAGCTCGCTAGTTACGTCTCTGTTTCACAAGGAAATCTAAAAATAATCTGTCCAACTGAAATGTTTTGAACAAAAATAAGTTACTAATTATTTATTTTTATCTAGGCTTGTCCATTTTGGATAAGAAACCAGGAATTACTGTTTGGATATTTAAAATCCTAAAATTATTACAATTTTCTCAAAACATTATACAAAATTTCCATAGTTATCAAATTGACTTTTACCCACAAATTAGTAAAAGTTTGGTTAAAGAGATTTTCTAACCAAACTTTATTTTAAATAATGTTGGGACTATAAGATTGATAAATTAATGAAATATTAATGAAGATATTTTTTTATTTTCAAAAAAATGATGAAAAAGATTAGAGATGAGCTTCAACAATAATTTTTTCTATTATTAATATAGTATCTTTACAATTTTTGGATGCGAGTTAAGAAGAAAACACTATAAGTTTTTGATCCAATGAGAAAAATTAGAGATGATCTCCTATTTTTACATAAGATTTCCAAAAAATTCATTATTTTATTATTTTCTTGAATTATGTTATTTTTTACGTCGAGTCAATTTAGAATTGGAAGAATTTATTAATCTATGGAGAATTTTTACTTAAAGAATGTTAATTTATATATGTTTTACTGTATTTGTTTGAACCATGCTGCTAATAGAATAATTACACATAATTTAACCACTATACTACAACTTCATATCGAAAGCCATCTAAATCAAGGGCTTCACCCGGTTTAGGTGATCAAGGCCGGCTGCCATCAAAATTCTTGTGTAATACATTTTCAGTTATGCAATCCTTTATACTATAAAGCACAAGTCACTCAACCAATAATTCTTTGACACATCAGTAAAAAAAATTATTTTTACAAACTATCATAAAACAAAAAAAGATCGTGGAGAAAAAACAAAGCAAAAAAAGCAAAACTACATAATTGAAACAAATTCCTTAAATTCCTTAAATACTGAAAACAAATTATTTTCCAAAAAAAAGTAAAATCGTGGTAAAGAAAAAAAAACAATACAAATTACATAATTATTCACCTAAATATAAGTTAGTTGATCAATTAAAAACTGACAAGTGGGCAAGTTTATCAAAATTAAACAGAAGTTAATAAAGAAAAACAAAGTTAATTGATAAAAACAAAAATCAGTTTTCTTTTTACTACTACGTTTTATGGTAGAACGAAAACCATTCTCACTATCTTTTTTTAATCTCTCTTCTTCTCCAATATAAGTTCTGAGTTCTCTATTCCAATTTTTTTTTTATTTCTTCATTGATCCTTCTCCAATTATCACTAAATAATAGAGAGAAAAGCCATTTTTTAAAAAGCCTGTGGAAGTTAAGATCTTCATCTTTGAGGCGCTTGTGAAAGTAGAACATCAATTCCAAAGATTTGCTGCCAAATGATTTTTAATTACACCATGTTTTGGGTAAGGAACATTTTTCTGTTTTTGTAGTGCAGGTAAAATTGTTTCTATGTTACAACCAAATAAAAAGTAAAATTTATATCTTTTTATCTCTAATTTATCTTTTCTACCTTTTTTTTTTAGACAAACACATGATTTCATTCATTCAAATCAAATCAACGTACAAGTTGGAGATTCAAATCAAGGTATTTATCTTCTCTACCTTAATAGCATAATTACTAAATCAACAATTTATGGCATCTTTAAGATTTTTATTTTGCTATCACTAATCTTTGTGTACTATAACTCTATTTGTGACATATTATAAAATTAGTTAATGTGTGCCATGTAATTGTAATTTGGGTTTGTTAACCATAAAAATAAAAATTTCCTACAGTTATTTATTTTTGTAAAATTTGTAATGCAATTAAGATAATATAATATAGTTTCGGTGCATAGCACCGGGTATAATACTAGTTTAATATAATTCTATTTTGACATTGGGTCGTCTTGTGTGACTTATTTGTTTGATTTTCTCTATTTTGATTAAGTTTCATTATATAACTATTTATGGTATTAGATCAACTTCAATGCTACTAAATATTTAATATTCCCCTGAATTCTAAAATTATTTATGTAGATAATATTAATATTTAACCAAACTTATAACTCGTTTTAGTTATTTGTTTTTTTCTTTTGAAAATAACTCGTTTTAGTTATTTGAAGTACAACAACAACGATATTCGTAGTCATCATAATCGAGCATGCATAAACCAATAGTTTCATGTGAGAATTCAGGCGGTCCACATCGACTCTCACATTCTCTGTTGAGTTGGCATTGACCTCTGTAAACACACTCTTCATGTCCGATTTGTTTTGTATTCAATACTGTTAATCGTCAAAATAGTTTACTATATTTTCCGTGAGAAAGTATGTACTGTTTTACCAAACAGTCTATCTCTATGTGGGTGTTATAATGCAAACTTCTTACAAATGGGTATAGAGAAAGATTAAAGTCAAAGAAGAAAAGTATAGATAACTAAAACTGAGAAAAGAATTTTGCAACAGAACCAAAAAAACAAACCAAGAGAATAAAATATATTTACTCTTTGACTGGCAAGTAATTAGGAG
This sequence comes from Camelina laxa, assembly GCA_024034495.1. Taxonomy (NCBI): domain Eukaryota; kingdom Viridiplantae; phylum Streptophyta; class Magnoliopsida; order Brassicales; family Brassicaceae; genus Camelina; species Camelina laxa. The sequence continues at coordinate 1,394,733 of CM043884.1, forward strand.
AGAATATGTGATGAGAAAGGTTCCAGGTTGAAACTTTGAGAAAGCCATTTACGTAGTTTGAACTTTTTTTTGAACAATTAAGTTATGTTTAGTATTTTTTTTGTTGGGGTGGGGAGGGGTTGAAAATATCATTAAAAATGATATGCATATCTTATATAATAAAGTAGATTGTCTTCTAAAACTTTCTTACTTTCTTTTACCGCTTCACATGTGATTATTATAGAGCTGATACTTGTTCAGAAAACTTATTCAACAAAAAATCTAATAAAACACATTTAATCATATACATGTAACTCACACTTTAAATATAAAAGAAAAAGTTATATTTTTATATAATAAAGTAAATTGTCTTCTAAAACTTTTTTTCACATCTTGACATGTGGTTATAGTCGAGCTGATACTTGTCCAAAAACCTTATTCAACGAAAAATCGAATAAAACACATTTAATCATATACATGTAACTTACATTTTAAATATAAAAGGAAAAACTTATATTTCCAATTAAACCATAATAAAACATTTGTTCAAAAAAAAAAAAAAAGGATATGCCTATCTTATATAATAAAGTGGAGTGTCTTCTAAACCTTTCTTTCACAGCTTGACATGTGGTTATTGTAGAACTGATATATGTCCAAAAAACTTATTCAACAAAATTTCCAATAAAACACATTTAGTCATAAACATTTAACTCACACTTTAAATATAAAAGAAAAAGTTATAATTTTATATAATAAAGTAGATTATCTTCTAAAAATTTCTTTCATAGCTTGACATGTGGCTATTGTCGAGCTGATACTTGTTCAAAAATCTTATTCAACGAAAAATCCAATAAAACACATTTAATCATATACATGTAACTCACACTTTAAGTATAAAAGAAAATGTTATATTTCCAATTAAACCATAAATAAGCAATTTGTTTTTAAAAAAAAGGATATGCCTATCTTATATAATAAAGTTGAGTGTCTTCTAAAACTTTCTTTTATAGCTTGACATGTGGCTATTGTAGAGCTGATACCTGTCCAAAAACTTTTTCAACAAAAAATCCAGTAAAACACATTTAATCATATACATGTAATTCACACTTTAAATATAGATGAAAAATTTATATTTTCAATTAAACCATAAATAAGACATTTGTTAAAAAAACCATAAATAAGTTATTTAATCATATACATTAAAATCAAACTTTAATATAAAACAAAGAAATATTTCCAATTAAACCATAAATAAAATACATTTTGTCATATACATTTAACTCACAATTTAATATAAAACTGAATAAATTATTTCCAATTAAATCACAAATAAAAGACATTCAATCATATAAATTTATCTCACACTTAAATATAAAACTGAACAAATTATTTCCAATTAAACCATAAATAAAACACTTTTAATCATATAATTTTATATAATAAAGTAGAATATCTTCTAAAATTTTCTTCCAGAGCTTGACATGAGAGCTGACACCTGTCCAAAAGACTTATTCAACAAAAAATTCATTAAAACACGTTTAATCATATAAATGTAACCCACACTTTAAATCTAAAAGAAAAAACAGTTATCCTAGTTATCTTAGTTATGGTTTCCATGAGGAATAGGATAAAAACAGTTATCATAGTTTTTCTTCCTCATGTAAAGAACAAAAGTCAACAATATTCAGATGCTATTTAGTACTATAAGCCTGTCTTTTATTTCAGTGTTGACTGTTGAGATACATGTTTTGAGTTTGATATAATGATAACAAACAAGATGATAGTAAGTTGAAAGATTTCCTTCATACGTTCCATGACGACGTGTACTCTTTTTTTGTTTTTGGGTTCAAGACGACGTGTACTCAGTACTCTTGATTGTCAACACATTCAAAATTACAAATAACAAGATTACTATAGGCGCAATAATAATAACAAAAGAATTAATAGAACGAAAAAAAAAAGTAATGAGGTATAGAGATCTCTCTCGATCTCTTATTCGATCGTTACTCTCGTCCAACAATCTATCAAGCATATATGTATAGTATTATACTATTAATATAGATACGTGTAAATATTTGTAAAACCTCATAACCAGTCTTCGCTACTTGTTCTGAGTAGGATTTGCGCCACTACGTGGAATCTTCCGGAGACTAGGATCTATTTGATCGAACGGATTCATTTTGGGGTGATTCCGAAATACTCGAGAAGATGATGACCCGGTTAGTACTGTTGTAGATTCGGGAACGGGTCGACCCGAGAAAGCTGAAATAACAAGAGTTAATAGCACAATAGCAATAAGTTTCCAAGCTTCTTTCATGGCGGCTCCTAGCTAGCTAGTGAAGATAAGTCTTTACGGTTTAGTTATGGTATCGATTTCAAGAGATATTTATATGACCTCATACTTAACATACTTTATTGTATAATGTTTATCTCGAGCTTTTACATTTACATCGTCGTCGATATTTTATTATGATCTTACGAACTGTCTAAGTAGGATCATGTGCTCTTCTTTTTGACTACCCTCGTTGCCAATTATTCGTTCTTGGGCATTGAGCTCATGTGATACGGTCACGTGATATATGAATTTTTATATGCTTGTACATATATATACGTACTAGTGTATATACATAATTCATAAACACGTACGTATATAGTTTTTAGTATTTGCTATTTACCATGGTCGGTCCAATGCTAAGACCAAAAATTTGTGTGTGTGTGTGTTTTCCCCCGTTTATGTAGAAAAAAACCCAATTACTACTCCCAAAGTATTTTGTTCGTTTCTGCTTTGGACTAGAATATTCACGTAAATAAGTGTGTGTAATATCTTTTTTTAGGACAAATCAAAATGGAGTATAATAAAATTATAATTGGTGTTTAATAATGACAACACGTCTAACATCAGTCAAAGCTAAGAGCCTTGAGAAGTGAGGAAGCATCTGTATTTAAAGAGATCTTTTATATTTTAAAGAACTAGTAATTTACTAAAGTATTTTTATTTTTTAAAATTATCTTTTAATATTTCTAAATTGTGAGTGGATGTTGGGTCTAAATAAGTGATTAACCCTTACTAGCCTTATTAATGGACTCTTATTAAGTGGGGAAATCTTAACATAACATAAGGTTCGTTTGAAACTGATGACGAGTCAAAGTCAATAGAGCATCTTCACTAGAGAAACTCATATGAGTTGCCCAATTCCTTTTCAGAAAATCGATTCTTTTTTTAATGGACCGAAAGATGAAAATTTTATTATGTTTTTGGACCTAAATACAAGAGAAACATTGAAAGAAATCACCAGTGGAAATAGTCTTAAGGCTTTCTGAAGTCTGCCAAGAAAAAGCTGAAGCATCATTCTTTCGAAGAACGTATAATTATTTCGGGATGCAATACACATTCTTCAGTCTTCACTCTCGAGAGAGCTGATGGTAGATTACCGTTCCTCACTCACGATCGGTAACAAATTATAATAAATCAGTTTGTTGGTTATAACTATTTATTTGTTTAAATTGTGGATGTAGCTCAAATGGTAAAGCGCTTGCTTTGCATGCGAGAGGCACGGGGTTTGATCCCCCGCATCTCCATTAAATTTTAAAGAAACAATCTATATATACATATATATATATATATATATTAATTTTGATATGTTTAAACTTGAACATAAATTTGCATAACAGTACAAATTAATCGCAAATATTTGCGTCTTGAACAACCAAACCCTATATGTGTACAGTGGCGGACCCAGGGGAAATTTTACACAGGTCAATAATTTTATTTTTACACAGTTAAATATTTAAAATAGGGAAAAAGAGGTTATTTGTGTAGAATGGGAGTATCAAACTTGGGTTTGGGGGTGTCACCACATTGAATAAAACCAACAGAGCTACTGAAACTTCAATGATTTATATGCAAAATAATGTTTTTTAAGATTTTACCCAGGTCAGTTGACCCCTCTAGCTTCTACTTGGGTCCGCCGTTGTATGTGTGATATGTTTGTATTTTATAGAATTTTAACTATAGTTTTTACACTTGTTTTGAGTCTTTTGCTAGGTCCAAGTGTGCTTTAAGAGTCCTGTGAGTCTTTACAGGTTCTACGTAACTTCGGAAAGAATCTGAGCGCTTTGGGGATGAAAATATACATCTGGAGCTAAATTGGTTGAAGACTGATCGGGCTAGCAAGCAGATGGAGTGAGAGCAAAAAAACGTTCCGGATCGACTGATCCTCGCTCGAGATCGACCAGTCCCGTACCCAAGTTTTCATTTTTCATTTTAAACCGACTTTAGGGTTTTATTTTGATATTTAAGTTAGAGGCTCGGCCTTCAGAGACATAAGCTTTATTTTCTGAGACTATTTTGTATTGAGAGCTGAAGGGAGAAGATCTCTAATCTTTTTTGACACTTTGGAGAAGATTTCTAAACCCTATTTTCTATTATTTTGTAATTCAATTATGTTATCTTCATCATTGATTTGCTGTTTCTATTGCTCCATATCTGAGTAGTTTTTCTGTTGGGTTTCGGGTTTCAAAAAGGGGTTTTATGATTCTCTAACTTAGGTTGTTAGATTTGGGATTGATCTATTGTGTTCTTCATCTATAGTTGTTCTTATTGCTTAAACTAGATTAGCTACCTAGTTTATGATCATAGGTTTAATTCATCTAGGCATCAAAAATGTTGTTGAATTGCTTGAAAAGAACTTAGGTGAGCAAGGTGATCCTTAGCCAACGAAAGTTGAAGTTAAGGCACCTTGTGAACATAATCAAACTTGAACTTATTGCTTGCTAGGATTGTTAGATTCAAACGACGGTTTAGAGTTTATTCAATTCCTTGCTTAGATAACTAATGCTGCGACAGTAAGTTAGTTTTACATTCGAGATTTGAGTTCAAGAACGGTATCGAATGCTATCCCAATCCAATTTCGTGATCATATCCCCTAACTGATTCCCTACGCCCAATATCTTCCCTTGATTTCCAAAATCTTATTTATTTTTCTGTCTTTAATCGGTTACTTGAAAAACAATCTTTCTCACTGCCTTAGCTTTATTCGACATTAGAGACTGGAAAAAAACGTGTATGGAGGACGATCCAAGACCCAATACTTCCCCATGATTTTGAGACTTATGAGATATGCGTAAATGGTGTTTTGTATTACGGAGCTAGGTTTCCAGATGGATGTACTAAGATGGTTTGCTTTGACTTTAGGTTTGAGAAATTCAGCTTCATTAAATTACCTAAAGACATTGACCCTAGTTGGAGGTTAATATTGTTCAACTGCAAAGGTAAATTAGGTGCACATCAGGGTTCTGAAGAAAGATTTGTGTAGATGCTGGAGAACATATATGGTCCAAACGTATATGCATATTGCCATCCAAACTAGACAACGGCAGGTTTCTTGGAATGACTGGTACCGGTGAGACTGGGTTTTCTTCGGGATCAGGCTATTACCCTTTCTGCATTTCCTACTACAATATAGAGAGGAACACGGTTACAAGAATCAATATTCAGGGGTTTGAAAAGTTTTTGCGTCTTTATACTCCTGTTTGCACCTTTCTGGACTATGCAGAAAATTTAAAGGTTGTATAATATTAGTGATGATGATTTCAAGGCTTCATAACGTGAGACTTTATATTTTGGATTTCAGCTCTTATGATATTGTTCCTCGTAAGATTAATTAATGTTTGGATTTTATCTTAAAAACAGATCTAATTAAAAATCCTATATTATGTTGTTGCACTTGCAAAGACTTCTTCTTATTGCTCTTTGGCCTTTGTCTTTAATGTTTAAAGATTTCAAATCTTGTTTCAAAAATTTGTCTAGCTGCATACTTCAATTGATCAGTGTATATACTGTACTTCTTAGTTACTTTGTTTTGTTATGTTTCAGTCCATACCATTAATTGCAAGAATTGGATTCTAAACTATCTCAACCACGGCTTGATCTATCATATCTAATAAAAAAAAAAAACAAATGAGATTTGAACCAAAACACATGTAATGTTTATGTAACACTAGTATCATATACAAAGATAAGCAATTGATCTCGAGATCTCTCTTGAATGGGTTCAACATATTACTTATTTATTCAAACGTTGTGGTTGTTGGTCCCGCTTGAACCAATAATGCAAACTACACCTTTCTTCTCTCTACTCAAAAACTTCTTAAGCGAACTTAGCCTTGTGAACATGGGTGACTTAGGTTCTTCTTCGCCGACTCTCTCGGAGAAATTCTCATTTGTATCCGCATGAATGTCCACTACAACCGTAGTCACTTCTTGTGCTCTGTCACATGTATCAGTAGATTCTTGTTGATGATCGTTAGAAGAATCTGCGAAATTTCCAGTAGGATAATCTTCCGTAACAATGAGGCATGCGCTTCTAACAGAGCAAGATCCAAAAACAGGGCTCTGATCTTGAGATGGATTATGCTGATTACTCGAGTGCCCTGATTCAAAGTTTTGATTTTGAGATAAAGCCTCACGGTCTTCAGAACTTTCTCCATGTGCCGTCGTCTCTTCCACGGAACCAACTGTGTTTCTACATAGAGGACAAGTGGAATGAGACTGAAACCACATGTCGATGCAATCAACATGGAACCCATGATTACACCTTGGCAAAACCCTAGCTTTGTCGCCATCAACGAGATCAGAGAGACAAACCGCGCATTCTAGCCCGTCTTTAAAGTCCGTAGACTTGAAAACAACAACATGGATCAATTGGAGGATTTTAGAATCAAGACCGGTATTACGAGGAGGATCTTCTTGAGCTTGAGCAAAGACGAAACGACGTCGTTGATGGTTACGGCCGATGACTGTGGAGCCAGGATCGTCGGATTGGATTAGGTTTAGGTTGAAATGTTGTTCCACACGCCACCAAAAGAGTCTAGCGTAGAGATGAAGCAAGAGGAGGAACATAACCCCTGTGAAAATTGATACGATTGCGAATAAAACTACTTTTCCCATAGTCTCTTCTCCTTCGAATTTTCTGAAAACAGAACTACTAGATTCTTCGTCCATATCGCTGACAAAAAAAAATGGTGAAAAACCTACTGGTTGGAGAAAAACTCAACACTTTTTGCGTGGAAAGAAAGTAAAACGAAAGATTCTCACATCAAGACAAAAGATTGGGAAGACTTAGAAGAACAGAACATATATAAAACCCGAAAAATCGATGCTTTATTGAAAGTGGTGAAGCTATTCAAACGGAATGAGATGAAATAAAGAGATGTTTTGAAGTTGAATTCTAATTGGTGGTCCATTAATTTGAAGAATTTGTCTTATTGCTCCAGGATCCACGGCTATATGTACATCAAGACTGGTTCAAGGATTTTTATAAAGTTAGGGACACAAGTCAGTGGAACACGCTATTGGGGTTTTGACTTGGTTTAGTCAATTTCTCCAGATCATGTAAGTCAACATCAGCTTTGAGATGTAAGAATGTTTTATAACCTGAAACTAAACATACAGTACAATGATATATTTGGTATTTATATATACCAATACAATGAGTTTATTATATATTCAATTGGCACATACTAGAACAGTTTCTCTCAAGTCTCAAGCATAAAAAGACCAATAAAAAAAGCCTATATGTTCAATCAGTAAAGGTGAGGTTCGCTAATTGATTACTTGTATAACAAATCCCTATGTATTAGGCCTAGTTAAATAATAGTGCCTACAATTTAGAGGGGTATTAAACATAGATTATAGAAGATTTTGTGGAATTCAATTAATTTTGGATTTTGGAAAAATTAAGTGAGTTTTTATGATAATTGGTGGAATTTTTATATTTTTTGTTATTAGTAAAAACAAAAAATGTGATTTTGTGAGATTTTTAAAAAATAATAACAGTGATTGTAGAAGATTTTTAAAACAAAAAAATGGATTTCAAATAATAAAATTGGAACGAGCTTTGTTAGGATAAAATGGCTCAGCGAACATACTCAGTTACTCACTACTCAGGCTCCCACTACCTGCCTCCTTTGAGAATCTCAGGTTGAGAAACTTTTTGTAAGTGCATCATCTAGTTCTACTAATTCAAGACACTTCAATTAACATTAAAAAAGGTTAATTTGTCTGAAAAAAGAGTTGCACATATCATAATACCCATGCAGAAACAGAAAATATATCTATCAAATGCTTTTACGTTGTTAGGATTTCTTATATGGCCCTCTAGAAGACTAGAAGAGATTCTTCAAGAAACGCAATAATGTTAAAATAGCAGCAAAACCGCCAGAAAACAAATGAGACGAACTTCGCACTAATGGAGATGATAGGTGAGCGAGATGTTTCAAAACTTCAGATGCTTGTTGAAATGGTCAACATGTTGTAGAAAAAAAACATATAGAAAAGGCATCACATATATGAAACTCAGGAAAATATTGAAGCTTTACTAAGAAAACAAAATTAAGCTCCATTCACACAACTAGTTCTGGGCATTCGGGTATTTGGGTCGGGTTCGGGTAGGAACCGTTCGGATTTTCGTGTAGAGGAGTTTAGGACCCATTCGGATAAATGTAAAAATTCGGTTCGGTTTTGATTCGAGTCTTTTCGGGTTCGGGTCGGATCGGGTATGAAATTTCAGAACCGTAAAAAACCCAATTATTTTTGGATACATAAAAACCCGGAATTTTATCCGAATACCCAAAAATTTCTGGGTAAATTCTCGGTTTTTTGATAAAAATTGAAATTTCGGGTATAATTTTGGGTATCCTAATCAAAAAATCGGGTATTCGGGTACTAAATTATTAATATCTATTTTTATTTAAGGTATTATAGGATTCGGGTTTGGTTCGGGTTCGGGTTTTCGGGTAGAGGAATTTAAGACTCAATAGGGTAAATCCAAGATTCCGGATTCGGATTCAGGTCCAATTTTTTGGTTCGATTCCGGTTCTGGTTTTTTTGCCTAGGGCTACACTCGACTTTTAATTTGTGAGCATAAAAGCCAAATTAAACTAATTTACCTCTCAAACTACAACAGTAATACGAAACTCTTTGTCAATTTCCATATCACTATAGCAGTTTATAAAATCCTAAAACTACAATATTAATAGAAAGCCGTTTTCACATCAGACCAATCAAATTTTAGCGTGAAGAGTAATAGCATACAAGATTTGTAGATAGATAAAGGATGTGTCGATGTTGCTGAATTGAAATCTAAATGAATTAATCATGTTTTGCTCATCTTCTGTAACAAATCTTCAGGAGGTGCATACAAGATTTGTAGAGGATTTTGGATAAAACCGTTCACCCTAATTTTTCTCTCCCAAGCACGACCATCGAGGCGCCGCTTCAACCATCTTCATCCGACGCCGGTGGGCTCTCTGCTCGCTGGCGTCGGGAAATCTCGGCTCCCGTCTCTATTTCAAATTTCTATCTTCTCCTTTTCTCGATCTCCATTTCTTTTAACTGAATAACCCAAGCGGCAACTAAGGCTCGTTCATCTCTGAAGCTAGACGGAGGTGGAGAACGGCAATCTCTATCCTCTGTGATTCTATCAGCCAGTCCGCCGGGAGTTTCAGAGTCCCCCTATTACTCATTGCCCAGATCCGGAGTTAGACTCGCCTCTGTTGAACCTCCTCCTCCCTCACCACCCAAGTCTTGCGCGACAGAGACGACGGCGATGGCTAGTGATGAGTGTTACAGCGTTGTGATTTTCCTCCGAGAGTGGTCCCCCGACTCTTCTCCCTGTTACCGCCTAACAAATGGTGATCCAGACTACCTTCCTCTAAAGTATAGGTCTGCTCTTAACCACCCTTTGTTTACCCTTAGCCAACTTAGGTGGTGCTCCCTGAAAGCTTTTGTCCGAAGACTGCAAATAGCTCATAGCATACCTTGTTTGCTCTGGTTATTCGAAATTTGGTTGAGAACCCTGCCATTAGTTTCACCTAGCTCTATGGAATATGAGTTTATAAGCTTAACTTTGAAAGGTTGTTTGTGCCCAACTCTTATGTCTATGAGAACCTTGCCTAGTAAAACATCTAGGATTCATACTCATGTTGTGAAAGGCTTGGAAAGTTTCGGCATTATGATCATCTCACTTAAGAGCGGTAATTACCGAAGCCTCTTTAGCCCTTGTTTTACATACCCGGTTCCTATTCCCACTTATGTGCATATTAACCTCGTATGGGATATGTTTTATACCTTCAAGAGTTTGGAACCAGAGCTTCACCCACCCTCCTTTAACCAAACCATGTCCGTGCTGTTCAAAACTAAATCGACCAAACCTACTCTGCTTCTTGTTTGGTCTTACTGGCTACATGCTTTGTGTGGATTTCTTAATCTCCTTGGACAAGGGCCCCAAGTGAAAGAGAACCCACCTGTATTGTTACAGTTTGACCTTTATCTTTGGCTTATGGTTTTAGTTTTCTTTGGAAGATCTGTTTGTATTAGCTTTAAGTCTTATGGTCTATCGCCCTGCTTCCCAAGTTTCACACTCGACGACTTCAAGCTTCTCACTTCAGTATCTCCTCTAGCTCTCGGACCCTATGTCTTGAAAACTACCCTTGGTCCAATGGAAGATACCTTCTGACCAGGGCTCTACATCATCCTACCTTGGACCCAACAACCATGGTCCTCAGAATCCCTGCCATCGCACTTCTAGTGTACCTCGTCTTGGCGAGCATTTTGGTTTTGGATCCTTCTACAACGTCTACGCGTCTTTTGACCTTGACAATTCTGTCATTCATCGGTTCATTCGATGATGATCTTTCGAGTATCCATGATCTCTCATGTTTCCATCTGCTTCACTGCATTTGCTCCATAGCTCTCATGGTGTTCACCTTGAAATTTTTTATTTTCTTGCTTATGGTATTGGGGAATACCTACTCTTGTAACTCTTTAAACTTTGGGATCTTTGTATCTCCACTTTGTACCTTGATTTGATTTGAATGAATGAAATCATGTGTTTGTCCAAAAAAAAAAAAAAAGAGGATTTTGGATTAAAATATGGAAGATACACAATTCATTGAGAATTGAAATCTGATTCAATCCGACTGAAAACCCAGTTATTTTTTAGATTGAAGAACAAGAGAGATATGACGATGAGAACAGGGACGAACCATTATTTTCCTATGACTTTTTTATTATTAATATTTTGTTAACAAATAACAAATCCAATGAAATAACACCTCTAGAGGTGAGATTTTCTCATTTAAAATTTTCAAGTACAAAAGTATTCAAAGTCTCCTAAAATTAATGTTTTGGATTTTTTTTTTAAATAATTTTGAATAACAATTGATTTAATATAATTTTCACAAATTATTTATTGAATAACAAGAAATTGTAAGTGATTTTGAATGATTTTATAGAAATCGCATATTCAATAACACTGAATTTGGTAAGTGATTTTGAAATCACAAGTTGAATAACAAATGATTTTTAAAAAAAAATCCAAAATCTTCTGAAATACATATTAAATATCCAAGTTAGTAACTCATCAGATCGTGACACGTGTCCATTTTAACGATCAAAAATCACATATCAAAGTTAGTAACTCATCATATCGTGACACGTGTCAATTTTAACGATCAGAAATCACAGTTTTCAAGCTTGATAAAACGATGCATAAGATAATTGTAATCTTATTATATTAAAAAAAACTTTGTTAATCCTAAAAGGAAAAGGATTGTAAAAATACCCCTCTATATAAGCAAAGAGATGATGACATATTTTTCACCAAACAAAATAATTTTGACAAGCTTTATTTTTCTTGTTAAAATTTTATTCTTTGTTTTTTATTAACCTTTTGTTTGACAAATCATTGTTCTTGAACAAGTCTGGAAGGTAATTTGTTTGTTGTCTAATCGAAGCAACTATATAATAAGATTCCTAGATATTATCACATGTTTTCGTCGTCGTTTCTTTGAATTTTGTTTCGTTTCTCAATTTCATAATGCATACTACGCAATCTTTGACTTTGAAGTGTTAACAAATATCTCACGGTGTTATTATTATTTCTATTAATTTGCAGGACAGGTAGCATAAAAAAAAGATAGATTGTCTCATATTATTAAGGAAAATATACATAAAAATATTAATTCTAAAAAATGTAACACTCACTTTCTATATAAACATAGATTGTCTCTTATTATTCATTTAACAAAATAATTTATTCAAAAATATTACTTTCAACTTTGTTCTATTGGTCAAACTTTTTTAATGGGAAGACAAATTTTCCTTATTTTTCTTAAACCAAAATTTTCTCCTACTTTCTACTTTTTTTTTTCAACCAAACATTTAATTAAATTAAAAGAGGACTCCAAGATTGGTTTTCCAAATAGGAGGATAAGAGTTTACAAAAGAAATTTCAGAAAGTAAAGATCTCGACGAACAAGCAAGACAATCCGCCCTAACATTGGACAGACGAGGGATAAAGAGGAGAAGGTCAAACACAAGCCTACAACAACCATAGATAGATTGAAAAAGCATAAATCGTTGTTGATAGATCCATAGGAGCTTGAAGACAGAGAGTACATCATGGTGTGTCAAATAAACTTCCATGAATACATTGGAAAATTTAACATTAGTTACTATCAAAAGATTTTGGGTAAAGGGTCTTTACTCTTTAGTTTCATTGGTTGCTGGAGCAAACCACTTTGAGATAGATAAAAGACGTGAACATGTTCTCTCCACACAGGAAGAGGGCAGAGCCGAGATTCTTTCTATGGTGGAGGAGGTTGGACGCAAGGTTATCTTCCCAAGGGAGGAAAGTGTGAGAGGTTGGACACAAGGTTATCTTACCAAGGGAGGAAGGTGTGAGAGGTTGGACGCAATGTTATCTCCCCAAAGGAGAAAGGCGGAGCGAAGGTTCCCTCCATGGTAGAGGAGGTTTTACGCAAGGTTCTCTCCATAAAGGAGGAGGGCAGAACCGAGGTTCTCTCTATGGTTAGTCGTGCACTATTGTGATGTAATTTATTTTGTATTCAAAATGTTTTTTGAGCCAACAGTTTTAGTGATTAAAAAACTATGCAAAAGTGAAAGTAAAGAGACATATAATAGTTGGCTTAATTTGTTCATATAGACATTTTCTAGATGGTGGTAAATAATATATTTGTAACATACAATATATCCAGGTGTAAAAGATACACTTTTAATAGTTTAACACTAGATTTTAACTCGCGGTACACCGCTGGACAAGTTTTTTAAAAATAATAACATTTAAATTTTTATTTGTTTTTTATATTTAGTTGTTTTGTTTAGTTAAATTATAATTTTGTTTGGATTTTCAATTATTAGAACAATAATAGGGGAAATAAATACATAAATATGTAATTTATAAGCTATTGTCGGATTAAGTCACAATTTTACTAATGATTTAATTGTTTTACAAAATTTTAGTTAATTATTAATATGTCTAATATTGACCAAATAATTAAATGTAGATTTAATCCGTGTTTCAAAACCGAATTAATAATATTTTATATTTATACTAATGTTAATTCAAACTCTCATGTTAATAACATATCCAGCCAAATAACAACAAACCGTCATATTAGTGGTTTAATCCGTGTTTCAAAACCGTCATATAAGTTGTTTTGGGTGTTATGTTTCGTTTGTGAAATTGATATTTATACATGGAAAATGCTTGATGAGCAAGGAGTTTATGATTCGTAGCAATAAAAGAGAGATTTTAGTGTTTTCTTATTTGAGTTGATAACATTATCGCAAAATAATATTCAGTTTCTTAACGTGATATATACTATATTAAATGTATTCTTGATGATAAAGTTAAATATACCCGATTGTTGAGTTTCTAAATTTGGGTTTCCGTTTTTATGAACTTTATTAACGTTATAATAATTATTGCGATTGTAATCATTGGAAAAATTGAAATGTATAGATGTTGTCAAGCTATTTATGGCAATAAGCGTATCAAATTAGGTCGATTTAAATAGTTTCATAAATTGAGTTTCTACAAAATGTTATTTTAGGAAAATCGTTAGGGGTTAATGTTGTAAATAAAACAAATTAAATAAGCAAAACTTAAAGGGCATAGACCAAAATATACTTCAAAAATGTTAATATAGATACATAAATAATGTAAAAATAATGTTAATATAGATACATAAATAATATAGATACATAAAAAATTGTATATGGATATAAATCAGTGTATTATAACAAAAATAAATTTACAAATATTGTACAATAAATTTTAATATATTTTTATTAAATTTTATTTTATTTACAAAACTTTAAACTTATATTTTTATTAAATTTTATTTTATTTACAAAACTTTAAACTTTATCTAGTTATTATATATATACTTTGGTCACAACTTGGGGTTAGTCCACCGCCATGACAAATCAGGAGGAGCAGTACGTCACAGACGTAAACCTAACCATGTCCAATAAACCGTCTGGAGAATATCCGGTGCTCCCTGTTGATGTCGTCATCAATATCATGTCGAGATTACCGATGAAGTTTACGGCTCAGTGTCGTTGCGTATCCAAGCTCTGGTCATCGGTTATTCGCCGTACAAACAACAACCTGTTGTTCCCGATGACGCTCCCAGATCCACCACCGCGGATCCTTTTCACCATCGAATCTGCAGGAGAGTTGTTCTTCTACACTTTACCTCATGATAAAAATCTTGCAGCCACCTTCCATCATAAGACTTCCGGAAAAGATCTCTATGAAGTATGTCACCCTATCAACGGACTGGTCTGTCGTCAACATACTGATAAAAAGAATTATACATTTGCGGTGATTTCTAATCCCATCACGGGAGAGTCTTTAACCTTGCCAATGGAAAAGGTCAGTTCAAAGGCAAGAAAAGAAAAATATTATCTTGGGTATGATCCAATCGACAAACAGTTCAAGGTATTGCGTCTCACCTGGTGGAGTTTTCCTTTCAAAAAGTGTTTCAGTGAGTATCACGTTCTCACAATAGGGACTGAGAATGAAAATCTCTTATGGAGAGAGATCCAATGTTGCACAACTCTGTATCCTCAAAACGAGAGTGGGATATGCATTGATGGTGTTATATATTATCCATCGGAGATGGAGAAGGGAAAACCTACAATCGTCTGCTTTGATGTTCGGTCTGAGAAATTCAATCTTGTTAGCCTTGGTCAAGACATAGACTCTTTCGGTTTCACTTTGATCGAATACAAGGGTAAGCTAGGTGCTCTTAAGAGAGCTTCTAAGAGAGATATCTACCATGCTTCTTTTGAGTTGTGGGTTTTAGAGGATGTCGAGCAACACATATGGTCAAAGCATGTCTACCAAATTCCTCTTCTATGGTTAAATGGAATGAGCCATATACGCCCTGCTGGAATGATTGGTCGTAGTTGCCAAATTGTGTTTTACCAAAGTAAAACGAACGATGCATATCCTTTCTTCATTTTATACTACAATCCTGAGAGCGACACTGTTACCACAGTAAACTTGGAAGGTTTATTTGAAGAGTTTCCTCAGTACAGTAGGGTTCACTTATTCACAAACTATGTTGAAGATGTGAAGTTTATGTAAGTGTGTTCTTTTCATACAGAACTAATAGCACTATCTATCTTTTTCTCTTGTGTTTCTTATTATTTCTCCGGCTTTGGAGATGACTATTTCTCTGTTTAGTTATGATTTCGGCTTCTAAGCCACTGTTTGCTTTATTGTTGGGTCTGAAAATGTCAGTTTGGTTTTATTTCTTCACTTTGATCGAATACAACGAGCTATGCATGTCCTTTCTTCATTTTATACTACAATCTTGAGAGCAACAGTTTCACCAAAGTAGAATTGGAAGGTTTATTATTTGAAGAGTTTTCTCAGTACAGTAGGGTTCACGCATTTACAAACTGTGTTGAAGATGTGACTGTGATTTGGGATTATGATCACCATTGTAAATTGAGATTGATCACATGGCCAGCCAGGCCACTTTGGTAGTCCAGTTGGGCCGTCCGTACCTAGCCACCCATACCGAGCCAGGCCACTTTGGTAGGCCAGTTTGGCCGTCCGTACAAGGTCTCTAGATCCTTCTTATCAGACCGTTGGAGGGTTGATGCAAGTGGGAAGACTGTCACTATCAAGTCTAATTTATACTCAGCATCTTGTAAAGAATATTCTACAGCTCATGTCTATATCTAGTTTGTATCTAGGATTGATTTAATTAAGAAGTGAGAATTTCTTCTTCTCCTACACTCTTCACTCTCTCTCTCTCTCTCTCGTCCATACTTGCTCAACTCATCCTCTTAATCTCTTTCAATATACTCCTAAGTTCCATTTAATTCTCTAATCTTACATGGTATCAGAGCATTTTCGTTCCTAATCCTAACTTTCTCATCCACCTAGTACTTCCACTTCAACCCTTTTTCATTCTCTGTTACGATCTGATCTGTATCTCTCTTTAACCATTGGATAATAGTATTGACCAACGGACAAAACTCCATGGAAGGCACCAAGACCTTGATTGTTCCAGTTACTCTCAAAGGAGAGAACTATTTGTTGTGGGCAAGAACCACAAAGACGGCACTATGCGGCCGAGGGCTATGGACCCATATCACATCAAGTGAAGCTCCAAAAGGAGAGCCAACCGAAGACGGCAAAGTTATAGCCGCAAGTGGTGAAGAGAAGTGGTTCCAAGAAGACCAAAGTGTTCTCGCCATTATCCAGAACTCCCTTGATGCTCCAATACTCGAAGCTTACTCTTATTGCGAGACAGCTAAGGATCTATGGGACACATTACAAAATGTGTTCGGTATACTACCAATTTAAACCGAGTCTTTGAGATCAAGAGAGCCATCAATAACATAAGCTAAGAAGACATGGAGTTCACCAAACACTTTGGTAAATTTCGGTCTCTTTGGGCTGAGCTTGAGATGCTTAGGCCGGCGACACTTGATCCGGCCATCTTGAACGAGAGGCGTGAACAAGACAAGGTGTTCGGCCTCCTTCTGACACTGAATCCATCCTACAACGACCTCATCAAACATATCTTGAGGTCGGACAAACTTCCTAGCCTAGAGGATGTGTGTGGCCAGATTCAAAAGGAGCATGGCTCCATGGGGCTGTTTGGTAGCAAGGGGGAGCTTGTAACCGCTAACAAGGCAGAAGTAGCGACCGCAAACAAGGGCTACTATCGAGGTGAAGACAAGAATCCTCCAGTGTGCAACCATTGCAAGAAGCCAGGCCATTTCAAGAATCAGTGTTGGATTCTTCACCCACATCTCCGAGCCAACCGGCCGATGAACAACCGTGGAGCACCGAGAGCACATCAAGCGGCTGTGGAGTTGGCGAGCGCAGAGCCTAACCAACAAGTCTCGGATATGAATGGAACTGCCCTGGCTGCCAACACTGACTTCGTGAGAAAGTCTGACCTCGATGCACTCATCAAAGCTCTCAAGGAAGCCTCCGGTAACTCCTTTCTCGCTTTAAAACCAAACAAACCCCTTATAGTTGACTCTGGTGCATCTCATCACATGATTAGTGATTCTAAATTGATTAGTGACATCAAACCGGCCATAGGAAATGAGATCATTGCTAATGGTGAACAAATACCGGTTAAAGGAATAGGGAATTTAAAATTATTTGATAAGGAGTCTAAAGCATTCTACATGCCTAGTTTTACTTCTAATCTCTTATCAGTTAAAAGGGCTACAACTGATTTAAATTGTTATGCTATATTTGGTCCTAATGAGGTTTATTTTCAGGATATTGAGACAAGTAAAGTGCTTGGTCAAGGCTCTACTCAAGATGATCTCTATTTGCTTAAGGATTTAAATTTAGCCTCTTCAAACTCTTCTTGTTTTAATTCAATTTCTAGTAATGTGAACAATGTTATTTGGCATGCTAGACTAGGACATCCTCACTCTAGAGCTCTTGAACTTATGTTTCCAAAAATTTCCTTTAAAAATGAAGAATGTGAGGCCTGTATTCTTGGTAAGCATTGCAAATCTGTGTTTTCAAAGTCATTGACTATTTATGATAATTGTTTTGATCTTGTTCATTCTGATGTTTGGACCTCTCCATGTTTATCTAGAGAAAATCAAAAGTATTTTGTGACTTTTATTGATGAAATCAAAGTATACTTGGCTAACCTTACTTCCCTCTAAAGATAGGGTTCTTGAGGCTTTTATTAATTTTCAAAATCATGTAACTAACCATTATAATGCCAAGATTAAGATTTTGAGATCAGATAATGGTGGAGAATATACAAGTCATGCCTTCAAACAACATCTCAACAAACATGGGATAATTCATCAAACCAGCTGTCCTTATACCCCACAACAAAATGGTGTAGCTGAAAGGAAGAATAGGCATCTCATGGAGGTAGCTCGGTCTATGATGTTTCATACCCATGTACCAAAACGTTTTTGGAGTGATGCTGTTCTAGCCGCATGTTATCTTATCAACCGGACGCCTACAAAGATCTTGCAAGATGTTTCCCCATTTGAGGTACTAAACAAAGACAAACCTACCTTTGATCATCTTAGAGTTTTCGGTTGTGTGTGTTTTGTTCTGAGACCAGGAGAATTACGGGATAAGCTTGATGCCAAGAGTACAAAAGCAATGTTTATCGGCTATTCCACAACACAAAAGGGCTACAAGTGCTATGATCCAGCAGCAAGACGAGTTATAGTCTCCCGTGACGTAAAGTTTGTAGAAAACCAAGGTTTCTATGATGCGCAGAACTGGGAAGAACTACAAGACTTGTCTACCTCGGCCTCCGATAAGGCCAGAAACCTCCGGATCATCCTTGAACGGCTAGGAGTGGAAAATGATCGGGCCAACCCACCACCGACTGAGCCAAACTCACCAAGAGAACCTACTCTTCATGATGAAGTTGAACCAAGCCACACTACTGATCCTAACCCGGCCTCCAGTCCAACGGCCTCAACACACGCGGAGGAAGACACATTGACCCATGTTGACAATGAGTTGCCCGCTGATGAAGAAAATGTCCCCACCGAAACTGAAGCTTCAGGAAATGATCATGAGGAGATCATTCCACTCCGACGCAGCCAACGCCTCAAGTTTCCTAGTACTCGAGTCTACTACAAAAATATGGCGGTTGCACACCCGATTCAGGCCGTATGTACACTCGCCCATTTTCCGGTGGAACACCAAGCCTTTCTTGGTCAAATTGACAAGCATTGGGTTCCCCAAACATATGACGAGGCCAAGGACCATAAGGTTTGGCGCGATGCTGTTCAAGATGAGACGACAGCCATGGAGAAAAATCACACATGGGACGAGGCTGACTTACCAAAGGGAAAGAAGGCAGTCACATCTCGATGGATTTTCACGATCAAGTACAAAAGTGATGGAGAGATTGAGCGTTACAAGGCCAGACTAGTGGCTCGTGGGTTTACGCAAACGTATGGGGAGGACTATAAGGATACGTTCGCTCCGGTGGCCAAACTCCACACCGTTCGGGTTGTTCTCTCCCTGGCCACCAACCTAGACTGGGATCTATGGCAGATGGACGTGAAAAATGCGTTCTTACAGGGTGAGCTTGAGGATGAGGTTTACATGTGGCCACCACCCGGCCTAGAAGACACCATTGGCCCGGGAAAAGTGTTCAAGCTCAACAAGGCTATCTATGGTCTTAAGCAATCACCAAGAGCATGGTACCACAAATTGAGTACGACCTTGCGCGGGAGAGGCTTCCGCAAATCAGAATCAGATCACACACTCTTCACCTTACCGAGTGACAAAGGTATAGTAGTCATTCTAGTATATGTTGATGATATCATAATATCTGGAAGTGACAAGGTAGGAATTCAAGATACTAAAGAGTTTCTTAAGTCAGTTTTTGATATTAAAGACCTTGGAGAACTTAAGTATTTCCTTGGTATAGAAGTGTATAGATCCGATGAAGGACTGTTTTTATCACAAAGAAAATATGCACTTGATCTATTGAGTGAAGCAGGAAAGCTTGGAGTAAAGGCTGTGACCACACCACTTGAGGAAAACTACAAGACAGCTGGAAAGGGGGAGCCTCCATTCAAAGATGTCATGCGATATAGACGCCTAGTGGGTAAGCTTATATATTTAACCATTACTCGGCCTGATCTTTGTTTTGCTGTGAATCAAGTGAGTCAACACATGCAAAACCCAACTAGACATCACTGGAACATGGTGAACCGAATCCTCAAGTACATCAAAGGATCACCGGGACAAGGCATATGGATGGGTAGAAACAAGAGCACCGAACTGGTAGGATATTGTGATGCCGACTATGCTGGAGACCATGGGGATCGTCGTTCAACCACCGGGTACTGCACATTCTTAGGAGGGAACCTAGTCACCTGGAAAAGCAAGAAACAAAAGGTTGTCTCACTATCGAGTGCGGAGTCTGAGTATAGAGCCATGAGGAAGCTAACCACTGAACTCATGTGGCTTAAGGCCTTATTGAAGGATCTTGGAATCGAGTCATCAACACCTATCACTATGCATTGTGATAATGAAGCAGCCATTCACATCGCCACCAACTCTGTATTCCATGAAAGAACGAAGCACATCGAAGTTGATTGCCACAAGGTGCGAGAGCAAATTCAACTTGGTGTCACTCTTCCATGCCATACCGAGAGCAAAGAACAACTTGCTGATATATTCACAAAGGCAGCCAGTCCACAAGTATGTGAATATATTCACCCTAAGCTTGGACTCATGAACCTCACTAAACCTTGAGATCCTACACTCTTTTTCCCTTAAGTATAGGTTTTCCCAAGTGGTTTTCTATACTAAGGTTTTAAATGAGGTAGGTGATCAATGGTTCAAGCTTGTGTCATGGAGTCCAATGACTAAGCTTGAGGGGGAGTGTGATTTGGGATTATGATCACCATTATAAATTGAGATTGATCACATGGCCAGCCAGGCCACTTTGGTAGTCCAGTTGGGCCGTCCGTACCTAGCCACCCATACCGAGCCAGGCCACTTTGGTAGGCCAGTTTGGCCGTCCGTACAAGGTCTCTAGATCCTTCTTATCAGAGCGTTGGAGGGTTGATGCAAGTGGGAAGGCTGTCACTATCAAGTCTTAATTATACTCAGCATCTTGTAAAGAATATTCTACAGCTCATGTCTATATCTAGTTTGTACCTAGGATTGATTTAATTAAGAAGTGAGAATTTCTTCTTATCCTACACTCTTCACTCTCTCTCTCTCTCGTCCATACTTGCTCAACTCATCCTCTTAATCTCTTTCAATATACTCCTAAGTTCCATTTAATTCTCTAATCTTACAGTGACGCTTATGTTCATACAGGACTAATAGCATTATCTATCTTTGTGTTTATTATAGTTATGTTTTCGGCTTCTAAGCCAATGATTTAAAAATCACATATACCATTGTCACTACAAGAAAACAAGCCTTTAGAGAAGACGAGTTGCGATGGATAAAAGCTCTCGTAAATTTGCCTTGGATTTGCGAGGAATTTACGGGAACCAAAAAACCCTAGCATATCCCTTTAATGTTGGGTCTGAGAATTTCAGTTTTTATACGTTGAACAAGAAAGATTGATAATGATCATGAACTAAAAGGAGGTGTTAGTGATTGTAATATTGATAATCGTACGTAGTTAGTTTCTATGAGCTGTGGAGAAACATATATATATGGTCGAAGCATATCTACAAGATTAATAATTCCCCTTCAATGGCTGAATGAATGAATCCAGCTACATATCAAAAAAAGCTATGGTAAATTGTTTTACTAAGGGAAGAAGATGTATGCTCAACGCCAAATAAGCTAAACTCTTCTTCTTTTCTTTTTTGTGCAACGAAGCTAAATTCTTTCTATGATGCCTATAATTAGTGAGTTTGGGTCCTAATATATGGAATGTGGTTTATAATCCCGTATTCCCTTACTACAGTATCAATTGAAAGAGCCGCTTACTTAGTTACTTTGGTTCACAGTCTAGGGTTTTTTTTAGTCCATTGCCAGCCATGACTTGATGAAAGAGCGCTTACTTTGGTTCACAATCTAGGGTTTTTTAGTCCATTGCCATGACAAAACGGAAGCAACACGTCGACGGAGATGATTCGGTCTTTGATCTGATTCCTGTTGATCTCATCATCAGAATCTTGTCGAGACTCCCGGTGAAGTCTATGGCTCAGTGTTGTTGCGTATCGAAGCTCTGGTCGTCCATCATTCGCCGTCCAAATTACAATCTGTTGTTCCCGATCAAGTCTCCAGCTACACCAAGGTTCCTTTTCATCGTTAAAAATGGGCTCTACCGACTGAATATGTTCATCTCCTCTTCACCTCAACCTCCAAATCCAGATAAGTATCAATCTCTTGTAGCCACAGATTACTGTAGTAAAATATGTCCTCCGGTCAATGGTTTGATTAATTATATATATGCGGTAATTTCTAATCCTATCACAGGAGAGTACGTAAGAACACCTGAAGTGACAAGAGAGGCGGCGATTCATACGTCGAGGAAAAAAACTTGCTTTGGTTATGATCCGATTGAAAAGCAGTTCAAGTCATGTGTATGACCTGGTTGTCTTGTGGCGGCTCACACGAGTATCAAGTTCTGACATTAGGGACTGGAAACCTTTCTTGGAGAAAGATCCAATGTTGCACACCTCATGAACCTCATGATGATGGAATATGCATCAACGGTGTTTTGTATTATCAAGCAATCATTGACCAAAAACGTTCCATCGTTTGCTTCGATGTTAAGTCTGAGAAGTTCAGTTTTGTCAACATTGATCATTACTTGGCAGCAAAGATCTTCAGACCTTTGATTCTGATAAACTACAAGAGTAGTAAATTAGGTATTATTCATTGTGATATTTACTCTAATTATTTTGATTTGTCATTTGTGGGTTTTAGAGAATGCCGAGGAACATAAATGGTCAGACGGACCATTTCTACAAAATGCCCAAAGTGATGCATCCAACCCGAATAAAATCAGTGTTCTCCGCTGGAATGATTGGTAGTGGCGAGGTTGTATTGTATCGAATATATTCACAGAATTCTTTATACATTCTCTATTACAACCTCGAGAAAAACATTATCACAAGCGTAAGTGTTCAAGTTCCAGGACTTGATTATGTTGTGTATCATGAAGTTCAAACATGTGTCTTTTGATGAGAGGTGTCTTTGTAGTTACTATTTTCCCTTGTTTGTTTTTGTTATGAGTTATGATTCTAATGTTGATTTCCGATGTTATAATTCTTTTATAATCGAAAATATTTTGAATCACTAGTAATTGAAACATATGTCTTTTTCTATGCTAATAATTGAAAATAATATGGCTATAACATCACATTACCTCATGTCCAGTTGATAGAAGAAGTTAGGCTGCTTCTGTAACTTCGATGAGCCTTCCATGAACCCACTTCTTAGTTGCTTATTACCATATTATTTTCAACATGTAATTCCTTCTAAACGTGTTCGTGTAATAATATAACGTGTATCCTGTTTGGCAATGTTACGTTCCTGGCGAAATCTTTGATTGAATAACAACACTCCAATATGACTCATGCTAGTGCTACAAAGTCTAAAGCCAAAGCAAAGCAAAAAACCTTAAATAAGCTTCAGATTTTCTACATAGTCTAAGAAGCAGTAAGCTAGTAATGGATTAGAGTTAAACTCTTCAAAACCTTGGATTCCAACTCTTGTAACAATGTTTCGCTCGAGATCGAAGTAGAAAAGATAGATACGGCCTGATAGAAACCGCGGTGACAAGACAAGTTCACATGTACCTGCCCTGATTCCAACTATGCCCAACTCAGTCTCTCCAACAAGGTTCCACCACAAGAAAGGCAACTGGGAGATATGCTTGGTCCATTCGGTACCTCCTCCTTGAAGAAGCCACAAACAAAAACTTGTAGCGTGTCCATCAATTCTATTGGCGTTTGAACACTGCATAATACCCAGTTGGCCCTTGTGGTTAACGAGTCGTGAGTCAATACCTACTGGCCACATGCCGTCAGGTTTGTTGATGAAGCTCAACTTTTCAAACCTAGTGTCAAAACAAACTATGAAAATATCTTTATAGTTATTGACCTCAGCCATATAATACAAAAGACCATTGATGCAAATACCATCACCGCCTTGTACAAGATGACGAATAGGTCTGCAACATTCAATGGTTCGCCAAACCATTTGTTCTTCTTCTTCAGCACCTCCTAACGTTAGAACATAATGCTCCGCAGGAATACTTAGTGAATTGAATGGTGACCAAGTCGAGCACAATACCTTGAACTGTTTGTCAATCGGATCATACCCCAAAGACATTTTCACCCAGATCATCATCTTCTCTTTCAAAGTAGGTAAGATTACATATTCTCCAGTGATTGGATTACAAACCACAAACATCTCTATCCGATCTTCAATACAGACCCATCCACGAACAGGTTGAGAAATCTTAGATAACCCACGAGCAGCAGGGTCACCTATGACGGCGAACAGAAACTGACGAGGACGAGACAAAGACTTGCTCAGGAACAACTCTTCGAACTCGGACGCCCAAGTATCAAAGCCCAAAACTTGCACACGCAACGGCACTTGCCTACAGATTTCGCCGGCAGTCTCGAGATGATGTCCATTAGGACATCAGATGGGATCGAATCCGACACCACCGAAGAAGATGATTTTGAATTGCATCCTGAAATAGTCAGGCGACCCTTAACATGTCAGTTAAAATTTGACTCTGTGTCTTGTATGAAAACAGAGGTCGTAACGGAGGACCAATTCGGGAATCTAAAGTGCACTTTGTAGTTTTTATTGTATGAAAGTAATACTTATCAGAATAAATAGGAAATTACACATAATTTATAGGAATATATATTTTTAAATATTAAAATCTGATAGTAATAAGTAAAATGGTTTGGAAATTGTATTTACTTATTTAGAGTTTAATATTAAAAGTACAAATTTGAGAGGAACATTCTAGTAAAGAAGTGGAGTCCTGCAGTCAAAAGAGTTTTTGTTTTGTAAACTTAGCTTATGGAAGTAGTGCAACTTTGTAGAGTTGGTTTACTAAGCTGAAACTCTGAGATACAATTGAGTTTATAGATACAACTGGCACATCACAATCTGGAAACTGCTTCTCTCTCTCTCTCTCTCAAGCATGAACCAATATTATAAGCCAAAATTTTTGAATCACTAATTGAAAAATATGACCTTTTTCTCTGCTAAATCGCTACAACATCAAGCTGCTTCTGTGACTTCGACTAGCCTTCCACGAACCCACTTCTTCGTTACGTTTCCTGTTTCCAAAGATGCAACCTTTTCTTCCATCCCGTGGTAACCATTCGGAAAAGGATGATCCTCACCATGTCTGACAGCTCCATTAGACTCTGCTGGTAGATGAACTCTGGTTCCATTTGGTTGCGGAGCTATCCCGTGTTTGATATCTTCTCTATCTCCCTGGGAAGTGTTGGATTCCTTATCAGAAACAAACTGATCTGTAGTATCTTCTATGTTGAATGTTGGCAAATCGCTACATCTCATGTTCAAGTGAAGAAGACTTTCTCCGTTGATAGGGAATGTGTGTGTTCCGTTAATCTCTCCCAGTTGTTCTTCTTGATCATGTGTATCTTTGGTCTCGACTTCACTGTCTACCTCTTGAAGACTATTATTAGGGTCAGTCTCATCTTCATCTGAAGCTATCTGCCTCATTTCCATAGATTCAATCAGCTGTGTTGCTTCTGCGATGAGCTTTTTACTCTCTATCAAAGATGCTTGAGCAACCGGGCTTTTCAAAGCAGCAATCTCAAGAACTTTCACAGCTTTCTCAGCTTCTGAGATCAAAAGCCTGCGCATAAAAAAAAAGGTTAACTCCAAACGGAGAAACTATTAACAATTATGCTTTAAGTGTGGACTGACCTTGCTCGTTCCACAGCATCCATCTTCTTTGATTCTTCCGCCACTCGTTTTGCTCTGATGCTTTTTATCATTTCTAGCTTTGAACTTGCCATAGGATCTTTATAAACAGGCGTTTTGCGCTTCCGTACTTTCACTACTTGAACTTGGCTTTGCCGTTCGGTATCTGAATCCCTTGTACTTTTCTTTGCAGGATTCTTCTTTCTGGGCTCTGTATTGCCACTTGGTCTTCTACGACGCCTCTCGGCACCCTCAGGTATACCATGATACTTTGCCAAGCCGGAGCAAACCCTTTCACGGTAAGACTGATAAAGAGAAAGCAAACTGAGTTAAACATGGTCAAGAACACAAAACATCAAGCAAGTAGATTAAATTTACTGGACAACTCACTGGATCAGCCCATTTAGCAGCAATTGCTTCTGCGATTCTCCTTCTTTGTTCAGGAGATTTTGGCGCTCTTCTGTTACTTTTAGCTCCTCTAGCGGCTTTCCTCTGCTCAACACTTTCAAGCCATTCCAGTTGATTCTGTTGATCCAAGATGTTGTAAGAATCCCACTGAAGCGTTTCCTCATCTGTATATCCTTCTTTAGCAGCTTCCGCTATCAAGTTTTGCCACTCGAAATGACATGTCTCTTGCACTTTTCTCCTCTCCTTCCGCCTTGCCCATCGCATCCGCACTCCTTCCCCAATTTTCATCCGTGTCTCCTTGCTGTAAAAATCATGCAAATTTGGGAAGATAGTATTATGATAACAAAAGCAGAACAAAAGCCAGAAGGTCCAACAAGTTATAAAAAGCAAAAGAAAAACCGGTACTGACTTTTGTGCGTGCCCGAGATTTGCTAATTTCAGCTTGATCTGCACATGACGAAGACACAAAGGTTCTATGAGGGGTTGAAAATTTAGAGCAAACACAAAACGCCCTAACAAAACATAAGTTTACCTGCAACGCTTTCCTAAAGGTATATACCTCAAGACAAGAATAACAAAAGGGTAGTATCTGTTTGATAAAGGAACATTTTATTTGAGTGCACTAAGTCACTAACAATTGATATCGGTACAAGACCCATTAGAGTTACTACCGGCGACTTCTCTAAGAAGACATATAGTACCATTCTTACATGACATCACCTTTGGGTCTTGCATAGCAATCTTTGTCCGTTCTCTAATCTTCTGTAGGGTCTCTGCATATAATTAAAAGTGAAAGAGTTATTACAATGTGTCCAACTAGAACCAACTGATACTGCTGTAGATACGGCTAGCTAAGCAAAGACTACTCACCCGGACTATGCTTCCTGCCTTTGTTCCAAGGAGTGTTCCCTCTATTTGCCTTTGAAATCCTCATCCTTCTCAACTTTTCTCTATCATCCACTTGTTGCACCTCTTCGCCATCATCAGCACTTCCATTTCGAGCATCAGAGGACTTTGAGGAAGCAGAAGACAAGGAAGAGATCTGTTCGTTTTCTTTCTGAGCAGGATACTTGGTTTCAAAAGTGGCCACTGCAGTAATAAGGACTTTGCCTCTCCGGACATGAGTATGACCCGTGTAAAATTTCAAATTCTTGGAGAAACGGGATTGTCTCCATGGATTAGGTAGAGTTTTAGCATGGATAATACTCTGAGCCCCCAATGGAACAAGATGAGCTTGCAAGGAAGGTTGGATAGTAGCAATATCTGCAAGATTACACAGAAAGTTCAATATCAAAAATCAAAGGGTCATCTCTAGGAAGCTAAGAAACTGGAAAAATCACAAGTGAACATTCTCTAGAAACTATGCAGAGCAATAGTCTTTTCTCAACCCAGTAACACTAGTGGATAAAAAAGCTTAGACCTAAGACTGAAAAATGTAAGAAACTGTTACTCAAGAACGATACCTAGTAGAAAAGAAACAAAATTGAAAAGAAAGAGAGTCTCAAAAAACTCAAGTAGAATTCTAAACAGTGACCAAACAAAACCCAAGAAAACTAAAAGAGTAAAGCTGACGGAGGATGAATGTTGGAAAATTTTGAAACTTTACCAGGAAAGGTACCTAAAGAAGGCATTGGGAGCTCATTCAGCCCAGGCAAACGAAAAAGAAGAAAAAGCTCGAAACAGTCTGCTCTGCAACACCAACCAGAATGTCTTGTAAGATTATACTGAAATTGATGTTCCTCTCTTACTGGTCTTAGAGAGGCGAGGGGTTTTTGCAGGAATTTAAGACAAACAAGGATAAGCCACACAATAGCAAAATTTCAACGAACAAGATTGATACTTCTGGTCTGTCTGGCTTTTGACGCTGCAACAAAGAGAGAGGCGATGGATAACGAGACCCGACTCGTTCTAATGACCCGACCCGCTTTACCCTTTTCTGGGCTAATGGGCCTTAATTAACCTTGTATATAATGAATACGCCGACGTATCATCCGGGTCGTTTTGTTTTTTTACGACCAAACCCTTCGAAGTTCAAATTGGTTCTGTCTGTATACAATTCAAATATCTATCTCTTCTTGATATAATTTAGAAAGGTTTGGTGTATCTACATTAACATTTTTACAGCAGTTTTAGTAAAGTAGGTTTGAAGTTAAGAACTATTTATGTTACATGCCATTGTAATTAATGTATTTTTAAAAAATTAAAGCACAAAATCGAAAAAGTAATTACAAAATCAATATTACCATTTCCGCTATAATCCAAAAAATCAAATGAAGATTCTAAAATCATTAATTTCCATAATTTTAGCATAGTAACATTAGTCTGTCGTTAATCTACAGAAATCTCCTCCAAAATAATTTTCTTAAACCTATCAACATACTCTAAACCTCTCCTCTCCTATATATACAGATCAAGTCTGAACAAACTCTAACTTTCAGCATCATAAATCAATCTATTGATTTTTTTTACATTCCATAACAAAATTAAAAAAAAAATGATTATACAAAAACATAATAGTTTTGGCTGTGTGCAATATTTCAGTGTTCATCTTTTTTTGCCACTTAAACTCATTGCCAATACATGTTTTTTTACATATCTTGGACGTTTGTTAACCTTTTCTATTCTATTTGATTTTTTTTTGTTTGTTTAAACGATATAGAGATGTGATACATCGGTTTCATTAAGTTTTCTATTCTATGGAACTATTCAGGCATATTAGCCTGATATAGATTTACCATTGTGATCAAAACTTTTGTGAGAGGTCATGTTCTCATTAGGTTTTGATTCTTTTGGTTTTGTTTACTCTATACATTTTAAATTTATGTTATGATTATGTGGAAATCATAATAATTCCTTTTATTATAATTTTTATTTTTGATTGCCTAAAATCTAGGAATCATTAGTTCCAAAACAAGTTTTAATTCAGTTAATCATATGATATTGAATAAAATAAATGAAAGTCAAAGGATGAGAATATTATTTTTTCGTGTATATTACTCAAAATTAAAAAAAAAAGTTTATCAATTGTTATAGCCATTTTTTATTTAGTTTATTTGATCTTTCTATGTTATCTTTCATTTAATACTTTCGATGAAACTAATATAATTAGTAGCTACGAAAATGACTATTTTTAATAATATCTTTTATTCAAAGAGCGTAGGTTCAACAAAATCCTTTTAACATTTCTAATCAAATATGGAAAAAAATATCTAATTTTATTTTTACTAATAACAATTATAGATGTGCATATGTTTAAAAGTGGATATACTTAAATATTACTGAACAATCTTTCGAGTAAAATCTTTACACAACTATGTGACAAAAATAATTCATTTTTGATTATTGATGATGACAAAAAGCTATCTAACATGTAACGGCAAAAATCTTTAAATTAATGATGTTGTAATGTTTCATTTTTGATTTTTTTGTTTTCTAAATATTATTATTTGATTTCAAAATAGTACACGTAATATCATTCCATATATATAAAAAATTGGTGATCACGGGTTATAACTAATGATAAAACTGAATATATAAACAAATAAATACAATTTAATTTTATAATATTTTAATTTAAAAAATAGATCTGCGGTATACAGCGGGTTAAAATCTAGTTCATTAACATAAGTTCTAAGATAAATACAAATATAAATAATACATAAGAGATAAATGTATGTATTTCTAATGTATATCTTCTAGATTCTAGTTGATTTTGATAGATCTCGGTTTCCTTGATACCTCTAACTTTTAAAACCTTAATAAGAATCTCAAATCTCCGATCAAACAAAGTTAATAATAATAATAATGGTAGGAGATATTGAGACGAGAAGCATCCTCGTACTCTCCTCGAGACTTGTGTAAGTGTTCGCCTTTAGAACCCTAAATTTTGCTTGATGTATGCTAATTTACTTAAGGTTATATATTGATTGATTTAGTTTTGGTTGGTAATTTCCAGTTTGATATTGTGGTTGGTGATAAAGTATCCTCCAGGGATCTTGAACAAGGCAAGCCGCCTGTGGGATGTTCAAGAGAAATTCCAATGGATCTCCTCATGGATATTCTTTCGAGAGTTCCAGCAAAGTCTATAGCTAGGTTTCGTTGCGTATCGAAACTCTTGCAATCTTTTCTTTGCAGTCCTTATTTCGCGAACCTGTTCTTGACGAAGACTCTTTCAGTTTCACCCCTGCTCCTTTTCACCGTGGAAGATAATGGCAAGTTATTCTTTTTCTCTTCACCTCTCCCTCAGAATCCAGATGGCAATAATACCTATCTTGTACCCACCCGTTACCAAGTTCAACATAACAACTGTCCCCCAGATTTCTCGTTTGAGATCGATTCTCCTCTTTGTGGATTTATCTGCCATCGAGATAAGGGGAGTGAAGATACTTTAGTTGTTTGTAACCCAGTCACAGGGCAGTATGTAACCTGGAATGGAAGAGTGTTGATCATACTAAGACGACAAGACCTTATTTAGGGTATGATCCGATTCACAAACAGTTAAAAGTGTTGTGCATCAAGTCGGGCTATATCCCTAAAACGTGTGATGAGCATCAAGTTTTGACATTGGACTCTGGAAAACATTTATGGAGGAAAGTCCAATGCAAACCCCATTATCCTGTATCAAATGGAATATGCGTTGATGGTATTTTGTATTATACGGCTATATTCTATATGCCAATCAGAGTTTTCATCATAGCGTGCTTTGCTGTTGTGTCTAAGTTTAACTTTATCAACATAGATGAATCCATATCATTGGCTGCTTCTTGTACTTTGATCATCTACAAGGGTAAATTAGGTACACTTCAGTTTGGTTTTCTCTCTCAAAGTCATCTTGAGATGTGGGTTCTTGAAGATGCTGAGAAATATATTTGGACCGAATATAGCTACACATTGCCTCTTTTGTGGAACGACAATTTTGAGCTTATAGAATTAGTCATTGTTGGAATGACTAGTGGAGGTGAAGTTGTCTTGTCACCCTGCTACTGTCCAGTAGACGCATTTTACATATATTACTTCAACCTTGAGAGTAAGAGTCTCACAAGTGTTCCAGTACAGCAAAGTCTTGCAATGTTTAAGGGCAAGAGACTTTACATCTCTTTAGACTATGCTGAGAATTTGAAACTTAACTAAGTTTTCAACTCTTTGTTTTAAATCTTTGTCTAGTTTTTTTTTTTTTTTCAGTTGATTAGTGTCTACATTTGAAATGTAACATTTCATTCTTTTGTTCCAAGGGCTGAGCATGACAGAGGGGTCAACACATTATTAGAAAAGAAACAAAATTGGGAAAAAAAAGAGAGAGTCTCAATCAATACTGAAGTAGAATTCTAAACAGTTATCATAAAAAAACCCAGAAAACTAAAAGACTCAAGCCACACAATAGCAAAATTTCAACTAACAGGATTCATACTTCTGTGTATAAGAGTAAATAGTAGAGCTGTATAAGTTTAGGGATCTCTTTGTAAATATATTACTCTAGGTGTCCTCTGCTTCCTCTCTATATATATATATGGTTGTAGCTACTCTGTTTTAATATATAATACCAAAACCTTTCCTTATATGGTATCAGAGCTTCGATCATACCTAAAAATTTTCTCGATTTTCGTCGTTCTTTGCCGCCACCATGACAACCTCTGGTAACAACTCTCCTTCCACCGGTGAAGTTATCTTCACCAACAACGCAAGCACTCTCTTCAACGTCAATACTGCCAATGTTACCAAGCTTCATGACACAAACTATCTCATGTGGAGTCTGCAAATCCATGCTTTGATTGATGGTTATGAACTCTCCGGTTATCTCGATGGAACTACCCCGCCACCACCTCCCACTGTTACGGTGAATGACACCACCAAACCGAATCCTGACTTCACGTTTTGGAAACGTCAAGATCGTCTTCTATACAGCGCTCTCTTGGGTGCCATGACGACTTCTGTTCAACCACTGGTGTCTCGCGCTACCACCACTGCCGACGCCTGGGCGACACTTGCTGATACATTCGCCAAAGCTAGCCGTAGCCATTTCAAACAAATCAAAGACCAGATCAAGGTCTGGACAAAAGGTAACAAATCAATTGACGAGTATGTACGTGGTTTAACTGTGCGCTTTGATGAACTTGCTATCCTTAGAAAACCAATGGACCATGAGGATCAAATCGAGAAGATTCTTGATGGCCTTCCCGAAGAATACAAGCTCGTTGTTGACCAGATCGAAAGCAAAGATTCTCCTCCCACCATAACTGAAGTCCATGAGCGCCTTCGCAATCGTGAAGTCACACTCCGATCTGCTGCCACATCCACTACCTTTCCGGTCTCTGCTAATGTCGCTCAGTACCAACGCCATAGTGACAACAACAACAACAACAACAACAATTACAACTCTCGCAACAACAACCGTTCGTCGCAATCCTCTTCCCGCTACAACAACAACAACAACTGGCAGGGTACCAACAACAACAACAACAATAACAATCGCTCTTTCAGGCTGTATCTTGGCAAGTGTCAGATCTGTCACACCCAAGGTTACAGTGCTCGTCGCTGTCCACAACTCCACTCCATTCAGTCATCTGCTCCTCCTCGCTACAACAGCCCATTTACTCCATGGCAACTTCGCGCCAACATGGTGGCTAATATGTCCTCTCCGGCTATTTTGGACAGTGGTGCCACTCACCATATCACCTCTGATCTAAACAATCTCACCATTCAACAACCATACAATGGTGGTGATGATCTCACCATAGTTGATGGCTCGACCATGCCTATCACTCACACTGGTTTAGCGCTTCTTCCAACTCAAACTCGAACCTTAAAATTAGATAAAATTCTTTGTGTTCCCAACATACACAAAAATTTAATCTTTGTATATCGTTTGTGCAATGCTAATCAAGTCTCTGTGCACTTCTTTCCTGCCTTCTTTCAGGTGAAGGATCTCAGTACGGGGGTTCCATTACTCCAAGGTCGGACTGCTAATGAGTTGTATCAATGGCCGATGACAAGTCCCAATGTTGTTGCAATGCTATCTGCTGCTGGTCCACGCCCTAGCCTTCTCTCATGGCACTCACGTCTCGTCCACCCTTCCTCTACTATCTTACAAACTATTGTTTCCTCTTTTTCTCTCCCTATTGCCTCTTCTTCCCACAAACATGTATCTTGCTCTGAATGTCTTATTAATAAAAGTCATAAACTTCTTTTTACAAACTCAACCATAACCTCCACTCGACCTCTTGAATACGTTTATTCTGATGTTTGGACCTCTCCCATTCTTTCTCACCAAAACTACAAATATTATCTTCTTTTAGTTGACCACTTCACCCGTTACACATGGTTATATCCTCTTAAACGGAAGTCCGATGTCAAAGACATTTTTCTCACTTATAAAGCTCTTGTGGAGAATCGCTTCCAAACACGGATGGGTACTTTATTCACGGATAATGGGGGCGAGTTCGTTTCACTACGGAGCTTTCTCTCCACACAAGGCATCTCTCATCTCACCTCTCCCCCTCATACTCCTGAACACAACGGTCTATCGGAACGGAAGCATCGCCATATAGTAGAGACTGGAAAGACCCTTATGTCAACCGCGTCAGTTCCCAAAGAATATTGGCCGTATGCCTTTGCGACCGCCGTCTTCCTCATCAACCGCATGCCCACTCCTGTTCTATATATGCAGTCTCCGTTCCAGAAGCTCTTCAACACGACACCCAATTACACAAAACTTCGGGTCTTTGGTTGCCTTTGTGTCCCTTGGTTATGTCCGTATCTGCGACACAAGCTTGATGATCAGTCACAAAGTTGTGTGTTCCTCGGCTACTCGATGACACAAAGTGCCTACTACTGTCTCCATGTTCCCACTGGTCGGTTGTATACTTCTCGCCATGTCCAATTCATCGAAGATGTCTTCCCTTTTCATGACCTCCTCACACAATCACGCAAATCCGACACTGTCTCCTCGCCATCACCGGTTCTGTCTCCACAGCCTATGGTTACTCCGTTACCAATAACTCCTCCGCCTCCATCGGCTCCACCATCTCCTACGCCTCCAACACCTCCACCATCTCCTCCGCCTGCAGATACGCGAGATTTTCATCTTACGTATCAACGTCGTTCACGTCCGATGGACCAACAATCTATCTTCTTCTTCTTCCAATAATAAAATAAGGGATAAAAGGAAGAAGAAAGAAGAGCCGAATTTCAAATAGAACTATGGTGACCTTGCAAAAAAGATCTTTTCTTCGTCCAACGCTTCCATCTACGGCCCATAATCAACACCAGCCCCATCAACCTTCAACCAATACAGAGCAGCCCAACAACAACATTGTGTCTTCGTCATCGACACCGTCCTCTCCGATTACGAGTGTGGAACCCCTGGACTCGGACCTTCACCACACCTCGTTGTCGACTCAGGTATTGTCTTCTAACTCACCTACTTCTTCTTCCTCTGCTACGGAGCCTACTGCTCCTCGAGAAAATGAGATGCGACCCACATCTCAGCCATCACCTCTTCCACGTGAGCCCACTGCTCAACCTCAAAATGAGTTGCGTCCTACAACTCAGCCACAACCACATACTAAACCTCCTCCACGCCGAGCCTGTCCAACTAAACCACAGATCCAAACGCAACCTACTGAACCACCACAAAATAACCACAATATGCAAACCCGAGCCAAAAACAGAATCACCAAACCCAATACCAAGCTCTCTCTTAACGTTACGGCCTCTCCTACATCACCAACAGAACCGACCACCATTGCACAAGCTTTAAAAGATCCGAATTGAAGTCATGCTTGCTCTCGCGAATATGATGCCTTGAATATCAACCGTACGTGGGATCTTGTATCTCCGAATGCTCACCAAAACATTGTTGGCTGCAAATGGGTGTTCACCACCAAGTTTCATGCTAATGGTGTTCTTGATCGTTACAAGGCGCGCTTGGTAGCAAAGGGATTTCATCAACAATATGGTAAGGATTATGCAGAAACCTTCAGCCCTGTTATCAAGTCTACAACTATCCGCCTAGTTCTTGATGTTGCTGTTAAGAAATCCTGGTCGATCAAACAGTTAGATGTCAACAATGCGTTCTTACAAGGGGAGCTTACTGAAGAAGTCTACATGTCTCAGCCTACTGGTTTTGTCGACAAAGATTGCCCTCATCATGTTTGTCGCCTCCGCAAGCCTATCTATGGATTAAAACAAGCTCCTCGCGCTTGGTACATGGCCTTAAAGCAACACCTCCTCGACACTGGCTTCACTAATTCTCTTGCTGATGCGTCTCTATTTATCCATGGCTCTGGCTCCAACATCACATACGTTCTTGTATATGTAGACGACATCATTGTTACTGGAAATAACAACTTTGTTATCGCGGCAGTCCTTGCTTCCTTCTCCCAACGTTTCTCAATCAAAGACCCCACTTATCTGCACTACTTCCTTGGTATTGAAGTTTCACGGACGTCGCATGGTCTTCATCTAATGCAGCGGAAGTGTGTCATGGATCTACTACAACGAAACAATATGCACAACTCTAAACCAGTGTCCACTCCATTACCGGCCTCTCCGAAACTCACGATGACGATGGGTACTCCACTTGAAGATGCGTCACAGTATCGCTCTGTCGTTGGAAGTCTCCAATACCTCTCCTTCACACGTCCTGACATTTCCTATGCCGTCAATCGCCTCTCCCAGTTCATGCATCGTCCTACAACTGATCACTGGCAAGCGGCGAAACGAGTACTTCGTTATCTTGTTGGGACGCCTTCACATGGTATTTACCTTCACGCTAACTCTCCTATTCTTCTCCATGGTTACTCAGACGCAGATTGGGCGGGTGATACACATGACTATGTTTCTACGAATGGCTATCTTATCTACAATGGACGCAATCATATCTCTTGGTCTTCAAAGAAACAAAAAGGGGTAGCCCGATATTCCACCGAAGCCGAGTACAGGGCAGTCGCAAACGATGCCGCTGAGGTTCGCTGGCTATGTTCACTCCTTACTGAATTGCGAATACACCTTCCCTCTGCTCCGGTGCTTTATTGTGACAACATCGGTGCAACCTACTTGTGCGCGAATCCTGTGTTCCACTCCCGCATGAAACACGTTGCTATAGACTACCACTTTGTCAGAGACCAAATCAACACCAACAAACTAAGGGTCTCACATGTTTCTACTCATGATCAACTAGCTGACACTCTCACCAAACCATTGTCACGGCCACACTTCCAGCGTGCTTGTCTCAAGATTGGCGTCACCAAGCTTCCTCCATCTTAAGGGGACGTATAAGAATAAATAGTAGAGCTGTATAAATTTAGAGATCTCTTTGTAAATATATTACCCTAGGTGTCCTCTGCTTCCTCTCTATGTATATATATGGTTGTAGCTACTCTGTTTTAATATATAATACCAAAACCTAACCTTATACCGTGGTCTGTCTGGCTTTGACGCAGCAACAAAGGGTGGATAACGAGACCCGACCCGTTTTACCCTTTACTGGGCTAATGGGC
The DNA here is from genome assembly GCA_024034495.1 of Camelina laxa. Taxonomy (NCBI): domain Eukaryota; kingdom Viridiplantae; phylum Streptophyta; class Magnoliopsida; order Brassicales; family Brassicaceae; genus Camelina; species Camelina laxa. The sequence continues at coordinate 1,431,373 of CM043884.1, forward strand.
CTTAGTAATTTTATCTTGATATGAAACGACGACGCACTACTTTGTGCTGGTCACCGTAACGTGGAAAAAGAAAGGCCATTTACCTTCATAAACGGCGTCGTAATAAAATTCTCATCTTTAAATGTGAATGAACACATGAAGACATGCCACGTGGTGTAAACCGGGTCGGATCTTGGATAAAAAGGCTAGCAAGCTATATGGGTCGACGGTTCCGGGTTGATCTCCGGCAACGACTGTGAGGCATCATCAATGGTGAAAGAGTCGTCTTCGTCGTCGTCGTCTTCGTCTCCAGATGAAGAAGCCGATATCCAGAATCTGCTTGAGGAATCAGATTCTCAAATAAACCAAAATCGTGGCAGCGACGCGGCGGCAGAGCAACGACCTACCTTCGACGTGGAGAGTCTCCGATCACGTTTAAGACGAAGTTTGAAGCTCAATCTCACTAAGAAACAGTCCATTGTTATCTTCCTCCCTATCGTCATCATCCTCATTTACTTATCTACCGATTTCACCAATTACTTCTCCGTCAAAGTCCCCGACTCTGTATTCCGGTCAAATACATTGACGGGTCGGGCTCATGAACCGGATCTTCAAGCGCTGTATCTTCTCAGGAAGCAGGAGAGCGATCTCTTCTCTCTCTGGAACCACACTTCATCGAATTTATCAACGATCGAAGACGTGAAATCTGCAGTTTTCCGGCAGGTTTCGTTGAACAGACAGATCCAAAATGCATTACTGTCTCCGCATAAAACTGGAAATGTTGAACTCTCCGGCGGAAGTTGCCGGAAAATAGATCGGAAGTTGAATGGGAGGAGGACGATTCAATGGAAGCCGAGGCCGGATAAGTTTCTATTCGCCATTTGCTTATCTGGTCAAATGAGTAATCACTTGATTTGCTTGGAAAAGCATATGTTCTTTGCAGCGTTGCTGAATCGTGTTCTTGTGATCCCTAGCCATAGATTTGATTACCATTACAGTAGAATCATTGATATTGATCGAGTTAATACTTGTTTGGGGAGAACTGTTGTGGTTTCTTTTGAGGAGTTTTGGAAGAAGGATAAGAATAGGAAGAAGCATCATCATGTTCATATTGATAGATTCATATGCTACTTCTCCAAACCGGAGCCTTGTTATGTAGATAAAGAGCATTTTACAAAGTTGAAAGCTTTGGGGATCACCATTGGAGGGAAGCTAGACACGCCATGGGAAGAAGATATTGCGAGGCCAAGTAACAAGACTGCTGAGGAAGTGGAGACTAATTTCAGATCAGATGATGATGTTATTGCGATTGGGGATGTTTTCTATGCTAATGTTGAGAGAGAGTGGGTGATGCAGCCTGGTGGTCCTGTTGCTCACAAGTGCAACACTTTGATTGAACCTAACCGGCTTATTTTGCTCACTGCACAGAGATTTATTCAGACTTTCCTTGGCAAGAACTACATGTCTCTTCATTTCCGCAGGCATGGATTCTTGAAGTTTTGGTATGGTCTATTTTTTCTACTTCTTTGAGTTCTCTGGTAGTATAGTAACTGAATGTGAGAATTCTATGCTTGACTTTCACTCTTCTAGTTCTCTTGTAGAATGGTAATTAATTGTATGCTAACATTTAGAATGTTGGCTGTACTTTTGTGAATGAATAGTTAGAGTTTACTTAGTTTAGATGAATTCCATTAACCAGGTTATCATATTTATGAATAAGTATGGGTATTTATAAGTTTATATCACTTGTACCAAGAATATAATTTTCTTAATAGCTTCTCATCTTTATGGTGTTAAACATGGATTGTTTTTAATTTTCGTAGTAGCTTTTTGGTGAAACTCTGTTCATTTCATTATGAAGATTAAATCAGGAATCGTAGCTAAGAAATTTTCTGTCTTGTGCCAGTAATGCCAAGAATCCAAGTTGCTTTTACCCCATACCTCAAGCTGCTAACTGCATCACTCGTCTGATTGAGAAGGTCGAGGCACCGGTTATATACCTGTCTACTGATGCAGCGGAAAGCGAAACTGGTCTGCTACAATCGCTGTTGATCCTGAATGGAAAGACTATCCCCCTTGTGAAGCGACCAGCTCGTGATTCAGCTGAGAAATGGGATGCATTGTTATACAGACATGGTCTCGAAGGTGACTCACAGGTGTGTTTTCTTTCCTCCTCCATATTGGATGAATGATGATGATACACAAGTCAACAAAAATCTTACTTGGTATTGTCTTATTTTAAAGGTAGAAGCAATGTTGGACAAGACGATATGCGCAATGTCAAGCGTATTCATTGGTGCCTCAGGTTCCACCTTTACAGAGGATATCCTCAGACTCAGAAAAGACTGGGGAACCGCTTCAGAATGCGATGAGTATCTCTGTGCAAACGAGCAGCCTAATTTTGTAGCAGATCATGAATAAACCCATTAACACGCAAACTAGTCTCTGTCTTGTGAGTTCTCATCATCATAAGCGGCCTAATTCTCTTCTTCTTTTTGGTGTATAGTCTACTACTAGTGTATCATACATACAATAAAGCCATGCTACAGTTTCGTCTAATATAATCTGAGTTCATTATACTAACCCATTCGTTATTTGCTTCTAATCTAATCTGTCAATATCATATCAATTCTGATCCACAAGAAGACAACCTTTGTTAAACCAAATCTCAAAAGACTGTTTCAGTATAACACACATATACACACGCTTATATATAAATTTTGTCCATATATACCCAAAGACGCGCCGCCGCTTCTTCGTCTTTCCTCGTGAAATATATTAGGCTTTGTCGGTTCATCGCTATAAAGCTTAGATTGTTTTTTTCCTTTTGAGTATACAAAACAACCCACGTTGTCTAAAAGCAAATACCCAGATAAACAAATTGACAAATCCTGAATTAAAGATCGAAGCTTTTTTCAGAATTTGGGAGTGATCATGAGAGCGAGATTGGTGGTTTTCCCGATCAAAGGGAAGAAGTGGTGTTTCAGCAGATCTGTTGATCCTTTCGCAGCTCAATCTCCGTCCGGTGTTACTCCCACCACTTTACGAGGTTTATGGAAGAAACTATCATCTGAATCGAAACCCATCAATGCCAACGCAGAGCTGCTCGTTGATTTCATCTCTGACAAGGTATAAATTACATTGAAACTTTTTCTCTTTATATATATAAAGCTTACAATACAATACCCGTGTGTTCAGTGTAGCGTCTAGTGAGATTTATTGGGTGTATAAAAATTTCGACCAATGAACAAGCTTTGGTTTTGTTTTTGATTAGAGGTTTTGTTGACAACGAACCTCATCTAGGAGTAGGACCACTAGGAATGAGATATAAGAAGGGGTTTTGTAATCAGTCTTCTTCCTTTATTTCTCTAATTCTAAGTTTGAAGAATTGTTCTTGTTGTTGTTATTGTAATGGTAGATGAATAAAGCTTGGGTGGGTCTTGAGAAAGCGCCAGATGGATCAATGAAGAACAAGATTCATGGGTTTGTATTTTGTGACATTTTTGAGGTTTTGGCTTTTTGTCTATGTTTGTTGATATATCTTAATGCCAAGTTGTGGTTTTTTCGGCTTGGAATGTATAGGTTTGGATTGAAGCTTCTGGCTCGTGTTAAGCCGTCTGAGATTTTCTTGAAGTCTATATCTAAGGAGGTCACTTCTGTACAAATCACTTATCCTCCGAGGTTCTATTCACTCTCCTTTTCTTGAATTCTTTAGACTTGAGTACCAGTATATCTCGAAATGGTTACCGTTTTAGCTAATCCGTGTCAAATGTTTCAGTTTAGATCCTAGACTTGTACGCAGGAGACTACGGCACATTGCCATGAGGTAAATCACTTTGCTATCCGGTTTTCAGGTGTAGTCATAGATTCAGAATCCAATTTCCTTGTATCACGGATGTTTTTTTTAATTGGATTTGTTGCAGTGGAACAATCCTGCACAAGAAGTACCTAGTTGGTTCAGTAACTTTGCTTCCAGTGACCAGTGCATTTATGGTATGCAGCTATAGCCCTCAAGAAACCTTAGCAACTAACTCGGGTTTATCTTTTTCGAGTATGATAACCACCAAAGCCTTTTGTTGTTTCCATTTAGGTATTGCCATTACCAAATATACCGTTTTTCTGGGTCTTATTCCGTACATATTCTCACTGGCGGGCTCTTCAGGTCTGTCATCTTAGCTTCTCGATACGTAACTCCATATTATCCTAAAGGTTTTATAGAAACCCAAGATCATCTTTATTGACATGTTAGGGAAGTGAGAAGCTGCTTAAGCTCATCTCAAACCAGTCGAATCCTCAAAAACCAGACTCAAGTGATGATGCAGACGAAAGCAAGAAAAACAAGAGCAACCCGGAAAAAGAATCCCATTCTCCCACATGTGTAAGCTGATCTATCTCTCTTTCTCAATCGCTCTGTCATCAAAGAAACTTGATGGAAAGTTTCTTGTTTCTAATTTGTCTTTTGTCTTCTTCTCATGAAACAGATTTTGCTTCCATCAGAAGAGTTACATCAACTAATTCGTGAAGCTGGCGAGGAAGGACTAGACGAGGCGACCATAGTAGAGATTTGCAAATCCTTTCATCTCAATAAGAACGATGTTCTTAAATATCGCAATCTAGTTTAACTCGTTTGTTATTTTAGGCTTCTTTCTTAGAATATGATGATTTCAGCTGTTTGAAGCTATTAACATTACGCTCCAATTCTTTTCTTTTTGTATTTTGATTCCTTGTTGCTTTAGAAACTTTCTTGTTACCATTTCGATGAACTACAAGGAAACTCTAAACATAAATTTTCTCAAAATTGTTGGATCATAGTATGATATAAGCAGTCTGGAAACAAGAACTACAGAAGTCAAAGAAAAAATTGGTTATTCGGTTTGGTTCCAAAAAGCTTTTTTGGTTATCCGGATTTTAGAATAAAAACCGAATAATTGATAAACCAATCTCGGTTCATTTCTCAGTTTGATGATCTGACCTCTCCAACAAGACACAATATATGGGCCTCGCTTAAAAAGCCCAGTTTACACGTGGGAGCGGCACATACACTAACGAGAGAGCAATAGAGCTTTCTTTTTCTTTTCCTCTCGTGCAAGACAAACACATAAATCGTTAATTCAATCTCTTCTCAGAGAATCTTAAGTCTCCGATTCCAAATTCCGGCGAAAAATGGTGAAGGATATTGAAGATGAGATCAGAGACGAGAAGAATCCTCGCCCCCTTGACGAAGACGATATCGCTCTCCTCAAGACTTATGTAAGCTTCCCCCTCTCTGAACCCTAAATAAATTTGATTGTGAGTTTCAGATTTGTTTCGATTTTTTACTCTTCCTGGTTCACCGAAGGTTCTGGATCCAGCGTAGATTTTAGTTCGAGTCCATGTGTTAGTCAAATTTGCTAGGTCTGGTTTTCTCGAATGTGAGGGTTTCGTCTCTTTGTAAACCAATTTGATGTTTTCTCATGAGTAATTTTGAGCTAGATTCGTTCTTAATTGCTCTATGATGAGCTTTGATTTGTTCTACTTACGTCAATTTTGTGCTATTTGCTACTTAGATGAGTGAATCCTGCCTCACTATCTGACCTTGGTATATGTCATTCCTATGCAGGGATTAGGGCCTTACTCTGCACCTATCAAGAAAGCTGAGAAAGAAATTAAAGATCTCGCCAAGAAGATCAACGATCTATGTGGTATGTGTGTGCACACTCAAGTGTTGGGCAGCTAGTGACTTCTGTTTATGGTCATTGGTTTGCTTATATATATGGTAACTTGCAGGTATCAAGGAGTCTGACACTGGTTTAGCTCCTCCCAGTCAATGGGATCTTGTATCTGATAAGCAAATGATGCAAGAGGAGCAACCTCTTCAGGTAGGCTTTCGTTTTTAGGTATTTGTCTGATAGGTCTTCTTGTCTCATGGTGACTATAAGGGACTAAGGTAAACGTTTTTTCTGTCCAGGTTGCGAGATGCACAAAGATAATAAGTCCAAACACTGAAGACGCCAAATACGTTATCAATGTCAAACAAATTGCTAAGGTACATTATATTATATCACTTGGCTGCTGTTACTGGTTTGCTGCATAATCAATTGTGTGTTTCAGAGACTTTTATGTTTGGTTATACTGATTTAGTTTTTGGTTCTTAACTCCAGTTTGTTGTTGGACTTGGCGATAAAGTTTCTCCCACTGATATTGAAGAAGGCATGCGTGTGGGGTATGTTCTGTTTATGAACTGAGTTTTGTATCTATCTAATTATCAGTTACTTTCTAGATGTTTTATTTGCTTCAGAGGAACCCCTTTAGTCGTTATGCAATTCTCATATGGATGAAAAAACTTATGAGAACGTTCTGTCTTTGATTTGCACTTGCAGAGTTGATCGGAATAAATATCAGATACAGATCCCTCTACCTCCGAAAATCGATCCTAGTGTGACCATGATGACTGTCGAAGAGAAACCTGATGTAACTTACAATGATGTTGGTGGCTGCAAGGAGCAGATTGAAAAGATGCGAGAGGTATGCTGAACTTTGTTGATGTTATGTGTTCTTGTCTTCCAATGTTTTCCTAAAGGTTAACCAAGTGGTGTGATGTAATATTTTCATCAAAGATTAACAGTTTCTTTGTTGTTGTAGGTTGTTGAACTGCCAATGCTTCATCCAGAGAAATTTGTGAAGCTTGGAATAGATCCTCCCAAGGGTGTTCTCTGCTACGGTCCTCCTGGTACCGGTAAAACTCTTCTGGCTAGAGCTGTGGCCAATAGAACCGATGCTTGCTTTATCAGGGTTATTGGCAGTGAGCTTGTTCAGAAGTATGTTGGGGAAGGAGCTAGAATGGTTCGTGAACTGTTTCAGGTAATTGATTGTAAACACCCCTTACGCTATCTGATCTTGTGAAGCCAATGGTGCTATATTTTGTTCTGAACTGTATAATACTCTCTATTTAGATGGCACGGTCCAAGAAAGCTTGCATTGTGTTCTTTGACGAAGTTGATGCAATTGGTGGTGCAAGATTTGATGACGGTGTAGGTGGTGACAATGAAGTCCAACGTACTATGCTTGAGATTGTCAATCAGCTTGATGGGTTTGACGCACGTGGTAACATCAAGGTTCTTATGGCAACAAACAGGTTAGTCACAATCCCCTTACCATATTTAACTAAACTACACAACCCAGTAATACCGCTTGACCCATTGGTGTTTCTCTAATCCAGGCCTGACACACTGGACCCTGCTCTTTTACGTCCTGGACGTCTTGACCGTAAGGTTGAGTTTGGTCTTCCTGATCTGGAGAGCAGAACACAGATCTTCAAGATTCACACACGAACTATGAACTGCGAAAGAGACATCCGTTTCGAACTCCTTGCTCGCCTCTGCCCAAACTCAACTGGTAACGATCCCTCAACCATGAAACAGCTCTCATACTTTTCTTTTGCCTTTAAAGATTTGTTTTGACTTGGGATATTGTTAATCTTCTCGTCTTTTGCAGGAGCTGACATCAGAAGTGTATGCACTGAAGCTGGAATGTACGCAATCAGAGCTAGGAGAAAGACTGTGACTGAGAAAGACTTTCTGGACGCAGTGAACAAAGTTATCAAAGGTTACCAAAAGTTCAGTGCCACTCCAAAGTATATGGTCTACAATTAGAGAGAAAGAGATTGAAGTCGGTTTGCTTCATCACAAGGCTCCTAAAGCAAAACTCAGAAACACTCTTTGTTCTTTGTGTCTCTCCCCTTCATTCTCTTTTGCAGTACTTTGTTTTACTACTTATTCCAGTAACTCGGTTATTTTCAGGTTTCAATGTCAAGATACTCTTTTGGATTCCATATTCTTTGTTAAGTTGGTCTTTTCTGATGTCACGTCCTTTGAATTTGGTATCACGTAAATGATCAAGAAGAATTTAGCCAAGCCAATATAGAACCGATGTTGAAAGAAATAAAGAAAGAATTTCTGTTCAAGAAGCTACTAATTTTGGAACAACATACAAATACAATAAAACAATGGGATTATACAATGCTATTTATCTTCCAATTTTCTTTTCTTTTCTTTGTTTCTGTGACTTCATCCGACGGAGAGAGAAGACTTTTACATGTAATCATTGGTCGTGTCGGGGTTACCAGAACGTTGCGGTGGATCAACTCCGACAGTTCTCTTGCTCATGTTAGCTCTCTGCACTAAAACAACCAGAGCCTGCACAACTTCAGACATCGGTGGTCTAAACTCCGGCTCAGGCTGTTAAGAAACAAAACCTGACATCAGTAAAAGACTTTCTTGATTTTGCAAGTTACTTCCATGATTTTGATTTGTAACCATTATTTTTACCTGGACGCAGAGAGCGATAACATCTGCAAAACGAGAGAGAGATTTAACAGGATAAAGCCCTTTAAGAGCTGGATCAACCATTTTGCTTAAGGCATCAATGTCGTGGAGTTGTGGCGTCGCCCATCTAACCAATGACTGCTCAGATCTTGACCTTGTGCTGCTCAAGTTATATTACCAGTTGTAAAATTCAAATTCAGAAACACATTCCTCATCTAAATCAAGCCTAGTTATAATCATTATAGAGTTTACCTGTCAAATGGTTTTCTCCCAGTTAAGAGTTCAAGCATCACAACTCCAAAACTGTAAACGTCGCTCTTTAAAGAATATTGGCCTGACATTGATACTTCAGGTGCGCTATACCCTTCATCGGTTTGGTTTATTAACTGCACGAATCAGAATGACCTAAGCAACCAAATAAGTTGAGACATAGTACAGAGTTTGGATAAGAGACTGTGTATCCAACGTCATCAGCCGTGGGAAGGAAGCTTGCGAGACCGGAATCTGATAAGTGAGGATTCAACTCTGAATCGAGTAAAATATTAGCTGATTTGATATTCTTGTCAACTATAGATGGTGAACAAACTTCATGCAGATACCTGCAAGAGCAATAATACTTTCAGTTAACCAAAATACTCTGTTTCTTTTTAAATAATAGGCTAAGCAATGAATTGTTTTTGGAATTTACTCTAATGCGCGTGCAGTCCCAAGAGCAATCTTGACTCGTGAATTCCACACCAAGCCTTTACTTTCCTCTTCTGATAAGTGTAAGAAGTCATGTAATGATCCATTTTTGTGGAATTCATAGACCACGAGATGTTGTCCGTGCTCAGCACAGTAACCAACAAGCTTGGTCACATTTGGATGGTTCAAACTGGCGATTTTTGATACCATTTCAATGAAATCATCGGTCATGCCATGTGGAAGAGCAGACGAATCTATTTTCTTCACAGCAAGAACCTGAAAGGTAAGAGTGTTCCAAAAACATTATGATATTTGAAGACAAAGAGTGTTTTTGTTGTTTTGGTCAAACTTAGGACAAAGACATTAGCATTACATAACAATATAATATTACCTTTCCATCATCAAACTCAGCTCTGTATACTCGTCCAAAAGTCCCCTCTCCAAGAAGATTATCTACGCTGAAACTGCCAGTAGCAATCTGGAGATCTGCAACTGAATAGACTTTCACATGTGAAGGAACCACCACCATGGATTTCTTGACAGTACTAGGCTTTCTTGTCGAATCTTCATCGTTTCTATCAACTGGTGGAGGCCGAAGATTAATAGACAATGAACTATCCAGTTTCTTTGTCTCAACTGATGTAGAACTCTGAATGGAATTGTTTTCTGCAACCATATGGAGTCTTAGATTAAATTACGTTTCAAACTTATATAAAGGCAAAATGTTGTGTTGTGTATATGTGTGCATACCGTGAAAGTCGTTTGAAGCAAGAGTGAAAGGCTCGTTATCGGTTTTCTCAATGTCCAAGGATGATGATGATCTCTTTGTTTTTTTTCTTTTGAACAAGAAGAAAGCTACAAGAAGAGCTGTAACTACTAACAATGAAATGATTATGCCTGCAATTGCACCAGCCCCGATTCCTGATTTCTTTGAATCTCCATTGCTGGTGGACTGATCACCACTAGACCGGTTTTCGTGTCCTCCGGATTTACGGCTCGGGGATCCACGGATTGGAGGTGTTCCAGGTGGTGGTGGAGGCGCAGGTCCAGTATTGAATGAGTTGCCATCTTTTCTGTTTGCAAGAAACAAGAAAAGTGAGATCAAAAGTTTTAAAGAAACAAGCAAATGTGTGTGATATGAGAACTTACATCAATGTAATGCCCTTTAAAGAACTGGGGATCCAGCCCGTGAAGTCGTTGTTTGCAATGTTCCTGAATTACATTCAAGAAGAACCAAACGTTAATGAGTGTAAAAGAAAAACCAGCTTCACGTGTAATAAGGTTTGGTTACTCACAGAGTCTCAAGAGGAAGACCGGCTAAGACATCGACTGTGCCTGAGAACTGATTGTTCTGAAGGTACCTGTGAAGTTAAAAAGTCACATGTTTAGTAACTGGTACAGTTTCAGCATCAGAGGTTCCTGAAAACTTACAATGATTTTAAACTTGTTAGAGAGGTAAAAGTTCCCGGTAAAGAATTCGTGAAAGAATTGAAAGAGAAGTCCCTGAAACACATGTGATTTTGTCAAATATTTGACTACGATCAAAACTTAGAGAGGCACAATACGAATCTTTACTAGGCTCTTACAAGGTTGTGAGAGAGTTGAGCTTTGAGAAGTCGATAGCTATCTGCCCCTTAAACTGATTGTGACCAAGATTGCTGAATTTTTGCACAAGACAAAACATTAATATTCACATTTTTATGAGAGATGTCAAGAGAAATGTGAAGTGAAGGAATTACTTACAGATACTTAAGTGGTGTCATATGAGAAATGGAATATTGAGCAGCTCCAGTGAATTGGTTATTTGCAAGATTCCTGAAACACCATGGATTATTAACTCGAACACACGGTTATTAAGTTAGAAACCAAAATAAAAAGAAGGGTTGATGGAACATACAGTCGTTGCAGATTTGGAGGAAGCTGATATGGTAAATCACCTCCGAGATTATTGCTGCTTAGATCACTGCAAGTTCAATGAAAGATTACAAAATTAGAAAACTCGTTATCTCAACTTCATTAAACAGTTTGGAGCATTTGACTGAGTGATCTTACAGCTCAGTAAGAGAAGTCAATTTATCAAGCATGTATCCAAGTGTTCCAGAGAGCTCAAGACCTGGTAACTTTCTGCCAGCCAAGTAGATATAACTCAATTTAATGTTAGATGTAAACCAAATGATTAAAACTAGCAAACAAGATATTAAATACAAAAATCACTAACATTTGAGTAACTCGTGACCCGGAGCAAGTTACACCTCTCCAATTCTGGCCACAAGGATCACCAGCTGCTGCAGTCCATTGTGTTAGCTGAGCTGGTGAATGCATACTGCTGAACAATGTGTTTAATGCCGAAGCTGCAATAAATAGAAATCAATTAATGCACACAAACCAATCAACAGAAGTTTAACCATAAATCATAAATCAGTTCTGCTTTCATCAAGTCTACTATAAATTAAAAGCTTTCCAGAATAAATAGTTTGAAGATACACAGAGAAGATAAAGGTTCAAGATTTAAACCCAACAAAACTAAAAAGATATGAGATTTGAGGAAAAGCAAAGATTGAAACTTTGGGTAAATGGATGAAAGAATGAAAACAGAATAAAATTGAAGGATATACGGAAAAGATTGAGACTTTGGACAACCCATTAAGCGGAAAAAAGTGAACAAGATTCTCAGACTAAGAAGACCAAGAAGAAGAAGAAGAAACTCACTGTCTGATGCATCTGTGGCTCCATTGATGAATCTAAGCTCAAACCCAACAATGCATACTGTAAACAGAGCCACCACCGCCCAATTCACCCTCCTCATCTTCTTCCTCTGTCTCTTTCTCGTTCTCTCTCTCTCTCTCTCTCAAGAACGAGATTCCAAAATCTAGTCTTGTGAAAAGTTATAAAGAAAAGGAAAGAGAGAAATTTAAAAAACTTTTTTGTGTTTTTTTTTCTTTTTGAAATCTAATAGTAATTTTTTTTTCATTAGCTCATAAAGAAAAAAGAAAAACGAATTTTTACAGAGTAAAGCTGTCAAGCACGATTTTAGCAGTAAGAAGCCAAAGGCACAAAAATAAAGATTAGGCTCATTTTGTTTCCTTCTGTATAATTAATAAGTAGCTTATAATATAATATGCTTCAATTTTTTTGCTCTTCTCAATTATATGAACATTTATTAGACTATTATTTTGTTCCTTCCAAGTTCCAAATGTATCCACAATGATTTGTTCTTTTACTGGTGTATCATAATTATGAGTTTTTGACCCCATGCATGATTAATAAAATAAATCTCTATACATTAATAAGATTGAGACAATGAAAATTTATTAATTTATAGAGGTTTTAATTTATCGATAAATTAATTATTATTTTTTTAATTTGGTAAAAAGGTTAAAAATAAGATTTAATTGTTATAACTAATATTTATATAAAATTAATTATAAGAGAAATAATAATTATAATATTTTGAAGATAGCATTTAAAGATTTTTCTATAGTAAAAATATTAAAAATAAACTCTAATAAAAATTAATATGTATATATATACATATATTTAGATAAATTTATATTATTAATAATAACTATATATTTATAAAGAATTTTCAAAAAAAAATTATTTTATTATTATTGAATTGTGTCCAAAATAACACTAATCCTAATTTGAAATCGGAAAAAAAATATTAATTTAAAAAAATTATTAATTAACCGAATATTAATCTATGGAGGTTTTGTACTAGTTACAATGACGCTCCCGTAGATTTCATAACATACGCGCTTTTGGAGGTTGGTGTATATATATTATTGATTCTATTTTGAATGTCATGTCTCAAATAATTTATATACAATAGAGTAGAGGTAGCTTTCTTTCTTCTTCTTTTTTTAACACCATAGAGGTAGCTTTCATACGATGGAGATCGCTATGAAGATTGGGCTAAATCGATATGATTGGCTCTTTACTCTCTTCTTTACATATTGTCCCATCATCGCTTTTTGCTGAATTGATCTTCTTTTTGTTTTTTACTTTTTTACTTTTATGGTTTTTAAGTTTAAATATAAAAGGACGACCCAAATGTGTTTCCTTTACTAAAATAAAGTCAATCTTGAATACGAAAATAAAGCAAATTTGTTAAAAGGTGTATTTTCACGTATGAAGAATACGTTAATCTATAAGTAAGCAAATTTTTACTTATACATCCAAGAAGATCGTGAACCCATTCATGCGTATATTGCATAGTAGTTCAAAGTTTGTAAATCATATTTAATTTTTATCAATATAAATAATTGATTGTACTATGTGGTTTGTAAGTTGCAACTAAATTATATGAGATAACTTCTTCGTTGAACATCTCGTGATCATATTTGTTTCGCTGTCTTTGAATTCTTTTGATTTTGTGCTAACTTACATTTTATCTCGTGATATGCTTTGATAAAATAAAACAATAATAAAAATATATGCTTTGTTGACAAAAAAAAAAAAAAATGTTTTGATAAATCGTAGTACTTCACATTTGAAATCTCCTCATAGAGTTCTCTGTTATCTCTCAGTTTCGTGTAATTATGTGCTAATGTTTGGAGTCGATTACGTGAGAAATTAACTTCTCAATGATTATATATTCCGGGCAGCTGAATCTAAACTTGAACTGTCAAGCAAAGTGCCAGCAAGAACCGAGTATGGATGACAAAGACATTTAATTTATTTAATTAACATATATTTATATAATTTATTTGGTACGTATATTTATATATTATCGAGTAGAAGTTATTGAAAATTCGTATTCTGTTATTTATATAATGATACAGAGAATCTTAATTCGCTCGTGTTCATGTTCATGTTCAACCAATATATTGGTTTCACAAATTTACAGCAAAAATATAAAAACTTAACAAAATACGACCATTTTAACAATGTAATATATTACACGAAGAATGTATTGTAAAAAATTATTATAAATACGAATAGTTATGTCGAAATTTAACGACCAGGTTGCTTCCAAATTCCCACGACAACTTCTCCACTTTTGTCGGTGGGAAACCTTTTTTTAAATCCTCTTAATTTGTTTAATGATTAAACTAATTACGACAGATGTGCTGTCGTTTTTGCTCCAGCCAAGACATACGGCGTGCCGTTTTTTGTCCCTTTATTCAAAAAAAAGGGTAACCAAACTTGCGTTAATTTGGTAGGTCGATTTGGAAGAATGATCACAAATTTGTTACATTTATAAAAACGGCTGATGTGTGTTACCTTGTGTGTGTTATTCAAGTTAGTTTGAAACTTATTGAATGTGAAAACGTGAAAATGATAACATAACGGAGAAAAAACCAAAGACCATAGAAAACAATTAAAAAATGGAGAGGAATATGGATGGTTGTCAAAAAAGCATTATATAAAGAAAGAGACCAAAACACATCCTAGTTTAGTAGTCATGTTTTAAAACCATTCATCTCCAATGGCTCACAACTTCATAGGTAAAACAATTTAGACCTTGACTACTAGTCACAAACAATTTTAAAAACTTCAGTCACTTCACTAATACAAAACCCACCTTTAAACCCCCTATAAACCCCATGTTTTTTTACCTATCCCTTCTTCCATGTCTTGCTTCTCTTCCATGTCCATTGTCTCTCTCACTTCTCCTCTCTTTATAATCTTTATGGCTCCGATGATCATCGTCTCTATATCTTCGACTCTCCTCACGCCTATCCCCATCTCTCATCTCTTCACGGCGTCTTCTTCTTCTTCTGTCTTCATCTTCCCTGCTGTCTCTTTCTTCTCTCTCTCTGCGTTTCCTCTCCTTTTCTCTTACCTCTTCCCGGCCACGCTGTTTTCTACCATCGTCAACTTCACCATCTCTGTGACGTCTTTTGCCTTCCCCGTTACCGTGAGGACTTCTCCTATTACTCTTCTCCCTACTCTCCCTCTCATCCCTCTCATGACTATCATGCTCTCTCTTGGGCATTTCAGGTGCATCACCCTCAAAAACCATATCATAGCCTTCACCTCCTCCGTGCTGTCTGTTTTGATCCTTCACAATGTACTTTGAAGACTGATTACCACCCACACAGTCCTTAGCAACATGATCCGTCGAGCCGCATTTGAAACATCCATTCCCCTTTTTGGAGTCTTTCTGCCGGAACTGTGACCAAAGTTTGGACACACTCTGACTGAAATCCACATGTATTCGTCTATCATCGATCAGAGCATTGTCCATCTTATAATAAGCTTGTTCGCATGCCTCCTTGATTTCAAACTCTATAAAAGCATAGCACAAACTGTCTCCTGTCATGAAATCACGGATTATATCAGCCGATACAACGGTTCCAAAGCGTGAAAAAATGGTATGGAGGTCCTCATCCTCAGTCACAGGATTCAGTTTGCAGACGAACAGCACATTGTCAGGTGGTTTTACCTCAGCCTCAGGAATATCTCCTATACTTTCAAGTACAACAGCACTAGAGTGGGCTGCCTTTTCGCGGATAACCTCCTCCAGTTCCTGAGCACCAAGTTCTTCATCCATTGGAACCCAATCATCTTCAAGTCGCACGTCATCTTTGACCTCTTCCTTCGGTTTTCCTTCGGGGGAAGCATCTGGTATCATTTCAGCCAGCTGTGGGGGATCATCAAATGGATCATCAAGTATATATGTGTGTTTGATTCTAATGTTTTTGAAGGGTCTGTTCTTTGCATCAACATAAGCTTCGTTTATCCTAGTCAAAGTTTCCAACCCCTCAGCAATCTCCCCAAACACCTGAAAAATGGCATATTAAAAGATAATTCGATATATACAAAAGAAAGAATTCGCAGATCATTTACAATTTTGTACTTACAGTGTGTTTCCCATCAAGATAGTCCAAATCATCGCGAAGAGTGAAGTAGAACTGAAAAAAGAGTAAAAAAGTTCACATGAGCATATATTGATCACGAGCACACTGATAATTATACTGAACCCAGAGTTTTCATAATGAAAATATAAGACCATAAACTTAATAATTCATTAGCTTACCTGAGAAGCATTAAGATTTTCTCCACCACTGGCCATTGCAACAGTGCCGGTCTTTAAATGTTTTAAATCAAGATGAATCTCATCGCCGAAAAAACGAGCCTGCTCACCATACAGAAATCTGCAAAATCCAACATAGCAAACACAAG
Organism: Camelina laxa; assembly: GCA_024034495.1. Lineage (NCBI taxonomy): Eukaryota > Viridiplantae > Streptophyta > Magnoliopsida > Brassicales > Brassicaceae > Camelina > Camelina laxa. The sequence goes on from CM043884.1 coordinate 1,447,470, forward strand.
ATGGTTAAGAAAAAGTTCAAACATTGAATGGAGAAAACACGAACAAGGAGGTGGGAAAGCAACACAGAAGGAAAAAAAAACTGAATAAATGATACAAAAGGCAAAAGAATGATCAAACTATACAAAGTCCACATATCAAAAGGCAAAAAATAACAGCAACTTACTTGTAGATAGAATCTCCACCAGCTCCTGTACCAGTTGGATCACCCGTCTGTGCTGTGAAATCCTTTTGTACAGTGTGAAATAGGCACCCATTGTAGTATTTGATCCTAAAACCAAATAATGTAAGAAAATTAAAACCCCGTGGAGACATAATGAGTACCATAGACAATGTTTCTTAGGTAGTAGATAGGAGGCAAAAGAGACAGTTACTTGCAAAGCTTGAGGAAGTTCTTGCAGGTCAAAGGGCATTTATTCGAGTAAAGGTCAATCACTATATCCCCAAGGCTCGTCACAATAAGAACTGACATGTTTTACTTCTTCTTGCAGAACCTGAAAACCAAAAATTGACCGGAGGAGTGCATTGTAAGGTTACCAAATAAACTGATTGAGAATTCATACTACAAAATAGACTTTTAACTTAAATAAAGACGGTATACAGCAAAGCCATTCAAACTAAGAACCACACAGTAGCATTCGACAACATGAAATCCCTAAATTTATCTCAAAACAAACCGATGAATCGCTACTAAACCCCTAAATCATCTCCTTAAATGTAACTACCACTGTTTTCCTTTGCAAAAAATCGATATCATCTCGCTCATCTAAAACATCAAAACGAACAACAAAAAAACCCTAAACCTATGCAAAAACCCTAAATCGAGATTCGCGAGCAATGTAGTTTTTGTTCAACGTAAATTGAATCGAGGAAAATAGGAAGAGACGACCGAGTGAGAAATACGAACTAACCTCAGAAAAAATACGAGCAAGGAGGCGCTCTTGGAGTTAGCCGGGAACTGTCGCGATTCGCGAGCAATGATTCTTGATTCCCGTCGTCTGTGATGTGATGTGCCTAACCTATTCTGAATTTCGCTCTTTTAATGGGCCTAACTCTTAGGGACCGTCAATGTTCGAATGAGGATAAGCCCAATAATACGCATAACCAAAATCACATGCTAACCGTACTTTAAACCATACACTGGTACATATAAACCATAACTGATATACAGTAAAACTTCTATAAATTATTACTCTTTAAATTAATACTTCCTATAAATTAGTAAAAATTTTCAGTTTCGAGTTGGGTTTATGTAAAAAATGACACATTTCGATAAATTAATAAGATAATATTTTTTTTGGAAATCTTATGTAAAAATATAGTCTCATCAATATCATAGATTAATAATCAAATAATATTAAATATATATATATATATATATCTTAAAAAATCTAATGAAATATTCCTTTATTATTGTTTGCATATTCTTCAATTTGCATTTTTATTGGAGCTCATCTTTAATCTTTTCATTGTCGTTTTTTCAAATTACATCAACAAATTGTGAAGAATGCTAAATGCAATTGCTTCTTTATATGTAATTTTGGTTCTAAAATTACCGCAATATCTTATTCGACTTCATCATTACCATGAATGATACCAGTAGCAATTTCTTCTAAACTCTAAACTTCTAACATCTATCATTTTTACTTAAACTCTAAACTTGGCAATTACGATAGACAGGATTATAAATTAAGAAAAATCTTTAAAAATATGAATTCTTTTCTTATTTTTTAACAAAATTTTCAAAATTATAAAAATTAAAAAACTCTTCATAAACTAATATTTTATTAAGTTGTCGATAATTAATAATTAATAATTTATCAATAAATTAAAACCTTTATAAATTAATAAAATTTCTTGGTCCCAACCTTATTAATTTATAGAGGTTTTACTATACAGTATAATTTATAACTAAATATTGTTTCTATTGGTGAAATATTAATATAATTAATCTTATTTAATTTCCCTTTAAATATTTGATGTAGAATTTCATTAATATAAATTAAAACACATCGAATAATATATTAAATAATATCTAATTTATTATAAAAATGATTAAATCGTATTATTTTAATCGGAATAGCAATTATTAAGTATGCAATCCATTAGAAATAATATAGGACAATTTAAATCATTGCCTAATTTCTCAACTCATTTGCCATTTTAGCAAATTACCATTGTTTTGTTTACTAATTTTCACCTCGGCTAAATATATATATTTACCATTTCCAAATATATAAGGATAGGCCCTAAAACTATATGCTTGTTGTTTTTTTATTAGTGTTAAAAACTACGCGACGTTTTTGTGGATTTCTCCACATACCGCAGTCTCGGCGTTCTCAGCGTCGCGTCGCGTCACGTCTTGACCGCTCTTTTTGGTCAACAACAATCACCAGATATCTCAGGGGAAGTAAGCAAAGCCGAGAAGGGGGAGATTCAGTTGCTCGGAAAAATGAAACACCACCACAAGCTCACGGTGGCGTTATGTCTCATTTGGGCAGCCACGATCCTCTACGGCGAAATGTTCGCCTATTGGGTTCCTTCTCTCTTTACTTGTTCTTGGCCTCACCATAATAAGGTCTCTCTCTCTCTCTAGTCTTCAATCAAATTTTTCATCTTTTTCAATAACTTTATGCTCAATTTTGGGGATTTAGTGAATCTAATTCGACTTCGATTGTGTATTTGCTTATTTCTCTCTGAAAGTTGTGAGATTTACTGCAAAATGTCTATAAAAAACGAAGCTTTGAAATTGAAACCCGACATTTCCGGTATTTCTATTATTGGGAATGTAATCTTTCACTGTTCTAAAAATAGCTTTGATGCAACATTATTAGAAGGCCAATGTGTAAAGAATCTCAATAGATCTGCAGAAGCTTGGTTTCATCACTATTTTGAGTCACTGTTGACTTGTGATTGTTCATATCTGTTAACTCCTTTTTTTTTTACAGAGTGATGGGAATTTTACTAAAGTGGCCATTGTTACTGATCCCCAGGTGACGAGCTTTCCAAATGCTTTTTGATTTTGGTTGTGTGTTTATTAGTGGAGTTTGATCATCTGATTATGTGTTGTTGGTCTCTTTATGCAGCTCATGGATAAGACTTCATTTCGTTTGTCGTCAAAGACGCTTGCTTTGGAGCTTGCTCAGTTTTATACAGATATAAACATGCGGAGATCTTTCTTTCAGTCTGTCTTGCCCTTTAAACCCGACGTTGTTTTGTTTTTAGGTGATTATTTCGATGGTGGGCCATTTCTGCCCGAGGAAGAGTAAGATCTCCTTGTTCTTCTTTCTGCTCAAATGGTTCGTGGAAATGCTTAACTTGTTATTTTTATCAGATGGCAGGAATCTTTGAGCCGGTTTAAACATGTATTTGGTGTGAACTCACAAGGAAAAGTTGGGGACATCCCTACATTTTACATCCCTGGGAATCATGATATTGGCTATTCTAGGGTTGCGTCCCATAAGCAAGACGTACTAACACTTATCACCTTTTTCTCAAATATATCACATTTGTTAGCGACCTATATGTGTATATAACTTCACATTTCAACAGGTGATTGATCGCTACCAAAAAGTTTTTGGGATCAGAAACCGCAGATTTATGATTGGAAGTGTTGAGTTCATCAGTATTGATGCACAAGCTATTGATGGTAATTACAAACTTCGCTCTGATCTACGCATTGATCTTTAAGATATTTTTCCTCAAAGAGAAACCAAGGATCTGTAACTGAAAGCTGATGTATATTTTGCAGGGAATCCTCAAAAGGATCTAGCATCAGAAGTTTGGAAGTTTGTACACAATGTCTCCACCGGTGTGTGTTATTCAGCTGCATTCTCTTCTGCACTTACTATCTTTGTGAAGCTTACACATAAAATTTTCTTATCTTTTTAGATGCACAGTCACATCCTAGAGTTTTATTGACGCACATCCCATTATATCGGCCTGATCAAACCCCATGCGGCCCTCATCGTGGTGTGTCTGTCATAGATCAGGTGATTTATCAGCTCGGATTGTAGTATAATTCAGATAAGAACAGTTTGTTTGTGGTCTAATTTCCACTCTTTCATGTACAGCGGTTTTGGCGCCATTTTCAAGATCAAGAAGTAATGTAAACTTCTACCTTTCCATTTAATTATACTGAACTTGAGTTAATTTTTAGTAACCCAGAATCAGGACATAACTAATCCAATGTATTCATTTTTGTTTATTAACTTCATTTGCAGATACCAGAATTATGTTACTTCAGAATCATCAAAGAAGTTACTGGAGTTGATCAAACCCGTAAGATATACTGTATTCTTCTATTTTATGTTCATGGGAGAGTTCTGTCTGTGTTTCTTGTCAATGTCACTTCAACCACAGCTCTCATTAACTCTAAACCAAACAATACAGCAACGTTTTTGCCTTTTCTTCTGCAGAAACTCGTTCTGTCTGGCCATGATCATGACCAGTGCACTGTAACCCACAAGTCGGAAGCAGGATCTGTAATTGAGGTAACATTAATAAGTAATGGCCATAAAATACACTATGGACAATCTTTGATAAGTGAATATCATATTACAGCATACCTTAGGTACTATAAGCTGGCAACAAGGAAATATATATCCGTCATTCATGCTATTATCTGTTCCCAACGCCATCCATCAAAACTCATCTGATCTAGATAAAACGTTACACACCCAATTATGCTTCCTTCCGTGCCAATTATACATTTACATGTGGTATGTTCCTGATCAGAGAGTTCTTGGCTTTATATTTATTGTCCTGATGCATGTTTATGAATTTTTGAGTCTAATTTTGAACTACCAGGTACCTTTCTCTGTTCGCTATGTCCCTTCTTGCTCTCCTTCTCTGGCCAAATCATGGAATAGGCTTCTTAAACAACACTGCAGACTGTATCTCAAATGTGATGAAGTCAAGCTTTTTAAGCAGCGTCACGAAGGAGAAGAATGAAGATGAGAACTGTGAGTATGAAATGGTATGGGACGCAGAAGGATCTATGCATCTCGTGAAGAAAGTTCTTCAAACTCCCTTGAAACGTCAAAGCGATAAACCTATTGTAGAAAAGTAAGACATCAACCATCCTTTGGATTCTCACTAGAGACACAAGTTTTTGATTTTCTCGTCTTCTTATTTTCTCTCTAGGGGTAACGCGGTGTTGAGATCAGCGGCTAGAAAGAACACCGAACAGATTGAGCTTGTGATGGACTCAGATGTAAATACAGGTGCTGGTGGGTCTGATCCTCTGATGAGATCAGCATCAAAATCAAGAACGAAACTTGTGATCCAGAGAGTGATACGTACAATCATGATGATCATCGTCATTGCGGCGCTAAACGTTCCCATTTACATGATGTTGCTGTTCAAGGATTGGATTGAGCAGGAGGGATAAATTAAAGATAAATCTGATTGACGTGAAATTTTGTATTAAGCAAATCATCATCTGTAGGATTTGTGGTGAAAAGTGAAAACTGTTGTTGTTTATTAGAATATATGAGAATCAAAAGAAACATGTTGAGTCTATATGGTTCAACATAACCATAGACTTATTTATTTGGTCTTATTAGAATATGATGCAATAATATAAACGAAGAAACAAAACTGAAATTATACAGAGGAGTTGCCGCTGATGAAACAAAACACTTTTCTCCGGTCCATAGTGAAACCAATCATAACATAACCCTTCAAAGATCTTCCATTTCTTAAAGAACTTGCATCTCTAGTGTCTCTCTCTCAGACACAGTAAAAACTCTGGCTTGATTAGCGGATAAATCTCTTGCTCTCTTTCTGTCTTCTTTGATACAAAGTAACCCATGAAGCAAACCAAAAAAAAAACCTAAAAGATTGATCCTTTTAAGTTAAAAAACGACAGGCTTGTAAAAGGGTTTTGCACCAGACTATATCAGAAGAGAGTCAAGTTTCTTGTGAAAGGATTTTGCCAAACAGCCAAAGGAGAGCTTCAATGTCCATGGTCATGGAGCTTCAGGAACTAGATATTAGGGACAAGGTGATATATATAATAATACATTTATGTGATGTTATATATAATTTAAGGAGAAGAGTAATCTCTTTACTCATCGCCTTGGATGTACCAGCAACAAAGCATGGTAGCGCAACGACGGAGAATGTAGAGACGAGCTCGTTGCTCCTTCACCAAGGAAGCACATTTGCTTGTAAAGGCGTGACCTTTGTTTAACTTACTCTTGAACTCAGCCATTGCCACAATCAAGGATTTTCTGTTTTTTATATTATATGAAAAGAAAGAGAACAAATAAAAAGATTGAAACTTTTTGGGTGTAGAATGTGATGAAGAAAAGAAAAGAAAAAACCCTTTTGTGGGTAAAGAAAAGAGAGTTGTGGAGAAGTGGAAAAGGATTGAAGAATATATATAGAGAGTGAAGAGGAAGAAGAGAAATCTTGGGGGAAAAGGTGAATTAGATACGAAGGAAAGAAGAAACAGATGAACATGGTCTGAGTTTTGGTTCACTAATTGACATTGGGATTTGCATGGATCTCTTTTTTGATTCTCCAAGGAAGTATAGTTTCATCTTTCATGAAATCATCAAAACATCAATATTTTATTACTATACATTATACTATGAAACATTTTGTATGCTCGTACTTCATTGTGTATAATATATGTATTTTACCATCCCCAACAACAAATACACAACCGCCCAAAACTTTTTAAAGTTCCCTCTCTTATACCGTTTTGTATTACTCTAAATATGAAGAAGCAACTCTACTGTTTTATTATCACGGAAATGTTGATAATTTGGTATTTCTATGAATGGAATAAATTATAACTCCGAAAAGAAAATCACACGAACACAACTTGCATATAAAATCAAATAAATGAGAATGAAATACAAGAAAGAGTAGAAAAGGAAGAAAGGTAGAGCATGAAAAGAGGATACATATTTTTGTGGTAAAGAAGACAAAGCATTGAATGTGTATTTGCTTTGCTTCTGATTTTCTTAATCTCAATTTCCCAAAACTCTAATAACTACACCCAAAACAAAACAAAAATCAAGGTTGTTATACAAATGGACCCAATGCTAAGGCCCAAATGGACCCAATCTCTCTGTTCCCACCTCTGAGCTAGACAAATGGGAAAAGACAACAAAAGAAAAGTATGCCTGAATTCCTGTGGTAAGATGCGGTTAGGAAAAGAAAGGTAAATTTACTTATATAGTTTCTTGTATGAATTTCAGAACCAACAAAAGAATATGTCAAAATCAAAACTGATCAGACTGCTAATTTTGCTACCTCTAGAGAGAATCGTATGAGAGATATTTTCAAGGTTAAAAACGCCTTAAACGCGTTTGCCACTAGCGTTACAGCTTTTACCCACATAATGATAGTAATTATTATTGCTCTGAACTTTACTGCTACTCTTGTTCAAGCTTTTACTGCGCAGTAAATGCGATAGCGCCCTCCACAACCACTTCTTCCTCCGTGGCGTGACAGCAGCAGTCACGTGACCAGCATGTGCCTTCGTCTTCTTCACCAGACCTCGAATCTCCGGCGGCTTATAGTTTCTGATCAACGGCCACTTGATCCCTTCGAAAAACTCATGCCTTTTGATATCTTGCGCACCCCTGGCGCATCCTAGCCTCTTCCTTGGATCTTTCTCCAACAGCTTCTCTATCAGATCCTTCGCTTCAACCATACCTTCTTCATCTTCCTCTTCTAACGTGAACGCCACGTCGTCGTTGGATACTATATTGCGTAGTGTTTGCTCTTTGGTTCCACCTTTAAACGGCGTCGTTCCGTGTAACATCTCGTATAAGAATATCCCAAACGCCCACCAGTCTACACCGCTTCCGTGTCCGTTTCCGGCGACTAGTTCCGGCGCTAGATACTCGTGAGTTCCTACACACGACTTCGAAAACGCCGTCACTGGCTCCGCCGCAAATTCCGCTACTATCTCTTCTCTCTCGTACTCTACCTCCTTGGAGAAGAAGCAACCTCCTCGACGGCGACTCCTCCGTGGAGAAGACGGAGGAGAAGAAGGTCTCAGGAAACGTCGAGATCGGAAAGTTGGAACTACGTCGGCTTTGAAACAGAGATCGAAATCTGAGAGCATGATGTGTCCATCTTCACGAATCAAGATATTCTCCGGTTTGAGATCTCGGTAAACGATTCCTAGAGCGTGGAGATACTCCAAGGCGACAAGTACTTCGGCGGCGAAGAATCTAACCGGAGAAATCGGTAGCCGGTTATTAGGTTGCTTACGTAGCAAGGAATGTAAATCACCGTTAGGGCAGTAATCTATAAGGAGGCAAGTATAGTGAGAAGCGTCGATACGTGCGTAGAGCGTAGGTAAGAACGGGTGGTCTAGCATGGAGAGGATCTCAGCTTCTGTTTCCACGTGTGACATCTTCTTCGCCGTGAGAACATCACGGTCGATTACTTTAAGCGCGAATCCTGTAGGGTTAGGGCAGTCACGGAGGTGGCAGAGGAAAACACGGCCGAGGTTACCAGTTCCGAGGTGGCGGACGAGTTTTAAGTGACGGAGATGGAGTCTTCTGTCGGAGGAGAGAGTTGTTGCGGCTCTGATTGCTGTCCAGTGAGGATCGTAGCGACGGTGGTGGAGTGTCGTTGCGGCGGATGAAGTGGTGGTTGAAGGAGTTGTCGCGGTTGAGAGTCTGTCGTTGAAGCTTAGGGTTAGGCTTGAGCGTGCGAGACTCGATCTAGCGCTTGATGAGGTGAATGTACGGTCTGTGGTGGTGGAGGTGAAGCTGAGATCGAGATCTGTGTCGAGGTAATAAACGTCGTCTTCCATTTTTGTTTTCCGGTGAAGTTTGTGTTTCTTTGGTTTTTGTGGGTTGTTATATTATTAAGGTTGAAGGTGATGATGAGGAGTTATATATATATAAAGGGAGGGGAGATGAGTAACTAATTGGTTTGATTAGTGATTTATTTAATTTCGTTTTGTTTGGGTTTGGAGTAAATTAGGGTTGACTTGTGTGAAAGGACAAAGATGAGATGTAGTTTGACCTCCCAATGTGTCATTTCCTTAATTAATGATGACTCGGATTGTAATTGTTTTTGGTGTATAAGCACTAAAGCACATGGTTTTTTTCTTCCCATCTACATAGAATTACGTTTTAAGATAAATTAATTCTTATTGAAGAAATTTTATGTGTTATATATACTATTCAATGCTATACGTTCAAAACATTTATATAATTCTTATCATTTTAATATTTTGGTTGGATAGAGTAAAAAAGAAGAGGTTGGTTTGCAATTTTGAGTTGAAAATGAGGTAGTGTCTTATGAATAGAGAACGTTGGCTGGCAATTAAATACTGTAATTAACACGTTGTTTTGTAATATTGCATTGGGATTCTGTGGAGAGTAACAATAAAAGTCATAAGCATTAAAAAAAAAAAAAAAAAAAAAGTCATAAGCATTTTTTATTTTTAAAGAAAAAAAAAGAGAAGATAATTTTTATTGACGAAGGAGTAACGGCTTGTCGGATTTAACATCCTGAAGAATTAGCATCTTATGTCATTTTTATATATAGTATAATCATATGAGGGAAAATTAGATTGTATTATACGGAACGTTTATGGGTTGTTTTACTTTTGTATCGTTGTCACGTCGAACAACGTAATGCCTTTTCCTTAGGTGCGTCACTAGTCACTGCCCAACGTAATTAAGCCGTTCAGTTCAATGTTACAAACGTCATAAATCGTCTTCAAATCCTATGGAACTAATTCATTAATTAATAATTACACAAACCTTCAATAAAATTTAAAATACCTAATTATTCAAAAAAAAAAAATTAAAATACCTAGCTCGAAAACTAAAAAATTTTATTTGTTTGACATAAAATTGTAAAACTCTTTATAGAGATGTGTAATGTAATTTAGAAAAGTACTGTACAATCTAACATGAAAAAGCTTCTCCACACACACAAAAAAAAAATATATAAGCTAATGAGATAAACAACAATGTTATATTTATGAATGGCATATCAGCTTTATGAATGGCATATCTCCAAACGAAAAAAATGTTAGATTTCTTTTAGCCTTTTGGCAGTGACAATAAATTCAAGTGCATTAATGCTTCATAACCTTGTTTGACCGTATCCATAGTATATACAAAATTAAATAGGAAGTACATAACAGCTAGCAAATGGCAAAATAATAACATATACTAATAATTATTATTAATAACATTATTGTTATTAGTACTATTTTGATAATGAGCTACTAAATGGCATATGCAATGGATTTTTATAAAAAAAGAACGAAGAAGCTAAAGCGACCGCCCAAAACCAAAGTTTAGCCGACCTTTACATCAAGATTATACTATACTATACCTTGCCCTATGTAATATATATACAATTCTTTAAATTAATGTGAAATAGTTTATACTATTTTGCAAGTTTTGATGAAAATTACAGAGAAATACAAATAGTGCGAAAAAACCAAAAGCTAAAAAAACAACACAACACAAACACCATTGTAATACAAACAGAAATGGTACAAGTAGAATCCTAAGAAAAAAAAAACATTGGAACTGCGGCACTTTACATGATATTCTCGGCTCCAATAATATAATTTATTGGATTAAATAAACTAATTAATTATTTTTAATCAATATATTTAAATCTAATGTTAATGTAATAGACAAATTTTTTTTTTCATTTTGTGTGCACAGTATTTTCATTGGAATATACACACAAGTGTAAAGAGAAAAAATGGGAATGTAATAGCCTAATTGGCATATGTTAAAAAGAAGAATATGGGAATTGGATCCATGTTCGATAAAAATCTTATTTTTGTCTGCCACGTGGTGGAACAGGACCCACCTTTGTCGCGTTACATATGCTCTCTCTGGACCCTGGCTTAATTAAATGTAATATGAGTATACTGTATTATTTTAGTTAATTACTATACTACTAATTATTCTTCAATAATGACACCCATTAACTTCCTAACTATATAATGATTAATATTATGTAAGTATAATAAAAAAGAGATTCCATCATTTTAAATTACTTATTGACACAAAAAAAATTGAACTTGTGGGCTGCTTGTGTCGTGATGATCAGGTTGTTAACATGCAAGTATCAAACTAATTCGAAAACATTATTCTTCTTCGATTACATTTTTTGGTTACGAAAATTAAGGTACACATTAAAAATTTTATTATTCGAATTACTAATGTGATGAGAAAATGAGGTGTTTTTTTTTTTTTTTTCCTTCTCAATGTTGTTTATGTTATGGGTTTATTTGTTCTAGCTACTTTTGTAATTTGGTCTTAAATAATTAATTAACTATGGTCTGAAAAAAAATTAATAAACTATGGGCCCTGCGGGAAACAAAAAAAATGTGGCTTCTTTACAAATGTTTTTTTTTTTTTTTTTGTAAAAATTTGCATATAAATTTAACAAATATCGTAATATCATGTTATTTAACAAAAAAAAAATATATATCGTAATATCATGTTAAAATATAAAATAGCATGATATATATATATATATATATATATATATAAAACTTCTGCAATACGTGGACTATTCTTTTTATTTATTTTGACATATCTACATGTTATTGTGATATGTATATATACACACATGCAGTACTGGTTTTTAATAGTGGTAAGAGTCTCCTTTCTTTTTTTTCTTAAAGAAGCTGATTCCATTTTATACTATATTTGAATATTTGATTGTTTAGTTGCCAATTTCTTTAGTTATTTAGTCGTTTCGAAAAAGTTTGACTTTAATTTGTTATGTATAAATTATCGTCAATTATCAATCAAAGCAAACTATGTTGGTGGTTCCATTCAGTTCATAACAAATGTTTTTAAAACAGTTACACTATATAATATTAACAACAATGTTATACTCAAATTTTCTCTCCCAAGTAACTAATCATATAATTCATTTTATGCTATGTACATTATGAAAAAACGATGAAGACCACCTGATGAAAGAAGCGTTTATTTTGGTTCTAAACAAAGACATGTGGTCGTTTTGTTTTGGATCTAACTAAAATGTTAAGTCATATTGACAGATATGAAAATTATTATAAGTTACAATTTAAAAACACAAGCTGCATATAGATGAAAATTTTAAAAGCCAAAAAGATCTTAGGAAAAAACACGAGGATCTTCCCCATATATTGTGCTAACCGATGATTAAACATCATAATAATGTCACTTAGGACATCATACTTAACGAAATTTTAGTTAATGGGATTAAATCAACTAACTATATCGGCTGTCAGCCTGTTCTTTATCAAGACATATAAGAATAAAAAATTCACATTTTACTGCTTTGCAAAAAGAGATTACTATTCTAACTCTTGTAGGCTGTAATTAAGTTGTAACACTTACAGTTACAACTTCCGGAAAAGAAAACGTTAAAAAGTAGTATAACCAAGTACAAGGGCTTATATATAATCCAAGCTGGACTAATAAATTAGAAAATATAAATATTTGGAAGATTGAATGAATATGACCTTTCATGTGATGTGTAGTTGCATTTTGTCACAACTACCTCTAACAGAAAGAGAAACATTCTCTCGCCTATATATGTATATATCAATTATATACATATACAATATGTAAAAGCTACACATGAAAATTCATACGAGCATATACATACCATATAGTTTTTTTAAAATAGTCATAATATTGTATAATATATTCAGAAATATCACTGAGAATACTTAATGAATGATGAAATTGTAAAAGTGTCAAATATAATGTGCTATATTTTATACTTTTTAGAAGTTTTCTTTTATATATATTCTTTAAACCAATTATAATAACAGTGATATATGATGAGGGTATATATGTTGTATGATTCTTCTTTGAGGTGCAGTCCACATTATTCATTAGCTCTTTGGTAATATTCTTTAAAAAATATTATAATCGCTGATCTCTAAAACTTAAACCCCACATATTAGGATCAGTCCAAATTTAAAGCATTAGATTCAAATTCAGCAACTTTGAAATGGTCACATGCATGTAACAACGTTCGTTGAGAGCAAAACATAACAATAATTATAATGGTGCCCACAAAAAAACACTATATTCTAATTTTGTAACATAAACATATCATATGGGTTTCATATAGATACATTGAACTATACACCCTTTTCTTTCTTCAATGATTAAAACTGTCTTCTCTAGGTATTAACTTATTATAAAATACAAATTGTCAGCAGCCATTGCTCCTGTGTGAAAATTAATATGGTTGTTACTTGTTGTATGAGACCCCTTATTTTGAATTTTGCCAAATCAAAAGAATAGCAACGGGACAACCACATCCTTATATTCATTATTCTCTTGCATTATATATATATAAAAAAAATCAGATTCTTATTTATATATTAATGGCGTATGTGAAATAGCTTCTAAGTCGTCTTTTTTTGTAACGAAATATTTCAATTCAAAAAGAAAATAAATCAGTTTAACAAAATTAAAAGTAATATAGTACAATATATTATCATGTTATTACTATCATCAAATTGTAGAATTCTGAGAAATATAACACTAAAGCGAAATCATTGATACGAAAAGTTCAAAACCACTTATATATATTTAAGTTTACAAAAATCTAGTGTATATAGTTATGAAAAATCTTTAAATATACATATGAATGTTATATTACATATTATTTTTGATTTCTTGAAATTTACATGTATTTCTGGAAGTGAAAGATAAAGTTGCAACTTGCAAGTAATAGAGTTTTAGAAAACTCTCTTACATTTTTTACGATTTCACAAATTATATATAACTGTTTCAGTCGAAGAAAGGATCTTAATACCAACTTACCTTTGTCAAAAACAAACGCATGTTAAAAAAGTTTTTCTCCTTTCTTAAGTATGTGTTTTATTTTTTTTTTTCCTTTTTTGACTTTTATTTTGCTAAAAAAGTTTGTTGATAGGATAAAACATGTATTCCGTTTGGTGTTAAATCCCGGAGATTAATTAAATTTTAGAGTGGTTTCAATTGAACAATCTACACACCGTTGAGTGCCCGACACATTGGCTCTATATGGGAGTAAAAATCTAGATGCAAAAATACTTATTGAGCTTTTTGTGAACTTTGAGGATATAAAAGCTATTCTTTTCAGGGATGAGTGATGAGAACCAAACCAGTGTGTAAACCAGTGTCAACTAAGTTAAAAATTGAGATGAGATGTTGCTCTACGTGTTCTCTTAAACTAATGAGATTGTATATCCAGTTATATTATCTACTACTTCACGTTGTAAACTCTATAATTATTCCTCAAAAAAAAAAAGAAGAACAAAGGTGGCAATGATAATGTTTTTGGTGTTTACAATTTCTTACATACACTACTTAAGAACAATCTAGAATATACAGCTGTCTAGGGTGAGTCATCGTCTGTGTTTTGCAGAGACTACAGAGGTGCATATTTGTTCTTATTGGAGCAGTTGGTCTTGTCTGGAAACGTTGTTTTCTCCTTCGTACGAACGGTCTTCGTGTTTGCAGGCGTGACTGCGACAGGGGAAGGTATTGCCTTCAATGTCTTCTTTTGTTGTGTTTGAACATGTGGGCTTGACTGGATTTGGGCCTTTGTTGAGATTGTGTCGAGGCCCACTGGCATATCTTCTACACCCTCCCTCAAACTTGGCGTGGGAGGTTGCGGAGAAACAGACACACCGAGTTTGCGACGAAGATCAGTGAAGGACGGTCAAAGTAATGGTTTGGTGAAGACATCTGCAAGCTGAAGATGAGCCGGAATATGGTGTGTTTCAATGAGACCAAGTGCCACCCGCTCGCATATGTAGTGAAAGTCTTTGTCGAAGTGTTTGGTGCGATTGTGCAGAGCAGGGTTGGCTGAGAGATAAACAGCAGATAGATTGTCACAAAAGACCGTGTTTGGTTGATGTTGCGGGACTCCAATATCCCGAAGCAGAGAGGAGATCCAGGTGAGTTCACGAGCAACAGTAGAGAGAGCTCGATACTCTGCTTCAGTGGAGGAGTTGGAAACGGTGGATTGTCTTTTAGCTGACCAGGAGACCAGAGTAGATCCCAAAAGGATGCAGAAACCACCAGTGGAACGTCTAGTGTCCTTACAGCCTGCGTAATCACTGTCACAAAAAGCTGACAAAATCGGATTGTTGTGTTTTCTGATGGGAAGACCCATATTGAGTGTCCCTTTGACATATCTGAGTATGCGCTTGAGGAGACCAAAGTCTGAGTTCGTGGGAGCGTGCATTTTTTGACAGATAAAATTCACAGCAAATTGCAGATCAGGTCGAGTGATAGTAAGGTACTGCAATTTACCTGCTAGACTCCGATAGTAAGTTGGTTCCGGGAACGGTGTTATGTCAGGTTTTTCTAGATGTTGAGGAAGAGGCGTTGGCATCGGATTGCACTCTGACATGCCAGCCTGGTGAAGAATGTCAGAAGCATAAGCAGTTTGATGCAGAAACAGACCATTACTGAACGATTCAATCTCGACCCCAAGGAAGTAGCGTGGAGGACCAAGGTCTTTCATCGAAAAACGAGTGTTGAGAGAATTGAGGAGTTGTTCCAGAAGCTGGTCGTTACTTCCAGTAAGGAGAATATCATCCACATAGAGAAGCAGAATGAGTATTTCTCCTTGGTGATGACACACAAACAAGGATGGATCTGCGGTACTACATTCAAAACCAAAGTCAAGAAGAAAATTGATAAATGTGTCAAATTAAGCCCGTGGGGCTTGTTTGAGTCCATACAGGGCCTTGGTGAGTTTACACACATGATCTGGTTTTGCTGGATCAACGAAACCGGAAGGCTGAAACATGTACACCGGTTCTTGCAATTCACCGTGAAGGAAGGCATTGGAGACGTCAAGCTGTTTTAAAGACCAGTCATGACCTACGGGAGTATCGAGAACAAGGCATATAGTTGCGGTTTTTACCACTGGACTGAACGTCTCGAGATATTCAATGCCCTCCTCTTGATCAAAACCTTTGGCGACAAGTCTAGCCTTCAACTTATCAATTGTCCCATCAGGCTTGTGTTTGGTTTTAAAAACCCATTTGGAATCCAAGATATTCATGTCATCGGTTGGTTCCACCAGTGACCAAGTATTCAACATATGAATTCTGTTGATTTCTTCCATAACTGATCCATTCCACCCAGGGTGTTTCATTGCCGAGACAATACTCTTTGGCTCATCGGTGGTGAACTTAGAAGCGAGCAGAGCTTACCTGGGATTTGGCTTATAGACCCCATCTTTGGATCTTGTAGTCATCTGATGAATATTGGTTGGTAAAATGGGGATAACACTTTGATCTGTGGCGACTGCAGAGTCTGTTGTTTCAGTATCTTCTGTAGTTTCAGAGTCAGAATCGGAGAGAAGATCAATGTCTGCATCGACTTGAGTATTGTTATCAGCCTCATCTTGTGTTTGAACATGTGTTTCGAGGATAGGTTCAGGTTGCGGAGGTGAGTTGATTGGATGTTGAACATGAGGCATGTCTGTTGCAGAGACTATCGGTTGGTGGACTGAAGATGAAGTCACTGATGTAGGCAGAGACACGGTCGGTTGCTGCCAAGCTAGAAGCAGTGGCGTCTGATATTGTGGAATGAGATGACGAAACTGTTCTTTAAACGGAAATGTAGATTCACCAAAGATGACATGTCTGGATATATAAACTCTCCCTGTAGGAGGATATAAGCACCAATAGCCTTTGTAATGGTTGTTGTAGCCAAGAAAGACACATTGGAGAGAGCGAGGATCGAACTTGTGCTGTGTGATGGGTCGCAAACATGGGTAGCAAGCCGAACCAAACACTCGCAGAGCAGAGTAATCCATTTTCTTCTGTAGTAGAGCTTCATGTGGGCTTACATTCTGCAAGACGGTGGAGGGGAGAAGGTTGACAAGATAATCTGCAGTATAGAAAGCTTCTACC
Source organism: Camelina laxa (assembly GCA_024034495.1). NCBI lineage: Eukaryota > Viridiplantae > Streptophyta > Magnoliopsida > Brassicales > Brassicaceae > Camelina > Camelina laxa. The sequence goes on from CM043884.1 coordinate 1,464,362, forward strand.
CAATATTTGAATGGTGTGTGGCTATGAAACAGCATAGATAAACCAAGTTCCACCAAGTGTCGATGCTTTCTCTCCGCAATACCATTTTGTTGTGGAGTGTAGGGACAAGATATCTGATGGTGAATGCCATGATCTTGAAAATGTTTCTTTAAGATGTAGTTAGTGAACTCTCCACCTCCATCACTTTGAAAGATCTCGATTTTTGTATTAAACTGATTCTCGACTAACTTTTGAAACGCCATGAATATAAAAGTAAAGTCGGATTTCAAATGCAGTGGAAAGAACCAAGAGTAGCGTGAGTGATCATCAATAAAAACATCATAATATTTGAACCCTTGGTTTGATACAACTGGTGAGGGCCCCCAGAGATCACAATGAACTTTCTCTAGGGGTTGTAAAGCTCTAGAATCAGAAGAAAAAAACTGCGACTTGTTACTCTTTCCCATCTGGCAAGGCTCACAAATGGGAGAAGTTTTGCTCTTATTCACTTCAATCTCCTTGCTGGCTTGAAGGTGCTGTAGAATCTTGTAGTTTGATTGTCCTAACCGATGATGCCAAGTATCCAGGGTTGCTGTACACTGATGGTTTGAGTAGAACGCAGCAAACTCTTGATTCTGCAGCACATATAGTCCTGTTCTACGAGGACCCTTTGACACCACTTTCTGAGTGGTTAAATCAATTATATATACTGAATTAGCATCAAAGAACACTCCACACGGATAATCATCACATAACTTGCCCACAGATAAGAGATCTTTTTTTATATCAGGACATACGAGAACTTCATGTAAGGGAATTGTACCTTTTGTAGAAGATATGGTGGTGGATCCAACATGAGTGATGGGAAGATAAGCTCCATCACCAACCATCACGGCATCAGTTCCATCATAGGTTTTTGCTTCCTGCAGACCAGACGTCGAGGATGTTATGTGAGCCGTAGCTGCAGAGTCCGGATGCCATTCACGACCACTATCATCAGAGACTTGAAGAGAAGCAAACACTTGAGTGGGAACTTCAGTTTGATAGTTGTTATCAAAACGATTGTAGCATTTGATGGCTGTGTGACCAATGCGGCCACAAATTTGACAGATTGGTCTCTGTCCTTGAGACTGAGAGACAGATTGGTGCTGGGAGAAGCCTCTGCCGCGAGTAGTGTAGCCTCCTCTACCTCTTTTTTGACCAAATCGACCACCACGACCTCTTTGACTGGGTTGGAACTGAGGGGCACACGGATTTGTCTTGTCGGTCATGAATGCAAGATGAGGGGTGACTGAAGTTTCATCATCATACGACTGGAGCTTGCTATCAAATCCTTGAACTTCTGACACAACATCATTGAATGTGGGGGGGGGGGGTGAGAGCTTGCTCAAGGAACTCTGAATGACAGTTGCTATGGGATCATATTCTCGACCTAAACCATTCAAGAAGCCGAAGATCTTCACGGATTCGTCAACTGGTTTGCCAATGGAGCTAAGGGAGTCACAGATGGATTTGAACTCACGACAGTAGGTAGAAAGAGACTTTTCCTTCTTTGACAGAAGCTGAAGACTGCGTCGGAGAGAGAATTCTCTGGCAACACTGCTCTTGTTGAAGTTTTCAGCGAGAGCAAGCCAGATCTCACGAGCCGTGGTGAGGCTGTGAACATGACCTAACACTTCTTCAGACAGGGTTCCAAACAACCACGACCTGACAAGCTGATCGGTACAGAACCAAGACTCATACTGCGAGTTGGTAACTTCACTGGAGACATCGTCTTGGACAACTTGACGTGTCTTTGTTGGAGCAGAAACGACTCCATTGACAAAACCTATGAGCTTGTGGCTCGATAGGAGAGACTCAAATTGAGTCTTCCACAGCAAGTAGTTGCTGTCATTGAGTTTCAGAGTGACAGAACTCGAGACATGGACATTGTCTGGAAACAGGTATGAGGAAGCCATTAGAATGCATGTTAGAGCTTAGAATGGTTCTGATACCATGAAAGAACAGAGAGAACAAAGGTGAATTTGTCTTGTAAACTTGTATATTCGATGATAATGTTTTTGGTATTTACAGTTTCTTATATACACTACTTGAGAGCAATCTAGAATATACAGCTGTCTAGGGTGAGTCATCGTCTGTGTTTTGCAGAGACTGCAAAGGTGCATATTTGTTCTTATTGGAGCAGTTGGTCTTGTCTGGAAACGTCGTTTTCTCCTTCATACGAACGGTCTTCGTGTTTGTAGGCGTGACTGCGACAGGGGAACGTATTGCCTTCAATATCTTCTTTTGTTGTGTTTGAACATGTGGGCTTGACTGGATTTGGGCCTTTGTTGAGATTGTGTCGAGGCCCACTGGCATATCTTCTACAATTCCTAATCGTCATCGTCCTCCTACTCATTCTTGGAACAAAACCTTTGAATGAATGTGTTATATTTGTAGCAAATAAGTTTTTAACTCTCATTAAACTCTCACAGCTTCTAAAATCTTTCATAATTTTTTCTGAAATAAATCTCAGCAATCATCTTTTGAACACATGTTTTACTAATTTAACTATCCAAATTCCAACAATTAAGAAACTAATGTAAAATGAAAAATAGTGGATGTTGAAACAATATATAGCGGGAAGAGCATGGCAGCATGGAATTTGAGTCCAGTTATAAAATTAGGCCCCAAATTTTTTCTTTTTATTATACAAATAGATCCCAAAATTCTGAAACTTTAACATGTTCTCCTATGTTTTAAATATGTCTTAATGCCCAAAAAGAAAAAAATAATTCGGAACCAAATTTTCTTAGTTAATTTCTGTAAAATATAAAAATGACGTGGAATGTAAAAAGATAAATAAAAGATTGTACATATAGTCTAAGACTATCTCCAATGTAATTATCTATATTTGCCTCTAAAATAGAGGAACTTTTTATAAAGGTGACTTCTACTCCAATGTAATTTTTTATTTTTTTTTTAATCTAAAAAGTATTCCAAATAGATTAATTTTTATTTTAGTATTGAAACCTTTTATATATAAAATTTACAAATTTAACCCATTTACTTCAACTTATACAAAAAATATTATGTATATGGTTTGTTAATAATTTCAAAAATTATTTGATATTCTTAATAATAAAAATATTTCTTTTATTTATTTTAATCATAGATATAAAAAGAAATAAAAATTTAGAGACTATTTTGCATATAAAAAAGTTCAACTTTATTACAAAGAATAAAATAACTAGGGGTGTCAATGGCCCAGCCCGACCCGGCCCGGCCCGAAACCCATAAATCCCGCATATGTTTGAGTCAAGTCAGATCCGGTCTGAGATATTTCCGAGCCTATATTTCAAAGCCTGAGCCCGGTTCTAAAAGGGTTACAGGGCTTTTCGGGCTTTTCCGGACTTATGTTAGAGATAAAAAATTTAAACTTATAATCCTTAAAAGTAGTGTTTAAATGTGCACTATAAAACAAATCAATCAAAATTTTAACAACTCATCTATATTTACTACAACCAACTTAATTTACAAGAAAACGTTTAAAACTAATTAACATTTTAATACTTTAACCAAATTAAATGATATATAATTCATATAAAATATCATAGATAAAATTTTTAAAAGTATTAAGTAAGGTTATTAAGTAAATATGAAAACTATGATTAGAGTTTAAAACTTTATTTACAATAAATTATTAATCAAATATTGCAATCAAACAAAAATGTTAACACAAAAGTACAAATATATTAGTTAAAGGGCTTTTCGGCCTGGTCCGAGCTCGATTTTTTTCTAGACATATATTTAAGTCCGAGCCTGGTGTTTTTCAGGGCCGGGTCGGGCCAACCCACAGGCTTTGACCCTAATTGACATGTCTAAAAATAACAGTGTTTATTTATTTTAGAAGTGGATATAGAAATGGGTTGTAATAGATTTACTCTTTAAAGAGTTTGCAAATATAGAAATTAGTTAGAAACGCTAAGATAGTAAGATCCAAATTTTATGAAATTTAAGTATAAGCCCAAATTTAACTTGTTTATATTAAAGTCCTTACCCATTAGGTATGGGTCATTAATATGTTCGAGGCTTCCGCATAAAACCCTAGCGTCTCTCTCATTTCCTCGTTCTTGTCACTTCTTCGCTTGTGTGCTCTGCCTCTCTTAATCACGAAAAATCATGGAATCAAAGCCAGAAGAGCCTGTTGTTACTTACGTCTGCGGAGGTAATGCTCGAACCATCTTCTTCCTCTCAAAAATTTCTTCCAATTTTTGGTTTTAAAATCGGGCAGGGTTTTCTTGAAACTCTTTCAACCCTAATCCTTTAGGCAATCTCATAATTGGCTTAGTTAGGAGGCATGCATGAACCAATCAGACTCTGTTTCATCTATTTGACTTGAGGTCTTTTTGAGGCTTTTGCTTAAATCAAGCTTTCTGCCAAGCAGCCTCAGACATTAACTTGTTTTGTCTGAATCATTTTGGTTTGTAAGATTGTGGTGAAGAGTACACTTTGAAGCGTGGAGATCTGTTCAAATGCAAAGAGTGTGGGATCCGTGTGCTCTACAAGAAGCGTACTCGTATTGATCCAACAGACAAGAAGCCTAAAACACGGTTCATACCGGCGAACTAAATACTAATCTTTAATCCTTCCTTTTGATTGTTGATAAAATTCTGTAAAACTATATAACTTCTAAAAAATGTTTTCTGATCGGTGCTGTAATCCCTGACTGGCGATATCTACTCTGAAGTTATTTATCTCTCTTTTGCTGTGTTCTCTTCTCCCAATTGGTCAGCTTATTCGGTGAAAAATGTTGCGTCTATATAAGAGGAAGAGAAACTACCAAAAGGGTACTTGCGAAATGCCTTGTAGGAATAGCTATCAAAAGAGTTAATTAGTGCTTTAGTATCTGATGAATCCTTTAGTGGTAAGAGCTATGTGTGAATTAGTCTCTTTCTTTTCTCTTTGTGAGTTTCTTCTCCTTACTCACCCCAACATTGTAACTCCTCTCCGTTCCTCTTGACACTTGTCTATTACATCGTACTTGCTTGTCTTGTCCTCAGTGTAACATTTATATCCGTGTTGTTTTTGGATTTCATCATAACCACTAAGGACTTCTCCCTCAAACACCATTTCATAGCCTTCTTCTCTCCTCCCATGTTGCTTGTTTTGATGATTTTTTACAATGTACTTTAGACTCACGTAGTCTTTAGCAACACGATCTGTCGAACCTGTAAAACATTTAGCAGACTAGCTTGTTAATTTTCCAACGTTTTGGCAAAGAATTTGAAACGCAAGGAAGGTTCTCTTGATTTGTTTGGTCTAAAAAGGAAAATGGGCTTTATCATCGATAATTTTATTTTTTTTCATCTGTAAAAAAACAACAACTAGTAGTTGTCAAAAACTTCAAATAGTATACCGAAGCAAACGCCACTAAATTAGCATTAACCAAAACATACTTAGGAAAAAAATTGCATCTTAATGATATTACAGTCCTATTACAATACCTTACCAATTACCATGATGATGGTACTAATATATATATCTGGAGTTTGACATCGAAAAGAAGAGAAGGAAACAGAGCCAAAGTCAACTTGCCGGACCACCATAATCAGTTAAGATTTGTTGATAAAAATCGGCAAGTCATCCTTGGCTCATCCTCATTCTCTATTTTTCCATGCAAGACTCCACGATACAATTGGTGTGATGACTCCTATCATCCTCAATTCTTTTTTGTACCTCTCATATTGATTTGTGATATTGTTGTTGCAGAGCTCTTACTCATGATGAAGCTATTTATAGACATGTGTATAGTGAGATAGATATGTGTGCATAAACTTTTATACAATATTATTAGAATAGTCTTATCTTTTATTTTTTAATCAACCAGAATAGTCTTATCTATGCATGGTTTTAGTCTTTTAGTGCATCAGGCAAAAACATTATTGGACATTTGACCACAACCGTATATTGAAGAATATGATTACTTTAGAAGATTGGCTGACCTTTGTATTATCATATTCGAATTCCTATTTTATATGAATAATTAATAGTCGTACCTCACTACTTTCAAAGGCATATCGTATATGTCTGCGACATAAAATTCCACCTGTCGTACTTTTTTTCTTACGATTGGTCTCACAATTTTGTGGATGATTATGACAAAAGAAGTTATCGATCTTCTTACAAAATATTGCCCACAAAATCGTCTTTGCATCCGAATGGTAACAGCGAATTTGATTGTGCAGGACAAACGATTTGATAGTGCCGTACGGTTGAACTGCAGTTTGTACGAAACAAAAATATTTTTACACAACAAGTACGGTTAATACAAAATATACAGTATAAACTAATATTTGATTGGTAAAAAACGATTTATGTTGTGAATTTCATATTATTTTATTCAAAACTATTAACTAATATAATTATATATTATAAACACATATTACAAATAACATAATTAGCAAAAAATCATAAATTAAACTATTTTCTTTATTATTAACTAGTTTCATCTATTATTTATAAATTTTAAAAACCAAAAATTCTTTTAAATTAATCATGTAAATTTGTGTTCATAAAAATAGTGAAGAAATACAATGTTTTAAACATAAATTTGTTCTAGAAGAAACCATAATTTCTTTTTAAAAAAATTTAAATCTAGTTAATTATGCATTATTGGTTTAATTTGTAATGATAAAAAATAATCAAATTTATTTAAACTAAAATTTAACTTTTATGTACATATTTTTATGCCCAACTAAAAAATATATATTTATAGTTTATTAACTTTTTGGTATTTACAACATATGTAAATTATTCTTATTTATTTTATTATTTGTAATATAATTATTTATTGCATAAACATCTTCTTTTTTACTTAAAACAATATATTAATTACCATAAACTTTATTTTAATACAAATTTGGATAATCATTAATGGATCATTTATACTCCCTCTGTATCAGAATATATGATGTTTTAGAATTTTCACATCGATTAAAATTAATGTTTAGTCATAAATGTATTTTTATATATAATAACATATTTGTCATAACTATTAATCAATAGTAATTTATTAAAATTTTAAATTCTCAATTAATGAATCTTGAAATCTACAATTTCATAGCATTAATTAATAAAAATACAGAAAATCAATCTTTGTGATACAAGATTAATTTCTAAAACATCATCTATTTTGATACAGAGGAAATAATAAAAAAGGAAAACAGATTTATGATAATCCGCACCATATTTGGAAAACATTCATTAGCGGAGCGTTTTTCATTTAACAAGACAGAACAAAAAATTAATGCGGTTTTCCTTTTTTGTTTTTTACAAAACTGCAAATTAATGTAAATTGTATGAATGGTGTAATAAATGCGGATTTTCCTTTTTGTTACAAAAATATCCCGCTTTTGATCACCATTCAAGGCCTTTGTTTCTAAATGTCGACAAAATCATCTTAGTTTAAACATAAGTTTTGGGTTCTTGTGGGTTTTATAAGAGATAAAGGAATTTGTTTTGCAATTTTGTTTTAATATCGAGACTGATCTTACCTTTTTTTTGGTACTTGAAAGTTAAAAAAAAAGTTCCATAAAATTATCTAAATTATATATATATATATATATATATATTTTTGAAAATATATGAATTCTTTGTTACAGGAAGATATAACTTGCCAAAAAAAGGTAAGAAACAAGACCTATCTTAGATAGATAATGAAATAGGGAAAAAACCCTAAATATATCATAACCATTCACGCATGAGACTCTTAATATTTTTCCCGTGGCTCTTTGCGAAAATTGCATGCCTAATCTGCCCGTCCAGTGCCTTGAACAATACATGCGGTAGAGTTGTAATATTGTTATGAAACCGATTCTTCTTTTCTAGCCAGATGGCATAGATGACTATATGTGTCACCGGTCTCGGAAGAGTTTGCGTAGAAGTAACATCTGACATACCCATCCAAGCCAAAAAAGCTTCCCAAATATGAAATACAAACGGGTTATATCCCGGTCTTTTTGTTGTCTGCAGCGACTACTTATTGTTTTATTTTCTGTGAAATTTTAATGAATTTTATTGATTGTTTGGCCAATGCAGCAACTAAAGAATTAATAATTAGTAGGTCAAAAGTTTAAGAAACAATGGGACATACATATGGGTGTGAAAAATAATTTCACAATTTTTGGTGATACACACAAACTAAGTTGCATGGAAACAAAAACGGATATGTGGAAGCGAAACGTTTCAGAAACGGTAACAATTTTTTCTAAAACTAAGAAATTGAAACGTTTTGGAAATATATATATATATATATATATATATATATTTGGATATATATGTATATGCATAGTAAAATACCAAACATAAAACCTATATCAAAAGAAATATTTGAAACAACACATATTCAAAACAGAAATATTAAATAGTTGAATTAGAATACTAATAATATTATATATTTATATGTATTATGAAATATATTTCAAATTATTTTAATTATTTTATTTATTAAGTTTTTAAGCTAAAAAAAGTTTCCGTCGTTTTTCCAAAACGGAAACAAAATTTCCATCGTGTTTCCAAACAGAAATTTTTAATAATTGTGTTTTTGTGACTTGTTTCCATCTTTTCACGAATTTCTGTTTCTGAAACGTTTTGAAAACCTTAAAAATAGTTTTCATGCACACAAACCTTTTCTGGTAAAATCTTCTAATAAAAAAGTTTTCGTTTATGAATGTTCATACTTAGTGTAACTCTTAAATAGGAACTGTGTAATTTCATGGATATATTCCAAACTTCCAATCAATATGCATTTAATGTGTTACCAGTGAAGTTTGCGCTTTCGAATTTGATTGTAGATACATGTTTAATGTTTTATTTGAAATCTGAGATTTGAGTTTGCTTCTTGAAAACGAGAAAAAGGCTAATGAAGACACAAGTGAATCTAGCAGAGAGTTGCAATTCCGACAGTGAACTAATGCAACTAGCGATTTGAAATCTAGACGATGATATTCACTTTCGTCCGAATTTTAATATTTTTTCTTTAATGACTATGATACTATAGAAAAGAAAATGAGAAATTTTTTGTAGTAAATGAGTTTAGAAAAAACGGAAATGAGTGCTTATAATTTATAAAGTTGACCCTAAAAAAATGTTTTAAATGTTCCAAAGAATCTTATCTTACCTTTGGTCTGACCGAATTGGTATCTATTTGTCCAATCGGATAGGACGTTTCATATTGTCATGATGTGATCCATCGATAGATAGAATCATAGAATAAATATTAACTTTGCAGATTAAATTAGTTTACTAAATTTATCTACGAGCTTGTCTTTCTCAAACGAGATTGAATTGTTTTCACACACGGGTACTAATAAATAACCATATTTTTTGTATGATATGAATATTAACTTATCATACCAATACCATTTTCGATATTTTCACAGATGATACAGAGAATAGAGCTAGTAGCGAAAACCCCCAAAAATCTACAGAATAACAAAGCAGACAACAAATCTACAAACACAACAAACCAAACTAACATGCTAAGGAAAAGACAACGGAGGAATGAGGATGATAACAACTTGGAAGGACCAGCAAACATCCGAATACTACAGCAAAGCTCAGGGTGCAATATGCCTTGAAGTTGTCACGAGCAACCAATTAAGATCCGAGACCAGCCCTTAAATCCCAAACAAACACTGCCTACAGGCTACAGCTACTCCGTTGACGAAACACGTAATGACCCTTCAACTAAACAAACATGCAACTAGTGAGCTCCTTTGACGATAAGATGAGTTTCCAATATATTCTAATCTTAAAAGGCAAATCTAGAATTTTCTATGTGTATTCCATTTTTGTCAACATTTATATTCCATTTTATCCAAAAAAAGAACGAAATTAGTGGGTACTTTTTTAAAAAAATGAATATTGTAAATAGTCTTTCAGGTTTGTTTTAGACGATCGATAACTTCTTTTTGTCGATCAACCACAAGAATATATGAGTCGAATACTAAGAAATTACGGCATGTGGATTTTGTGTCGCAGACTATATACGATGCCTTTGGTCAGTGAGGTTCGAATAAATTTGGTATTCGAATATGATAATACGACTATAAGGTCAGCCAATCTTCAATAGTGATTACATTCTTCAATATACGATAGTGGTCAATATTCCATTATTATTTTTATTCTTTGCTGCTGCACTAAAAAACCATGCATATATGGTAAGAAGACTATTCTTATGTGACAACTGAAAACTTTAAATTTCAACTAAATCGATACATGCATATCTCACTACACATGTCTATAAATACCTTCATCATGAGTAAGGGTTTTGCCACAACAAGATCACAAGACAATATGAGAGGTATAACAAAAAAGACATAATGATAATGAGAGAGTCACCCCAATTGTATCATAGAGTCTTGCATGGAAAAATAGAGAATGAGGATGAGCCAAGGATGACTTGCCGATTTTTATCAACAAATCTTAACTGGTTATGGTGGTTCGGCAAGTTGACTTTGGCTCTGTTTCCTTCTCTTCTTTTCGATGTCAAACTCCAGATATTATCTGTCCACATATCATCGGTCATACATCACGATTAGGTTGTAGTGTCACTGAAATGTGTTTTTCATATACGTACGAGTACTTGGTGGCTGCTGATAGCATTTGCATTTTTTTTTGGAAAAATAGAAGTATAGAACATAAAACATTCATACACCAGAAAAAAAAAAAAAAAACACTCGATTATTTCGCAAGAAGCATGCGCAAAGCGATAAAACAAACAAAGACAAAAGAAAGAAAAGTGAAAACATAACAAGTCTTTTGTTTTAATTTAGTGTTCCCTGCATTCATTTTGTTCAACATTAAAAATCTGTCTGAGCTTAAGGACTTGTTGATAAACTTTCTCAGATTCAGGCAATGAATCAGCAACACTTTTGCGTTCAACACATCTCTTTCCCCAAGCCACGATCTTCGGACATGCAGCTTCGACAGAGAAGCCGCCACCACATTCCTCGAGTGCGTAGAACCAACTGTAGAATGGGACAAGAGCTATGTCTACATAACCAAAGGTCTCTCCTCCAAAGTAAGATTTGTCTCCAAGCTCATTTTCAAGAACCTTCAAGCTCTCAAAAAACTCTTCTATGCCTTTGTCTTGTTCTTCTCCTTTCTTGTTTCCCCAAATCTTTCTTCCTCCTGCAAATGATATCTGCATTTTGGTGAATGGAGTCAAAACCAAGTGGACATTAAAACACAAACCGAACAAGAAACAGAGTAATTGATAACAGAAATGTGTTAACAACAATTACCGTTTTATCAGCGTAGTCAGCCCAGAACCTTGCAGTGGCTCTAGATTGAGGATCAGCGGGCAATAAAGAGGCAGCCTCAGTCCACGTCTCATCAATGTACTGAACCTGGACAAGCGATTCACAGATTGGTACGTTGTTGTGGATAAGAACAGGGACTTTCTCGTGAACAGGGTTTGATTTCAACAACAGCTCACTCTTGTTCCACAGATCTTCCTCTTGAACCTCGAACTCAACTCCTTTCTCCCTCAGCGCAATCTTCGTCCTCATCGCGTAAGGGCTTGCCCAGAAATCCAAAACCACAACTTTGCCGTTCTCTTTCCCCATTGTTGGTTTGGTTCTACACAAGCTCCTTGACACAGACTACTACCCAAAACCATATATATATACACACACACCACACACTATCATGTATGAAATTAAGAAATGGATATGACAAAGACGTGGGAAAGAGATTGGAGTAAACAAATTTAAGAATGTGCTGTCTAGGAGATCGTGAAATCAACTCAAAGTTTAAATCTTTCGATGGATTAAAGTTGACTTATGATACAATGACTTAATACGAGAAATTACAATGGATACTATATATTATGTAATATGAACAAATCCTTGTACCAGAAACTCTCAATCTCTTGTTTTCTCCAATGCATTAAGTTTCAGAGCAGCACTACAAAAACACACAAAAACAGATGAGAAAACTTGAACCGAGTCAAAAACATTCTTAATCAAATGGAAGAAATTAATTTCTTGTGTTTCAGAAAATTTGATATTTAGTCTTCATTTGTTACTTTATAAACAACGCTGCTAGTGTTTATGCAAGTTTAATATACAATTGAATAGTATTCAATAGTGATAGAATGATTCGGTGGATATGGTAGACATGTTAATGTCTTAATAATAGTGTTTGTGTGGAAGCTTTCAAAACATAAAGCTTTATAATACAAAGAGAGAATATATGTTAGCCTTTGGGGAATCTTGGAATTAAAGTATTGAGGATGAATGATAAACCTGTTGAGACAATATCGTTTTCCGGTTGGGCGTGGACCGTCATCAAAGACATGGCCAAGATGAGCGTTACAAACAGCACATACAACTTCTTGTCTAGGCATGAAGATGATAGAGAGGTCTAGCTTTGTCTTCACATTGTTTCCAATTGGTTTGTAATAAGATGGCCACCCTGTTCCACTATCAAACTTTGTTGACGAACTGCAAGAAATCATCACTTTGATCTATTAATAAACCATTCATTCATATGAAAGAAACATCATCTGGTCTACGAATTTGAGAATTGTAGCTTTCATTAGTTCAATTTCTCTACATATCAAAGTACAGTTTCAGATTCTACCAATAACGACTTACTCAAACAAAGGCGTGTCGCAACATATACAATTGTATACTCCTGGTGTCTTTGAGTTCCAATACTCCCTGAAAAAAACAAAAGAGCAGCCTCACTGGATTGTATGAAGATGTTAAGTCCATATATTTTGACTACAAACTAGTATGGTCACTATGATGATGTTAAAAAGGTCGATAAACTTCAAAGAGCATTCAATGACTCATCATTACATACCCAGTGAAGGCTCTCTCTGTTCCCTTCTGTCTAGTGATGTAGTACTGTTCCGGTGTAAGCCGTTTCTTCCACTCATTTTCACTTAGAGAAGCATAGTCACTCTTCTCAGCCTCTGCACCCATAATAAAAGTCTCTCAAAATCTTATAACTCCGATACTAGTTTTTCTAAACAAAATGGCATTGAGAACAACACTGTCCACACAAACAATAAATTCTTAAATCTGTTTCACTAACTTCTCCGAACCAATTGAGTAAAATACCTGACCTATATCTCTCTTCCAAAACACGGAACATAACATCTTGGATAAAGCCAAATCAATTTATTCACAAAACACGTTAATCTAACTAAACCCACAAAGAAAGAAACCATTTTTCGCAATGAGAAGTTCATAGGACATCATCAAATAAACAGAGAGAAATAGAAGAAATGCAAAAAGGTTAAATCTTTATAAAAAGAACCTTGGACGTTGTCTGGTTTCTGAGAAGAACTAGAGGAACCCATAGAACGAACAGAGAGACTCAAGTTTCTGGGTTTTGAAAGAGAACGACAAGCGAACCAAGAAAGATTCGGCTTAGGGACGGAGTTGAGCCTTGTTCTTGCTGAGACGAAGCTTGATTGTATGGTTAAACCACTAGAAGAAGCCATCACACAACACAATCACCTACTGTATTATAATGGTTGTCGCCGTAACTTGTTCTTCGATAAAACAATTTGAACAAGTCTTTTTTTCTGTGAACGGAAGAAGAGGACACGTGGCACGTCGAGAATGCGAGATGAGATCTGGAACTCTAGCTTCCACGTCGACTCATTCGTGCCTTGTAACGAAATTTTCAAAGGTAACCGTTATTGGGCTTTTTAGTGTACTACTTAGTGATAAACCCATCACAAAATACGAGATTCGAGAGAACATGTTTTTATTTTTGGGCATATTTTGTATGTAAACAAAAAACTGTTTACATGAAGGAGGGTTTAAGGACATCTTTATTGGGGAAATACTTTTGGGTGTTTTTAGAGTAAAAATATTATGAAAATAATGTAAGATCAGTAGTTTAAATTTTTTGTTAAAAAATTTGTTATTGGGAGAACAAATTTAAAATCATGAGATTTAATAATATAATCAATATATTTATCCTTTTATTGGGCTAAGAACATCCAAACTGTTCTACCAATGCAAATAGCCTAATAACACAACACATCTCATCACCTATTGACCTATATAAGTAACTAGGTAAACAACCTGCATATAGTGCGAATAAATCGATTCAAATAAAATTATTATGAATAAAATTATTATTTGAGATTTAAGATTTGTTTGTATAAAACAAAATATGTAACTAATTTTTTCTTATTATTCAAATTTGTGACTATTTTGTGTAAAAATACATTTCACCCGTAAAATATTTGAATGTAAAAAAGAATTTTAACGTGATGGAAAAATTTGTATGGACTTTATTTTAATAAAATATGAATAATTATCAATTAAAAAAATAATTGGTTGGTTTTAAAAGAATAGTAATATATATTCAAATTAAATGGCTACAAATAGGTTTAATTTATGTAATGAATTTTGATTTAAATCTATAGTGGCATAGATGTAATTAGTATAATTATTGAGAGTTATTTACTAAAATATGCTTCAAGCTCTCTGGCGACGACACATCAGCATTATTTTTCAAAAATACTTCTCTATTAATATATATGGGATAGTAAAAAAAAAATAATAATAACTCTACAAAGGTTACTACATACACGTAAAATCACATGTATAGATATTATTTTGATCGAAACCCACGACGACAACCTTGACGAGATCGAACTCAAGTAAAAAGGAAAAAGAAGAGAGTTTAGGGAAGAGGGATACAAGAAAACAAACCTCCGCCGTATATGGCTGCCGAGAAAGCGAGAGGCGGAGAGCTTTTCTCTATCGGAGCTTCGTCGGCGGTTTTAATTAAGAACGGAACACAAGTAAACAAAGAGAAAACCAGAAAAGCTCGTTAGTTAAATAATGTGAAAAAATTGGAAATTATATATGTTGACAAAAAAAAATGGAAATTATCCATTTTTTTACAAAATACAAAATATTACCGTTACATACTTTTCCTAACCGTTTTAAAAAGTTACCGTTGATACTTCTTGTAAAGCAAACCAGCTATATGTTGTTAGTAATAATTAATTACTATAAATTATAATAAACCTTGTGGAGTGTGACCCTAAATGCTGGATATTTTCTAAGGTTGGGAGAGTCTCTGTTCGATCAAGAAGGTCTTCGGGTTACGGTTTGTTACTCGTGCACGTGCGTCACACGTGAGGGAGATGGAGCTGAAGCGTTAGTCGTTAAGTCTCTTCTCATCTTCTTCTTTCTTCTTATCCGATTCAGTTGTAACAGAAAGGCGAGAGAGAGGATTGAGAGATCTTGTAGAGAGAGAGAGAAACGTTTGAAGCTTAGTGGATTTCGGAGTTGTTCCTCAGGCGAGACGTAGGGTTCCTCATCGGAGCCCGAACTCGTAAAACGCTTTGTGTTCTTTCTTTACGCAAACACACACGAGAGTCGTGAGAGATAAGTGAGCTTGTTCGTGGATCGATTCAACCTTAGAATCGTACAAAACCCAAACTCTCTTTATCCATAATATGATAAAATGATTCAATTAAATCTCAATAATTCTATAAAGAAAAGTTCAGCCTGATCACTCGTCAACTGGAACTACGACGTCTCATTTTGGATTAGAGTATTACTACTTGGCATGATTGAAATAGACATGTCACTTTCAGTTTTGGGCATCTGCTTATTATGTTTGAGTTTGGACTATCTTTAAATCCCCCCCAAAGGTATTTTCCAAAATCAGATTGACTGTTGATTCCAAAAACGGATCTTATTATTATCTACCGTTCACAATCCTGTTTCTTCTTTCTTTATTTGACAAATCATTCATGAGACAAAAATTACTACAATAGCACCATTTTATACATGGAATTGTGATTACATTTTTGTTACCTGTTTAATGTAGGGACACAATAACGAAAGGGAACTCGAGGATCAATGGATCAAGAGTTAACAATCGTTGCTCGGAATTCAAACCTTCTGCGTATCAATGGATCGAAGAAGGGATGAACGCAAAGACTTCGGTTTGTGAAAAACTTTCTCGTTTTATAAATCAAAACAACCACCGTTCTCGATTACAATAGTTAAGGTACTTATAGTAAAACGTAAAATCCTAATAAGTCTTGAAGCCTAAGTAATGAAACCGACATAAATAAAACCCAAACGAGAAAAGGCCAAACCTAACGATAATTAAAGACATAGTTCAATAGCCTAATAAAATAGATAACCAAATAAGATAAGCAGTAGATGGTGCTACATCAGGTCTCCCGGGGTAAGAAGAAAATTCGCCCTCGAATTTTCATCTCCATCATCAGCAACATACGACACCAAATGCTTCACATTAAACACGTCAGCAGTGTTCATGTGTGGAGGCAAACGAAGTCGGTACGCATTGTTATTAATCTTCGCAAGGACTTCAAGAGGACCTATCTTTCGTGACTTGAGCTTGTTGTACGTGCCCGGTTTGAAACGATCCTTAGTCAACACAGCCCAAACTAAGTCACCAACACTGAACTGCACATCACGGCGATGAGCATCAGCAGCTGTCTTATACTTTGTCGTTGCGGCTTCCAAATTAGAGTGAACTTTGTCATGGATAACTGCAAATTCATCAATCAAATCACAGGCACGGCCATGGAAACGAGTTCGATCAGGAGCGAGACCAAGATAACCTGGACAACGAGACAACACACCATAAACGACTTGAAATGGACTGAAACCTGTACTGTGGTTTACGGCACGATTGTGTGCAAACTCAGCCTGACAAAGAATCGAATCCCACGACTTAATATTATCACCCACCAAACAGCGCAACAAATCACCCAATGCTCTGTTCGTCACTTCAGTTTGACCATCCGTTTGGGGATGATAGGCCGAACTCATGTCCAACGTAGTGCGGAGAAGACGCCACAAAGATCGCCAAAACTGACTTAAGAAGCGAGAGTCACGGTCAGAAACAATAGACAACAGGAGGCCATGAAGCTTATAAATCTCGCGAAAGAACAAGACCGCGACTTGAACATCATCCGTCGTTTTCTTGCAAGGAATCAAGTGAACCATTTTTGAGAAACGATCCACCACAACAAATATGGAATCATTACCTCGTTGTGTTCGCGGTAAACCCAACACAAAGTCCATGCTAATATCTGTCCACGGCTGTATCGGAATAGGCAGAGGCAAATAAAGACCCGCGTTAGTTGCTTTTCCCTTTGAGGCCTGACAAATGCCACAACGAACGATGAAACGCTCAACATCGCGACGAAGCGTTGGCCAGAAATATGAGGAACGAACAAGTTGCATTGTACGATCTCGCCCGATATGGCCCTCACCATGAAGCTCACGAATCAGCTACAATCGCAAACTACAATCAGGAATACACAACTGAGCCCCACGAAATACAAATCCATCAAAAAAGACGAAAACATCACCAATCCCATGCTTAGCATCGTCCAACACTTTAGAGAAAAAAGGATCAAGAGCATAGAGGTCAGGCAAAGACTCAAAACCCGGAACCGATACATGCAAGGTCGTGAGCATAGAATGACGACGACTGAGTGCATCAGCCACTTTGTTAAGTGTACCCGCCTTGTGTTTGATCACAAAAGTGAACTGCTGTAAATAAGCAAACCACGAGGCGTGTCTTGAGGATACCTTATCCTGAGTTCCCATGTGTTTAAGAGCATCATGATCTGTATAAAGCACAAACTCCTTGTGGAAAAGATAATGACGCCAATGCTTGATGGCTTGAACCACAACATATAACTCAACGTCATAAGTACTGTATCGGCCTCTTGCACCCGCAATCTTCTCACTAAAGAACGCAACCGGACGACCATGTTGACTCAATACAGCACCAATGCCTGTTTTAGATGCGTCACAATGCAGTCCAAACGCTTCATCAAAATTCGGTAACACCAAAACATGGCTGTAACAAGCTTATTTTTGATTGTGCGGAAGGCAAGATCAGCTTCCTTTGTCCAAACAAAACGGATTGCCTTCATGCAATCTGTAATGGGGGACATGATACTGCTAAAATGGGGAACAAAGCGGCGGTAAAAGGAGGCCAAGCCGTGGAAACTGCGCACATCAGTGACGGTTTTTGGTACTGGCCACGACTCAATGGCACTGACTTTGGCCGGATCCACCTTCAGACCTTGTTTGGAGACAATGTAACCAAGAAAAAGAACGTGATCCACGCCGAATGCACACTTTTTCAGAGCTCCAAACAACTTATCACGCCTCAAAACAAGAAGCACCTCACGCAAATGGGTAACGTGTTCCGCAAGAGAGGAGCTAAAAATCAGGATATCATCGAAATATACAACCACAAACTTGCCAATAAAAGGTCGTAAAGCCTGATCCATAACGCGCATAAAAGTGCTTGGCGCATTTGACAAACCAAAAGGCATAACCAACCATTCAAACAAGCCTTCTCGCGTCTCAAATGCTGTTTTCCTTTCGTCTCCAGGACGAATACGAATATGATAATAGCCACTTTTTAAGTCCAATTTGCTAAAAACAGAAGCCGACCCTATTTGATCAAGAAGGTCATCAAGGCGAGGGATCGAAAAGCGATATCTCACCGTAATCTTATTCACTGCTCGGCTGTCAACACACATACATCATGTACCATCTTTCTTCGGTATGAGCAAAGCTGGCACAACACATGGACTCAAACTTTCACGCAAATAGCCTTTAGAGAGTAGCTCTTCGACTTGTCGACGTAGTTCATCATGCTCTGTTGGGCTCATACGATAATGGGGACGATTAGGCAAGGTCGAATTAGGGGCGAGATCAATACAATGCTGAATGTCTCTCAATGGAGGTAATCCCGGAGGCAAATCTTCAGGGAACACATCACGAAAATCGGCCAAGAGATCTTGGAAAGCCGCATGAGCAGGTGTGAAAGCGTGGTCAACAGCGGGTTGAGAAACTAGCACAAGAGAAACTTGTGCCGTGTGACACTCTGCAAATGCCATGGACTTATTGATAACAAGTATTGGCTGCGTCGGAGCTGTCGGGAGAGGAGGTTGCTCAATATCATGAGTCGTAATCAAAGGATCAGAAGCGGAATGCGACGGTAACAAAGTGAGACGTCTCCCTTCATAAGTGAAACTATGCGTATTCAGGAAACCATCATGCACTGTTCGCCGATCATACTGCCATGGTCGACCCAAGAGAAGATGACAAGCATCCGTAGGAAGAATATCGCAGTAAACCAAGTCCTTATAGTTCAGCCCAATGGAGAAAGGAACACGACAACGCCTAGATACCCACAAATCCGTGGAAGAGTTAAGCCATGCAAGTCGATAGGGAGTGGGATGAGATTCAGTAAACAAAGCGAGCTTGGAGATTGCATCCTTCGAAATAACATTAGTACAACTACCCGAGTCGATGATCATACGACACACTTTGCCACGAATCGTACAGGTTGACTGGAAAATATTCGTACGAAGCCAAGATTCTTCAACACCACGAGGAAGGAGATGATTTCGTCGCAACATCAACAACGTACCGGTATCCCCTTGTACTTGTTCAGATTCCTCCTCGGCACTAGCTTCATCTTGTTCATAGGTATCATAAATAAGATCATCAACACCTGTTAGAAGACCTCGTCGATTAGCATTAGGACATGCAGCTTGACGATGGCCCTGTTCCCCACACTTAAAACACTTAAGCGAAACAGACCAATGATGTCCAGTTGGGAACGACCCCTCCGCAGGTTCTGTCAACTTCAACTGGTCCAAAGCCTTCGAAACCCCTGTCTCAGAAACAGAGCCAAGATGAAGACATTGAGCGTTCCATGTGGAGGTTTGGCTACGGGTCTGCTGCTCGATCAACAGAGCTCGTTGATGAGCCTCCGAAACAGACAAAGGATTGAATTGTAGCAACATGTTCTGAATTGGTAAGCGCAAACCACCAATAAACCTTGACACCATCTGTTCCTCTGTTTCCGTCAAAGAATTACGGGCGAGCAATGAAAAAAATTCAGAAGCGTAGTCATCCACAGTTTTAGTTCCTTGTCGCAAGTTCTGTAAGCGAGTGTACATCGTGCGAGTATAGTTAAAAGGCAGAAAGGTTCAGCGCATCAACTTCTTCATCTTCTCCCATGATCTGATACGCTCCTTACCCGCGCGCAAACGAGTCTCCTTTAATTGTTGCCACCAAGCGGAGGCACGGCCACAAAGGCGCGTTACTACCAAGGACACACGCATCGCATCAGGAACTGCTTTGAACTCCAAAAGTTCCTCTGTCGTATTCAACCAGTCAAGAAAGTCTTCAGGCTGCAAGCCTCCAGAAAATTCAGGGAGATCCAGCTTGAATCCTGACTCCCATCTGTTGTTAGTAACGGCGGGAGCTGGAACAAGAGCACGGTGTGGAACCGCTCTACGCGGGAACGGGTCACCCAATCCAGCAAACGGGTTATCATCACGGATATCATCACCTGCATCATCCTCCTCAAAGACGTGTTCACCCTGCTCAGGCACATGTTGAGCACCTTGTTGGTCCCGTAGGGCTGCTCGGACTTAAGCATCAACAGTAGAGTGTAACGAGTCACGCAAGTGTTGCTGGAAGTTAGCCATCATCCCCCGAAACACCTCGTTCTGCTCATCAAGTTGCTGTTGCAGGTTCCTCTTTGGCGGCATGATTAGGATCGGTTCGTCTCTGATACCAACTAATGTAGGGACACAATAACGAAAGGGAACTCGAGGATCAATGGATCAAGAGTTAACAATCGTTGCTCGGAATTTAGACCTTCTGCGTATCAATGGATCGAAGAAGGGATGAACTCAAAGACTTCGGTTTGAGAAAAGCTTTCTCGTTTTATAAATCAAAAGAACCACCGTTCTCGATTACAATAGTTAAGGTACTTATAGTAAAACGTAAAACCCTAATAAGTCTTGAAGCCTAAGTAATGAAACCCAAACGAGAAAAGCCCAAACCTAACGATAATTAAAGACATAGTACAATAGCCTAATAAAATAGATAACCAAATAAGATAAGCAGTAGTAGATGGTGCTACATCACTGTTACTGTTAGCTTTAAAAAGGAAAACGTTGAATCAAATCATCAAAACAAACTAGTTTTGGGACCTGTTTATGTGTAGACAAATAAACCGGTTATGTGTAGACAGACAATATACCGGTTTAAGATAACTGAGTCGACGTATGTATTGATATATGAACGTGTAAGATAACCGGTTTATCCAGCAAGTCATCTGTGAACGTTTTCTTCTCAACAACATAAGCTGTGATATTGACACCACACCATGACAACTCTTGTAAATTAAACAAAAATAGCCAAGAAAGCCATTAAAATCTCTCTTTTGCCAATTACACTCCTTGGCCTATCCTGCCTAAGATCTTTTTTTTTTCTTCATGCTTTTGCTTGTATAAAATTGTGTGATAGATAAAAAAAATTTCCCTTTGCCCAAAAAAAAGAGAAAAAAATTTCCTAAGTACAAAAAATGGTTCTTTCTATGTGTGTATCTCTTGTGATGACAAATGCTACCATGGTTTACCGGGTTCCTTGTCGGATTTTACCGGAGATGGAGAAACCAACTTTATGCTTTCGCTGTTCTTTGGCTTGTAGTTGTTATATGCAGCTACACCAGCAATGGCTGCGAGTGAACACAATTCACAAGATCACTATTTTAACTCTTACGTACTACAATTCTCAATCTTATGTGACATGACATGATGAACATAAGATGATCTTACCAATGGCATAACCAAACAGATTGATGATTGTGAGTTTTGTCTCGGCAAAGAGAAGAGCTGAGACCAAAACAACCACCCAATCTTTAAATACTCCAGCAATTCGGATAGTGAGAGCACTTGTCTGCGATATCACAAGAAAAACCGACAAATTGAGAGCAAATGTACATAGCGAGTTAAGACTCAACACAAGAACATGAAAGTCCCATGTATCCATCTTCGACCTCTCAAGAAATATCCATGGTATGAACAAGCAAATCGCGCTGCAACACACACATCAGTACACATGTATAAATCATCTACACTTTTCAAAACATTTTTTTTTAATTGAGTTAAGTAAAAAATAAAATGACATTAGGGTTCTTTGGTATTCACAATACCTGCATGGGCTCATGTAGTACATAAGGGAGACTGGATTTAATTTGATGCCTTTCCTCTTAACAAGAATTTCCATTAAGATTAGCCTCAAAGCTTCTGAAACAATACCACCCATTTGGTAAACAACTCCAATCCAGTTGATGTTTAATTCTCCATAAGACGCGACTAAAACGCCAAAACTTATGACTGACATTATCAAAAGCATCTTGCAGCTCATTATTTCAAGGCCAACACAAACTCCAAGTATAAACACAGCAACAGGCACTGCACAAATATAATTCTTAAAAAATCAGTTATACATAACATTTTAATTAAATTAAATGAGGTTAGATGAGAGAGCTAATTAAGTTCTTACTAATGGCCTTCAACATTTGGGAAAATGCAACACTTAAGTAGAGATAAGCAGTGTTTCCTAACCACAGTGTCATTGCAAACATTGCACCTATTGGAATAACTGATGTAACATATCTGAGTACATATAGAGTGGATTTTTAGTTTTAAAAGATTATCTACAAAGTAAATCTAGAAATAGCTTACGAATTAAGTCTCCTTTGGATCTTACATTTCTAGTGTCATTCCTTCCTCAACCTTCATAACCTTTTAAGGACGCTAAAAATTAAGCGTTGACTAATGAACATTGAGGAAAGATGATAATAACTAATGAGTTTACCTTAAAAACCTTGGTGAGGAGAAAACACAAAACAGAGGAAAAGCTCATGTGGAGTAATGTCAATCCAAGTGGGTAAGGGAAGTTTATTTCCTTAGATGACAATACCCACTGCATCATATATAAATAAAGTCAGAAATAAAAATTCATCGATACAATACTACATTAACTAAATCTACTATTGTATTAACAGACCAAGCCACATTTTAACGAACCAAACCAAAAATTTTCAAAATTAACAGCTTTATTTCAGTTCAAGTTCAAAGCTATTTAATTCTCTAAAACCGAAAAAAAAATCCAAACGGAACCGAATCTAAAAAAGCCTAATGTCCAGATCTAATAATATCAAATCTTGAGCCAAAATGACTGCAATCAAGAAACATAAGATCGACGAACATATAATGTTAATGTGAGATTGACTTAAACCTTATTGAAGAAGATTTGACAGCTAGAGAGAGTAATGTAGAGAAGAATGGAAGCATACGTCACGTGTTCATCTTTGAGAAAGCCTCTGATCCGATTACGATCCGCCATTAGAGTCAACAATCGTTTTGGTCTCTAAACAGCAGCAAAAGAGTTAGTTTGCCATTTCGTCTTTAGTTTTTGTTTTTTTTTTTTCAATATTTTATAGTACCTCACTTTCCCATCTCCTAAGCAACAAAATACTTCATTAAATAGGTTGACAAGAAGTAACGACGAATCATCAGGTCTTGTTTTAAGTAACTTCTTTTCTACGAAATCAGTTTTAACTTGATCAAAGATGGGTCTGGTGTACGGGTCATAATGGGACTAGAGGCCCAATATAATGTCGTTATTTTTCTTTGTGAAGAAGTTTTTGGCAAGAATCATCAAAATCTGAAAGCTGTCTAGCGAGCTGAAATTAACGAAACTTCTAAATTGTAATACTCAAAGCTGTGTAGATAATTGATATTGAATATACTTAAAATCTCATACACTCAAATCCTAGTTTGAGATACAGTACAGATGATGGAGACTATAGAGAATTAGACTTTAAATTAAGAGATTTTAAAGTCTCATATGTTAGTACAATATTTAAGTACTTATACGTCTCCTACTCAATAAAATTGGAGAAATTTCACGTAATCTATACTAGTATTTTTGCAGCAGTTTTTGCTCAAAAATATTTTTTGGAAAGTTTTTACATTTAATGCATTGACTTTAATATTAGTTACCGTAACTTCAAAATTAATTATAGGTAAGATTTAAAAAACTAAGGAAATCTTTTTATCTCATTCAAAAATAAATATATGATTTCTTTTCATTTTTATTTAAATTTATATTTAAATTATCTTGAATTATTCTATAATACATTTTGTTAATAAAAATTGTGATTTTTTCCTGCATATGATGTAATACAAAATTTTGAAAACGGACATATATTACTCAATAGATGAATAAAAAAATACGGGTAATCCCACATCGTCTAAAAAAATTGGCAATGGTAGAGTCATACTATAAAAGATACCAAAATAATTCTAAATACAAATGAGTAGAAAGATTGATTTATCAGGCATTCAAACTTTAAAAAACTTTTATTTGGTTTATTCCGGTTCTTTATTTTAAAGATGTTTTAAAGGTTAAATATGAAAAATATTTAAAACTTTTAAAAAGTTAAATATGATAAATATTATACCGTAGATACACAACAAATATTAAAAATTAAGATGATAAAGTGTGAGTTAAAATATCTCAGGACGAGGCTATATAGCGGGACGGGTTTTATCGATATTTATATTAATTAAAAAATATCATTAATTTGGTGTTACATTGGTAAAACATCATTTCATTATTTTGTTAACACTGTCGGTATCAGAGAATAGACAAATCTAATTAAATTGATTACATAAATATTATGTAAAAAAGAAATTATATTGCAGTATCATATGATTTATTTAACAATTATTATGTAATTATAAAATATTTAACCAACAAATACAATTTATAATTTAAATATGTTAGTTATAAATAATTTTGCTCCGCGGTACACCGCGGGTCCTAATCTAGTTTTGGTATTATAGCTTAAGAAAAACTAATTCACTAAATTAATCAGAATCAAAAGAGAGTATGAGCATAATTAACACTATATTTTAACTGGTGTAAATGTAATGGATAGGTAAGTATTATGCATGTTAGAAAAAGAAAAACAAATACTATAGCTATAATATAAGATTAAACAGAACAAACTAAATATCACAAAGAAGAATAGTGACAAATTTTTATATATTGTTGCGAATATTGAGAAATATGATAATCGTTTATATCCATTCAAAATCGGATTTGTGTGACTTTTGTACGATAAGGTTTTTGAAAATTTACAATTTCTTTTTGTAGATAGATGAGATTTGATGCTAAGTAAATTTAAAGTATTTGTATTTTTATACTTTATTATTATCATAGTTTAACTAAGATTATATAGGACATCCAAACAATTTTCCTAGGCAAAATCACATTTGTTATATTTCTCAAAATTTATAATCTGTTATTATTTTTACTTGCTTACCTATTTAGTTTTAAACTGATATCATTTTTTATAATTGAAATTTTTTATTATTTAACCTTCGTATTAGTTTCAGAATTTAATTTTTAGAGGTGAATGACAAAATTGTATTCGCTCAAAGATTTGTCAATCAACTTTATAACATAATTTATACCAAAACTGATTTGTCAAACACATTAATGTTAACAAACCTTTAGCAATTTTAATATTTTATTTGACTAACAATTAAGCAATTATTTAATATATTTGTTAGGTGATAACACCTAAGTGATCCAGCTCGCAAAGTTCTGAGGGAATTCAAAAAAGTGAGAGACCTCGGAAAGCTTGTGAAACGCCGAGATTTGAGGAATGACTTCTTAAGCAATGGACAAATGAAAACTAAGTCAATTTAAAATCAAAGCGTTAAATGATCGAACAAACTAATTTCATTATGTATAAATATAAAACATTGTACACCCAAAAAAAAAAACCAATTTCTTACAATTAATACAAGCAGTATAATTTTTTCAATTTATATTTTATATTTTAACATTCTTGTTAATTACTCAATCTTTCTTTATCCACTAAAATATATATATTTGAGTGTGGGATCTAACACATACATTTCTAAAGTATAATTAGGAATATACTATTAAATTTTGTTTCAAAATATTTATTTATGAGATATTTATAATGTGCCTCTTCACCGAACAGAAAATGAAGTGCCAAAGCAGGTGGAGGGTATTGGTTCTATCATTTTAATGGATTTGTAAATCTAAACAAAAATAATGTGGTATTCAATTATTGATTTTGAAATACTTATCAAAATTATATGTTATTGATTTTGTGATTTATAAATACTTGTTAAAATTCTATGTTATTTTTTAATGATTTATTTTTTAGATTTCAAAATCCAAATTATAGTTTAAATAGATTTTAAAGTGAAAAATAGAAAGATTCAAATCCAAGGATAAAACATGTTTTCAAAATTTATGTGTTTTGATTTTCATAATCAATAAGAATTTTAAATTCGATATGGATTTACAAATCAATAAACCAATACGAAAATAGTTGTTGCAATGAAAATTTTTACTTCGAACACACAAATTTTCAATTTTCATATATATGTTCCTAATGGAAATTTCATACAGATTTTTGGTTCTTCTCTGGAGAAAAATCATTTCAGTATTTGTATCAAAACAAAAGATTATCTTATTGTTGTGTGGTTAGTGTCATCACTTATCAAGGGTATCCATACAAAAATAACGGAAAACCAAATTATAAGAGAAGCAGAAAAATAAAATAACAAAACAAAATAAAATGCAATCAGATGATAAAGTGGAACTACAAGGCATCCACTGAGTGCGTTGTGATGTTTTGTGGCCGAAGAGGCGAAGAATCTCACCAATAGTAGAAAAGAAAAAATGCCAACAAATCCAATTTTTTTTTTTTTTAGTTCAAAAATCCAGAAAATTTATGGACTTTTATTATGCGGTCAATTAGCTCAACAACCAAATTTACAAATTTAATTAAGAATATAGCATCAAAATTCAAAAAATTAAGTAAGTAACACAAGGGGTAGAAAAAATTACCAAAGGGGGTTGTGATAATGGTGGAGGAAGGTGGCCGGAGGTGGTGGAGGAAGGTGGCCGGAGGTCGGAGGTCGCCGGAGTTTGCCGAAGTTCGCCGGAGGTTGGAAATGGCCGGAGTTCGCCGGAGGTCGGAGATGGCCGGAGGGCGCCGGAGGTCGGAGATGGCCGGAATTCGCTGGAGGTCGGAGATGGCCGGAGGTCGGTCGGAGTTCGCCGGTGGTCGGCCGGAGGTCGGCGGTGGTCGGCCGGAGGTCGGCGGTGATGGTGGTTAGGAAAAAACTAAACCCTAAGATAATACATTGGGAACCCTAGGAAATAATAATAAAGAGGTGGAGATGGTGGTGGAGGTGGTGCCATGGTGATGGTGGGAAAGAGGTAAAGATGGTGGTGATGAAAAGGGTATTATAGTATATATTATAGTTTATACACTTTATATCATCTTTTAATGGTTAATATAGTTAGTCTTTGAATTATAACTTTTTTGTTGGTTATACAATGCAATTCCCCTTTATTATGCCATTTGCAATTATGGAGAAAATATAAAGTTCATAAAAAAAACATTCATTCTTCTGCTGTTGATATGTTTTTTTTTTTTACATCTGCTGTTGATATGTTTACGTAACACATTTCAATGCAATCCATATTGAAAGACAAAAAAAGTCACTATCTATAATATATATATAAAAAATCCATTTAAAAAAAAAACATACTTAAATAATAAAATAGAATTATATAAGTTTCTCAAGAGAATGAACATAAATTAATAGAGAATCATCTTTTTGATTTTTTATTTCTTTTCGATTTATTTATTGTTCCATTTGACGAAATTATTATATAGAATAAAATATTAAAATTTCTTAATTAGTCCGGAAAAACGCCAAAGCAAGAAACCAAAACCCATCATTCCTTCTTCTTCTTCATCGCCACAGCCACAGCCACCGAATCAGATTTTTGTATATATCTACGATCAAAGCATTCTCGTTTTCGAATTCTGATAATGGCTGTTCTATAAAACTCGCATTTCTTAGATTAATCTCATCAAAATAAGACTGAAGAGAGAAAGAAGAAAAAGCTCGCAACTTTTTGATTCCTCTGTTTAGAAATTTTTTTTTTGATCTGAAAATAATGGCCGCGATCATTGAGATACCCACTGATCCAAATGAGGTAATCAACGATGGTGGTGAGGGAATTGAGAAGAGTTTGGTGATGGATTCTAAACCGGAAACCGAATCGGACCTCAAACCCAAATCATCCAAACCGGAATATGATCAAATAGAGAAGCTTGTGGCCATGTTCAAGAAACTCAATCCTCAAGCTAAGGAGTTTTTCCCTTCGTACAAAAAGAATCTCTCTTCTGACGATTCTAAAAAGCCATCTGCTGAAGACAACAACAACAACAAAAAGGATGGCATTCACCGCATGGTATGTATAATCCTGTTTCTCATTGATACATTTTGATTGAAAAGTTTGGATTTTTTTTGTTGTACCTTATCAGATTGAGTTCTTTGGGCTGGATAGTATCTAGCTTGATCGTTCAAATAGAAAAAGTTTTGGTTTTTGATCTTGTTTTGTTTGATTTGGTTGTACATGGTTAAGTTTCGCAACTCTTTTTTTTTTTTTTTTTTTTTGGGCAAACTCGCAACTCTTATATGATCTTTACTGAAAATTTCATTAATTGAAATATGGTAAATTGTCTGTTGTTGTTTTGTGGATTACAGAGAAGAAACAACTTTAACCAAGGGAGGAGACTGAGGTTACCTGGAAGAGCTTCTAAGGCCCAGAGGGAGGATAGTATTAGAAGAACAGTATACGTCTCTGACATTGATCAGAGTGTAAGTTACATTAAAGTCTCTCTTCAGGTTTTCAGAAATGTAGTTCAATGTTGCATTCATTATTACCTATATATTTTATTTTTTTCAATTAGGTGACTGAGGAAGTCCTTGCTGGCTTGTTCAGCAGATGTGGACAAGTAAGTTGAACTCCTTTTTAAGATTTATTGCCGGTTGTTATCTTTTGTTGTTGAAGTAGTAACATAGCATTCTTCTTCTGAAGGTTGTTGATTGTCGAATCTGTGGAGATCCAAATTCAGTTCTTCGCGTTGCGTTTGTTGAGTTTTCTGATGACCGTAAGTTAAAGCTATTGGATTCTTTTGTACTCTTCTTTACCAAAAATTCAAGTATCAAATTTGACTTACATTAGTATGAATGTGTTTGAAAAAAAAAACAGAAGGTGCACGAGCGGCTTTAACTCTCGGTGGAACAGTGATTGGATTTTACCCAGTTAGAGTCTTACCTTCGAAAACTGCTATTCTTCCAGTGAATCCCACATTTCTCCCCAGGGTATAACTAGAGCTTCAAGAACTGCTATCAAATTTTATTCTATTATATACAGTTTTGTAACTAAAACCTGTGGTTTCCACTATTTTCTTTGGTGTTTTATCCAGTCAGAAGATGAAAGAGAGATGTGTACACTAAACTGCAGCGGCTTAGTCTTAGGATCTCAGAGAGTGCAGTTGCGGCACTAAACTGCAGCGGCTTAGTCTTAGGATCTCAGCCAGTAAGGTACATACATGTTTCTCTTTTGTATTAAACCTTTCATTGAATATTAAAAACATGATATTAATTCTTTTGATTTCTTCAGGATAAGCCCTTCAAAGACGCCAGTGAGATCACAAATCACTCGATCACCATCCACAAGCTAGGAGAAACTGACTCAGTACTAGCTTTTGCTGATGAAAGAGAGTGATGATGCAACATTTAGTTTTTCCTTCAGTAATACTTTCCAGTTGTCATTTTCTTTTTCCTAGAGCAGTTATATTTCCAGCTATGTAGTATCTGGAAAGCAAAAGAAACTATGAGCATGCTCTTGTTCTGAGTTCTGAAACTCATTTTTAGACTGAGATACCACATTACAGTTTAATATCTTTCTCAAAGGAATTTTTGGAGCATTTTTGGGGAGTTCTCGTGTAGGGTCTACGCTTTAGTGAATAATCTTTTTTCCAACGGACTCATTGTTTTAATGTTTACCAACAGTTCAAAAGATGTTACCATAATGAAATTACATGTTGTCTATATCAAATCAGGTCCCCAGTGTTGTACTATCACCATCTTCCTCACGAAAACAAAGTGGTACGATGCAATGGAAATTGACTGCACTGATTTCCTTAAAACAGAATGGGAAAATCTGAATGTGTCAAATATTCACTCTGTCATTGCCGGCAAGCTTATTTTCCAACTTCCTTTAATTTGAGCTATGTTCTCTCAGACATTAAGAATTCTTCCTGCAAGGAAACAAAGCAACAGTATGAAGATCTACTGAATAATGGATACATCTTTTGTCTATGTAAGTTTCAATATCATAGACATGTCGCTACTAGGTATACTGTAAGACCCCGACCCTAAAAACCCATACTCGGACCGTAATAGGCAGATAAAAAAAAATTCTAGGGCCGACGAATTCTATGCAAGTACAACAGCGAATATGAATAGCAGGTGATATAACTTAAAACTTGCGGATTCATTAAATAAAAGAGGTTCAATTCATCCTTAAAATAACAAGGTTTCATGCATGAAAATAATAAGACTAATAAAGATAAACGCCATGAATATTTCTACCCAAAGCCACACCATCCTTCTTCCTCCCTTGCCTT
Organism: Camelina laxa; assembly: GCA_024034495.1. Lineage (NCBI taxonomy): Eukaryota > Viridiplantae > Streptophyta > Magnoliopsida > Brassicales > Brassicaceae > Camelina > Camelina laxa. The sequence goes on from CM043884.1 coordinate 1,494,797, forward strand.
CGTCACACAAGCTGGTCAGCCACTAAAGTCCCGATCATCGGACCTATCTTTTCATGCGTCCATAAAAGGAGGCGTAAGCAAACAAAGTTTACTTAGTGGAGCGGTCGTCCCGTCTCACTAGGCTCAGTTCAACAATCTCAATCTAACACAGGGAATATTTCAATCAAGTCACGCAAGTCAATCAAATACCATGGATAGTCGCCTAAATCTCTTAGACCAACCATCATTCATATTGCAATAGAGCCCATAACCATATAGACAAGCAATCAACAAGACTAAATAAACCACGGGTTCAAGAGTATCAACCATGGAACTCGGCCACAGTCGCACACTCACCTTCGGTATCGACCTAAGGTGTTGATCTCTTGGTTTTTATGCTCGGATCTGATCCCTGCGTCTACACGGACAGATCAATACCATTAGTATCCGAGATAATCCCATAACCTTAACCATATCCATCGACGGATCAAGGTGGAAGGACACTTACCGTTCCTTTCTCGACTTGGACGTAGGATCTCTCTCTCGGGTAAGCTCGACGGAAACTCTCCTCTTTCTCTCTTGCGGCGGCTCTCGGATTCTTATGCGAACTAGAGAATTTTCTTAAGGGTTTTACCCCTTATATAGGATCCACGAACCGCCCTAAGTTGCCTTAGAATGATAAGTCTCACCGCCCCTAACTTCCCATAATTCTCGCATCGATCCTTATCCGATCACCTTTCCATTTCCGCGAGTTTCCATTTCTCTCGGGTTTCCTTACCCGTGAGTCGGCTTAAATCTCCGCGAGATTTCCCGAGTCCTTTAGGCCCCATCGGCCCATCGTCCAATCGATCCACTCTCGTCCCTCGGCCCGGTCCATCGATCGCCGATGCAACCATTCCGGATAGTCTACTTCACTATCACTTCACTATCACTATCACTTCACTAACACTATACTGTCACTATACTGACACTATCACTATCACTAGGACTTTCATTCCTATTTTACTCGGACTGTCTCTCGGACTAAGTACCGAAACCTCCCATTTCTCTTCTCGAGAATTTACAAACCGGTTCGTCCGAACCAATTTTCATCCAGAAACTTGCAAGCCTGAATGATCTGATCACTGTAAACTTGGGATTCCATTTCTTCAGTTCAAACATCTGTTCACTACTTCAGTAGTCTCGAACTCTCCATTTCCATACCCAATTCTCATAACTTATCGGGTTCTACCGTCGGACTCTATCGTCGCCGGCTACCGCATTTTATCGGTAATCCTCGATACCAAGTATCGGCATTCCTCGGCAATCCTCGATACCCAGTATCGGCAACTCTCGGCAAATCCTCGATACCAAGTATCGGCAACTCTCGGCAAATCCTGGATACCAAGTATCGGCAACTCTCGGCAATTCCTCGATACCAAGTATCGGCAACTCTCGGTAAATCCTCGGCACTGGTTACCGGTACTCCTCGGCTCTACCTCTCGGTAACTCTCGATACAGACTCTCGGTCCTTCTCGGTATCGTTCCTCGGTCTTTCTTGACACTAATTTCTCGGCACTCTCGGCACTGATCTCTCAGCAACTCTCGGTAATTCCGTTACCGAGGTTCCGGGTCGTTACATATACCTTCAACGCATGAGTTCTTCACCATCAATCACCACCAGATGGATATGCTTAATCTTGAACCATTCAAATTTTTTTCTGTATATCTTTTCTTTCAATATAGGACAACCATTTATGCGCAGGAGAGACATGGAGGAAGGAAAGCCTTCATCTGGTAGTGATGCTAACTTATCACATCCGCTGATTTCTAGCATCCTTAGAATCCTTAACGCTCTAAGTGCTTTGTTATTCAAAGTCAGGAGATTCTTGAATTCGCCTATCCGTAGAGAGTTAAGACCCCAAGGCAGGAGGTTAAGGTTTTCATCTGTTGGGAAAGATTCAACGTCACCATTCCCTCCCTTGATCTGAAGATCACGTAAGTTAGGAAGTTTATCCAATTTCCACGCCATAGGTCTGAGCTTTGTGCAGAAATTGATGCAGAGCGTTTGAAGACTTTTCGGGAAACCGTAGTAAGTTCCCGTAGCATAGAACGCAACGTGCTCAACTTCAGGACACTCGCTTATATGGATAGACAGAAGAGAAGTGAACTCCTTCAAATCTGGAGGCAGTTTTTGAGATTCCCACAATTCGAGATTAACAATGACGTGAGTTTCAAGGTTCCCACTCCGCTAGGGAAAAGTTTCAGCATCGGGCAGTCCATAATCTCTAAGGACTCAAGAGCTAAACGAACATCATGGTGACCCACGGTGAAACCACTCAGTTTCTCACAGTGTCTTAATGAAAGGCTTCTGAGATTCTGGAAACTGGCAAACCGGAATTGCGGGAGATTGCTGCAACTACTGTCTATGAAGAGATCCTCGAGCTGGGGGAATATGAGATTTGTTTGCACAGTTTCTAAAAATTCCAGCTTCATGCAATCTCTTATGTATAGGGTTTTCAAAATGGTGGAAGGGTATTCTCCAGGCAAGGCCTCCAGGGAATGGCAACTAACGACTAAAAGTTCTTGGAGACTGGGAAAATCTTGCAGCAAGCTCTCTGGTAGATATATTTCTCTGAGGCATCCTTCGATATGTAGTCTTTTTATACTTGTAGAAACTTTTTTGAGCTGCGGAACTTTTGACACTTTAATACTCTCAGAACCAGTTTCATCTTCGTCTGCCTGAGGCATCCTTTTCCCATAAGTGCTAGCAGCAGCATCACTAGATGAGGTTCCAAAAATATCTTCATTGCTCTGTGATGAGCTTTCAGGTTCTGGCCTACATAGCTCCTTGTTTTCTTTTATGCAGCTCTTTGTTTCTAGGCAAATATGATTCTGAAGTTTTGCCGTAGTCAACTTTAGTGGAATCAGGAAGCCCCTTCAAGAACTTTTTTGTCAGTATGGGGCAACTTTTAATGGTCAGTTTATCAAGGCGTGGAAAGATCCAACCTTCTAGTTCCGGACAACACCATTCTTCCCATCTTGGCATGTCGTAGAAACTTAGATCCTCAAGGCATGGAAACAGTTCTAGGGTCGAGACATTGTCGTTCTCACCGTAGAAAAACTCTAGACCAACCTTCTGCAATATCTTGAATTTCTCAATGCTAAGGTACTTGAGTTTAGGCAGCTGTCCTAGTGAAGGCAGAAATATGCAGAGACTGCAGCTTGTCAATGAGACAGAGGTCATGCTGGTGAATGAAGTATGACCCAACCACTTAGGAAATGTTGCACCGCCATACGAGTTTATGCTAACCTTTTTCAAGTTATGATGAGGTTGCAGCATTTGAAGCAACCCACTTTGCGCACAAGGTATTGTATTGCAACCAGAAATTTCCATATTCCATGTGAGGACCAACCAGAAATTTCCATATTCTCCTTTTTATCTTACTTAACTAAGAGAGGATAAAGGGAGACGACTTTCCATCAAAACATAACCAATAAAGATGCTCTTAATATTCCAGGATGTCCAAATCTGCTTCCGTCCTTACCGAGTGGATATAATCTAATATTTCTTGCACGACGTAACTTGCAATTTATTATTATGTAGCTTTGTTTATAGTTACATTAATAATATTGGTACAACAAGTTTTCATTTGTTTATTTATTTAAAAGTCAATGGAATGGCCTAGTGGATCTCATCAACTGCAAAAATAAAGATCGAACAAAAATAACTTTCAATTTCTTGTTTGACGTTAGCTCCACAAAGACTTAAAGGATGTTTCTCGTTGCGACGATTCTCTCAGGTATCATAGCAGGTCTAATCAAAGCTGTATCGTCTGTTGTTGTCAAGGAATTCTTAGAGGCGCAAAAAGATAGTGAGACAATACATGAGAGGGTGCGCACTGCGCACCGCACTTTTGTATAAGTGCAGTGCTTATTGATGCAGAGGAGAAGCAAATTAAGAACCATGCAGTGCAATCTTGGCTCAATGAGCTAAAAGACGCCTTATACCAGGCCGAGGATGTTCTTGATGATATTGCTACATATGATCTTCGCAAAGAATCTACCAACCTGTCTGACATGGTAACTACCAAATTGTCTTACATGATTCCCGCATGCTGTTCGATCGGCGATTTAAAGAAGGTCAAGGAGAGTCTCGAGCGTCTAGCCTCACAAATAGGTTGTCTCAACTTGAAAGTCAACACACAGGCGATGACACACATAGAAAGATTGAGGACAACATCTCTATATGAAGAACAAAGAGTGTTCGGTAGACATGCAGACAAGGAGAAGATCAAAGGATTCTTGAAGCCGGATAATAACGACAATATCAAGATGGTTGGCAGGGCAACGATAGGAAAGTACCTGGAAAATGAGAAGCACATAGAGAATCAAAGCGTGATATCAGTGGTAGCCATTGTGGGAATTGGAGGGGTTGGCAAGACCACACTTGCCCAAGTCATGTACAATGAAGAGCACTTAAATAATCATTTTACAAAAAAAGCATGGATTTATGTGTCAGAGGGGGTTGATGTTTTCAGCCTTACCAAGACAGTTTACGAGTCGATCACTTCAAGCCAATGTTATTTTACTGACTTAAATCTACTTCAGGTTAGCTTGAAAGAGAAGTTAGGAAAAGAAAAAATTATGCTCATTTTTCATGATATGTGGAGCTAGAGTGAAAGGTGTAAGGAATGGGATATGCTATACCTACCCTTTGCATATGCTGCTGAGGAGAGCCGGATTATTGTGACGACAAGAAGTCACCATGTTGCAAAAAATGTCTGTGCCGCTAGCTACACCCTCACACTTCAGCCTCTATCTGATAAAGAATGCTTGGAGTTGTTCAAGGATCGGGTACGTGATGCTCATGAGCAAAATCTAAATCCAAAGCTGGAAGATCTTGCAAAAGAGATACTTGATAAGTGCAAAGGCTTGCCTTTGGCTGCAAAAGCATTTGGTGGTCTGTTACGGTTTAACAGAGAAGTTGGTTATTGGAGGAGGATCCTAGACAACAAGATCTGGACTCTTCCAAGTGGTTCGACCAACATACTCGCAGTTTTACGAGTCAGCTACCATTACCTTCCACCTCACTTGAAACGATGCTTTGCCTACTGCTCCATATTTCCAAAAGGGTTTGCTTTCGAAAAGGAAATAGTAGTTCTTTTGTGGATGGCTGAGGGACTCGTGGAGCAGGCGAATAACACAGAGAGAACAGAACATGTTGGAGATGTATACTTTTCAGAACTAGTTTCAAGGTCACTCTTCCAACAAGGCAGGAATACAAAGTTCACAATGCATGATCTTATCAACGAGTTGGCTCAGTTTGCAGCACGGGAGTTCTCCTTCAAGTTTGAGAATCCAATTCAAGGAGTCTCAAGAAAAACAAGGCACATATCATACGTACGAGACCAATACAGTGGCGAGGCTATGAAGTTTGAGGTACTTCACAGTGCAAAGTCTTTACGAACTTTTCTTCCTTTGAGCGATGGAAACTCTTCCCAAACCTGCTCTTTAAATACTGTGGTCAGAGACAAGTTATTTCCGAGTCTTATCTGGCTACGTGTATTGTCTCTGTCACACTATAGTTTGGTGATGTTGCCGAAAAACATTTTCAAGAAAATGAGCCATGTCCGGTACTTAGACCTTTCTAGAACTGATCTCAAGAAACTTCCACCATCCGTTTGTTTTCTGTATAATCTTCAGACTCTTCTGCTAGCGCACTGCTACAGTCTGATCGAACTAGACGAAGCTATCTGCAATCTTACCAGGCTGAATCAACTTGATCTGACTGAAACAATGGATTTGAAACAGATACCAAAACACTTTGGTAGATTGAAGAAGCTCCATACTCTTACCAGTTTCGTTGTTGGCAAAGGGGAAAAGATCTCTGTACTCAGAGAATTTACTGAACTTCGCGGCAAACTCACAATCCTCGACTTGCATAACATTGGGGATATCAACGACGCGGAAGAAGCAAATTTGGAGAGCAAGACCCATCTGAACGAGATAGATTTTACGTGGAGAACACAAACTCGTGTCGAGAGCTATTATCCAATGAAGAATAATGAAGAGGCAATCTTCGACAAGTTACGTCCAAATAACCAGATAGAGAAACTCACCGTAACAAAATATTATGGAAAAATTTTCCCATCGTGGATGAGTGATCCTTCTTTCGCTAGCATCGTACGCTTGAAACTCATTGAGTGTAAAAGTTGTAAGCATCTGCCATCTCTTGGGGGACTTCCAGGTCTCAAGGAACTCTGGATTTCAAACCTCAAGGAGCTGAAAACCATAGGTTCAGAATTCTACTACAGAAATTTTGAACCGCGTGATCAAAGACAACAACCGTTTAAGTCTCTTCGAGTATTGTCATTTGAAGACATGCCAATTTGGGAAGAGTGGGTGAATGTAGAGGTCTATGGAGGAACACTATTCCCTAACCTCGAGGAACTTGTGATAGAAAGATGTCCAGAACTGGCCAGTAGTCTACCGGGCCGCTTCCCTTCTCTGATCACTCTACTAATTCATTAGTGTCAAAAGTTAGTATTTCAGCCGGATGCACTCAAGTATAAACAGCTTCAACAAGAAGGAATAACTAGACAGTGATCTCTCTAGCCACATTTCCACTAGACGAGGAAGTCCATAAGAAAAGAAACTAAACGAAGGTTTATTGAGTAAGTCTTAGTCACTCTGTTTTTCTTTTGTAATGAACCTTTCATTGAATATAGTTTTCTGATATGAAATGTTTTGAAATCTTCAGGGTAAGCCCTTCAAAGACACCAGTGAGACTGCGAATCACTCTACCACCATCGCCAAACTAGGAGAAAACAGAAGCGAAGAGGCTTGCTGATGAAGGAGTGAGTGATGCAACACTCAGAACTTTTCTTTCTCTTTTTTTTTTTTTCCTTTTTTGGTTCCAGTCGTCTTTCTTTTATTATATAGAGCAGTCAATTTCCAGTTATGTAGTATCTGGGAAGACAGCAGCCATGAACATGCTTCTTGAACTTGGAGTTGTTGTTCTGAGTCATATACTCATATCATCTTCTTTAAAGGAATTTTTTTTGGATCATTTTTGTTCTTCTCAACAAAAATGATTATTGTTACATGTTGACGCTCAAGTTTGGCCTAATCAATGTCTCTAATTATGAGGGGTTTTGGATCAATGTAGAAGTATAATTTATTTTCGTCAGATATAAACAACTCCGGAGACCAAATTGCATCATTTTTGGTGGTTCTTAACGAAAAAAGATCTAATAATTCGTTTATCACCTCGTTGTAGGGGAATCTGATTCATGTTTGGATTTAGAGGATTAAGATGTAGTACTCGTGTTATACTTGTTACTAGATTTTAACCCGCGGTACACCGCGGGCCGAATATATAATCATTCTTTTAAAAAAATGGGTTAATTCTTAAAAATTAAGAAATGTAAAAACTTATAATGTATAATCTTGAAATTAGATAAATTTATTAATTTGTGAGAAACAGTTTCTTGTTCTTGGGGTTAGTGTATAATAACTGTATAATTTTTAATTTTGATTGGATTAGTTTATCTACAATTCTAGACATTTGTTTGTATCAGCAAAACAATGTTTCCTCATAATGGTAGTGTATTAGTTATACAATCTATGTTTTTATAATTTATCCTATGTATTACTTGTACACTCAATTGAAAAAACAAAATTCACATTGGGTATGTAGATGCCCATTTAGAGAAAGACATATTGACCATCAAATATTAATGAGCCTACAATTGTGTGGCCCTGGACATCACAAAAATAATATTCTGCCCCATGTTCTCTCACTCTCTCTCTCTCTCGATTTCTTTGTCGGTTTGGTTTTTTTTTCTCTGCTTTTTCAGAACATATCCGCTTCGTCACTTTGTCTGTCTAGATGTTCTTATGAATTTCGTTTTATTCCCGATCAAAAAGATTAAAGTCCATACAGTGTCCGATGAGATATCCTTGGTCATAGTATCCGAAATTATAAAGTGACGAAGATATTTCTTGATCTGTAATTGATCTGCGACTCTTTGGGTTTGTTTTATGAGGCTTTCGGTCTGCTATTATGGAATTTGATGCAATCAATTTTCTGTTTTTAAAAATAAATCGGGTTTTGGGGTTTTTCCTTAGGTAGGATTAAATATTGTTTAACCAAGGAAATTTTAGAATTCTACTCAACCTTATCTTACTCCAACTGCGTTCTGTGTTTGATTCAAAAACTTCGATAAATCTGACGAATCTTTGTCTAATTTGCAGGTTTTATATGTCGAACCTTAGTAACTGATTTATTGAAATTGGTTTCCATAATCGTCTATAGTGTAAGATAAGTGAATTTTCCTTTTCATTTGGGACAGATTCACGGAAAGCGAGAGACAGACCATCATTTGGAAGGCTGTATGATATAAGATGCAAAGTGTTATATAGGTGGGTAAAAGTTTTATCATATATCAGTTTTATTCTTATGATAGAAGTACTTACGATTTGATGAAATTATCAACTTCTATCCAAGCAGGGTTGATATGCACTTGTGATGCATCATATGAATTAGACAGGTATCTACGACCTGTTACATCTTTGTTCTTAATATTTGATAAGACAAATATATTTTCATATATATATATTTGTTTTATTTAGGAAGATGCAAGCCGAATATTACCTTTGTATGTTTTCACTTTAACAAACCGGAGGATGCAAACCACAATGACACCATTTGATGCCTGGCAGCCTTCAAAAACTTTGTCAGCGAATGAGCCCCACAAGGTACACGATAGCCTCTCGTCCCTGTCAATAAAAATCAGCTTTTAGTTCATGTTTTTTTTGAATAGAGGCTTAGAATTAGGCAGATTAGTGTAACCTTTGGTTACGCATCTCAAACACGAGTTTATGCGTTGGCTTGTTTTTAACTTCAACTGTCTCCATATCACCAATGTTCATCACTTGAACGATCACGTCTGATAATGTTGTATCACAAATAGAAACCATTAGAGGACCTTTATGTTTTGAAACCATAGATACTTTAAGAATATAATAAGAAATAAAAAAAATTACCAATCAACATGTTAGTGTTAAGGTCTGGATCCTCAACTCTTGCAAACTTTGTCAAGCTTAGGAAGTTTGAGTCGGACTTAGGATCATTAACAGCAACATAGGTCCCGTTGACAAAACTGAGTTTGTACAATTGAGTGGTCAGACGAAACTGACCAACCATGAGTGATTGAGAAGGTCTCGATGAACCTCTATGAGCCAATGGTCAGGTGGTTGACATAACGGTTGACCAAGTCTTTTTTCACGGATCCGTGTATTTTCATTCCCTATAAGATAGAATTTTAAGTAGTGAGGGCATTGAAAGTTATGAAAAGAATAGACTATATGAAAATGATACTCACAGTCTCGTCAGCCAAAATGAGTTCAAGTGTTTCTCCTGTGGCAGCTGTGTACTGGCGCCAATTATGAAGGACATTGACCTGGATTCTCCATGCAGTCTTGTACGGACGAATGTCGCGGAGGAAAGCAAAAGAAGCTGCCATTGTTTGAGGTATGGTTTTATTTAGCTTTGTTTGTTTTGATTCGTTGATTGGTGAGAATGTGTTTATATAGTATGCAATTGGGGATTGTTATGATTGCGTATAAAGAATCAAGAATATATGGGTTTCTGTATTGTTGGTAAGTTTAGATTTTTCTGCTGATAGAATTAAGCAAATTATGTTGAGTTATTTCCAAATGTTTAAGGATATTAGGAGATATTATGGGTGCGATATCATTGCAGATTGCAATCAAAATAATATAGATTGATATAGATTGACTGTTGAATTTGCAGGAAATTAGGGATGAAGTCGGAAGAAGTTAAGAGGCAATATAGTTTCCATATTTTCAGCCAGCGAATAAAATTTCTTTTTAATTTTTTAATTTATTGATTTATATTTATTAGAATGGCATTCTCTGTAAATAGTTCTGAACTTGAAGGCTTCTTTGTTAAAGTTGCTGTGAAATTAATAATATAGATGTGTTAGCTGCCCTAATGTATTCAAAATGGGGGTTTTCGGATAAATTTAAAAGTATAGTTCTTTTTCCGTCAGATATAAAAGACTTAGGGATAAAATCACAAATATGCAGTTCTTGGTCAGCTGAAACGGTGTCGTGGAGGAAAACCCCATTCATTTTCCGATTGAACACAGTAGAGAGTAAACTCAAAAACCCTCAAATCCTCTCAATCGATCGACAACCGCCATTGTTTTACAAAGATTCTTGAATTCGATGAGAGGTGCTTTAGGAAGAAGATTCACAAACCCTAATGGCTTCACCATTGCATCCATAGTCAAACAAACTCCATTTCTCACCCAATCCACATCTCATTTCTCCTCGGACTCCGCCGGCCGTGGTCGTGGACGTGGTTCCAGTGGTGATGGAGGGTTTCCTGCCGCTGGAAGGGGACAATTCGGTGTGAATCGTGATCCGGAAAAGGCTAGCGAACCGGTGGTTCCTGGTCGTGAACCGTCTTCATCTGCCGGAGGTTATGGTCATGGTCGTGGTCGTCCGATCCAATCTGATTCGGTATCTCCTGCGTTTTCTTCATTTGTTAGACCTGATTCTTCTAGCGTTGGCCGTGGTAGAGGATCCGTTGGGTCAGACTCCGTTTCACCTTTCGCTGCTGAACCTCCTCGCCATTCGCCGCCTCCAACGCAGCAACAATACTCACAATCGCAGCAGCAGCAGCGTTCACAACCACAGCAGCAACAGCAGCAGCCCAGTGATGAATCTCAGGGAAGTCCTGTATTTTCGAAGCTACAGGAGATGAAGGACGTTACTTCGTCGCCACCACCACCACCAGAGTCTAAATCTGGTCAAGCTGATCCACCTATTACCATATTCAATGCGTTAGGAGGTGAGGTTTCACATCCAAGTGGAGCAGGTCGAGGGAAGCCTCTTGTGGAATCTGCTCCAATCCAACAAGAAGAAAACCGTCACATTCGACGTCCTCAGCGTCCACCACCGCAACAGCAACAACAACAGCGTTCACAGCCGCAGCAGAAGCGGGTTCAAACGCCTAGGGATGAAACTCCCAGGCCACGATTGAGTATGGAAGAGGCTGGAAGAAGAGCAAGGAGCGAGCTTTCGCGGGGTGAAGCTGAAGGAGGAGGCGCTGTGAGGGGAAGAGGAGGGAGAGGAAGAGGAAGAGGAGCAAGAGGGAGAGGCAGAGGAAGAGGTGGTGAAAATTGGAGAGATGATAAGAAAGAAGAAGAAGGTGAACAAGAGGCTATGAGTATATTCGCTGGAGATTCAGCTGATGGAGAGAAGTTTGCTAAGAAAATGGGACCTGAATTGATGAAAACCTTGGCAGAAGGTTTTGAGGAAGTATGCGAAAAGGCGTTGCCTTCCACTACTCATGATGCCATTATAGATGCCTATGATACGAATCTCATGGTAATAGTTTCTATTTTTTGTTTTCTCTTTGATACGTCTAGAGAAGTATACAACTTCCTGCTGAGATTGCTGAAACTGCAAATAGTTTTAGGAGTAGTGAGTCCTCCAGAAGCAATGCCATTAACATTGATTCATTTTTGCTATAATGTGGTAGAATTGGTTGTGGTGTATCTGAAGTTTAGAAGTTGTTTGACTTAATATGCACAATTTATAAAAGTAGGACATCAGTTTTGTCTTGTAGGATTCTCAGATATATAAAACTGCAAATAGTATTAGGAGTAGTGAATCATCTGAAGTTTTTGTTCTTTCATTGTGAAATTGGTCTTTCAGCCAAATGACCGATGGAGAAAGTTCCTTTCTTGTTGTTTGGCTTTGCATTAAAATGGAAATTTAGCCTTCTCTGTCGTTCTCTGTTTTTTTTGCTTTGTAGATTGAGTGTGAGCCAGAATACATTATGCCAGACTTTGGATCGAATCCTGACATTGATGAGAAGCCACCAATGTCTCTGCGTGAGTGCCTTGAGAAAGTGAAGCCTTTCATAGTGGCTTATGAGGGAATCAAGGATCAAGAAGAATGGGAGGTAACACTGTTCAATTTGTGAATATTGCTTATTATGAATCCATGCAATTTTTGTTTCAGTTGATGATTGATCACCTGAATTTCACCCGTTTTGCAGGAAGCAATTAATGAAGCGATGGCACAAGCTCCCCTTATGAAAGAGATTGTTGATCACTACAGTGGTCCTGATCGAGTAACTGCTAAGAAACAGAATGAGGAACTCGATAGAATTGCTACAACAATACCCAAAAGTGCACCTGATTCCGTGAAACGATTTGCAGATCGTGCAGCTCTTACTCTTAAGGTTTGATCTCTTTAACCAAACCCCAGACTCTGTATTTACCATCAAATATATCTAAAGAGGTATTGATGTTTTTCTGAAACTTTTTGGTAATGCAGAGTAATCCTGGTTGGGGATTTGACAAGAAATATCAGTTCATGGACAAGCTCGTTTTGGAGGTGTCACAAAGCTACAAATAGATAACTCAGATTTTAAACTCCTTTAAAAGCTTCATTGGCGGTTGAGTTTATATGGATCGTACTCTAGATCTTGCCTCTACTTAAAACGGTACCCATTTCTTTTGAACAAGTACTCGAAATTTGGGCGTTGGCTTTTTCGTCAAACGTTTTGAGGGTTCCCGTAATAACGGCATTGTTCTTTCGATTATTGTTACTCAAGAGATTGTATTGTATCCTTTTTCTTTAAGGGGTCATAAAAGGCTTAAGCCTGTTCTTAAAAAATCTGTGTAATAGAAAAGAGAATTGTTCTTGACTGTTAGCATTAACAGAGAAGTAGAGATCAGTGTCTGTTCATCGAAAATCTTTTTGTTCGAACTTCGAACCAATAGCGTAGAAACATATATGGTCACTTTGCATAATTGCAACTGCGGTTGTGGGACTTGTGGCGGCAGCTTTAACCGTAACCATGATCTCGTCACATACTAATAGTATTTACTTATTTAGATACTTTCTTTTAGCAAAGTTGATATGCACACCGATCTTTCTTTCATGAAACACTATGTGATATTCTTATTTTTAATTAATACACATTTATAATTTATAATATATAATTTTTTTTTTTTTGAAAAAATATAATATATAATATTGGGGTGTAAACAAAACCTTTTTACTATAGATATACTCCCTCTGATAAATTGATGTTTTGGTTTGTCCCACAAAGATTGATTTTCTACAATTTTAAATTAACTAAAGTTAATATTTTGTAAACTTCAAGAAATAATCATTGAAAACATTTAAAATTTTAAACTGTTATTGGTCTACAATTAAACAATATCTTTTTAGTGAAAGAAAATAATTAATTTTAAGTCAATAATCATTGTTTTATTAAAATGTGTAAAAACTCCTAAACATCAATTTATCAGGGACAAAGGGAGTAATAATTAGTTTATGAAAAAAAAAATTTTGCCTATGCATGGTAAAATTCCTAGTTGATATTAAAAAGAAAAAAAAGAAAAAACCTAAAAAGTAAAATCTTGTGAAAGGTAAGAAGTTAGTAAAATCAATTATTATACACCCATTTTCTGAAATACAATTGCTATCAATATTGAAACATCGTTATGTTTAATTTAAGCTCTGTCTATCTCACTGTTCCCCTTCGAGCACGTTGAGAAAATGTGAGAAACTGTGGCCAAAATTTGAGTTATTGGACCTCCAATAATGTATATTTGTATGTTATCCGGAAATAGGACTTTAACTTAAATCTATGGTTTTGATAGGTCTCTAAAATGTCTTTCACGGAATTAGATTAAAATCAACAAATCCCTGGTTTTCCTATTAAATGCGTATTAATCCCCTCATTATGTCATATGCATGCATCTTCCACATTCGTCTTTATCTCTGCTATATATAAGTTCCCAAACGAAACCAAAAAGAAAAAGGAAAAAAAATTTATGAATGATACGTATAAACTTATTGCTATAGTCATCATCTCCGGCGTATTAACGGTAGTTGTTTTCATAATGTTTTCATGTTTCATGGACAAGAAAAAGAAGAAGCTTCAGCTACAGCAGCAGCCACAGACACCGCAATGGCTGCGAGAAATTGTTTCTGCTCCTACATATCAGCCAAGGAACATTGATGTGGAAAGCGGTAAATGATGTTTTTTTTTTTTTTTCTCTCTTAAATATATAATGTAAGTTTTTCATCAAGGTATGGCAGATTTGACGCCGATTTTTTTTTTTTTCATGAAGATGGCTTGCGGGGTAAAAGCGACACCATTGTGAAGAAATCTCTTGCTCCGATTAAACCATACACTGTAGATGGTAGTAGCTCGCGCTACCAGGCGCCTAAAAGATTGGAGAGGGTTTGGGGTAAAAGAGATGATGGAGGTTTCGGTGGTGGTGGTTGTGGTGGAAGTGGCGGCGGTGACAGCAGCTGTGGTGGCAGTCACAGTGGTGGTGGATGTGGTGGAGGGGGAGGAGGAGGTGGAGGTGGAGGTGGGTGTGGGGGAGGGGGAGGAGGAGGTGGAGGTGGAGGTGGATGTGGGGGCGGGTCTTAAAACTCGAGGTCATTAGCTTTTTCGTCACCGGGTTAATTACCGCTGATACAGAACCACACGTGTGGAGTAACACGTGCGAGAGAAGCGGCTAATTTCATTTAATCTGGGTCGTCCACGTGTTCGTCTGGAATTAAGCGGCTAGAAGGCCGTTGGAGAGAGCTTAAGTCACATGTTCTTTTCCTTTTTTCTTTATGGTTGAATCATTTTGAGAAAACTTGTAAAAAATCCCTAAAAATATTGGCTGGATTTCTCTCGCTTTGAGAGCTGGCTTGTCGATTTGGTGTTTCATGAATACTAAATTTATTATTTGGTTACTTGTTTGTGTTTGGTGAGCGAATTCGGAGTTTGTTTGTATCAAAGGTATCAGAGCGAAGTCGATTCTTGGAGCTACAATGATGGAAACGAGATCGCAGGTGAGAGAGGCGATGAAGGAAGAAGTTGAAGGTTTAGATCGGAAGGCTAACGCAGATCGGAAAGAGGAACCCGTGGAAGAGAGGATGTCCCGACTAGAAGCTAAAGTCGATGAGCAACATCAAGAGACTCGACAGCGCTTTACAGATCTGTATGAGTTATTAAAGCGGGTGACTACTCAACCAGCGTTTGATACTGCTGCTAAGGGGAAGTCGGTGCAGATCTCACCGGATGTTTCACCTAAAATGAAACCGGAGGGATCGGCGTTTTCTCCAACCGCAGGGGATGGATCTGGATCAAGGGAAGTAAGGAGGAATGATCGACATGACGTGGTAAGACCTGAAGCTCAGTATTATTATGGAGGTATTACTAGGTTGGGAAAAATAGATTTTCCTCGTTTTGATGGTATTCGACTTAAGGAGTGGTTGTTTAAGGCAGAAGAATTTTTTAGTGTGGATTGCACTCCTAATGACATGAAGGTGAGGACTGCATCGATTCATTTTGATGGCCATGCGGCATCGTGGCATCATGATTTCGTTCAGTCAGGGGTTGGTTTGGAGGTTCTATATGTGTAGAATGGTTATGTGCGAATGTTGAAGGAGAGATTTGAGGAAGTTGGTGACGATCCTATGGCGGAGCTCAAGCAGTTGCAAGAAACTGATGGGATCGTGCACTATCATCAGAAATTTACATTGATTAAGATCAGGTTAAATCTCTCAGAAGAGTATCTGGTCAGTGTTTACTTGGCAGGACTTCGACTGGATACACAAATGCATGTGAGGATGTTTCAACCTGTGATGGTCAGGCACTGTTTTTTGTTGCGAAGATTGTATGAGAAGGCGCACCCGAGGAGAACCTCCAATACATCTTGGTCCTCTAAACAGGGTGGTGCAGCGAAAGGGGGTAGTGAAGTGGATGGTCGAGGTGATCAACAGGTAGTGAAGACTGCTTTTAAGGCACCTGGTAATCCTGCTAAGAAGTTATCTGAACAAGAGATGAGTGAGAGGAGAGCTAAAGGTCTTTGCTATTTCTGTGATGAAAAATACACTCCGGAGCATTTTTTGGTTCATAAGAAGACCAGGTTGTTTCGAATGGATGTGGAAGAGGATTTTGTGGATGCAGTGGATGAGTTGGTGGAGGAAGATGAAGCAAATATGCCTCGCATATCAGTTAATGCTATATCTGGAATTTTGGATTATGAGACAATGAGGACTCGTGGTACTTACGATAAGAAGATTCTTTTCATGCTAGTGGATTCAGGATCAACTCATAACTTTGTGGATTCGAGAGTGGCTGCTAAACTGGGATGCAAGATTGAATCTGCAGGGCTTACTCGTATTGCGGTAGCAGATGGAAGGAAGTTGAGAATTGAAGGGATGGTAAAGAACTTCAAATGGAAGTTACATTCAACTCAGTTTCAATCTGATGTGTTACTCATTCCTTTGCAAGGGGTGGATATGGTGTTAGGAGTTCAATGGTTAGCCACCTTGGGAGTTATTAACTGAGATTTCTTGAATTTGGAGATGAGTTTCAGGTATAACAAGCAAAGGGTGTTGTTAAATGGCATTAAACAAGGTTTAGTTCGTGATTTTAAGGCACAAAAGTTACAAAAACTGCAAGAAGAACATGCTCAATTCGCTATGTTGTGTGTACAGGAGTCTAAAGAAGGTGAAGAATTGACATCTTGTACGCTTAGTGCATTGGGTTGTGACAGTACGGAAGAGACAATTGTGGGGGACATTGCCGGAAGTTTCCGGATGTGTTCGCAGAGCCAACTGAACTGCCCCCGTTCAGAGAGAATCATGATCATCGCATTAAGCTGCTGGAAGGCTCCAATCCGGTTAACCAACGACCATATCGTTATGCGTTGCATCAAAAAAACGAGATTGATAAGATTGTTGAAGAAATGTTGTCTGGTGGTACGATACCAATCAGCTCCAGTCCTTATGCTTCTCCGGTTGTTTTGGTCAAGAAGAAAGATGGAACTTGGCGTCTCTGTGTTGATTACAGAGAGCTTAACAGGATGACAGTAAATGATCGATTCCCTATTTCTCTCATTGAAGATCTTATGGATGAGTTAGGAGGATCCAAGGTGTATTCGAAGATTGACTTGCGAGCTGGCTATCATCAAGTCAGAATGACATCATCAGACATTCACAAGACTACATTTAAGACTCATAGCAGGCATTATGAGTATTTGGTGATGCCATTTGGTCTCACAAATGCACCGGTTACATTCTAGAGCCTGATGAATGCGGTTTTCAAGGCGTTTTTGCTTTTGTCATAGTTTTCTTTGATGACATACTAATCTACAGCTCATCTTTGGAGGAACATAAACAACATTTCCAACAAGTGTTTGAGGTGATGAGGGCTAACAAGTTGTTCGCAAAAATGAGCAAATGTGCATTTGCGGTGTCTCGAGTGGAATATCTTGGTCATTTCATTAGCCAAGAAGGCATTGCAACAGACCCTGCGAAGATTCAAGCAGTTCAAGAATGGCCTAAACCCACTACCTTGAAGCAGTTGCGAGGGTTTTTGGGTTTAGCAGGGTATTATCGAAGGTTCATTAAGAGTTTTGGTGTGATTGCAGCTCCATTACATGCGTTAACCAAAAATGATGCATTTGTTTGGTCGGAGAAGGCACATGATGCTTTTCAAAACTTGAAGGTTGCTCTCTGCCAAGCTCCGGTTTTAGCCTTACCCATGTTCGACAAGCAGTTCGTTGTGGAGACTGATGCATGTGGACAAGGTATAGGCGCTGTGCTTATGCAGGAGGGTCATCCGTTGGCATTCATCAGTCGACAGCTTAAAGGGAAGCAACTGCATTTGTCCATTTACGAGAAGGAATTACTTGCGGTCATATTTGCAGTTCATAAGTGGCGACATTATTTACTCTCGAAGCATTTCGTTATCAAGACTGATCAAAGAAGCCTTAAGTATTTGTTGGAGCAGAGGCTTAATACGCCGATACAGCAACAATGGCTTCCTAAACTGCTGGAGTTTGACTATGAAATTCAATACCGACAAGGTAAAGAGAATGTGGTAGCTGATGCATTATCTAGGGTGGAAGGATCAGAAGTGCTACACATGGCGATGTCGACCATTGAATGTGATATGTTGAAGGACATTCAAGGTGGTTATGAGACTAATGGTGCAATGCAGGATATTATCGCTCTTTTGAGACAGGATCCTAAGGCCAAGAAACACTACACATGGAGTCAGGACATTCTCAGACGCAAAAACAAGATTGTGGTGCCTGCTAGTGTTGCTCTTAAAAAACCATACTGGGATGGCTACATTGTTTTGGAGTGGGTAGACATTCGGGTCGAGAAGTGACTTATCAACGTGTGAAGGGGTTGTTTTATTGGAAGGGCATGGTTAAAGATATTCAGGCTTACATACGGGGCTGCAGTGTTTGTCAACAATGCAAGAGCGATAATGCCGCATCTCCAGGGTTACTGCAACCATTGCCTATTCCTGAGTCAATTTGGAGTGAGGTCTTTATGGATTTTATTGATGGTTTACCGGAGTCCGCAGGAAAAACGGTCATCATGGTGGTGGTGGATCGACTTAGTAAAGCTGCTCACTTTATCGCTCTGTCTCATCCGTATAGTGCACTCACTGTGGCACAAGCTTACTTAGACAATGTCTTTAAGCTCCATGGATGTCCTACCTCTATTGTAAGTGATCGGGATGTGGTCTTTACAAGTGACTTTTGGAAGGAATTTTTTACATTGCAGGGAGTGTCACTGAAGATGTCGAGTGCGTATCATCCGCATAGTGATGGTCAGACTGAAGTGGTCAATAGGTGCCTTGAAACTTATTTGCGTTGTATGTGTCATTCTCATCCTCACTTGTGGTGTAAGTGGTTAGCATTGGCTGAATACTGGTACAACACTAATTTCCACACTTTGACTAACATGACACCATTTGAGGCTGTGTATGGACAAGCGCCACCTATTTATCTACCATACTTGCCTGGGGAATCTAAAGTGGCAGTGGTAGCTCGCTCTTTGCAGGATCGGCAAAATATGTTGCAGTTCCTTAAATTTCACTTGCTCAGAGCTCAGCACAGGATGAAGCAGTTTGCTGACCAACATCACTTGCTCAGAGCTCAGCGCAGCGAACGGAAGTTTGAGATCGGGGATTATGTGTACGTGAAGCTCCAGCCGTATCGTCAAAAGTCAGTGGTCTTACGGGTGAACCAGAAGTTATCTCCGAAGTATTTTGGTCCTTACAAGGTTATTGACAAGTGTGGGGAGGTCGCGTATAAGTTGAAGCTACTATATTCTTCTCAGATTCACCCAGTGTTCCATGTGTCTCAGTTGCGGGTCTTGGTTGGCAATGTTACTACCACGACTCAGTTACCTACGGTGATGCCTGAAGTGTTTGTTAAGGAACCTGAGATGATCGTGGAAAGGAAGATGGTGAACAGGCAAGGTAGAGCAGTCACTAAGGTTTTGGTCAAATGGGTTGATGAACCACTGGAGGAAGCAACGTGGGAATTTATTTTTGATCTCCAGAAGAAGTTTCCAGGTTTTGACACTTAAACCTTGAGGTCAAGGTTCTGCAAAAAGGGGAGTTGTGATACAGAACCACACGTGTGGAGTAACACGTGCGAGAGAAGCGGCTAATTTCATTTAATCTAGGTCGTCCACGTGTTCTTCTGGAATTAAGCGGCTAGAAGGCCGTTGGAGAGAGCTTAAGTCACATGTTCTCTTCCTCTTTTCTTTATGATTGAATCATTTTGACAAAACTTGTAAAAAATCCCTAAAAATATTGGCGGGGTTTCTCTCGCTTTGAGAGCTGGCTTGTCGATTTGGTGTTTTATGAATACTAAATTGATTATTTGGTTACTTGTTTGTGTTGGTGAGCGAATTAGGAGTTTGTTTGTATCAACCGCATTGTTCTTTCGATCTTAGCTATTGTATCCTTCTTTAATGGGTTATATAAAGGGTTGATCCTGTCGTCTTGGATCTATGTAATGCATAAAAGATCGACTCTTGACTGTTTTTAGGTTCCAATGTCTAATACATGTAACATGCCTTAAAACCTAACAGAGAAAGTAAAGAAAGAGAGATTAGAGTTTGTTTATTCATTCAAAAATCTTTTTGTTTGAACAATTCCGTAGGACCATATATATATGGTCACTTGCGATAATTGCATCTGTGGTTGCTGCCGCCGCTACAACCGTAAACCACGAGCTGCTGCTATGGTAGTGTGGTCAAACGAAATGCTCTGAAAGTGTGTGTGATTTCTTTTTCTTTCCTTTTTTTCTTACTTACCACAAGACAAACAAGCGTTGCGTGGTCCGAGTTCTATTACCACATACTATTAATTAACAAGTAGCTTTAAAATATATATATGAGAGTGCTATAGTACCCAAAAGAGAGTTTATTCATTTCTCAACAAATTTGCTTAGGTACCGTATGTAGAATTGAATGGATCTCCTATGTATTTGAAAGAAATAACGGCCACATTCGTTAGTATAATCGAAATTTCCTCTGCAACTTCTTGTATTGTTTAAAGACAAATAATAGGTTATGAATACTTGGTAAGTTTAATATATACAAAGTCAACAAGCGTAGATTTAGGGGTTCTACATATAAAAGAAAAAAAACATATTATCATACATGTATTCTTAGATACATCTTTTTTTCATAAAAACAAGGAAAAAAACTGTCACTGAGTTTTACTATAGGATCTCGATGGTTCGTATGTTTTGCTGTTTCTTCAGCCGGAAGAAGAAAAAGTCTTCGTCATCTTCTTCTTCACCGCCGCAAGATATCAAAAAGGGTAAACCCGGAGAGAAAGATGGAGGTCTTCGTGTGATGACGTCAGGTAGTAAGACAAGAACTAGCAGGGCTTTTAGCCGTGGCAAAGGGTGCCTTTGTGGTGATGGTGCAGGCTGTGGAGGTTGCGGCGGTTGCGGAGGTTAAAACATTTCATTGTCATTGTTATGTAATAATGGTTTTCTTATCCGTGTGACCGTAATTTTTGTATACATACAAGGTTTTATTATATGTGATCATCCTTTGTGAGTGGAAATTGAATGTACATATATTAGATGCTCTATTGTATGATGAATCATGTAAGTGAAAATTACTATTTTGTAATTTTGAAATTTTACGGTTTACAATTGGTTAGAGATACACTTTTCCTAAATATATACGCTCCAATATAAACTTTCACTACAATCAATATTTTAGTCAAAATTTTGTGAATAAATTACTTTTTATTTATTGGCCAACAAATTACATTTCTAAGGGTAATAGTGATTAATATTATATGACATGTTATAGTACTCTTTTTTTTTTTTTTGAACGAAACTATTACAGTAGTGTATTTATACTGAAATTCTTCTAAACTTTTCCGTACATACTTATAATTCTATATGGCTCGGTTGTTCTAAACTAGCCGGTTCTTGTTTACATCGGAAAATTTGAGTCATTTTTCTTGTCATACGTTTTATAATGATTTTGCGGTAGAGTAACATACATGTTTCAACAGTTATTTACTTAATTATCATGTATCTGTCGTGGATATTAGATGAATTTTCCTTTTAAAAATGTCTTCTTTTTTTTTTTCCTTTTTTCTCGTAGATTTATATAAATAGAATGTTTCCAACATTTGCAGCATGCGTGACTGATGTGTTATGGACTGGGTAAGTCACGCTTTCTATTTTTCGTAATTTGACGGGAATATATAGCTTGCTTGGTCTTCCAGCAAGCTCAATAATATATCTAGTTTCATTATAATATTCGATCCAAAAAGATAAATGTATAATATATATTAAGTGTAGACATGACATGAGTATATATATATGACATATCTAATGAATATATTATAACCCATAAATCTAAAAGTCATATTTCCATGGAATTTCAACTATTCAATCTATCACTTGGTTCTTATTTTAGATTTGACCGTATAATATATACATTTTTATTCTTTCTTAAAAACTAAATAAAGAATTAGAATTATTCCATTTATTTGCTAGTAGATTGAAATTTCACTGTAAATACTTGTATTCGTACGTTACAAATTATATAGGTTAATGTTGTCAGCTTATATATTAAAAGTCAACGGAAATATGGGGCTAATTAATTACCATTACACTTCCAGAGTATCATTTTGGCATTATAATATTTTGTAACTATTATCAAGGTGGGTCTTCTCTTATGCTAATACATGTCTCGCAAGGAGGCCGAACCGGTGGATGACGTCAAGAATCGTGAGCGACGACGACCGAGGACGAAAGATGGAGGTTTTGTTGTACGGTTTATAATTATTGCACATGAGTGATGTGTATAGACTGGGTAATTTAGGTAACGAGCTTTCAATTTTATATATGTAATTTCACGGTAAAGGTTGCTTGGTCTTCAAACAAATCTATCAATCATCTAAATTCATTATAAGTAACGAACTTTCAATTTTTATATATGTAATTTTATGGTAAAAATTGTTTGGTCTTCAAGCGAATCTATCAATCATTTAAATTCATTATATGTAACGAGCTTTCAATTTTTATATATGTAATTTCAACGGTAAAGGTTGCTTGGTCTTCGAACGAATCTATCAATCATCAAAATTCATTAAAAATATTTCGTTCAACAAGAGAATGTGATGATCACATTGTGATCATATATTAAGTGTAGTTGTTGCATACATGACATATCGTATGATTATTCAATCCAAAAATACATAGTCTTATATATTTCCAAAAGATTTCAACTATTCATTCTATTAATATGATCTCATTTTATATTTGACTGTATAATATGTATCTTCATTTTTTTTCTTGAAAAGTTATTAATCAACAAGAACGGATCTATTAATTGCTAGAAGATTGAAATATTCGACTGCAATTTCTTGTATACGTCAGAAAAATAAATACAAATATGTTTTAAGCTTATCTTTTAAGTCAACGGTAACTTAGACCTATATATATTAATGGACAATATTTCATATTTGCATCATTACATTTTCAGAAACATTTAAAGACAAAAGGTTCATAATTAAGTAGTATTGCCATTATAAATTTATAATCCTTTGTTAATACTAGGCCATCGCGATGGGTCTTCTCTTATGCTATTACATGTGCCGCAAGGAGGAGGAGACGACTTCATCTCCTCGGAGAGATGATGTAAAGAAAGGTGAAACGGCGGGAACAAAAGATGGAGGTCTTGTTGTCATGTCGTCTTCGGGAAAAAGTAAGACCAAAGGGTGTTGTTGCGGCGGAGGAAACGGTCGTGGTCCCTTCGCAGGTGGAGGGGGTTGCGGCGGCGGCGGTGGCGGTTGTGGGGGAGGTGGTGGCGGTTGTGGTGGAGGTGGTGGCGGTTGTGGTGGAGGTGGTTAGAAATTAGGGTTCTGTAATAATTATGATTTCTTGTGTGTGTGATTTTGGGCATGTAAGATACAGAAATGATCACTATGTGTGATTTTGGGCATAACAAAAAATAAAAATAAGATTACTATGTAAATTTTAATTTTTGCCTAGAAAAAGGAGTATATATGAATATCTATATTTATTTGTCAATGTCTAAAAAGGTAAAAGAAATAAATTAATGTACATATATAAGTACATATATAAATATATATATATATATACACTAAATAAAGTCTTATATCGATGATATTGGAAATTTAAGTGATAACTTATATAAACTTGAATCCCAATCATATATAATGAGTTTCAAATTAATTAAGGCCATGAATTGTAGGGAGTTTCTAAATGGTTTATAAATTATGAATTTTTGATTTTAGTTTTTGGTTTTGATTTTTGAATTTTTAGTTTTTACAATAAAAGAAAAATGAGAATTGTCGCAAGTGTTTTTAAAAAATCTCTAATATGTGGATTTTGGTTTCTATTAAGAATTGTAAATAAAAACCTAAAAAATATTTTTTAGGGAATTCATTAGACTAAAATCTTGATTGAAGAAAAAATGGCTTTTTTAAAAAAAAAATCCAAAAATTATTGTAGAATTTACTACCATTCAAGGCCTAAATTATGTTTGATATATTAAAATTTAGATAAATAATAAATAGGAGAATTTTTGGTTTAAGGAACAAATGAAAATATACATTCTCATCAAATATGAGAAAATTCATTCGAATGACTTTATTTTAGTCTTTTAAAAGTTTATCGCTTCTCACTTTCTTGTAAGATTCACAACTGTTTAACAATATATAAGAATATTTTTTGTTTAGATGATCTAATTTTATTATATATGATAATTGTTTTATAATTATCTTTTTATATATCATCTACTTTATAAAATTCAACTAAAATTAATTATAAATACAATTCTTAACACATGCTAAAAATGTTTAGTTGATCAAAAGTACTATGGCCTTGATTGGAAGAGCATATGAAGAAGTTTTTATCATCCAATCAACATTTATTAGAAGAGCATATAAGAGAGCATTTAGAAGCTGCAGATGCTCTTAAATGCTATTTTTCTATATGCTCTCATTTGAAGCATTTCCCAAGCATTTAACTCTAAAATATTAATATATATTAAAATAATTTTAAATAATTAACTTATTTTGTAAAAATAAAAAATTATGATTTGATAAAATATAAAATTATTTATTATAATATAATATATATATGAGAAACTACTTAATGTTATTATTTAAAATAATATAATAATTTATTTAATACATTAAAATATTAATGTGGATATAACGTTTATAATATATATTATTGTTTTATTATAGCTTAATATGTTATATTATATATATTTTAAAAAGTTATTGAAATTAAAAATATAAATATAGATATAAAGTTTTATAAAAAAATATAATATATATTAATTATTTTGTAATTAATGTGTTCCATTATAAATATATATAATTAAAAATTATTAAATTACACATTTATATATAACAATTTATAGTATTTATGAAATATAAAATATATTAAAAATATTATATAGCAATGAGTGATAATTAATTTTTTAATTAAACACATTTAAATAATATTTATTTAATTAATATTATATATTAAATATAAATATCATATATGATACTCACTGCTATACCAATCAACTAAATGTGTTATATTAATCAGAGCATACAGCTTATGCACCTTAATGCTTATGCTGCATAACGCTAATGCTCTAGTATATGTTGTTCCAATCAAGCCCTATGTCAGATGACCAAAAACGAATTGTTATATATAACTACATATACAAGTAAATTTTGAAAATATCATATGAAGTATCTAGAAATCTAACCACGAGGTGGTGGGCTAGTGGTTCTAGCCTTGGCAGAAGAGTCGTCCTGTTGGTCTAGACCAGGGATCGATTCTTCCCAAGCGCAAGAATTGCTTAGCTTTATCCTTTTGGTCACATGGGTATGAGCCCATTGCTTACGGCCCATTTGCATAATCGGGAGACCCTACTCGTGAGATGCTCTTTCTCCAGAGAGATTAGTCTCGGACCCCTCCATAGGTCTTGGGATTTACTCTCTGAGTTAACAAAATAAAAATAAAAAAAGGTACATAGAAATCTACAAAACTTCAATTTTTTGACATGGCATGTGATAAGTAATAATAACCAATTATTCCACTGTTACAGAGTTTTCAAACTATGATTGTTATGATCAATAAACTCTCATTATCTCTAGAGCAAAAAAAAAAAAAAAAAACCAATCTCACTATGTAATGCATCTCGTCCACTTCTTGGACCTCCAATAATGCATATATTTGTATTGTTATCCGGATATAGACACTAAATTCAAATCTATGGTTTAGTAGGTCTCTAAAACTATTTTCCGGAACTGGACTTAATCATCTGCGACACTACATGCTCGTTAATCTCATATCTCATGCATCCTACTTTTCTTCTCTTATCAGATGAAAAATTATCATATATAATAATATTTTGGTTAACTTCACAAAATTACAAACCATGCAATTACTAGCTACACTGTTTCCGCTTTATATCTTTAATATTTTCCGTTATTTCTTTAAAATAAAAATATATGGCCTGCAGTGTTTTAGCTAAACATAAAAGACGATAATACACACATTAGATACTATAGCATGGTCCGTTTAATTTATACAAATTCTGCAACTTGGTTGTCCACCACAACTTCCGTACTTAGAAAGGCCATTTAATCTTAACCATTTTCTTTCTTAAATTATATCAATGGGGTTAGACTTCTTAATGGTTTGCTAAAAAGGACCATGTCAAAAGAGGAAACAAAGACTTTTACAAGCAATTTGGCTAATCAAAAGTCTCAATCAGTTCGGCTGGCGAAACCATTTGAGCGTCGTTTGTTCCTAGTAACCGGAGCTTGTTTTTTTATTTGTGAAAACATAATAATACCCGGTTCAGTTCAACCAAGCAGGTTTAGGTAATTATCATCTTATAAGTTGATTCCATTATTCTTTTTTTTTTTTTTTAATTAAAAGATAAACTTTTGTTAGAAACAAATTGAAAGTCCCTTTGTAATAAGGCATGTGGCTCATTCCGGCAAGTTTATCTACATACATAAAACTATATTAAAGTGAACAGACATCTATGAAGAAAAGGTCATTTTCTCATATATATGCGTATGACAACAGTTTCACATTTACTTTTGCTAATAAAATAACGATGGTGATGTGTCGTATCTTGTGTTGTTTCATCACCTGCGGCAAGAAAAAGCCGTCTTCTTCGTCTCCGCTGCAAGCGGTCGAAACGATAAAGAAGCCTCCGCCGCCAGTGGTCATAAAGGAAAAGAAAAAGCCGCTGTCACCAGACTCACCACCGCGAGTTAAAAGGCCTCGACGCCGTCGCGACACCTATAATGACGTCGTCATTTTCGCAGGTTGTGGTGGTGGTGGGTGTTAAAGCGGCTGTTTAAAAGATGAATTTTTCCGTTGTTACGTTATCACAACTAATGTGTATGATTTCTTCAACGTACGTAACGTGTGATATGTGCTTATTTGTGTCGTGAAGTTTAAGGTGTGATTCTGAAAATTCAATTTGAATGTATCATGTATTTATTATATAAATAAACCTGTACATAAGAGGGATCATCTATAGATGATAAAAAGATTGTGTAAATGTGAAATTTCTGGTTTGCGTAAAGTTATTTTTTTAAATATATAAGATGTATGTTCGACTCATCATCACATAAAGTTTTGCTTTGCATAAAGTTCCACTATCGATATCTTCATGATCTATTTGTGGGATCCCTCAGTGCTCGTGATGTTTCTTCTCATATAACGCGTGGATTCTTGGCCTCAACTCTCAAAGTTGCTCTAAAAAAAGTTTAACTCCATAGCCAGTTTCATTATTCCAAAAAACTCTCAATGTAGACTCTTTCCCAAGTATATATAATGCCCAAAGACATCCTAATCTAAATAAATATACCATATATCATAGATAAATTAAACGATTTTATTTTGTTTGGTGAAAAGATAAACGATTCTTTTTATGCAAGTAAATTTAGGAATATTATGTTAAGTTAGATACGTACATAAAAATTACCTAAACCATAGATGTCAAAAAAAAAAAATCTTTTACCTAAAACAGTACATTACATTAATGGATGAAATACCTACATTCATTTACCATATACTGTTATATACATTTCATGAAAAAAAAAACCTAAAAAACATTCATTTCTGTGAAACGGAACAAGTAATAATAACCAACAATTACAATTGTTACATAAGTACTACATAACTATTTCTCTTGAAAATATATATCTCTCATACATCTCTATCAAATAATATATATAGTCTTCGGACCAATCATTGGTAATGACTAATGAGTTAAAAGTTTAGGATAGGTTAAAATTTAATTTGACAAATGCATAATAAATCATTCTCATTATCTCATGCATGCATTTCGTCTACTTCGCGGCCAGATTTAGCCAGTGGTCGACTTCTTCGACCTTTAAAAATGGTTTGTATTTGTATGTTTTCCGGGTAAATTAAAAATCTACCTTAGTTCTTGATACATACGTCGAATCCATTGTATTTCACTCCGAAGTCTTTTTTTCTATAAATGAGAGTGAAATAAACTATGATTGTTTGGATGTATGTATGATGTATCATCCAAAAACTCATCACAAAAATCCATTGTCAGTTTGTCACAATATGATATATAGCTTCTCAAAGGTTGGCGGACGTCGAAAATTAGATTTCTATACATTTTTTTGCTTAGATAATATAGATTTGAATGAGTCTCTCTATTAGATTCACTCAAATTCACGAATTTATGTTCATATTCATGGACTTTCTGTTAGATATATTATTTCAGGAATTCACATATACATATATAATTTATACTTCAGACGTTGACAAAAAAAAACTATTTACATCTAATATAAATAATCTAGATTTCGTGATACAGCAACTTTTTGTAATATTCAATATTTCCACTTGCTATCTTCAGTATTTTCAGTTATTATAACTCTTTTAGTTTTTTTTTTTTTATAAATCCTATCGACTAATCGGGTCAGCTCTACTTCTAAACGTACCAAAGTATTTCAAAGTGGGCTTCTAATAAATTAACACTGTTACCTAAAGAATAGAGAGCTATATTAATCTATCTATATCCAGAAGAATAAAACTTGAGAATATATTCATGGTTTTTATATTATTAATTCCCTTTCATAAAATACTTCTCCATATATAACAAATTTTTAAATTCATTAATGAGATATTATAGCATGGTATGTTTTATACAATTTCTGCAACAATTGGGTTGTCCACCACAATTTTTCTTCCGTACTAAGAAAGGCCGAATACTCGTAATTCTTTCTTAATATCATATGGCATGATATTTTTATGTAGGCTAAAAGTACCGTGTCAAAGAGAAGATAGATTATTAAAATAACCATATATATACACTTTAATCACAATCATATTGACTAATCCCAAGTCTCAATTAATCAGATGGCAAAACCATTTTGAGTTTCCTACTTTCCTTTGTTTCGCCTAATAACCGGTTTTATCTCTTCATTTGTGGATCACAACGGTTACCCGGTTCAACCAAGTAAAAAGTGGTTTGGCATTTTATCTTGCACTTTCTCAAAAATTTAAGAAATTGTATTACCAAAAGTCATATAGCTTGTAACTCAGTAGTAAAACATTTGCCGAAAAACTTATTGCACATAAATCGTTTTCATCCATTTATTTATCTTCCTACAAATTGTTGGTAAAGAAACAGAAAGATTACCACATTATTACATTTATCTAAAAACAAATTCAAATACCTTCGCAATTCTTGAATCTCTCAAATTATATATTATAATAAGCCATGGCTCATGTCGGCAAGTTTATCAACATACATAAATATCTACATCTATATATATATAAAAGGTCGCTTTATCATATATACGAATCACTCTAGTTTCACATGCATCACATTCATTTTTGCTATTACGATGGTGATGTTTCGTATCTTGTGTTGTTTCATCAGCTGTACCAAGATAACGCGGTCGTCTCTGCCGCAGGTGGTCGAAACGGAAAATAAAATTCCACCGTCGCCTCTTCCACCCCAAAGGATCGAAACGGCCAAGAGACAGCCGCCACCGGGAGTAGTAAAAATTAAAAAGGGTACAACGGTCAAAGATGGAGGACTTGTTGTTTCAAGGTCGAGTAAGACCACCATGAAGAGCTCACGTCGTCGCAAACGCTTTGGTAATGACGCCGGCAGTTTCGGAGGTTGCGGCGGTGGGTGTGGAGGCGGTGGCTGTTAATAAAATTTAATAATTTTCTTGTCTTGAGCGTATAGTGTAATTTCTTTACTTTGCACACCTTGTGATCTTATATAATGGATCATATAGGGTGGTGAAACGATTGCTTATATATATATTTTGTTCAACAAAATACTTCTATTAGCAAAAGTCAGACAAAGCTGGAAGCATACTATACTTTTGTTGCTCTGGGAATAAAGATTTTAACTAAAACTGGAAAAGGATAGAAAATAAGAGATAATATCAGAGAGAATGCCATGAATCTTTGGAATGGTAGATCTAGTGTTGATGGCCTGAACCAAACAACTACAATCCGATTCTATCTTGAGGTGTGGAAAGTTAAGTTCCTGATCGTCTTGGAGATCATCTCGACTCATAAATTTTGTCGAATATATCTTTTATACTGTGTACATGCAAATATAAGTCAGTATTAACATCCCTATATAATATAAGCATACTACACACCTTTTTTAATAAATTATATAATTTTTATAAGTTAATTACAAAATATATTATAAATCAAATATAAATTGATTACAAAAAATGTTATGTATTAATTGGTTAATCTGTGCGCTTTATGAATACACTTAAGAATATTCCAAATAATCCTCGTAAAGAGAATATTCCAATAATTTATACAATTTCAAAAATAAAATCTTTAGTATTTCATGTATTGTTATAAAATATATATTGTTAGGCATAAAAATATATTGTTAGACATAAAAAAGAATAAAATTTTGACAATTTATCACACTTAATCATGATTTCCAAATTCTTGTTTGAAAATAAAATCTTAACTAAGTAGGGGTCATATTAAAAAAACTTTCACCAAACATGTTCAAAAATTAAAATTAAAACAAATAACAATTAACAAACATAACCATTTTTTTTGTCAACAACATAACTATTTCTCATACATAAAACTACAAAATTAGCAATATAAAACTTACAAAATAGGTATTTTTTCAAACCATCATATTTAGCATATAATTCTATGGCATAACATTTTAACTAAAAAACTTTTTAAAACAATCATATAAATTATATTTTATTCTAAAATTATAATATAAAATTTTTTTTTTAACCCGTATTATATAAGAGAATATCGTATATTAGCACCCTATATGATCCATGTAATACTAAATTACATATATAAGAGAATATCGTATTAAAATATCCATGGGTGCTCTTATAGTTAAATAATCAGTGTTGTTTTGTCACCGTAAATATCAAGTTTTCTTTCGTAGATGTTAATTAGGAATATAGAATAAAACAAGAATTGTTCGTGTTTTTAGAAGATTTCGATATAGAACTAGGAAAGAAATTATCTTTGCTTGTCGTACAGCACGTATTGGACACGAATATTAAACTCATAAAATTAACTGTAATGTGTTGTTTTGGTGCCATGGACTTTTCAACTATTCAACCTATCCTATTATATAAACGAAGATTTCTCTATTGACCGTATATATTTTCAATTATAATCAAGAGGAGAATTCGCTAGGCAGGCTATGTCATAAGCTTGTATTATAAACATATATATGCGTTTTCAACTTGAACGGCAATTTGGGACTATAGTCTATACTATATAATAGATCATTTTTTGCATGGCTGTTATGTTTACATTCGGAAGTCATAGAAACAAAAAAGTACAAAAGCTCATATTTCTTGACTTTCATTATAATTCGTGATTGCGATGATTCGATTCTTATGCTGTTTCCTCAGCCGCAGGAAGAAAAAAACGAGTAGAAGGCGTTCCCGCCGCAGCAACGGAGGAGGAGGTTGTTGTGGCGGCGAAGACGGAGGCTGTGGAGGTTGCGGCGGTGGTTGCGGAGGTGGTGGAGATTAATTGAAGACGTGTTTTAATTATATAGTTAAAGGCATTTTGTTTTTGGGGCGTGTAATGTATTTATTTATGCTTGTAAGATTTTAACGAGTGATGATCTCTTATAAGAATGTAAGCTGAATGTGTATAATGAACCAAATTTATGTGTATGACTTTTGACTTGCATCGAAAGCTATCTAATTAATATTTCGCGTCCTTTGTTGTTGTTTAGGGCATCTCTAAGAGAAACTTTTAAAATGAAGTATGGAAACTTCAAAAATGAAGTAGGAGACTTTTTTTCCTCCAAGAATATACTTCATATATGAAATTTTTAAAATAAGTATTTTGCATTATAGTCCTTATATTATTCATAATTACTTTAAAATCATAAAACTTTTATAAACAACTCTAAACATACATTAAAATGTTACACACAATATTAATTTATAAAACATTACATTTTTATTTAAAATTACATTAAGCCACAAATTACAAACTATTCAACTAGATTATTTCCGTAATGTTCCCATATATGATCAATCAATGCATTGCGAAGGGATAAATGAGCCTCTTTAAGTACATTTGCTTTATACTTAGTTTTAAAATATATATATATATATATATTTTAATGTAATTAACAAAACCTTATGTTTCATCTATGTAGATGGAAAAAGCTAAAAAAAAAAAGGTTTTAAATTTGACCATGTTTGGAATTTGATGAAGGATATCCTAAAATTTACCGACAATGTCAACATTACTCCTAATACTTAGAGCGAGAACTTCGGCTCTCAGACATCTATACAATCTCCTGGATTATCTTCATCTTCAATTAATTTGAATAGTGATGATGGTGGATCAAATTCTTCACAGCGTCCCATTGGTTCGAAGAAAGCAAAACTCAAATAGAAGATCTCTCCAAAAGTAATAATTCATCTGTTGACTCTTTGGTTTCATCAAATAAAGAAATTCTTAATTTCGTAAAAGAATAATTTCTTAAAAGAAAGTGCAGCAACTAGGGAAAAGAGTTATGAATTAGCTCAATTACGTACGCAAAATGAAGCAAAAAAATTAGCTTTCAAAGAAATGAAGGAGGAAAATAAGATTTTGTTAAAAAGATTAGGAAAATAAGATTATGTTAAAAGATTTAGACTCTATCCTTGATAGTAATACCCGTGAGTTTTTCCGATCTAAACAAACAAGAATCATACAAAAAAAGAAAAGAAGAACAAGAACCTTCGGTTACACCACAATTCTATGGACAATATTTTGGAGATCTTGGAGGTTCGAGATCAAATTTAGGTGATTATTAGTATTGTTCTAGTATTTTAATTTCTGTCATATTTATGTGTTCATGTAATTTTATTTCATTGTATTACTTTATTTTGTATTAAATATGTTTAGTATCATATTTTGTTGTGTAATATTTGTTGTAATATTATGTAATTTTTATGATATTTTAATATTTTAATTAAAACAATTTTAATTAATTTTATATGTAACAATTAAATTTATAAGAATATACGTGAAATACTTTGAAGTGATAACATTTTAGGACTAAAATGATAAAAAAAAAAACATAATTTTTGAGATTATTTATGAGATACACAAATTTAGAGATTGAAATGGAAAAAAAAAAAGATGAAACTTCAAATTTGGAGTTTTGAACAGTGATACTTTTGGAATACATAAAACTTCAAATTTGAGGGGATAGAATATCTCTTGGAGATGCTCTTAGGGCTTCTCCCTTGTTTTTTTTTTTTTTGAAAATATGTGAATTTTCATTAAAGAAAATATATTGTAAGTGTTACAATGGCTTTAACTCTGAAGGTTGCTCTTGCCCAAAAAAATAAAAACAAGAGGAATCTTGAATCGACAAAAAGATGGTCCAGTTAAAGGTGCCTGAGCCAAGCTTGCATTAGCCTTTTGAAGTTGCGACGGTGGCTCTTTGCAAGGATGGCATCTCGAATTTGTCTGTTCAGAGCTTTAAATGTAATATGCAGTGGCGTTGCAATGTTGTTATGGAATCTGTTGTTTCGTTCATACCAGATTGCATACACAACTGCTTGGAAAACCAGTCTCCTTAGCGTTTGAGGCGAGGTTGAGTCTGTGATATCCATCCAAGATGTAAACGCTTGCCAGGTGTGAAACACGAATGGGCTGTATCCAAGCCTGCGAGTGACCTGCAACCAGATTTCTTCAGAGAACTCGCAATGAAGAAAGAGGTGGTCTCGTGTTTCGGGATGTGTACTGCAGATGCAGCAAGATGTCTCGATGCTCAATCCCCAGTGAATTAGCCTGTCTCTGGTTGGGAGTCTGTTGAGGTGAGAGAGCCAAAGCAGAATTGCGTGCCGTAGAATAGCTCCTTTGTACCATACATGCTTTGTCCACTCCACTGGTTCCTGTCGGTGTCTGATGGAATCCCAAGTTTTTTGGGTACTATAATTATCTAGTTCAACATCATCAATCCTCCAGACATACAAATCGAGGTCAGCGCTCTCTGTAGGAACGGTAAGTGTGGTGAGATGAATCTGAAGCAGCTCTGCTTGTGGTGATCTCGCAGCCCTGATATTCCATCCCGCGGGTGAGCAAGCTTGAGCAACGGTTGCAAACAAGGGAATACCAGTTTGAGATGGCCCTGTAGGTCCCAGGAATTTTAACAATGGTCTGAACGGTGACCACCAATCAAACCAGAAGCTTGCTCGAGCTCCATTTCCTACATTGCAACACAAGAATCTCGTCGCTAGCGGTCTCAGGTGGAGCAGGGTTTTCCATGTCCAAGAGTTGTGCTTAGAGTCATCAACATACCAGAAATGACCGTCTTTTATTTTGTTGTTCCTTAGCCAATCTGCCCAGAGAGAATCCGTAGCAGAAAACAATCTCCAGATCAACTTCAGGCAGAGAGTCTTATTCCATTGAGCCAAGAAACGAAATCCTAGCCCCCCTTCTTCTCGTGGCAAGCATAGATCTCTCCAGGCAACCTTTGCATTTGGCCGCTTCGATATATCCCCACTCCAAAGAAATCTAGTACAGAGACTCTCAATCGTCTTGAGACAGCCCTTTGGTAGAATAAACGCCGAGGCCTAGAAATTAATTGTGCCATGTATTACTGAAGTTATCAGTTCCTTTCTTCCAGCAATAGAGAGGGCACGAGCAGACCATGATGTAAACTTAGCCGTGATCTTGTCCAAGAGAGGTCGATAATCATTTATCCTGAGCTTTCTATGCATTAGAGGGAGACCAAGATAGCGGATAGGTAGTGAACCAAGCTTGAAACCAAGGGAAGCAATCCGGGAAGTTTCACTCTGGTTCACTCCTGCAAGGAATAGGTCCGTCTTATCCTTGTTCATTGAGAGGCCAGACAGTCTTGAGAAGGCGTCAAGCACATTCACGATGTTCTCCAGAGATATTTTACCGCCATCACAGAAAATCATGATATCGTCTGCAAAGGCTAAGTGGGTTACCTGGGGGGTGGTGGCCATTGGATGATGCCCTATACGTTTTTCATTGTACCCTTTGTTCAGCATTTGAGTGAGAACCTCCATTGCAATGGTAAAGAGGTAAGGAGAAATTGAGTCTCCTTGCCTGAGGCCCTTAGCACCCTTGAAGTAACCACAAGACTCGCCATTTACAGAAACTGAGAATGACGGTGTCGTAATGCATTCACTAATCATGGTAACAAAGTGAGAGGGGAAGTTCAAAGCCTTAAGAATGTTTATCATGAAACCCCACTGGACTGAATTGAAGGCTTTCTTTAAGTCCACCTTTAACATGCCTCTTGCAGAGATGTTTTTGTGATTGTATCCTTGAATGAGCTCAGTTGCAAGCAGGACATTCTCAACTAATAGTCTGCCTGGGATAAATGCTGATTGAGAATTGCTGATTAGATCTGGAAGGACAGTCTTGAGACGGTTTGCTAGCAGCCTGGAAATTACTTTGTAGATGGAGTTGCAACAAGCAATGGGGCGAAAATCTGACATACGCGAGGCGCCTGGGTGCTTGGGGACCAAAGTCAGAAGTGTAGAATTCCATTGTTTTAAGATGTGACCTGAAGTAAAGAACTCCTGGATTGTGTCTATCAAATCTGAACCAACAGTTTCCCAGTGTGCTGTAAAAAACTCTGCACTAAAGACATCAGGGCCCGGTGCTTTATTTTTTGGCAGAGAGAAGAAAGCACATTTGATCTCTTCAGCAGTGACAGGGGAGGACAGAACCTGAATGGCGGTTGGTGAACATCTTTGTGGCACTATGGAGGCAATATCATTCACCGTAGGAGTGTTGAGATGTCCTGTGGCTCCGAGAAGGTTCTGAAAGAAGTCGACTGTGAGCTGTTGTATACCTTGCTTGGTGTCCACGATCTGATTATTCTCATCCATAAGAAAAAGGATTTGATTGCGAGCTTGATGAGATTGGACTACCCTGTGAAAGAACTTAGAATTCTTATCACCTTCCTCTAGCCAACAGATTCTCGATTTTTGTTTTAGAAAGGACTCCTCAGCTAAAGCCAAAGTGCACCATTTGGCATGAGCTTCCTTTTCCACCTGAGCCACAACAGTGGAGGGATTATTTAGCAGAGCTTGCTGGCAACATAGAAGATTCTCATATGCTTCAGAGACTCGCTTCTCCAACTCAGAATAATTGTCCTTGCTAAAGGTTCTGATCACCCCTTTCAACTCCTTTAGCTTTTTAGATACCTTTAACATCTTAGAACAGTCAAATGTCAGGGCATTCCACCAGGGCTTGATCAGTGAAGCAAACTCCGGGTTTTTATTTAGCAAAGATAGGAACTTGAATGGTTTGCGAATCTTGTCCTTGACGGTCTCCAAAAAGAGGCAGCAGGGGCTGTGGTCTGAGAAACCCGGTTCACCAAATATACCAAGAGAGGTGGGGAAAGCAAGCAACCAGTCATCACTTACCAGAATCCTGTCCAACTTTTTGGCTATCGGATCAACTTCATGTTTGTTTGTCCAAGTGAGAATGTTCCCTTGGTAAGGAAGGTCTGCGAGATGGGCGTTGATAAGACACTGGTTGAGCTCTCTCATTCCCCTCGTAGACGTTACTGAACTTGGCATGGAGTGTTCATGAGGGAAAAGAATCTGATTAAAATCGCCAAGGACTGTCCAAGGCTTATTTAAGACCTCTGGCAATGTAGCATGATGTTGCAACTCATTCCAAAGCAAGCTATGTTCCTCGCTACAGACGGAGGAGGCATAGACCACTGATACCACTATTTCAGTAGAGACAAACGGCAACGAGACTAAGCAGGAGATCATTTGTAGAGACTTAGAGATCACTGATACCTTTACATCTGGATGCCAAACTAC
Organism: Camelina laxa; assembly: GCA_024034495.1. NCBI lineage: Eukaryota > Viridiplantae > Streptophyta > Magnoliopsida > Brassicales > Brassicaceae > Camelina > Camelina laxa. The sequence goes on from CM043884.1 coordinate 1,531,515, forward strand.
CCATATTTTACCTAACTCCGAAAATTCATAATTAGTAACTGAAGACCAACCTGGAACCACCCGAGACAAAATTTGCTGAGCCTTTTCAGGACTAACACGGGTCTCTATGATTCCACCAAAAAAAGGTTTGTGAACCTTAAGCCACTTCCGAAAACACCTCCGCTTTACAGGGTCGTTAAAACCTCTTACATTACGACAAAAAATATCCATGGAGAGGATATGAATTTAGAGGCTTAGAGGGCCTCTAGCCCTTGCATCTTTCTTCTTTAATAGACTCTTCGAGATCACTCTCAAAAATCTATCAGAGTCAACCTCCGGGTTATCATCATCCCCTGAAATGCTATCTTGATCTGATTCTGCAATACAAGGATCCTCCTCATTGTCCTTTTGAGGGAGGTGAGAAAAAACATTCTCTGTCAGATCTACGAATAGCTTTCCCTCATCCTGCTTCGAAGCCAAGGCTAAGACATTTCTTTGAGATGACGTGCTACACTGGGAGCCCTGAGAAGGGATCCTGACTTTGCTTGCCATCTCATCTGCCTTTGGACCACGAGTAGACTGTTTTCCCGCTCTTACAGGCTGCCAGACCTCTTTTGATGATTGCGGATACTCTTGAGTTCCTTGTGGCACCGCGTGTGGTATGGAAGTTGATGCCTTTCCAAAGATTGGTAATTGACTCTGAATTGGCTCCTTTCCATTCCTCTTATCTTTTTTAGCTCGTGGACAGCTATCGGTGTCATGCTTTACCGAGCCACAAAGGGTGCAAGTTGGAGGAGTCTTTGTGCATCGGGAAACCGTGTGTCCTACCTTTTTACAGTGGCTACATAAAGAGGGCAGCCATGGACTAGACACTCTAATTCTTTTGATCTGCCCTGTCTCGAACCTAGCATTGACAGCTTCAGGAAGAGGTTTGTGAGGATCTATGACCGTGTAAACCTTCGCAACTTCGATATTAGTAAGCTTTTCAGTCTGCGGGTGGAGACATACCGGGTGGCCAACTAAACCCGCGATATGCTCCAGCCCTTCCCTGTTAAAGAATTCAAGGGGAACCCCATGAAAGTCAAACCAAACTGAACTAGAGCAAGCTCTGGTTTCTTCGGGGTGACGTCAGGAGACCACTTGGCTACAAACATGGTTTGTCCATCGACTTGCCACAAGCTCTGACTCAGAATTCTACGCCTAGCATTTGGGCAAGGGACTTTAAAGAGAAAGGAGTGACCTTCCATCTTGGATACGGTAATGTCTCTACGCTGCTTTCTCCAAATCCCATTGACTATGGCGTGGACTGCTCCACGATGCGGCGACTCTTCATAGAACTGTCCCAAAATAAAACTTTCCCAAGCTTTTTTGTTTTTTTCTATGACCGAGTTTGGGATGGTGACACACGCCTCTCCGGAATCCAGGATGAAGGGGGTGCCCTTTTTCTCTAACTGAATCGAACTACTTTTTACTAAGTTCTTCCATGTCTGCTCCGCAGAGGGCGTAGGGGTTGTGGTCGCTACCGACAGAGGCGCCCGCGGAGCCAACTCCAAGGGGTTACCACATTCTTTAGGAAACTCAGTCACACCGACAACTTCAGTTACCGGAGCCTTAACCGTGGCTTCCATCTCAAGTTCAGTAGATCTAGGGTTTCCAATTGCCGCATCCACAATCGCCAGGGCGTCTGGAATACAGGAATTAGGAACAGATGCGTTATCTGATCTCATATGAGATTCAGGCAAATCTATGTGCGCCGGTGGAGGGGAAGAAGTCCCAACGGAGGCGCCAGAAGCCGAAGGTGAGCCAGACAGACGAGCAGGAGAAGAAGGAGCAGATCCAGTGGGGATACTGCCCGGAGGCTTTTTTTTGGTCTTGGATTTGCCCATTAAGGGCGGTGGGGACCGACGCCGAGATCGGCGACGGTGAAGGGAGAAGGAAAGGGTTCGCGTTTTGAGAGAGAAAAAAGTCAAAGGAAGAGAAAAGAAAAAAGAATCTCGTAGTCCGATAAAAAGAGGGAGGGATGCAACACGAGGACTTCCCGGGAGGTCACCCATCCTAGTACTACTCTCGCCCAAGCACGCTTAACTGCGGAGTTCTGATGGGATCCGGTGTACACGAGGACTTCTCCCTTGTTTTGTTATTGTTCCTGTATTTTTCTGATTTACTAAAAAAAATCATTTTGTAGAGAATGATTTTTCGGAATACTTTCAAGAAAATATATAAAAATAAATGTCATGTCACTATTCCAAAGAATTTCGAGGCTAAAGAAAATACATCGACATGAAATAAAATAGAATGGAGCTGGTCGCTGCGTATAGACGACTCGTACCGTAATCGTAAACCTAAAAGGCTAAAATCCCCTTGCAATTTCTTTTGTCTTTCAGAAATTACTAAAATTAGATACGTTCGTCTATGTCATAATTAAGCTTGAAATAAAGCTTTTAGTCTTAGATATGAATTTGAAATGTTCGAATACTCGATTCATAATAACTGTGTGATATAATCTAACGTTTCCGTGGAATTTTCAACTATATTAATTCCTACCATGTTGAAAAAAACCTATATCGTAAATATATAGAAACTCGATCAGTCTTTTCTTTTGACCGTAAATATAGTAATCAAGATGGGAAGTCTTACTTGTCTGCTTAGCAAAATGAAATTTCTTATGCAATTTCATGTTTGTTATGAGAAAAAAATAGTTGACCTCGTAAGCTTATATTATCATATATTTTGAAAGTCAAAGGCAATTTGAGGCTATATAAAAAGGTTTTACGTATCACATATATTACATCAGATATTCAGAACGTCCAAAAACAAAAATAAAAGCTTAATACATTTGTTGTTGACCTTTAGTTATCATAATCTCTGTGATTGCATTTGCTATACGATCACGATGTGTCGAATCTTATGTTGTTGCTTCTGCCGCAAGAAGAAGAAGCCGCGAGATGTGAAAAAGGGTAAAAAGGGAAAGAAGGATGGAGACCTTGTTGTTTTGAAGCAGACTAAGCCTAAGAAAAAGCGTCACGATGAAGTAGTAGATATAAAAGTAGACTCATTTTGTTGTTGTGGCGGCGGTGACGGTGGTGGAGACGGCGGAGGTGGAGGCTGTGGTGGTGGCGGTGGATGTGGAGGTGGTGGTGGAGGCGCTTAATATATGATCATATATAATTTGTCATTTCTTTTGTGTCATGTGTTTGTTTATTTGTTTGAAATAAATAAAATCTTGTATTTATAAATGTAATGTAAAAATTATTTTAAGGTGAGATATCTTGTTAGACTGGAAAGTGAATGTGTATATATACATACATAATATATGATGCATCATATCTGTTTATTTTGATGAAAAAATGCTATATGATTTAGTTGAATATATTCAGTTATAATAAATAAATAACAAACAGCTAACAGATATAAAATTATTTTTTCATAACCAAAATTTTAAAATTAAAAGAAAATCATGCTATACTAAATTATGTATTCATTATATCTATATATAAGAAAATCATGAATATATATATGTATTCATTATATGTATATATATATATATCACACTATAAGACTTTTTTGTTTCTTTTCCTTGTCAACACACTATAAGACTTTTAAAAAAATTGTTTTAGTTTCATCATAAGGACAATACAGTTTTAAACTGAAACAAAAAATATCATATTTATTGATATATACTATCTCCGTTTCAAAATGTATGATGTTTTAACTAAAACACGCAGATTAAGAAGTCTTTACTTTTAAGAAGTTCAACCAATCATAAATAATACCGTATAATATTTTATATTTAACTAATCTAAAAATTGCATAAAAACTTGAAAACAACGTATATTATGAAATAAAAACTTTTCTAAACCATCTTATATTGTAAAACGGAGGAAGTAATATTTAATTAATAATAGTTTAATACACATGAGTTTCTATCACATATATAAATTTCTAATATCTGCCATCAAATTCGTATGCGCCGCATACGGTATGACAAATGTTCCTACACATATAGGCTATATAGCGTATGTATTAAAGAAGTCCCATACTGGTCTCGCATATTTGGCGCGCCACACGCCCGCCCACATATATTAAACAAAATACAATACCCGTTGAAACTAATAGTGAGAATGATGTTTCGAATATTTTCCCGCACGTCTGATGTGTAATGAGGGTTACTAACGCGCTTTCGTATTTGACCAAAAGTGTCACTTCATACTTTGTAGATTGATAGCTTAAATACTCAACCTATTACGGTGAATTGGTGATCATTTCATGTTACCTTTTTTTCTTAACGTGCCAATTTCATATTCTGTAAATGTTACCTTTGACCGTAATATTAGTATATACCGGTTCCTAACCGTTGAACAAGAGCTATATCAGTATCGCTAAATTGCTAAAATAATAGAGAACACTATACACCAAACAAAAATAGATATATATATATATATAATATGCATATATATATATATATATACATATATATACAAATTAAAAAAAACTCTTTTCTGTTATGTTTCGTTTTCCAACAAAAGTCTCTTTATTCATTTTATATATTTTGAGTTAGGAAAAGATATATTATTTTCTTTCAAAAATTATAAACAGTAGTGTTCAATGTTCATTACAGAAAAAAAAAATGTAAAACAGAATAAAGAAGAAAGGGAATGAAACCAACCCAATAAAAGACAAAGTCAAAATTTTATATAAACTTTAGAAAACTATATTCATAATCTTAAACAATATGTTTATACATGACAAAGAATAATTAAGTAGAATAAATATTATTCAGTATGACCAGAAACATACCGTCCAAGTTTGTGTAAGCGAGAAACCTCCAAAAGAAGTTTTAAACTCATGAATATTTATTCAAGAGAAAAAGTTATCAAAAGTAAAAATGTTCTTAATTATTTTTTGCTAGAAACTTTGAAATTTCCGTTGCAGTTTCGTGTATCTTTAAGAAACGCTAAATAACATTCTATATATATAGTTCTATATTTAAAAGGATTCTCGCATCTTTTTGGTATCAGTTCAGTTTCACAAAAAAAACTAAAGATATAATGGAGCCTTTTGTTAATGTAATTATTATATTATGTGTCTGTGTTCTTTTCGTGTTGATTATCATATGCTGCGTCTCCCAAAGGAAGAAAGAGCCCTTGTCTCAGCCGCGAGATTTGGAAAAGGGTGTAGCGAGAACAAGAGATGGAGGACTTGTTGTTTTGACAGGAAATGTTACTACAACAGCTGTCGTAGCTGCGGCTGTAACCACCGTAGATCCTGGCGGTGGTGACGGCGATTATGACGGTCCTTGTTGTGGAGGCGGTGGTGATGCTGATGGTGGTGGTTGTGGAGGTTGCGGCGGCGGCTGTGGAGATTAAGGGTTTCGTATATATATTGTGGGTTTTGATATTTATCTATGCATGTATATATTATATATAATGTAAGATTTAAACTCTCGTGAGGATGGAAATTAAATTGTATCATAAAAAGATGAAAAAATGATCGTTTTACAAAATATTACTTTTCTTATAAACTTTGGTTTCTCGTTATATAATACTTTGGATGAAGATGCATGGACGCAAACGATAATAATTATCCAAAAGCTCAGACAATAATCATTACTTTTATAAATTGAGGGTGAATTTCTTTTCTTCTTTTATTATAGTTAATTACTATTGTTTAACTATAATTAAGAGTTGTTTGCACAAACAAACAAAAAAACTATAAGAGTTAAGGGGTTTCTTTTTTTTTTTGGGTGGCGTAAAGAAGATTAGTAACAACAATTGTGATACAGTATATTTTTAAAAACCACATCTTTTGATTTATTTATCTTTTGAAAATCTAAGCATGGTCAAGCTTAATTAATTACCTCCGTACCGTTACTCATATATGTAAATACTTTAGTGTGAGGTTTCCTTTAATTTTGAAAACACATTCAAATTTAATGGATATTGAATTGAGGATGAAAATTGCATGCATGTGTGTGCGTGTGTAGTATAATGTATTATTCAGATTGGAAAAAGTGAGTAATGTCCAAATTCTGCAAAGTGAGTATGTAACACAACTACACAAAGTAGCACCATAATCTCTATATTTACTTATTATAAACATCTTGATGTTTCCTATAAGAATTAAATCATTAGTAGAAACTAACTAAAAGAAAGAAAGATTGATCGATCAATGGGCAAAGTTATCATGCTAACAGCGTTTGTGGCGGTTCTCTTGCTAATCTTTATCATATGGCTAATTCACTTCCTCTATAACAAAACTAAGAAAGATGGAGGCAAAATTATCTCCCGTTCGGCTATGACGACGGTTTTGGCGGCTGACTTATCTCATCAACAACAACCTATGTGTGTCTCCATTGAATGCTTACTAAACCCTAATCTCTTTTGTGGGAAAAAATTGTATGTAATCTTACAATCGAGATCGCTGCGTAGTTTTATGTTTCTTTTTTTTTTTTTTGTATAATCCATATCAGCTTATCCGGTCAGCTTTGGTTGAAACACATCAAAATGTTATAATATGTGTTTCTTTCCGAAAAAGTACATAGTTAAAGTTGATGATTATGTTTTCGTTAAAATTTTCATACATACCGAATATCTAATCGAAATATGTTTATTCAACACTTCTCTTACCTTAATTTATCATGAGAAAGGTTATTAGAGAATCATTGCAAGAAAATATTTGTACTATGTTTTAGCCTATTATACGAAAAGCACTATATATTGTTGATGTTAGATGATTAATGAAACTTTATGTATCAACTTGGTGATGGTTTGACCATATAACATTTCAAAGAATTTTCACTTTTTCAAATGATACCCTTAGTTGGAGTGTGTATTTAATTATATCAACTAAGATTATAAAAACTGGACTTGTACCCATTGATCGAGTAAATATGATTGTGATCCAGATATGAATTGGTCACTTGATTACTTTCCTATTTATGTATTTTCGAAAATAAATTAATATCTCTAGCAAAAGTATGATTATATTGCTAAAAATAAAATAAAACCAATATGCAATAAATTTACTTGGAAAAAATAGTTGACCAAGTAAACAAAGACAAAACATATAGAATATGTTCAAATGATCCCTGTTCGGACCAATACAAAATTTGCTTTAATAAAATTTAAAAATTGATTAATAAATTGCTTCTCAATTTAGGTTTGAATAAAAGAAAAATAAAAGAAAAAGGTAAAGCCAACTAATTAAATACCCGATTCCGTTTGAAATACAAATACAACCTAACACAAATTAAAAGTCAATGGTTAACGAGAATTTCATAAAGGGTCATCATCTCTATATATACACAAACCGTTGTTTCCTTATCTGACAAGCGAAAACACGAAATTAACAATTACGGCGTAATTAATAAAAATAACTCAATATGAGTCCTGTGGCGATTCTGTTCATAGTGTTTGGGGCATTTCTCTTGTTTTTGTTCATCTTATGGCTTATTCACTTTCTCTACCACAAAGCTAAGAAGGATGGCAAGGAAAGCATCGCCTGTCTCGGCAGCGGTTACGGTGGCGAGTTCGGCGGTTGACTTTAATCTTACCCGTGGCAACATGCATTTTTATTACTTTGTTGGAAACTTGGAATGTGCATAACTTTTATCCATACAAGTTCTTTGTTTGTTTTGAAGTATCATGGATTTTTCTATGTACGTACTTACGCAAAAGCGTCTATGCGTGTGCTTGTATATGAATTTGTATATAATATATTAAAAGTTTAAATTATTTTCTTGTAAAAATTACCAACTGAGTGGTGGTCTAGCTAGTGGTTTTAAGAATGTCAACTCAAGATTCAAGTTTAATTCTACTTGGGAATATTGATTCACACCTTAAAAGTGGTATTATCAACGGCTGTTTTTGAACACCGGAGAAAATTATGGGCCAAAGATTCAGAACCTTAACGGTTTGTCGAAAAGAAAAAAACAGAATACACCCGGAAAAATTGATTGAAAATTGAAAGTCTCTTACTAATTAATAATTTACTTAAGAATATTAGTCCAATATATCAGAAATGATTTAGAATATGAGCCAAAGACTGAGAAAAGCAGAATGGTTAAATCACAATTCTCAACTAGCTTGGCATATTTTATAAATTTTTATTAAACCTAAATACCCGTTTACCAATAAAATAAAACCTAAATACCCTTAAACATTATAAAATCATAAATACAAAGTCAACGAGACAACTTCCAAATACGTATATAAAAGAAAATACTACACACAATAAAGAGAAAGATAGATCAAAATCAAGATTTAGAAATCAAGTGCGTAAAACAGAAATTAAAATGACTCCTCTGAAGATTGTGGACATAGTGATCGGGGTAATATTCTTGATCGTATTTATCTTATGTCTCTTCTACTATCGTTACAGCAAGAGTCAGAAAGACGGTAGGAAAGAAAGCACCACCGGCGGCTGCTGCTGATGAAGACTTTAACCGTTTCTTTTAAAGATTTATATTCATTTGTGTTTTTTTGAAATATGTATGAAAGTTATAACTTGGGTGTATGTACGTGTGCGGGTGTTGTAGAGATGAGATAAACATATACGTGAATCAACATATTTGTTTTGTTTTGTTGTTTTTTTCTCGACCTGTATAATCCAACAATGCCGGTCGTCGAAATATTTGGTAATTTCATTAGTTAATTAAAAAAAAAAAATCATTCACCAGTCACCAATTTGACACCTTTTATAGTAAAAGTTCTACATTAAATTATTATTAATCTTATTAAAATTACAGAATATTCTCAGAGATTTCTTAGTCAGAGGCATATATATCTCAAACTACTACTATGTTATTAGAAATTTCGTACATATTTAAGCACAAATAAATATAAGTATATACAAACTTTCAATTAAAGATACTAGCTGATATCTAATTCTGAAACTAATAATTTCTAAATAATCTTAAACATGTTATAAGATCATATTTATTTTTAATGCTAAATAAATAGTAGAAGTTCTTAAATTATTTTCAAGTTATCAGATCATAATATTGTAAGTTTTAAATGGTGAAAATAATTTAAAATCAAATTAGAGAAAATAATTATAAAAATGGCTGGACCAGCTTCAGCATTATCTTTACTTTTTTCACAAGATATACATATATATATATATATAAATAATTAATATTCAGTCCAACAAAAATAGAATGAGAAAATAAAAGATATCATTAAATCCAACAGAAAATATATCCAAACTATAGCAGCATCATCTAACTAGAAAATCTTTAAAATACATGTATACATAACTAACTTCCTCCGCCACATCCTCCACCGCCACCACCGTGATGTCCACCACCACTAAAACCACCGCCACCGTGATGTCCACCAAAACCACCGCCACCGTGATGTCCACCAAAACCTCCGCCACCGTGATGGCCACCAAAACCACCGCCACCATGATGATGACCACCGTGATGATAACCAGCGTGATGGTGGCGGTGATGATCAGAATCGGAGACAGTAGGAAGAGACGCAGCAGCGGCTGGATAAAACATGTAGCTACCATCACCATTGCTTGTACTTACCGCGCTGGTTCTCTGGTTGTTGAGCATTTGTGCAGGCCCATTAGTGTTACTCTCCTTCTTCCACAAAAGACACACCATTACTACAAAAACTAAGAAACCACCACAACCTATGAAAATCAAATCAGTTTCCATGATCTCTCTCTGCAACAAACCAAAAGAAACTGTGAATCGTATAAACTGTGAAACAATCACGGTTTATTTATTAGCAAACTAATGCAAACGTATTTATACGTAGTTATTATGTATTAGTATCTGTTTATTTATTTTCTATTTAATTTGGATAAGGACTTTGGCTAGCCTATAGGCGTATTTTAAGGGTATCACTAATAATTTGGTAACATATTTTAAAGGAAAAAAGATGGGCTAGCTATCAAGTATACTATTGTAATATTTTAGTTTTTATTTTTAATTTTAGAATTTTTTTTGGTCAACGCCGGAGTCAACACCGGTCTTCACCGGAATTAATCAATCAATGTAACATATATTAGTGAATACATGGTCACACATATCAAGTATATTATTGTATACTCAACTACACGAAGTATATGTATTACATGGTCACATGTATGAACTATACGACGTCATGTATTCAACATCATAGACATACAATCTGGTACACTGATTGATTAATTCCGGTGAATACCGGTATTGACTCCGGCGTTGACCAAAAAAAAATTCTAAAATTAATAATAAAAACTAAAAAATTACTATATCTAATCATTTATGATTTTTATTAATTAAAAAATATTATATACAATATCTAAATATTTTTTATATATTTTTAATGTATTTATTCTTGGAGGATTTTCAAAAATACCTCTTTTCCTATGTCATTTTTAAAAAAATACCTTTTTATGTTGTCCATTTTCAAAAATACTCATTTTCTATATATAAAAAAACTAAATTCTAAGCCTTAAACTCCAAATACTAAATCCTAACTCCTCAAAACTATATCATAAATGTAAAATAGAGAATCCAAACCTTTAAAAAAAATTCTAAAATTAAATTAACATTCTTATACTTAGTTAATTTTTAATTTTAAAGCTAAACTAATATATAATAAAAATCACTAATAGTTATTTTCAAGGTATAATATAAAGGTATTTACAAAAATACTCTTATTCTACACCCTTTTGCAAACATACCCTTAAATCAAATCTATTGTTCTGCTAAAATGAATTTTTTGTATCTTTATCTTTTATATATTAAAAGTAAATATTGTGAATTTTGTTGTTGTTGTTTATATGTTATTTTGAGTATGTAAATTTTAAAGTAAAGAGTATCTAAAATTTTGTATAACATTTACCATGCAAAATTTAAAGTGAAGAGTCATATACTCAATCTTTTGCATATTATTTTCTAATGAAAGTAGTTGAATTTGATATAATTTATTTTGTAGTATTTAAATAATCTGATTATCAGTGATTTATATATATATATATATATATATATATATCTTAAAAATAATTATAAATAATTTTTATATTTTTATAATTATTTTATATCTTGAAAATAATTATAAATGAATTTTTCTATCTTGAAATTAATTATAAATTATTTTTATTTAACTATTTACTTTAGCTTTAAAAAATAAAAAGTAACTAATTATAAGAATGAATATATTAGAGATATATAAAAAAATATTTGGATATTGAATAGAATATGCTTTTTAATCATGAAAAACCATAATTGATTTAGTATAATAATTTATTATTTTAAATTTTAAATTTTGTAAAAATTAAAATATTTTTTTTTTATTGTTGGTCAACGCCGGAGTCAACGTCGGTCTTCGCCGGAGTTGGTCAACCGGTGTACTGGATTATATGTTTATGGTGTTGACCGCATAACGTCATATAGTTCATGCATGTGGCCATGTAATACATATATTTCGTGTAGTTGATTATACAATAGTATACTTGACATGTGTGACCATGCATTCTCCGATACTTCGTGTAGCTATGTATCTTTTTTTCTATTTTAAATATTTTAAAAACTTGAATTTGAATTTTGTTGATTTGTTACTTTACAATTTTGAGTTATACTCTCTGTAAAACTATTAGACCAAAACTTTAATTAATCAGAAAACATGAATTTTATTTTATTGGTAAGGTGTGTTAAGTTGAGGTAATTTAATGAAAGATATAATTCGCTTTTAAAATATTTATATAATCTAGTTTAATCAAATCTCCTAGGTATCCATGCAAATACAATTTTGATTTCGCATGTATGAAAAAGATCAATCAGAATGCTATGTATGTTTTTCTTATAAAGTCGATTTCCCCAAACAAAAGAAAAAATTAAAGAAGGCGCACTGTACAAAATAAAAAAAAATCAATAAATCCATATAGTAGAAGCATGGTTAAAAAGCATCCTCAGTCGCCGCCACCACCACCACATCCTCCTCCGCCACAGCCACCACCACATCCTCCTCCATGATGCCCACCATCACAACCACCGTGATGGCCGGAGTCGGAGACAGTAGGGAGAGACGCAGCCGCTGGATATAGCATGAAGCAACCACTATCATGGCTTGTTGTTACATTTCTATGGTTGTTTGACTTCTGCGAAGGCCCATGAGTGACTGTCTTCTTCTTCCCCAAAAAACTAAACAACAAAAAAAACAGTCAAAACAATAAATAAACCACCAAAGCAGGCTAGGAAAACAATAAAATAAGTTTCCATGATCTCTTTCTCACTCTCTCTTTATGCAATACAGAAACAAAAATCGTATAAATAAACTTTAATAGTTCACGTTTTGTTTCTTAACCAGTAAAACTATATTTTTAGTCATTATCCTTTCGCACGAAAAAAATCATTATCTATTTTCTATTTTCCATACGGATGTATAGTTAGGAAATTTTTTTTTCCGTCAACAACTATGATATTATCCCACTGTAAACCACAATATATCGACGCATAAAGCAAAACCTAAAATGTGCAAAAAAAAAAAATCAAATGGAAATATTTATTGTTATTTCTGTATCAAATTAACTTCAATGATATATATACATATTCGTAATTCCTCTGCACAATCGCTTCACAGGCTTCATTGACAAGCATATATACACAAAACCTCATCCATTTATTCAAAACTAATTTGGCAATGGATGAAGATAAAAAATCATTTTAATGTTGACCTTTTTTTTTAGTCTTTTAATTATTAAAATTCAATTTAAACACAAAACTAAAGGAGTATACAAATTAAATAACATATATAGATTGATGCATACATTATACATATATAAACCATAAATTAAATTACAACAACCAAAAAAATTAGTATCCCATGCAGAAGAGTAGAAATAATAACATCACAAATCCAATAGTTAAAAGTTTCTTAACAAAATAAACAATCAGACACTATATACATCGCAACATGAAGACCAACATTGCAATATCCCGGTTAAGGTCAGTCCAACCGCGAGATTGGCCGCTTTAACTTCCTGATGCATCGCTCCTATCTTTGTCACAATAATCGACGAGCCATATGATTAAGATTACCATTACAAAGATAAGCGCTGCAGCCCCGGTAAGTATGACCACCCCCATCGATTAATCTTTCTCTTGAAACTAGGTTTTGTTTATGATTTGTTTTTTATGAAGAGAACAAGATCTAGAAGTACACATATATATGGACGATGACTACTTGTATTAAAAAAATGAACCTCTTGGAACAATTTGCCTGTAAAAGGCTTTGGTTTAATTGTATTGCATGTTTTTGACATAATCGTCGTTTTAGCTGCCAATTTGTAGTATGTAAATAAATGTTTTAAAGTCTGTTTGACCTTCTAAGTATATATGTATAAAGTTGTGAAGAACATGATGGACATTTGAAATTGCAGAAATGGTCTTATATTATTAACTCCATCTTGGAAATAATTTAAGAATTACACATGAAAAATTCTTTACACATAATTTTCACGTTACATACTTTTTCCAATTTGAAAATAATATAAAAATATACTAAGTACGTAAATGTTTTAAGTTAGTTTCTTAATTAATAGCAAGCTCAGCTAGATCATCGACCCATAGATAAGCCTTGCTTGCACCAAGCGAGCTGCCCAGAGACCCTAGAATGAGGCTTCATCAAGTATACTGGATTGTCATCAGTTTCAAGTTTCAACATTATCAAACTTTGCATGACTCTGCTCAACCAGCATCCAGAGTTCGGGCCTCTTATCAAACTTTGGTAGAATGCCCTCTCATTTGCTGGGACCAAAATGTTCATAGTTTCCAAACGCCTAAAGGAGCTCAAATCGGTGATAAGGGATTTCAGCAAAGAGAACTACTCAGGTATTGAGAAGCGAGTTCAAGTGGCCTATGAAAACTTGCTAAACTATCAACAAGCTCTTCTCAGTAACCCATCCCCTCAGGCGATCATGGAGGAGAAAGAAGCTCACAGTGAATGGTGTTTACTTGCGAAAGCAGAGGAGTCCTATCTAAGACAAAAATCATGCATCTGCTGGCTTGAGGATGGTGATAAAAACTCAAGATTCTTCCACCGTGCTATCATCACCAGACAAGGTGTCAATGAAATTATTTTTCACCTAGATAATAATGATCAGGTGGTGGATTCTACTCAGGGCATACAGACAATGGTGGTGGACTTCTACAAGCGGCTTCTTGGTGAACAGAGTCAATCTTTCAATACTCCATTGTCTGAACTAGCGGAGTTGATACCACAACGATGCTCTCAATCTGCGGTGCACATCCTCAATTCCCCTGTCACCCCGATGGAGATCAAACAAGTGGTGTTCTCGCTGCCAAAAAACAAAGCCCACTGGGAAACTGTTGGCCAGTCTGTAGTAGAAGCGGTATTGGAGTTCTTCAGTCATGGGAAATTGCTTAAGCAATGGAATGCCACAATCATTACTCTAATCCCCAAAGTTCCAAATGCTCAACGGGTTACAGAGTTCCGCCCTATCTCATGCTGTAACACCCTCTACAAGATTGTGTCGAAAATCTTGGCCAATAGACTGAAGCAAATCCTCCCGTTAATGATCTCCAATGCCCAATCCGCATTCATACCGGGACGACTTCTGGTCGAGAATGTGTTATTGGCAACAGAGCTTGTCCAAGGATATAACCTTAAGAACATCTCATCGAGGGGCATGCTCAAGATTGACCTCACTAAGGCTTTTGACTCGGTCCACTGGGAATACATCATTGGTATTCTTAAAGTAATAGATTTTCCTAGTCATTTCATCTCTTTGATCGAGCAGTGTATTACCACAACAAGCTTCTCAGCTTGTGTAAATGGCAAATTGTGTGGTTTGTTTCGAGGCGCCAAAGGCTTAAGGCAGGGGAATCCCCTGTCGCCTTATTTATTTGTTTTGGCTATGGAAGGGCTCTCGCAACTGCTGAAGAAAATCTACAATTCTAACTCTATTGGCTTCCACCCACATGCTCAAAGTCCACAAGTCACCCACCTGGCCTTCGCAGATGACATCATGGTGTTTTTCGATGGTCAGATCAACTCTCTTCTCAAGATAGCAGAGGTTCTCCAGGATTTTTCTCGTATCTCTGGCCTAACAATGAACACGAGCAAGACTGACCTTTTCTTGGCAGGAGTGAACCAAGTTGAAACCGACTGGATGGCTTCCATTGGCTTCAACGTAGGTTCACTTCCAGTAAGATATCTCGGTCTACCCCTAATGCACCAGAAGCTTTGCCTGGCAGAATACAGACCCCTCCTCGACAGCCTTTCTAAGAGGTTCACCTCCTGGTCCCCCCGTGCTCTTTCATACGCAGTTCGACTCCAATTAATCTCATCTATGATATATGGATCCATAAACTTTTGGATGTCCTCATTCATCTTACCAAAAGGCTGCATCAAGAAAATTGAAAGCCTATGCATCAACTTCCTTTGGTCTGGTGATATCAACAAGAAAGGCTCTGCTAAGGTCGCATGGAGGCAGCTCTGTCTCCCTAAAGCTGAAGGGAGTCTAGGTCTACGATGTCTATCACAATGGAACAAAACGCTATGTCTCAAGCTTATTTGGCGACTGTTCACTGCTAGCGACTCGCTGTGGGCTCTCTGGCTACGCAACAATAAAATAAAATATGGGAGCTTCTGGGGACTTGAAAGCAAGCATCATCGCTCAGGAACATGGACAGCCATGCTCAACCTCCGCCACACTGCTCGATCTTTTCTTATCCCTCACTTGGGGAATGGCTCCCAACTCAGCTTTTGGTATGATAACTGGACCCCCTTTGGTCCACTTATTGATTTCTTCGGTAGGACAGGGCCATCACAAACTGGAGTCCCACTGCCTGCAAGAGTAGTCCTGGCCGCCTCCCCTTTGGGTTGGTCTCTCAGACCTGCAAGATCACATCAAGCAGAGGCTCTCCATATCTTCCTGACCACAATTACTCCACCATCTCACACCACACGTCCGGACTCTTACTCATGGCGGACAGGCACAGAGGATTTTTCAGATTTCTCAACTACCAAAACGTGGGATGTCTTGCGGCCCCGAGCAGCCAGTCAGATTTGGACCGATCAAGTGTGGTTTAAAGGCGCAATTCCAAGGCATGCTTTCATCTCCTGGCTAATACACCTTGACAGACTACCCACAAGATCAAGGTTAATATCCTGGGGACTTCAAGTAGACCCCAACTGTTGTTTATGTGGGTTGATGCAGGAAACCCGTGATCATATATTTCTACATTGTGGACTCAGTGAAAACATATGGAGGATAGTAACAAGACGGCTCGGGTACAGGCCTTTCTCTTCCCACACATGGGATGCATTCACGGCTTGGCTTGATCTCAAAGACAAAACCGCACCAAGACACCTCCGAAGACTGGCAACTCTCTATGCTATCTGGTTGGAGCGCAACAACAGGTACCACAACAACATCTCCGTAGATGCACAAACCATCTTCAAGGGGCTGGATAGACAAATCAGGGACGCCATCCTAGCTAAGCAAAAGAGGAAGAACTTTAAAAATCTTCTTCTTGTTTGGCTTAAGTATGCTTAGCCTTTTATATTGTATCTATTGTTCTCCTTCCTTGTTTTTTAATTTTTTTTGGGGCAAGGGATGACTAAGTTATACGAATGTTGTAGCTTCAGTAAACGTTATGTTTAATGAAAATTCACAGTTTACAAAAAAAAAGAAAAAAGTTTCAACATTATCTTTACTTCTTTTCCGAAAAAAAACAACATTATTGCTCATTTTCGGAAAGCAAAACAGGCAAAGCTTCTCACTAGTATCCGGATCTCCACTGCTAGTCCTTCTATCCTGCACCTGTTATTTGCGGATGATAGTTTGTTCTTCTGTCGGGCCACAAAGGAGCAATGCGAGGTGGTTCTGGGGATTTTCCAACAATATGAACGGGTTTCTGGTCAGCAAATCAACTTCCAGAAGTCTTCTGTTCAATTTGGACATACGGTGGATTTTGATCTCAGGGAGGAATTAAAGGGAGTCTTGGGTATAACAAATTTGGGCGGGATGAGTTCTTATCTGGGAATCCCGGAAAGTTTAGGTGGATCTAAGACGAAAATTTTTTCGTTTGTCCAAGACAAGCTGCAAGCACGGGCCAGTGGGTGGCCAGCGAGATTGTTATCCAAAGGAGGGAAGGAGGTTATGATTAAATCGGTTGCTACGGCGGTTACTACCTTTGTAATGTCGTGGTTTCGTCTCCCAAAGACGGTCACGAAGAAGCTGACAAGCGCCATTTCGAACTTCTGGTGGAGTTCGTTTGAGCAATCACGGGGACTACACTAGATCGCATGGGATAAACTATGCTGCGGGAAAGATGCGGGGGGGGGGGGGGGTTGGGTTTTCGGTGTTTGGATGATTATAACACTGCTTTGCTTGCCAAACAGCTTTGGCGGCTAATTACGGTTCCAGATTTTCTTTTTGCACGGGTTTTTAAGGGCCGTTACTATCGACATTCGGACCCTTTAGATCCTATTAAGTCTTATTCGCCGTCTTATGGGTGGCGAAGTATAGTTTCTGCTCGCTCTCTGGTTAACAAAGGACTAATTAAACGGGTAGGATCCGGTGATTCCATTTCAATATGGACAGATCCCTGGATTCCTGCCCAATCCCCGAGACCAGCATTGAGCATGGGGGTTCCTGCTTACCATTTGCTCCGAGTTTCAAATTTTATTGATAGGAGTTCAAACTCCTGGGATATGGCTCAGCTTTTGGCTACGTTTGTACCGGAAGATGTGGCTATAATCTCTGCATTACCGTTGCGACAACCGGATAAACCGGATTTGTGGGGATGGCATTTTACTAAGGCTGGTAAGTATACGGTTAAATCAGGGTATCATAGTCTCCGTCCAAAACACACAGTTTCTACTGAATTGAGTGTCTATGGGCCGAACATTGTTCCTCTTCAGGCTTTTGCATGGAAAATTAGATGCCCTCCGAAGCTTCGGCACTTTATGTGGCAAGTGTTATCGGGGTGTATGGCAGTTGCGGCTAATCTAAGGCGTCGTGGTATATGTGGAGATGCCACATGTAGTCTTTGTGGTTGTCAGGAAGAGACAATTAATCATACCCCTTTGAATGCCCACCAGCTAGACAGGTCTGGGCTTTGTCCCAATTCCCGACAGCACTGGGTTGTTTCCCATCGGAGTCGGTTTTCACGACTATGGATTCCCTATTTTGGCGATTCAATAATATTCCAAACCATGAGTTTTTCCCCTGGATTTTGTGGTATATTTGGAAAACCAGCAACGATAAACTTTTTAGTAATTTGGACTCAAATCCCCTTGCTATTTTACGAATAGCAGAGGATGAGGCAAAGGCATGGGCTCTGGCCCAAGTCGAAGATATGGATCTCACATCGAATGTTCATGATGTGGTTCCACCAGGTAGAAACGGGGGTTTGAGTGTTGCTAGGTCTTTATCAAGTTATATGTATTTTGTTGATGGCTCTTGGAAAGCAACAGATCGCTATGCAGGCCGAGGATGGTATTGTACGTCACCCCGGGGAGATACCCCCACTATGGGTGCTGCCAACCTGCGTCGAAGTCTATCCCCTCTTCATGCCGAGATTGAGGCCCTTATTTGGGCTATGCACTGTATGATTGGGGCGGATAATCAATCTGTTGTATTTCTCACCGACTGCTCTGACCTAGTGAAGATGGTGTCTTCACCTGCTGAGTGACCAGCTTTTACGCCTTATCTAGAGGACATACAGGCGGATAGAGAGGAGTTTGATTCGTTTGCCTTGGTCTATGTCCCTCGCTCTCAGAATGGTAAAGCGGATAATCTAGCTTGACGAGTTCGTTCAGTTCCGCATTTAGTTACCTATGTAAACAACGTTCTTTCGTTTTGGCTCGTTTGAGCCATTCTTGTAAATTGCCAAAAAAAAAACAACATTATTTTTGTAAAAGGCATAGACAATTATTCAGATAACAATGTACTATGCTTAACATAATCAAATAAGAAAATAAAAAAGAGAATAATTAAATCCAGTAAAAGCTATAGCAAACCTAATCAAATTAAATTTAAAGAATCTAGCCAAATTTAATTAGCAACATCATCTAACTATAGAAAACGTTATGCATAACTAACGCCACGGCCACCACCATGATGTCCCCCACCACCACCGCCATGATAGCCACCGTGATGGCCAGAATTTGAGACAGTAGGGAGAGACGCAGCCGCTGGATAATTCATAAAGTCACCATTGCTGTTACAGTCCAGCTTCTCGGGTTGTTGGGGTTTTCAGCAGTCTCATTACTAGCAGTCTTCTTCTTCCCCGACCAATCACATAATAATAAGTTTATACCAATGAAAACAGTGAAAACGCAGGCTACCACAATAATAGCATAAACTTCATGATCTCTCTCTCTCTCTCTCTCTCTGCAATAAGAAATAAGAATCGTATCAACTTTAAAAAAATTCACGTTTTCTTTCTTAACCAATACAACCCTATTTATAGGAGTTTAGGCAAGAAAAATAATGTAGTTAAGTAATTAACAAACAATTATCCAGAGAAAAAACAAAAACGTAAATAATAAACTCCAAGAAGTAAATAATTACTATTAATTAAGAAGTAAAACCAATTGGGTAATTAACTCCAAGAAGAAAACTCATACCTCAATAACAGAGCTTGGCTCAGAGATGGATCAAAACCTCTTGCACCACTTCAGTGAGAAGTTCAAACCCATTACTAGATGCGTATATGTGGAATATGCAAAATTTCAATCGAAAACATAGGAACTGATTCATAGGAAGAGGATTCAGGAGCTCACAGTTCATCTTTTGGTTAGTGGTGGGAGAACAAACTTGAGAGACATTCGGTTTTACAAGGTGACCCAGTGAGCTTCTTGCTCTCTGTTTGATGAAGTAAAACTCAACGTGCTTGCATGTTGCTTCACTGAAAACTACTTCAATGGCTGACACAAATCAATTCCATTTCCTTTCCAATCATCTTCAGGGTGAAAGCTATCTCTTCAAGATTCAGATGAGATTCATCTCCTGAAAGAAAATTATGTACTTGGCCCTTTAAGATGATCCAGCTAGACCCAGGATCCTTCTTTATTCTTTTTGATATCTTGATGTTCCTTATCCGATCACAGTCTCCCTTTTTCCCAACAATTGAATACAGCTGGGACAATACCACATAAGGTGTTGCACTATCAGGCTCGAGTTCGATTTGTTTCTTAGCAGCAAGCTCTGCTAGATCAACATGTAAATAAGTTTTGCTGGCACCAAGCAAGCTGCCCCAAACCCCGGAATGAGGCTCACAAGGCATTGAAGAGATCAAGTTATATGCTTCATCAAGTAATCCACTTCTGCCAAGGAGATCAACCATGCATGCATAATGATCAGGTCCGGGTTCAATGCCGTACGAGAATTTCATTGATTTGAAGTATTTCCATCCTAAGTCTACGTAGCCAACATGAACACAAGCAGATAATACAGCAAGAAAGGTAACACCATTTGGCTCTTTTTCTGTACTTTCCAATATGGAAAACAACTTTAGAGCTTTCTTCCCGAAACCGTTATAGGAAAACCCGCTAATCATTGTGTTATAAGAAACAATATTAGGCTCACTGATGCATAAGAAGATCTTGTAAGCGTCATTTGTGTTCCCGCATTTGCAATACATTGATACCAAAGAATTCTGAACTGACAAGTCACTCGCCATGTTCATCTTCACAGCTCTACCGTGGATCTGTAGTCCTTCAATTAAATCCGCCAAACTAGCAGTTGCGCTGAGGACACTACTGAAAGTGTAGGAATTTGGAGAAACCTCTTTCTGGAGCATCTTAAGAAACCAGCAAAGCGCCTCCTCATAATATCCATTGCTCACAAATGCAGATATCATAGCAGTCCATGTTACATCGTCCTTCTCAGGCATCATTCCAAACAACTCTACACATTTAGAGATTTCTCCTTTTTTAGAAAATCCCATGATCATACCTGTCCAGGATACCAAGTCTTTATCTGGCATCTTCTCGAAATGTTCATAAGCTTCAGAAATTTCTCCGCGCTGAACAAGACCAGTGATCAAGGAATTCCAAGAAACAGTGTCTTTATTTTCCATTAAGCCAAACACTGCTTTGGCCTCTCCCATATAACCAAGCTTAGAGTACATTGAAATCAACGAACTCCCTAGAAACAGATCAAACTCGAGAGGCATGCGTGAAACTAACCCATGAATCTGACTTCCTTCTCGATATCTGCCAAAATCACGACAAGCTTTAAACATGACAGCCAAAGTGTTAGAATTAACACTGACATCCCCTTCCCGTCTCATTCTTAAAAACAGACCAAACCCATCTTCAAAAAAACCAGCTTTAAAATACCCATCAATCATAGCAGTCCAAGTAATCACATTTCTCTCAGGCATTCTATCAAAAAGACTTCTAGCATCAACAAGTCTCCCCATTTTGCAATACCCATCAACCATAGAGCTATACGATACCACTTCTCTCACCGCCATACCCTGAAAAACACGAACAGCCTCGTTCCACTTCCCTGCTCTCAAATACCCTTTCAACAAAACATTCGAAGCAACAGGATCACGAAACTTCACAGGTGTCTCAGCATACAAAGACTCCGCCTTGTCAAACATCCCTGCCCGAACAAAACCAGTAATCATCGCCGCGTAAGACACAGCATTCTTCTCGGGTATACTACAAAACAATTCAAAGGATTTCCCCAAATCACACTTGTTTTTAATCATAGCCGTAACCATCGCGTTATAAGAAGTTGTAGCTCTCACAGGCATTTCATCGAACACTTGCCATGCTTGACTCATCTTACCATTCTCCGCGTATGCAGAGATCATCGCATTCCAAGAGACTATACTTCTATGCGACATCTGTCTGAAAATAGCTTCAGCTTCTTGGAGATTCCCATTTCTAGCGAGCTTCGATATCTGAGAATTACATTGAAAGATAGCAGTGCTCGTCCTCGTGTCGAGAAAGTTTGGATTTTTTTGGGTGATGGGGTCGTGGTTAGAGAGAGCAAGCGTACAATTACATCTGAGACAAAGGCTGTGTCTGTAAACTAATACGTTGTTCGAAATCGACCTCATCACCGTTGACAATTTAGCGATTCCAACGGATGAGAGGCAGAGACAGAAATAAAAAATAGCCGGGAAATTTTTTTAGGGATTTTAAAGTCTCTATTTATATACTAATTTTTGTTTCTGTACAGTTTCACTAAGTTTATTGACAAAAAAAAAAGAAAAATTTCACATCAGCCATAAATATTTCTCTGCCAATATCAAATTGTAAATAATCGAGATTATAGTATTAATCGACATTTCAATATTTATATGCAAAACACAAGTTAATTTAATTTTGCAGCGATATATACTTCTTGTTCATTAAATTTTGTTTATGTAAATATTATTATTTTGTTTATGTAAATATTATTATTTTAGTCGTATTTCCCATGTTTTTAACCAAACGTTTTTTTTTTTTTTAGTATAAGTTCTTCGTTAGTTAAAAAGAAAAAAAAATACAGTAATGAGTATTTTCTCTGTAATTATTTATTATTTATAAGTTTCTACAATAATTCCAACTTGCATAAAGCCATAAACAATAACCACACTTATGAGATAATACAGTTTCATTATATCCATGAGGGCTCTGCTGTTGTATACCATTTCCGTTCTATAACGGTCAAATAGTGTTAAACTATCTGCATAAAGTTCAAAAAGAGAGATAATCAAACTAAAGACTGTGGCAACTTAGCAAGACAAGTGTATATAAAACTAGTATACAATATAATTGACACATTCTTGTATACCGAAACTAGCATAATTGACACATTCTAGTACACTGGAACTAAATTATCCCCTAAAATTATTAATTAACAATTAAAAAATAAAAGAAAAAAGTAAATAAAATTAAAGTCAAGGAAACAACTAGTATTACATTAGTGTATATATAGTGTATAATAAATATACAAGTAGAAACTGCAAATACAAAGTCAGAAAACAGCTAACCTCCAAAAATATTACTGTGTAATGTGTATATATATTAGATACATAAATAGTCGAGGCTCGAGAATCAAAACATTAAAGGAACAACAATTATGGATCGAAAAATTATAGAGTCTGTAATCTACTTAGCGTTACTTGGCTTTCTTCTTCTCAAGTATCATTTTTTGTTTAAAACCAAAAAAATTTCATTAGCTGTTTCTTAGGTACGTGCTCCGGTGCTCGTGAAGCCTGGTTTATTGAAGAATAGTCATCAAGACCGCACCACCGGCGCTATTGATGCGGTCGCCTTATATTACCGTAATTGTTCCTCCTTGCATGCTTGTCTTTTTAAAATTTTCTTGTTATTCTTTCTCCAATATATATGTGAACTATGTATGTTTTCAATTAAGTTTGTGCATGCGAGAGATGTAATCATCTTATACGTTAATCACCATATATGCAATAATGTCAAGTCAGATCAATGTTTTCGAAAATCCCTGCTAGCATATTAAACATGGGACATACAAGGTTTCGGAGCAATCCTAGTAACCACATTTTTTGTTGACATTCTATCGAAGTGATTCGTAGCACTAACGACATTCTTTTATTTTGCAAAACCCATCAATCATTGATATGAACAGCATCGTTCAATGTCTCTGCTTTCAAAATAGCCACTCATCTGAGATGAAACCCCTCTGTAAGTCAAGATGTTGTTTAACCATCTTGCAGGATGAGAAAAGAGAAAGAAAAAAAGATCACGAAAACAAAAAGTACTTGTTCATATAAGCTCAAGTACTTCATTTGGTTCGTAGGTTTTCAAATTTAGTAAACCAAGAAACAGATACATGAACGTTGTTGATGTGCACAAGATATACATTTTTAGTTTGAAGATGCCTCCTTTTCTCCCCCTTCTTTAGGCGTCTCTACTTTCTCATCTTCGGTTTTGATGTTCATGGCGGCGTCCATATCTCTAGTTTCAGTTTCTGCTACTTCCTCTAATTTCTCCTCTTTAGCTTCAACATCTGTCAAATTCTCTGCAATATCACCACTCGAAACTTCCTTAGCATTTGCTAATGTTGTTGAATCTGCATGATCATCATCTCCTGTTCTTGCAATATTCCCATCGCGTGTAAGAGCTCTTGGTGTTCCTGTTTCTGTTGCCAGGTTCTGTACACAGGTAAACGCATCATCATCTTCATCAGAAGTGTCAGAATAAGATCCAGAGTCAGATTCAGGAACGATTTCTTGTTGTCCATCTCTTGCTTTCTTGGATCCTTTACGTGAAAACACGTGCTTGAACTGTTTTGCAGACTTCTCAGCTTGTTTTAGAAAGCTCTTTGCAACATCCTTCATATGACCTTTACCTGAATTCTCCTCTGAATCCAAACTCTCACATTCTAAACTCTTGCCTGAGAGTGGACCCGATAAATTGTCTTCAACGATGAAGTTAACTCCAACATCCTTTTGGTTTATTGCCTTCAGATTGATCCTAGGTGAATCTGTCTGTGACTCCTCTTCAATGCTTCCAATTAAAAACTCTTCCTTTTTCCCATTCCTATGAAACACTGACCCAATTTTTCTCAATCCTCTACCAACAGACTTCATTGGATTCTTTGATCCCTCATGATTTTCGTCAGTGCTGCTGCTTTCATTTTTGGGCGATCCATCGTTGGGATTTCTTTGTATTTGGTTATCAAGACGTCTACTCTTGCCTTTTCTTGGTTCCCAAATCTGTGAGACTTCAGCTCCTGGCTTTTGAACCCAAATTGCAGTCTCTTCTTGCCCTTCAACGTTAATTGGCTCAAAGTTATCCACAACACTTGGAGATCTGTCTGACGAGAAAGAGCTTTGGTTTGCAGTATCAGAAGCAAAAGAAGTCTGTATGTCTTCCTTGTTTAGATTCGTTCTTTTGAAGGGATCTTCACTCAACTGTTTTCAAGAACGAAAAGGATTCAATAAAACTAATCTTAAAAAACAGTAGTGTGTTCAGAGAAAAGTTATACCTTTCCATTGTCCTCGATTACAGTTATAGCAAGATGCAGCCTTCCCACTTTGATGTTCTGAAGAGGCAACCACATATCGCTTCTTTGGCCGCCTCTAAACTCTCCGATATTCACTGAACATTCACTGCAACAAAACAGGAACCCGAAAACAATAAGATTATTGATATTCACACTAGTTTGGAGAAGTGGAACCGAGGTTCAGGAACAAACCCAAGGGTATCATCCACAAATCGGTCTTTGTCTCGAACTTCAATGTTGAGTATACTTGGAGAGTCCCATGTAAAGATTGGTATCTTAAACTCTTCATGCCATTTTGGGGACAATGTTTTCTTCTGTATCTTGGTTTTGAATCGGTAAGAACCAAGTTTCCCTTTCACATAAGGATCAGCAAAACCTGAAACCAAAACATCCAAGTTTTCCAAACCGAAAGGAAGAAAAATTAATGCATGTCGATGTGGTAATTAATATCAAAACTAACCATTTAGATCAGATGGTTTAACATCTGATGCTTCAAAAACTTCAACTAAGACGTGTGCAACTGGTTCTTTCTCATCAACAAAGAACCAATTTTCTGGAGGCCAACAAAGGAAAAAAAGTGCAAGTTAAAGAAAGCTTGAGCGATACCAGTCATTTCAAGTGGCAGGAGCGTAGACAAAATGTTACAAGTGACGAAGTAAGAAAACAGATATATAAGATGGAAGCTAAGGACTAGCTGCAATAACTACCTGACTTTGGGCTAACAAATTTCTCCATGTCAACAACAAGCATATTTGGCTGCAACCAAATTGAAGGAATATTAAGAAATCGTAAACCAATATCTTTAGACGGAGCCATTTATTGCTTAAATCACAACCAGCAAACGTCATTCTTACCTGAACAAGGGTCTGTTCAAATGCGATTGAAAGAAGTTTATCCTGATTAAAAAATGACAAAAAGGGGTGACTTTTAGAAGAATAAAAGAAAATCATAAGTGTGAAGAAGAAGAAATTCAAAACTGTTGTTTAGACTCTTGTTAGAGTACTTACTAGCCATCCTGCGATGCCTGGAAGTACAGCAACATCAAGCCCGTGAGTGAAGATTGGTTTAACAGTCATCTGGAAATACGGAGGCTCAGCAAAGCACACACGTAAGCGTCCCAAGAAAGGCCATCGACGAAGGAACTTCACTCCAATCAACACCTTTTAAGAGTAGAAGCGCAAAACTGTGTTTACAAAAATGAAAACGGCCACAACATCCAGATTAAGCAACGGCTGCACTACCTTTCCTTCCACGTGCATCCCCGTTAAATGCAGTTTTGTCCACATCCCAAAACCAAGCCGTTTCCTTAATTTCACAGCAAGTATTGCACTCATATCATCTGCTGCGAGAAAATTCATTCCAAGTTCTAGTACCTGTATAAACTCCAGCATAAGTTCTCCCTCTGCTCTAGATAATTAACGGAAGAGAAAAAATTATGATGTTCTATGAGGTTTTGCAACTATACCAAGTGATCATCACCCGTAGATTGGCGAAGGACCCTTATATCAGTCAGCAGAGGCGGGTTTCTTCCCATGTAAAGATGCTGTATCACAGCTTTTTTCTGAAAATACATTGTGGAAGACAGTCAATAATAAACAGTGAGTTCTTACAACTGAGGTGTGATTTCCAAATTAAACCAAAAAGCCATTCACAGAGCTGTTGATATACTATATGATATAGAAAAGCAATATGGAATCAAGAACCAAAAAAGTATATATATGTTAGAGACGGATACCGCTGTCCAAGGTCTATACTTGTCCAAGAACCAAGGTATGATTGGACCCAGAATCTTTTGAGAAGCAATCTGTTCCATGCAGATAGGCCATATCTTCTCCACAGCATAATTCATCCACCGCACAGATTCAGAGTCAGATAGAACCTGAGAGACGCACATCAAAGAACAAGGAAAACAAATCAAATCCAAATGAAGTTTATCACAGACAACAAATACACAGGAGAAAGCAGAAGAGGAAGCATCCTTAAGAAAGGTCATAAAAATGGGCTAAAATCTAGCAGCTTCATTGTACGATTTCAACCATCACAAGATCAAATGGTTAAAACAGAGAGAGATAAAAAAGCAACCAAAGAGCTCATAGTTTCCAACATCTTGTTAAAGGTAATCTGTATGATCTCTCTTTCCCAACCAAACTACAATCTAGGAACTTAAAAGAAGAGTAGGGTACCCAAAACAAAGACAAATAAAAGTTACCCTTCTCTGATTAGCTTGCTTCCTCTCTTCAAACTGCAACGTTCTCTTCAATCTCATCACATACCGTTCATGAACCTGAAGAAACACCAAACGAAGCAACAATCTTTACACATTCCAGTAAAAATACAGATAAGTAACCCAAAAAGAAACATAAACATCAGAGAAGCAACAGTACCAGGTAGAGATAGATGAGAGCGAGGAAATAGAAAAAAGCGTGGGATCGATTCAAGGAAGAGATAAACCAGAGTAAGAGCAACACAATGATGATATGATGAATCAACGAAGACTCCATCGTATCCCTTTCAATGATCAAAAAAAAAAAGAGAAACCCAGAAGAGAAAAATCCTAAAGATCAAGTCTTTTTAATCAAAAAAAAAACTCCATCAATCTCAGAAAAGGAGAATTATCGGAATCGATTCGAAGTTTGAAGTGTTTTCTCCTGTTTTAGAAAGATCGAAAAAGCCAAAAAAAAAACGACAAGAGCTACTGTAGTACGCGGAAGGAATCACTGATTCACCACAATTTTTTCGTAATTCGAACGAGAGTGAGTTAGGAATTATCCGTTTTTCTCAACTCAAGTTCTAGAAAGAAAAGAAAAAAAAAAAAAGCTCAAATCTTTAAGTTGACTAGTCTTTGAGATTTTATTTCTCTTTTGTTGGTTCCGAGATCAAACGATGTCGTCTTCACGACTGTTCCCCCATTATTTAATCAAATCGAATCGAATCGAATACCAAAATTCGAAATTTACATACTTTCCCATATGGTTGGAAAACTAGCACTTGGCTATTAATTTGGTTAAGTCATTATTACGCTTTAAACCGTTTCAGGTTTTTAAAACTTTTCTTGTTCCTTCAATGTTTTGCGCATAAATTCAAGTGCTACCAGATTTTACATTTATGAAGTCAAAACCAAATGTCGCATCTCAATATGGACCTACAAGGCTACAACTGCAAAAATCATAAGAAAGATCTTGAAGTTGACCATTGACCTCCTAACCTGATGAAATTTGTGTCGGCAACACTTTCGTTTAAAACACTACAAGTTTAGGCCCATTATTAGCCCATTAATTTAGACTTAAAGTCCATCTAAAAAAGAACTTGAAAGCTCTTCTTCATAGTTAGTTCATCTCCCATCGTCAAGGGTACAACAGACAGACAGACAAGAGAATCTCCGATAACTTTTTTGTTTTTTATTTTTCTGTTCAGATGAAATCCTGTTTTTTAATCTGATCTGATAAAAAAAATCAGTTGTGATCCATCGTTGGTCCCACCCCCACAACGTATGTTCCGAGAAGAGGGGGTGTTGACATAGACGCACATCACTTTATTACGTTGCGTCTTTGATATTATAAACAATTAAAACAATGGTGATGACACATTTTTCACGTCTCCGACAACTTCCTCTACTCCTCCAACCCAAATCTCTCATTATTTCTAGGTCTCGTCTCCTCCGTCCTCCTCCAACATTTCTCCGATCAGTGATGGGTTCTTCTTCTTCCCCCTCCTCCTCCTCCTCCTCCTCGAAGCTTCTCTTTCGCCAACTCTTTGAGAAAGAATCTTCCACCTTTACTTATCTTCTCGCCGACGTTTCTCATCCGGATAAGCCTGCTTTGGTATGTTTTCCTTCCAAATATTTGATTTTTCCAAATGGGTTTTGGGTTTTTCGGTGTTTCGTGTCTCATCCTTCCAAAGATTTAATGCATGATGAATGTGATCAGATTGTTTTTGTTGGGATCAGATTGTTTATTTAGATTAGTGTATGAAGAGTGTGATTGAATTGGAATTGAAAAAGATCACCACTTTTTTGTTCTTTGATTGAATTGGAATTGTTCAATTGGTGTTGTGTTATGTGATTGTGAGCAGTTGATTGATCCGGTGGACAAGACTGTTGATAGAGACTTGAAGCTGATAGATGAATTAGGTTTAAAGCTTATCTATGCTATGAACACTCATGTTCATGCTGATCATGTCACTGGAACTGGACTTCTTAAGGTCTCTTTCTCTTTATTGATGATGTTAATTGTGTTTACATTTCCCTGGTTTTGGTTTGAAACTGAAGTTTTAGTCATCTCTCTTTGTTTGCTTTTTACACAGACAAAGCTCCCGGGTGTGAAATCAGTCATTTCGAAAGCAAGTGGTTCCAAAGCAGATATGTTTCTCGAACACGGTGACAAAGTATCTATCGGTGATATATACCTCGAGGTATGCTACCAAAGTTTCAAAACATTGAGAGAAACTATAAAGTCTGAAGAGTAGTAATCAAATGTTACTTTGTGGCAGGCTCGTGCTACACCTGGACATACTGCAGGATGTGTTACATATGTGACTGGAGAAGAGGCTGATCAGCCCCAACCAAGAATGGCTTTTACCGGGGATGCTGTACTTATCCGGGGTTGCGGGAGGACTGACTTTCAGGTACTTAAAACAGAGGAAATTTTGTTATAAGGAACCAAAAACAGCAATGTGGATGCAAAAGATTAAAATTTTATAATGGGAAATTGGTCTAACTTTACTATGATGTTGCAGGGAGGAAGCTCGGATCAGCTCTATGAGTCTGTACACTCTCAGGCAAGTGTTTTCAAACTTTCTTATAACTTCACAGGTAAAGTTTTTTACATTTATAAGGGGTTTTATATAAAATGGCTTTTGTTGATGTTTGTGCCAGATATTTACATTGCCAAAAGACACATTGATCTATCCAGCTCACGACTACAAAGGTTTCGAGGTAATGCTCAATACAAATTCATTTACATTGGCTTGTTTAGTGAAAATGCAATTCATTCTCACGATTGCTTATACATCTTTCTGTTAATATTCAGGTTAGTACAGTTGGAGAAGAGATGCAACACAACCCACGTTTAACTAAAGATAAAGAAACATTCAAATCCATTATGTCAAGTAAGTTTCTTCCACTTGGTATGCTCAAGTATTTCCTCAGCTCATACATAACCGCGGTTTTTGCTCTCACAGATCTGAATCTGGCGTATCCAAAGATGATTGATGTCGCAGTACCAGCAAATATGGTATGTGGACTGCAAGATGTGCCTTCTCAAGTCAACTAAAAAAAACGCTACTCAATTTGTTTCTCTCTTTATCTATTCCTTCATTCTAATATGAGAAGCCAATAAAACTCTTGGCAGTAGTTTGTTCAGGAGTGTGTGTTTGTCACGTAATTTTATCTTCATTATACAAAACTTGCTTCCGGTTTAACATAAGATTGTGTAAATTAGATTGAACATATGGAATTTGCTATGAAGATGAAGACAGTATTTGCGTGTTCAACTTTTGTTTGGTTTGCTGATTGATTTGTCTAACTACTTCAATCAACATAATCTAAATGTGCTTTCTAACTACTCATCCATGTTCTGCTGCTACGTGTCGATAATTGCTGAGTCAGCGTGAGAGAGACGAGCTTGTTATCTTTCTCAGTGGGAACTTTAGATTAGTTTGTTCATGGATGTGTTGGTCCAATGAGGCTTGCTTCCGTTTTAAGATCAGATGATAAGAAAACTTGTGTAAATTAGATTGAACATGTGGAATTTGTTATGAATAAGACAGTACTTGCCTGTTGATTGATGTTTCAACTACTTTTCAATTAACATGAGCTTTCAAATCCGATGAAACAATGACTCAGCGTTAGATAGAGATAAACTTACCATCTCTTTCATAGTGGGAACTTAAAATTCGACAAGCTCCTCAACTATGTTCAAACCTAAACTACTCATGTTTTAATAGAAGATAAACATGATTAATTCAAATTAATGACTTTTTTCTTTCTTTCTGAAAAGTATATTCACACTGTAAGTTGAAAACAAATGGTTGAATTATCATCTTTGTATAAACAACACAACTTACTATCTTTACTTCTCACTCTATAAACTTTTGTATTCATTTGGTGTTTCTCTTTACATCTCTCTTTCCCCCTAATTTCGCCTTCTTGTTCCAAAAATCTCCACTTCTAGTAGATACCCCAACACACACAACTTCACATCTACCATAACTTCACATTTCCCAGGGTCGAGAGAAGGAGAAGGCCAAAACCAGGGGGAGACACTGTGTTTTATACATGTTCCTTGGGCCTTGTTTATGGTATTTGACTCCCAGGCTCTCGATCTTTACACCAGTCTTGATCTCAAGGGTGTATTCGGTGTTTGAGTCCTGAAACTAGACGGTTCTATCATTGTGTCTTTCTTCATCCTGAAAGGGCTTGCAGCAAACTCTGCTAGGTTGTACCCACTGTCGAGCCCAGGAAATGCGTAAGACGGGTGAGGAGGTGACAGGAAACAACTTTTGTATGCTGGCCCAAGTTGGCGTAAAGGACTTGAACATGGAGATACTGGCAATGATGTGATGGCTCTTACGTTTTCTCTGCAGCAAGAACCAAATACGAGATTAGTTGACACGAAGAAGCATCAAATAGATTAAGCTACAAACCCTTTACCTCGGACTCTTTATAGCTCTAGACAATGGCTGTCTTTGGTAATTATCATGGCTCAGTCTCCCTGGATAGGATTCCCTTGTAGGCTGCTCAAGAAGAAAGTCAAGTTTTAACTTGGTGGTAGGAAATTAAATTGATCCAGCTCAACATATGCATTATACACATACCAGTGAGAAGCTTCCATCAAAGGAGCGTGGGGCGGCATCTTTCGGCATGCTAGTATTAGCCACTCTTGTTGTGTGTACACGTAGAAAAGGGTGATCTAGAAGCTGAGAAGCTGTAGGACGTACTGATGGATTTCGTTGCAGACAAAGCCTTATAAAATTTTTTGCATCATTTGAAAGGTGCTCAGGTATTTCTGGGGTGTCTTTGCTGTTTCCGATTTTGAAAATCGCAGCAACCTGGTAAGAATATTTAGAAAAAACTTTCAGAATAATAAAAAGAAGAGTGCACAAAAGATTATGTTCAATCTTCAGTATCATATATACCCCTTCAAACTGGCTCCAAGGTGGCTTTGATGTTGCCATTTCGAGAATAGTACAACCCAAACTCCAGACATCGACTGCATGAGTGTAGCCATTTTGACTCATCACAACCTGGGAAAGAACGAAAGCATGATGTGATTATCTCTCAGCGGCAACGACATAATGCCTTTCCACACCATTTGCCAGAGAAAAGTTAAAGTTACGAATAGTGGAACTACAGTACCTCGGGTGCCATCCAGTAAGGACTCCCTTTGAAAGAAAGCATAGTAGAAAAGGCTGTTACCTGTTGCAGAGAGAAATGGCTATTAGAGCTTCTGCAAGCATAATTTTCAAGAAATATATAATATAAAGGAGATAAAACAATTGATATATTCCGCTGCCCATAGATGACGTTCTATATTCATATTTTGGTTATGGAGTACATAGATATACTTACATGTTTGGCCATCCCAAAGTCTGCCAACTTGATTTCACCATTCGGATCCACTAATATATTTGCTCCTTTGATGTCCCTATTAGAACAGAATCACTCTTTATTAACGTCCAAGAAGAGACAAAATTGAATTCCATTCAACCTGTCATTTTGAATACCTATGTACTGTATTTCGTCCATGTAAATATGCAAGCCCAGCGAGAATTTGTCGCGTGTAGTTTTGGATAACAGGTTCAGTGAAAGAACCATACTCCTTAAGTAGTTTATGGATTGAACCACCTGACACATACTCCAAGTAGACGGACAAGGTTTCTTCACTCTACAAGCATAACAATGTCCAGGCCAGGCTTCAATATAGGTTTCTATATAACGATATTAAGTTGCCCAAACTCAACAAGTATTATATGATCTCTTCTTTCCTGAAGCTCACAAATATTGACACATACCAGTTCACTTCCGTAATACTGGACAATATTCGGATGACAAAGCTGGCTAAGCAAATTTATCTCCTGAAAATATAATAGTGTGGTTAGAGGTATTTCACAATTTCGTTACATAAGAGCAGCAAGTAATCAGATCTTGACATATACAAAAGATGAGGCCAACTAGATAAACCTGATTTAGTTGCTTCAGACATTCTTTTGACGTTTGGTCGTCACTAATGACCTTGACCTCTTTAATAGCACACATTTTTCCTTTCTCACTGTAAGATTGGGAAAACATTATACGATGGAAACAACCAATTTAAAAAGGAGGACGCGACAAAGTTATAATGTAAGGAGCTGGCCTAATAGAAACTTTTGCTTTCTATTGCCTTTATCTCGATAGCAGGTGAGGTTAACCCAAAATTTTGATGGAGTAAATGCAGACAACATAACTCAACAGCATATCACAGATAAAACCCTCGCAGGAGCCATAACATATACGGATGTACTCAAGCCCATCACATGTAAAATCATCTCTGGATACTTGTTTAAGAGAGCTACTAACCTAGATATCAATAGTAATGCCATCCGGATCCACTAGATGCAAATATAGTTTCCACCTACGGAGAAAGCTAGCATCAAACGCCCTATCTATCTGAACATCGCACATTACATGATCTAGAGAAGTGGGAAGGTTTTGATAAACCCAAGGTTAGCTAACTAACTCCAGTCACCTAGAAATTAAGCCAACTGACTCACTTGATAAGATTATCCTTATCTGAAACTATGACATTTCTCTAAGCGAATCAGAGTAGAAAAAATCTGAGTCTCTCACCTGTTGAACCCTTGATAGACTTGGCCAAAGGTGCCACTCCCCAAAAATTTCCCTTTTTTCCACTTGGAAAACCCCGTAGGAGAGGGCGTCTCGTAACCTCCTCCAATCCTGGAACCATGAACAGCAGAAGGGCTTGTAGGAGAAGTAGGGGGTCGAGGCAAAGGGTGGCACTCAGAAGAGGACCTTCCATCATCATTCCTCCCTGTAGAAGACTCTAAACTCACAACTCCAGCCAATCGCTGATGCAACGGAGACGTGGGCCTTGCAGTTACTACCTTTGGAGAAGCTCTCTCGTTCAATTTCACATCACAATGACCTCTGCCACAAAACCCACAATCCAAACAGCAATAAAAACGTAATCTTTGATTGCTAAAGAGGTTCTTGATCCAATGGAGTTACGATCACTATGTCCTAAATAAAGAAAGGGGAAGAGAATAAAAGCAAACCTAGAGACAACAAGTTGACTCTGATCTTCAGCTGATCCAGAGGAGCTAACGCTAGAAACAGAGGTAGATCCAGAAGTGGATCCGCTGACATGATCTTGATGGATGGAAACAGGAGAGAGAAGAGGACGTGGTAAAGGATGACCTCTCTTCTCTGTAGAATCAGAGTCGAAACCAGAGAAGGCAGAAGAAGAAGAAGCTCCGTTGGCGAATTCACGACTGCAACGAGGTGTAGCAGCACGAGTGGGAGTGAGAGGAGGATCAACAACAACAAGACCACCACAGCTTTTGATATCTCTGTCTGTGGAGATTCCTCTGCTATTGTTGTTGTTCTTGCAGGACTTTCTTCCCCACCAAGTAGGCATATCACCAAAAGGAATCTGAATTTGAAAAAGGTGAGATTTTTAACGGACTCAATCGAAGAAAGATGAAGATGAAAATTAGGGCATGAAGATAGAGGAGGATACGGAAGATGAAGAAGAAGAAGATTTCATCGGCAAAGAAGAGAGAGAGAGAGAGAGAGAGAGAGTGGACAGCTAAGCACGAAAGGGTAGTTGGAGAAAGAGAGACACACAAGTTGGGACCTTTTGCAGTTATTGTATTTATCTTTCTCTCTTCTCGCCGTCGGATAATAAAACCAAACCTGCTCTGCTCTGCTCTGGTAACTTTTGCTTCAAATTTCAGATTTTTTTTCGTTTTTTTTTAAATAAAAAGTTCAAAGATGGAATGTTTTGTTTTGTTTTCCTTAAAATATAGTATAAAAATGGAATTTTGCGACATGGGTTAACAAAAAAAAGAATCAATTAATTTAGTTTCTGTACTAATCCAATGTGATTGAACAAATTATAGCATAAGCTGATACCAAAAAAAAATTATAGCATAAGCTGCTTGTTAATTTTGCTATGTAGTTCAAGAAGATGATGAGATTGAAACTGACAATGACACTTAGCTTTAAAGCTTATTTATGTTTTATAAGTTATGTGGCCATACTACCGAGTCTGTAAACTCACAGCCTGAGTCACAGGCAAGTGTTTCACACTTCAAATGCAAAGAAAGTGACTCATACCATTTCAAAGGTTCATTCAAAAATGCTATTTTTTTTTACCAGATATATCTAGATTGACAAAAAAAAAGACACATTGATCTATCCAGCTCACGACTACAAATGTTTTGCGGTTACACAAAACGCATAATTCACATTAGCTTTTGAATGTCCCACATAGGACAGGATGGATAGTAAAGTAATGCTTTATCAAATCTAAGGGCACCCCCACATCATTACCATTCATCCCCACGTTACTAATGTTACATCTTTCTATAAAAACAACTAGGCAAGTATTGCTGGAGAAGAGATGCAACACAATCCACGTCTATAGCTAAAGATAAATAAATCAACATTCAAATTCATTATGTCAAGTAAAGGTTCTTCCGCTAATTAGTATGCTGAAGTATTTCATCAGTTCATCATAATAACCTAGATCCTGACTTGCGTATACAAAGATGATTGATGCTGCAGTACCAGCACAAATGTGATATGTGAGTTACAGGATTATTATAACTCAACACAATTTATTTCTCTTTTCCATTCATCCTTCCCTTCTATATTTTACTAGAAGCCAGTTTGTTTGTCCAATATGATGATGTTGCATTCGATAAGATCATTAGAAGATTGTGTAAATTAGATTGAACATGTTACATGTGGGATATATTAGTTAGGAAGATGAAGACAGTAATTGCGTGTTCAACTTTTGTTTGGTTTTGCTGATTGATGTGTCAACTACTTCAATTAACAATTAGCATAATCTAAATGAGCTTTTTTCTAACAACAACCAGTCGTCCATGTGTCTGCAGCCACGTGTCTAATTTGCTGAAACCTTAAATCTGATTAAACAAACAATAATGAGATAGAGAGAGAGAGAAAGAGAGGATAAAGAATTTGACACGAGAGAATGAGCAAAGAAAAAGACAAAAACAGAGGAGCATCTCCTTCATCTTACGGCACGTTTCAAGGTGTCCCTACTTATCCTCCTTCGCCGTATCCTCATCCTCCGTCGCATCATCCGGTCACTGGATTTCCTCAGCCGTCTCCACCTCCCGGAGCAGCTCATCACGACATTTCCGTTCATCAATACATCCAAGAACATCAAACCGTTCCTGGTAAGTAACGATCTCATATATTCAAGAGGAGATGAAAAGATTAAACTTTGTTTCATCTTTCGTCAACCCTTTTCAATAGTATCTCCAGAGTTACTGAAAAGGTTCCAATTTCAAAGGTTACTAAACATGAGACTGAGACTGTACTTGAGCTTTTGATACAAAATCAGATCTCTATAGTAAAAGTTACTTCTCATTGACAAGAGTTGTAAGATTCTTTAAAATTATATCAAAGTTTATTTCTTCCAGTAAGCAATCTTAATTTTCTAAAATGCTCTCTCTCTCTTTGTTCACAAAGCTTTAAAAGCAGCAAATGTGTAACTAAATTTGCAGGGTACCCTGTTTCTGAAGGAAGACCTGCAAGAGAAAACCATATTCCTTGTTGTGGTCTTGGCCTCGGTTGGTTCTTGTAAGTTTTTTTTTTTTTTTTTTTTTTTTTTCTAAGCAATCTCAAATTAGCTACTAGCTAGACTTGGTTTCAATACATTTTAGTCTGAAAGAACTCAAGTTTTTTTATTAAGGTTCATCATTGGTTTTCTCCTTGGTGCAATCCCATGGTACATAGGCGTATTCATTCTAGTGTGTGCTAGGATCGATCCGCGAGAGAAACCAGGATACATAGCTTGTACCATCGCAGTGAGTCTTTCACACTAAAAATTACTGCGTTTAATACATTAATCTTTAACATGATCAGGTGTTTAACACTTTACTTTCACAGGCTGTTGTTGCTACAGTTGCCATAGTTCTTGGTGTCATGGGTCGAAGAGGAGCCTGGTCGTGAAGTGTCGAAATTAAAACATGGTTCATCAAGTATTAAAGAAACTGTCTCTTTGTTGTTGTTATTAATAGGAGTGATTTAAGTGTGTGTGTGTGTGCATCAAAGCAACAGCTTGTTTTGACTTGACAAAAGATTTGAAAATATTTATATCATGGGGACAATGAATCTCATATTGACTTTTCAGACTTAAACTTTTGGTTAGGCAGAGGATTGAAATAAAGTTAGGATTTTTGTTTTACTCTGCAGAGTTAGTTCTAGAGACTAAATATTGCAAATTTAGATCCCTCGAGCAAGTTTTCAACCAATTTAAGGCAGAACAGGAACTAGCTCATTGAGTGTTTTATTCTGATAGAAAAAAAAAAAAAAAAAAGAACAAAGAAAAACTAAACAGAGAAATACTAATAACTTGGAAATACACAACATAAGAAAAAAAATAGAGACAAAAGATAGATAATGTGATAAGTTCTGTCTGAGAGGCAGTTAAAACACTTACATAAGCGTCAAATCCTCTACGTTATTTGGAAATGAGTGAACCCAACACCCTCTATGCAATATCGGAACTTCAATGTTCACTCTTGTGAGAATGTTGGTCTCGAGATTGTAGTACAGAAAGAAGAAAGGATCTTGTGAGTAGTTTGGGTATAACACAATTTCACAACTACCAATCATTCCAGCAGGGCCTCCATAACTTGTATAACCCGGAAATTGAGGCATTTGGTAGATACGCTTTGACCATTCATGTTTATTGGCATCCTCCAGAACCCACAACTCAAAACGATGACGGCTACTATCATAATCACAAGCACCTAATTTACCCTTGTAGTCGATCAATCTGAACGTGCAAGATCTCCATACTTGTGCCATGTCTTGATCAAAGTTAGTAAAAATAAAAGTCTCAGACCTAACATCAAAGCAAGCGATGGCCGTACAAGGGATTGTACCCTTCAGGAACCCTGCTTGATAATACAAAACACCATTGATGCATATCGTATTATCATCGCGATAGCCATGAGAATAATGGATTTTGAAACACTGGATATTTCTCCATAAGAGATTTTTATTTTCATGTCCCTAATGTGAGAACTTGATACTGTTGATTATTTAAGTTAATGATCGGTTAATATTGACTATTTAAGTTAATGATCGGTTATTTTCTAATCATCACAACTCTTCGAGTGGTTGCGTGTTTTAATGTACGGTTGCAAACGTACGATGAGACATGTTGATCATTATAAATACTATGTTTTTGTGCGTGAAAAACAGAGTAAGAAACAGAGAGAAAGAGAAAAAGACGAGAGATTCACAAAAAAATCAAAGACAGAAACTCTTTGGTGATAAACACAAAACAAAACACTAAAACTCTATTTGTTTCTCTTGTATCTAAGCCTAGAACAAGAGAGAAACTTTGATTGTCAAAATACTCTTTGTGTAACCCTAGGCTTTTGATAAGGGTCAAAATACTCTTTAAGGAAAGTGCTATTGTGTGCGATTCAGTCATTATCCAAATTCACTGTACGTTACAATCGAGAGTTACACCGAATCTACAACAGATACTCACTGGATAAAAATGTGTATGAGTCACAAAACCTGATATGATCGTGGCTAGTAAGGAGTCAGAAGCTGCAGAGGAACCGGAGATCGTGGGAAGGATCACTCGTTCAAGAGCTAAGGAGATGGCAAAGGAAGCTCATTCACTCATAGCTGACGGGTCACTCAATCTACCGAGGATCCAAGTCTTCAACATATTCACCTTAAAGACTTCACCCGGTAATGATAACTAGATAACTTAGGTGTGAAGTTTGTACTCTTTTTCCCATAGCTGAGTTTTGTCCCAATGGGTTTTCTCAATATGGTTTTTAATGAGGCAAATGGATCACTACGGCGAGTTATCTAGAAGTCATTACCAATGGGGCATAATGTACAAGTCATCTGACTTCTGTACCAGTACAAGTGACTTCTGTACTACTACAAGTCACCAGGACGTTTTGCTGTTTTCTTATTTCTTTAAAACGTCTTGTTGTTTTATTTTGAACTTCCTGTTGTTTGGAGTGTCGAGCCTAGGGTTGACTATAAAACCCAATAGCGATGCCTCCTTGTTTGGTAGCGAAGAAGTTTTATGTAACAAGTATTGTCATACTTTCTTCTCTCAATCTGAACTCGTGAATGCGTTCATGATTCCGAGTTTCTAAACACTTTGTGATTAAGAAACTCTTCACTCTGTTTTTGAATCCATTTGATCATCTAAACAATCCTCACCATCGAACCATTGTTCTCATCTCTCGATCATCACACATAGTTGCTCGCAAGTCATTCGTCCATCATCATCACCATCCATTCGCATCGCCTAACACCTGTCATCAGCCTCCATCAGAGTTCCATCCTAGGGAGATCGTATTATGTGGTATCAGATCCAACTCTGTGCCAAAGACTGAGCGATTCTAAACCCTAAATCTCGTTTGTGGTTTTTGATTTATTTCGTTTGTTTAGTTTTAGGGTTTGTTTTTTTGTTGTTCCTTGGTGTCTAGATCGAGTTCTGTGAGTTTAGGAGTTAGTTTCTGTGTCGTTTTCGAAATTTGACTGCATTAGGGTCTATTTCTGTCGAAGTTTGTTCGTTATAGGGTTGGTGTTGATCGATTTTCTTGTAGTGTCGTTCGACATTAGGTCTGCATTCGTGTCTTTCTTTTCTTGTTTAGATTCCGAGTCTTAGAGTTTATTTTGTTTCTTTCACTCAAGGAACGTTTTACTTCGAGTTTTCTTCTTTAAATTTGCAGGTACAATGGAGCTTTCTCCAAAAGCTATGGAAGCTTTGAACCAAGCCATGACTAAGCAAATAACAGAAGCAAACAAGACAATGTCTACTCAGTTCCACCAACAGATGGAGCAGCTCAGTAACAAGTTTGAGAAGCAGATCAAAGATATGGCTCAAGCAACTAGTGCTTCAGATCAGAGTTCTTCAGAACCGCCTAGTCCTAACGAGGCTCTCCGCTTAGCTAAAGGAAAGGCACACGTGGGAGCTTCTTCCAAACATACACGGATCAGAACAGCTAAGTCACCTACTGGGGGAAGAGAGACTTGTTTCAATCAGAGAAGAAACACTCAAAGCACAGAAAGAGAGTATCGCAGAACTGGTAAAGATCCTACACGCCCACGACGAGCTGAACAAGTAGCTGGACATCGAACATACTTTGATACAGATAGAGAGTATTCAGAAGAGGATGAAGCTTCAGATCATAGCCAAGAGACAATGAGGAGAAACAGAAACTATAACGAACTAAGGGAGTGAGGTCAACGTTTACGTCTAACATTCCCAAGCCAAGAGAGTTCAGCAAACCCGCCTTAAAGACTCTCCTATGATGGGGTTAGATATGATTGACTGCCAGTCTGCCACTGAATAATTATTTTTGATGTGTTGACGACAGACCAGTCCGTGTATAGGGCGACATAATTTATAGAAATGTGTGCTACAAGTCCTCTGAAGAGAGGTGGCTACAAGAGACAAATTCCTACCTGGATTGTGAAGCTGAGGTGAAGAGTTGAAGAACAACTCGTCTGAAACTGCAAAAAGGAGCCGTGGCGGAGCCATAGAGTTGAAGAACAAAGTTGTAATTTGGACGACGAATTATGGACGACCAGAGCTTTGATACGCAACAACACTGAGCTATACACTCCAGAGGCAATCTCGACAAGATATTGGTGACGAGATCAACGGGAAGCGGATCAAAGTAACTTGTTTCTCCTCCAGATGTTGAAGATCTTTTCTTAGATCTTGATACGATTAGGTTATCATTGGAGACTTGATGCTTACATTTTCTCATGATGGATTAAAAACCCTATATTTTGGCTCTGTGATTTATTGACTTTTTTTTTTTTTACAATCATGGGATCATAAATTCCTGTAAACGAGGGAATTAGGAAAGTG
This sequence comes from Camelina laxa, assembly GCA_024034495.1. Classification (NCBI taxonomy): domain Eukaryota; kingdom Viridiplantae; phylum Streptophyta; class Magnoliopsida; order Brassicales; family Brassicaceae; genus Camelina; species Camelina laxa. The sequence continues at coordinate 1,572,575 of CM043884.1, forward strand.
GTTTCCTAGACGCTCCATAATAAGTTGGGCTTTATAATGCTCCAATACCTACTCACTCATTGCAGCCCCCCTTCCCCAGCCAAGTTAGCCTGATAACATACACTCCTCTTGTTGATTTAATTTAAAATACAATCTAAATTAATCCTTTCATCTTTATATATTAGCCAGATTAATAATATAAAACATGTATATGATTCTTCTTGGGTTTTTTAAGGTGTTTTCTGGCTACTTTTCACAACATCGATCTAGTGTAAAAACAATATGTTTATTTGTATTCCACTTCATGATTTTACCAATGCTAATTTTGATCAGTTTCGAACAGATCAGGAAACAATCAAACAGTCCCTATGTCTTTCATACACAATTAAGTATTCAAGATCGAGAATTGTACTGAATGTAACTAAAGACATTGGTAAGTAAACAACTCAGTTCTACATCAACTTTAAAATTGATCACACATGTTATTTTTGCTGGGTTTAAGTTTTATACTAAATTTACTTTTGACAGAAGTACACAGGCAATAGAAAAATAAAATGGGGACCAAAAACAACATGAAAAGACATGTTCATATCCCTATAACATGTTCATATTGACGATAATTGTATATTAGATCCTTCAAGCATGTTCAGCTCCAGGGCCAAGTTTTTCAATTACAGAAGGGCAAAAGGAAAAGACGAAAAAAACACACAAACTCCCATGTTTATGTAACTAAGATAGTAACATTAAAAGAAAAGAAAAAGACTGAAGGTAGATAATGTGATTATTTCTGTTTGGGTCTTGGGAATTTAGAGGAATTTTTAACACAAGTCCTCCTCTGACGAAAGGTGGCTACAACAGACAAGTCACTAGTCGGATTGTGAGGCTGTGGTGAAGTATTGAATAACAACTCTGTTTCATCTTTGTATATGAAAAGAAGCCGCGGAGCCGGGGACTTGATCGGGAACAACTGGTTGTAATTTGGAAGGCGAATTATGGATGACCACAGCTTTGATACGCAACTGACACTTTCCTAATAACTTTAGAGACAATCTTGACAAGATATTGATAACGATATCAACAGGGATCGGATCAAAGCGTTCTATATCTCTTGTAGAGCTTGAAGACGACCCTTTATTGGTACCCGGCTTGCTGCGTACGTTTACTCATCAGGTTTGATGATGAAACCCTAGATTAAAGTGTCCGATAGCTGATTTTCTGCCTTAAATCCCCTATATCCCCTATATATTAAAGGAGAAACATTTTGGTGAAAAAGCTGACACAGCATTATAGAGCTCAGTGCACCATTTAGCAAAGTCCCCTCAATTATTCTAATTAATTACATCTTTGTGCCATTGTATTTTTTGTGCCATTGTATTTATTGGCAATTGTTTAAAAATCCATAAACGAAAATCCTACCCATCCATGCCTATCACCTATAAATACATTCTTTCAGCGTTATAGTCAGAGCAAAAAAAAAATTCATCTTTAATAATCAAATGCTTCTTTCGCCAAGCTTTACGTGAATCATTATTCATCATGGTTCTGACGTAATAGCCTAAACCCCCTTGATGTTATGCATTTCATACTTTCATGTAAATTCACCCTATCATAGTAATCTCCGGAACTATATACTAATTAGTTCTAGGACGGAAAATATCTATTTTTATGATTTTGTAAATCAACTGTTATCCATTTCATACTTTCATGTAAATTAACAATAATTCTTTAATTACAAATATTAAAAAGAGAGACGATATATATTATCTTATTTGAACTAATCGAATGTTCAAACACGAAAATATATCTATTTTGATAATTTAGAAAATCAATAGTTATGCATTACATACCTTCATCAAAATAAACACTAATTCTTTAATTTAAAAATATTAAAATAAAAAATATGATATATATTATCTAATTTTAACTCATAGACTGTTTAATATTTAAGGAAAATTTCGCCGAAAATATATATGAATAATCAATCAATCAGAAAAAGAATATTCGTTACCTAATTAACACCTACATAAATCCCTTTCAAAATACTACATAATTATCACGTCTCTCAATTGTATATTAATATTAAGATATCAATTAAGGGCTTGACTGGTTCAAACGCTGCGGTTGTGGTTGCGGTTACGGGAGATTGCGGTAGCGGGCATATGCGGTTTCAAGCGTTATTAAGCGTTTTGAACGACTGGTTTAGCGGTCTAAAATTGGTGCGTTTGCGGGAGGTTTACGACTGCTTGACCAGCGGGTGCAATAGCGGTTGAAACATAATAAATGTGATATATAATATAAATGTTTTAAAATATCAAAAAAAAATTAAACTTGATTAATAATTAAAAATCATAAAAAAATCTACAATAATTATTTACAAAAACAAATAAATTTCATAGTAAGATGTTTATTACTTTATGCATTTGGTTTATCACCAAAAATTGCATCAAGTAATGTGACAAATGGCAAAACAAGTGCTTGATACCGTGGATCTTCTGGATTATCTTTATAACTACGATAATATTTCTTTGATGAGTCCAATCGATTTTTGACTTGGCTCCAAGTCAAATCAACTCCAACTTGCTCAAAACAATATATAGAATGGAAAAGATGATGCTATGAAAAAAATAGAAAGAGTTACATATATATAACATATAATGAATAATAAATACTTACGTTTCCATCTTGATTTTCATCACCTTGGGTTGACGCCATAATTTGGAGGTTTGAGAGACTAGGGTTACGGCATGATTAGGGTTGAGAAGGTGATAAATATATATAGAAGATAGAAACAAATCTATTGTTGGTTTTTTTTTTTTTTTTTTTTTTTTTTTTATATATATTCAACCGCAAACGCCCGCAACCGCAAACGCTTGCGGGAACCAGCTTTTGGAATTCAATGGTTGGGAGCGATTTGTGTGATTGGTCCAAACGCTAGCAACCACCCGCAAACGCAAACGCAGCGTTTGCGGGAGCTAGCGGGAGAACCAGTCAAGCTCTAAGATTTCATTTACGAGTCCTAAATAAGTGCGAGTCCTCTAAATGAATTCATAGTCTTTCCAAAAAAATCAGCACATCATAAAATCAAATATACACCAAAACGCAATAATATCTATTATACGAGAAATTTTGCCTAATTTTTTTTCAAAAAAGGAATTACTTATTAAGAGCCTCACAACAAGCAAACTAATTGCATCTTAAACTCCGAAATCATTTACCTAAACCAAGATTTTGTGATCCATGACAAAACTTAATTAGTGGGAATTGTATTTTCAAAACTTAAATACAAAAACCCTTACTGAAATTAAAAAAGTACTATATATACGACCTTCCTATCATCATCATTTCCATCAGTTCACCATCAAACTTATTCAAAGTTTCAAAACATTCTTCCTATTATTTTTTCATGGCTTCTTTCAACAACATTGCTGATTTGAAACCATTCAAAAATATGTGGAAGAAGAGAAGTGAAAAGTGCAAAATTTTGGTTTGTTAAAACAGAAGCATTCTCTAAAAAAAACTGACGTGTCTCGCCGGAGAGCTCTATCGCCAATTAATTATTTGTCCTTACTATTCTATAAAATTACATAAAACTGCCACTGCTATTCATTTTATTTATATACACAATATTTTGCTCCTATAAATTCCAAAATTGGTAAATATTATTCAAAAATTGATAAATATTATCTCCTACATATTATGAGATATATAAAAATATATTTAAAATCATATATTCAGAAATATAAATACCTTCAATAATTCTATAAAGCTCTAATGGTGAAAGAATCGAAGATCATTTGAAACTGGCTCAACATTTATTCTTTTGCTAAAAACAATACCTATATTTGCCCAAAAAAATGTATGATCACCAATTGAAATGACATGAATATATATTTTAATTTGGATAACTATGTAGTTAAACATTATATACAAATATGTTGTTATAATGTTTTCCCAGAAATCTTAAAATTTCGAAAATCCAGTCCAATAAAAATGAAAAAAAGTAATAATATTATACCAATAGCTGAAACACATTTAGTTAATTTAGCCCCATTTTGATTTATTATTTACAGCTATATGCCATTGTGTTTTTAACAAAGAAAAAAAATAAATGTGTTATTCTTAAAAACTTTATCACATAACTTTATAAATATAAATTATAAGCTTTAAATATATTTTATATATTAGAAAAATGAGTTATTGAAATGCATGAGGGTTACCGCGGAATTCATAAATTCAAGCGGAATAGATGCAAAGATATTTTGCGGCTCAAAATATTTAAATCCGTTGCGGGATGGCTTAACGGACGGGTTTGATCAGGTTAACAATTTTATCTAAATAATTTAGTTTATGAAATTTTAGTTTTACTGTGGTTTTTATCTGATTTGATAGTTCAAGATTTTGATAAAATCTAACTCATCACTAATTCGGTCCTCATTCGATTCAGATCCGCCATCATGTCAATCTAAAATATGGTGAAATAATTAATATTTTAAACTTTCATTAACTTGATGAATTCAAACCAATATAAGTTTGTATTATAAATGTTATACTAAATAAATATATTTACAAATGTAATATCTGAAACAAAAATAATTTAGGAGCACGGGTTGTTACCTAGTAGTTCAATAACACGAAAGCAAATATAGGATCATGGATTCGACAAAACATGGAATTAAGCCCAGTCCTTAGAGTTTAGAATTCGATTCGGATTTTCCCAATTATTCGTTAAATTATGTGAAAAACGATCCTTTTGGAATTCTTCTTAAATTAATTAAATCTATTATGTTTTTTTTTTTTTTTTGGTATGAATTTTGATAACATGTTCGTGTAACAATTTCATTACTTTGTTTTACAAAAACAATTTCATTACTTTGAATATGAGAACATGATTAAGCATTGATCGGATCAGGAGGAAATCAATCACCAATGTTAAATAAGCGAAATGCTACGCACGGAGTCCAAATCTTGTAATCTTATTAGAACATTAGCACTGACATAGGCTTGCACAATAAATCAAGCATCCATTACCAAAAAGCCAACCTAGTTACATATTTCGTATTAACAATAACAACTCTGTTCTAAGATCAAAAATCCATAAAAGACGAACAAAGTATAGGGCAGAATCACTGATTTCAGAGATGACGACATATAAACATGTAAAAATATTGAGAGAGAGACGGCTCCGCTACATTGGATATAAATCTTGGCCGGGTGAAATTGGGAACTAGCATATGATGCAAGAACCCATTTGGATCGGCCGTAACACACAACAACGTAACATAAAGAAGAAGAAAACCAACAATCAAAATAAGGTTTGGTTCTTGATCAACGAAACGTGAGATCTTCTCATCCTATTTGCGATAATGAAGATTACTTGCAAGAGGGGATCGAGAAAAGATCATTGGGTATTGGCGTTTGGCGATTTGATCAAACCCAAAAGAACATCTTTCTCCTCGGTTTATCCTCTCTGACTGCATCCCCTCCACTCTCACTCAGTTTGGGTAAAGGTTAAAGACTCTCCTGTGATATGGGGATTAGTTAAGAGAAAAACCTTTTAGTAATTCTTACATCGAAAAGTTAAATCAAAATAAGTCGTATTCTTCATGATAATCTCACAACATGTTTTTGTAAAACAGTTTCATTGATTACCAAATACAATTTTTGTAACTTTGACCGGTTAAGGAATCAATCACCAATGTCAAACAAGCAAGATGCTACGTAGTCCAAATTAATCTTCTAACTCCTTTTGTCATCTAGAATAATATTATTACCACTGAAATATCCATAACACAGAAGGCTTGCACTACCAGAAAAACCAATATAGTTTCTGTTATATATTTTGAAACAAGATCTCTAGTCTCTACTTCTAAGATAAAAGAAAATTCGTAAACGACGAACAAAATATAGGGCAGAATCTATGATTTCAGACATGACCAAAAGAAACATGTAAAAAATCATCGATCGAGAGATAGAGACTGCTCCATTACATTGAATTTAAATTTTGGCCGGGTGAAATTGGGAACTAGCATATGATGCAAGAACCCATTTGGATCGGCCGTAACACACAACAACATAAAGAAGAAAAAACAAACAAGAAAAATAAGGTTTGGTTCTTGATCAACGAAACGTGAGATCTTCTCATCCGATTTGCAATAATGAAGATTACTTGCAAGAGAGGATCGAGAAAAGATCATTGGGTTTTATTTTATGCCCGCAACGGAACAAGAACAGCATTTCAATCTCGCTGCTCTGATCTCTCAAAGGCACTTTGTATTTAACCCTTTTTTTTTGGTAAGCACTTTGTATTTAACCCTAATGGCGGCGATGTTTATAATATAAGCGCAAGAAGAAGAAGCCCTTCAGTGTTTTGAATGATCTATTCTACCCTTCGGCCTATTTATTTAATTTTAACCTATCTTCGTATTCTGTGATTAGGTTATCCTTGGAGACTTGCTGCTTAAGTTTTCTCATGATGAATTATAACCCTAGATTTTGGATCTGTGATCATGGGATGGGATCGTATATTCTGAAAAACAGGGAATTAGGAAACTGAATCCTACTAGAGTCCTCTATCTCATGCTCCATAAGTTGGGCTTTATTAGGTCTCAAATACCTACTCACTTATTGCTGGCCCAATCACTCCTCTTGTTTTATATAAAAAAAAAAAACATGAATTCTTTTATCTTTTTGAATAGCCAGATTAAAAGATTAAACATGTATATGGTTAAGCCCATATGGTCCAATATGGTCAAATGTGCAAATAGACCATTTATTTCTGGTCAGACCATGATCCGCCCATATGTATATGGACATGTGCATGTCCACAGACGGCCCGCCCAATTGACAGCTATATATATGAGATGCTTGTTACCAAGTCTAAGATCAATGTCAGTAAAACTGAAATTCTCAAACCTAACATCAAAGCAAACAATCATATGTTTTTCGTTATTGATCTTTGCTGGATAATATAAAACACCGTTGATGCATATCCCACTAACGCTTAGAGGACACTGAATTGTGCTGCATTGGATATTTCTCCATATGAGAGATCCATTTCCAGTCCCTATTGTGAGAACTTGATACTCAGTACTGGACGACCACTTGTCTGAGCCATTACGCAACCAGGTAATACGCAATACCTTAAACTGCTTGTCGATTGGATCAAACACAAAAGAATATCTTTCTCCTCTGTTTCTCCTCCTCTCTGGTTGTGGTTGCATCCCCTCCAATATTCTCAGTTTGGGTAAGGTTAAAGACTCTCCTGTGCTGGGGTTAAAGATCACCGCCACTGAATAATTGTTTTCGATATGATGGAGGCAGACCAGTCCGCGGATAGGGCGACAGAACTGAAAGAAGTTTGTGCTATTGATCCTATGATGAGGAGTTGCTACCAGAGACAGTTCATATTCGGCTTCTGAGATGAAGAGTTGTACCCGCGACCCAGTGACTATATTTTGCCATATAGATTGTGACTTCAAAGGATCAATAAAAATAAAATAAAATACAAATTCAATAAAGGAATATAAAAATCAAACGTAAAGCAACTTCATCTTATTTTCTCACACGATTTCATTATCTTTTTAAAATCGTTCATCGTCCAAAGTTCATCTTACGGTTAAGATATATTTATCTCAATAACTTGTAAATCCCTAATAAGTCTTATGTAACGACTCTGCTTTCTCACAAAAATTGTTTAGTATTTTAAATACCTAGCTAAGAAGACTTGTGTCAATCGAGATTGTTTGGATCTGAAACGGCCAGAATACATGTATATTCTGTTCTGTGAATATCTTACTTGTATTCTAACCATTTTGGCTTTAATATGCCAATTTAAAGAAGGGATCAGTCCCAACAAGGGGAATTACATTCCATGAACCGTTGTCTCATTTTGTTTCTTTTCTTTCTCTCTTTCTATAGTTTTCTTATCTCTTTTCAATGGTTGTGCGACAATGGAACGAGCTTATGGGGTGTGTACTAACATCAAATCCCACGTACAAATAACTCTCTATCTTGACGATGATAATTCTGTTGCGTGGCGAGTCTTGCACAATAAAGCAAGCATCAATTACCAAAAAAAAAGTATTTACTTTGTGAAGAAAACTTGACCTCGGTCCATATATACAATATAACCAACGAGACACCAAAACCTCCGGATAATACTAATAAAAGAAAAAAAAAAAAACAGTATTATCTATCATAGTGGCATCGATTGATACTAAACAAACAAAATGTAGGGCAGAATCTCTGGTTTCAGACATGACATAAATAAACATATAAAACAAAAACCATAGAAAGAGAGAGACTGCTCCACTACAATTGAATATAAATCTTAGCATTAGACGACGCAAGAACCCAATTTGGATCGGCCGTATCACACAAACAACATAAACAAGAAAGAAAAAAAAAAGAATTTGGTTCTTGATCAACGAAATGTGAGATCTTTTCTTCCTATTTGCGATTATGAAAGATTAATAGCAAGAGGAGATAAAGAAAAGATCTTTGGGTTTTGATTTATGCCTGCAACGGAACAAGAGCAGCATTGTAATCTCGCTGCTCTGATCTCTCAAAGGCACATTGATTTTAACCCTAGTGGCGGCGATGTTTATTTATAAGCCCCAAGACGATGAAGACCTTCAGTGCTTCGAATTCTCTACTTTACCCTTAGACCTATTTTTTTTAACCTATCTATCTTTGTATTCTCTGAAAGAGCCAATAACTTCGGAAATTTTCCAAATATTACCTCTATTTTTTGAAATTTCTGTTTAGTCCTCCTAATCATTTCCGAATTAACGCTACTCTCGCAATTGATTTCCAATGCTCTCCTCTATACGTACATGTTTGCATTGGAAAAGAAAAGAGATATATGTACTTAGTTCTTGAAACACTTGAATAAATTTTCTCTTCACTTAACACTATTTATCTAGAGAAATGCTAAAAAAAATCCGTAGCATCAACTTGTAAATATCAGAACAAGCTCTACACTCGGCTCGGGTAATCCTTCCTTGACATGTCATTCTGCGGAAGAAACCGATACCGCATGAAGACAACTTGAATGTGTAAATATATGATCGTCATCTCAATGACCCAAAGTATTCAGGTGGCCAGACCTAGAGAAGCAAACACATAGGTTACTACTGATAAGATTAATGTCACTGTTTCATTCATAATAACTTCATAGCTAGAAATTTTGAGACAAAAAAATGTTAAGATTAGAAGGATTTACCCGCAGAAGAGCTTTTCCTTCGATGAGACTGTAAGGTATAGGTCCAAAATGGCGTGAATCAGTTGAAGCATACAAGTTATCTCCCTGAATCCAAACATGACCTTTTGGAATCTATTACACAAGGAAACACAAGACCCTTAATTAGACAAGCTTTGGTGCTGTAAGAAACCAAGATTGGTCCGTCTTGCAGAGATATAATACAACAGCAGAAAGCCTAAATGCTATAACGACTCTGAAGCTGACTTTAATCGAAACCAGTCACCAGCAAATGATTCACATTCTAGAGTCTAGACCATTTCAAATCATCAACCAACAACAAATAAACCCTAAACCCTAGATTTCTTTTGCAAAAATTCAATCAAATAGTTTAACCAAATGCAACAAAAAAAGATTGAATTTTTAAAATCGAGAGATGGCTCAATGAGCATACCACAACGCTGACTGAGCTATCACCAACCAATGGGTCAGCAGAGAAAGTGAGTCTATCGCCTTCTAAACCCAAGACTCGCTTTGTCACCATCCTGTTAGGATCTCTCGGAGATCGAACCAACACGACGTCACCAAGCCCAATCTTACCGAACCGGTGTGATAAATGCTCCGCCAAAATTACATCGCCGGTGAGATTAAGCGTCGGAAGCATACTTGGACCTTGAACCTAAAACCCCCCAAATCAAACAAAAAAAAAATTAGATTTTTCTGAAGAATACAAAAAGAGATAACAAATTCAATTTCGCTTGGTTTACAAACAATTACAGACGTGAGTTGAGGAGATTATGTAACGATCCGTGACATGAAGCAAGCAGAGAAACTTGGCTACGATTGATACATTCTCGAACGCTTCCTTCGCTGTTCCACGCCATTGATTCAGAAAACTAAGCACTCTCGTTCTCATATCTCTCTCTCTCTCGGGGAAGCGAATCTCGTCAGAAAAAGGCTGAAGACGACGAACGGGGGAACCTAAACACTTCAAACGACACGCAGTTAGTTATTCCAAACCCCAAACGACACCAAGTTTTGACCGCTTAATGTGTTTTTTACTTGTTAATGTCAAAACGACAGGTAGTGGAGTTGCGTAAGCTAAAAAACGTCAGGTTTTCTTCATTAATTACAAGTTTTACAACCAAAGGCTACAAGTGTGAGAATTTGTACTTCTTCTTCTTCTTCCTCAAATCAAAACACTTCGCTTAGGATTTATCGCCGGAGTTTTGAAGATGGACAGGGTTCTTGCAGCGGTTCCATCAGCGATATGTGTCTCTCTGCGCAGTAATGCTGAACCAATTCACCATTTTCCCGTAAAGTTCTCGAATCGGGTTCTTCAGACAGGGGACTGCGTTTCTTCTCTAAGGAAAGCTTCGATTTGCCCTTCTCAAAAAGGCAATTCTTTGATTAGAAAGCTACATTGTAGTGAAAAATTGCGTGGCATCGTTAAATCCGCCGCTTCTTCAGGTAAAGGTTAAACCATTTGTTGTTGTCAGAATTTGATTCGAAATTTGTAATTGAGTTTGCTTTTGGAGTTTAGAGTTTAACAAGGAATCTTTTTTAGAAAGCAAAAAGAACAAATTTGATTGCTTTTGAATATTAACTCACCCAGTTTCATTTTGTTCTGTGTGGCTTGTGATAGTTGGAAATGCAGAGGACTATGCTGAAGAAACGGCTACAAGCGTGAAGTTTCAGAGATCAGTGACATTACCTGGTTGTTCTTCTCCGTTGTCTTTGCTTGGCACTGGTTAGTTTTTATCATATCTGCACTCTCTAGCTTCAAAAATGCTATCTTTTCTCAAAGCTTTTATCATATATCTCTTGTGTGTTTGAAATGCTTCTAGACTTGCTCTGTGACTTCCTTTAATGGATCTATTTATGAAAAATGCATCAATGTTGTCAGGGTTTAGGGAGAAAAAGTTTGCTATCATTGGTGTCAAAGTCTATGCTGCGGGCTATTATGTGAATGAATCTATCGTGAGTGGGTTAAGCGCTTGGAAAGGTCGATCTGCTGATGACATCCAAAGTGATTCATCACTGTTTAGTTCCATTTTTCAAGGTAATGGAATGTGAAAACTGATAGCTTTCGTTATCCATCATTGATCTCTCTCTGTGTGTCTTAAGTCGTCTTCCTCTCATCGATGCAGCTCAAGCAGAAAAAGCATTGCAGATTGTTCTCGTGAGAGATGTTGATGGTAAAACCTTCTGGGATGCATTAGATGAAGCCATTTCACCGAGAATCAAATCTCCATCTTCTGAGGATACTACCGCTCTCTCTACATTCCGTGGGATCTTCCAAAGCAGATCTCTCAACAAAGGAAGTGTCATACTCTTGACTTGGATCAACCCTTCCAAAATGCTTGTAAGCACATTTTTCTTGAGGCTTTGGCTAGTTGAATTATTGTTACACATGATCTTTTATAGTTTGCTTGCTCTTTTGTTAGGTTTCTGTTTCTTCGGGAGGATTGCCAACGGATGTGGATGCTACGATCGAGTCAGGCAGTGTTACATCTGCCCTGTTCGATGTGTTCTTTGGAGATTCTCCAGTTTCTCCTACATTGAAATCCTCAGTGGCGAACCAATTAGCTATGACCCTTGTGTGAAAGTAAAGTATCATATTGTAGTTGTATATCATGAATCTTGTTATGTGTTAGTCTCTGTTTACGTTTTTTATCTTCTTAACTAGATACTATTAGCCAACAAGAAGTAATTTAATACTCGAAATCTCATGTGAAACTTGAGAGCTTAATCATCAAAAAGTATTACCTATTTGTTTTTACATGGTATAGAAGCAAACTAAACTAAAACAATGGGTTTTGATCCCCTAATTTTACAGGTAGTCCAAAAATAGTGAGTCAAACAGTTGGGAGTTAGGTAAGAATTAAAAATTTAGAAGTGTAAGTCGGTATTATAGTTTCTACAATGGGAAATAAATATGATTGTGGTGGAGGACAAGAAAAGGTGAATGAAATCATATGGTTTGGGGACAAGTCGAGGAAGTGAGTCGTTTTGTTGGTGTGCCCTTTACCACATGCAACTTCCTTCTTCTCTCTCAGTGGACCACAAATTACACATTATAAATTGATGATTGTTGGTGTCAAAAAAAACAATTATGAATAAGAGATTAAGGAATATAATCTCGGCAGACTTTCGGTAGAAATCGACTACAACAATGAAGAACAACGAACTGGATTTCTTATATTGATTTAATGATTCGTATTGCCAAAAATTACATATATCTAACGCTTTACAAAAGCTGGATATTTAATCTAAACCCTGAACAAAACTGCTCCTGAATCTCCTCCTGTATTTTCGCCTGCGATCTCGGCTATAAAATCCCGACCTCATCTCTGGGTTGACCTCGCCCTCCAGCTTGAGCTCTTTTCCTGGGCCTTTGCCAGGCCCATTTGTCGGGTTGACTTTTTCTCCTTAGCGGGCCTATCGAGTGGGCCTCTAACCAGTGAAACCCAACACCAACAATGATGTATTGTCTCTTTATTTTCATCAACACTACTGCTACAATATATCACTTGCACAAAAAAATTAGTATTATTTTGGTTATGGACCATTGGACCTTATGGTTGACCCCTTTTATTTTTCCCATCTTTATATTTGGCTCACAGTCTTTAAAAAATAATATGTAACATGTTGGCATAAGCTTGAAGATAGCTTGAGGTGCAAGCTATATTAATCCTACCGAGTTATGGAATTAGGATTAATTCTATTTAGGAGTTATCTAATTATGTTAGTTTACCGGTTTAGAATAGGAAAGTTGTCAACTCTAGGGTTGAGCAATTGTTATAAATACCAAGAGAGCGTTTCATGAAGAGGTGCGCGTCTTAGGTATTATTGAGAGATATCTACAAGGTGTGTGGCGTCGCCCCATCAATAAGATAGAGAGATCTGTTGATGGTATTGTTGAAGTTCTACTTCTAGTTAATGAATTCTGGACTTGGTCCCGAGGATGTAGGTTATCCGAACTCCGTTAACAAAGCTTTTGTCTTGTTTACTTTTATGTTCTTACATACCGTTCTCGTACTTTAACGTATATATCTAGCCACACATATGTGCTTTATAACACACACAAAGAAAACAAAATAAATCTGCTTAGTGGAGATAGATATTGGCTCCTCCAGTCAAAACTCTTTAAAAAGAAAGGACACAAAAAAAAAAAGCATGATTCATTCATGTGATGAGATGGTAATATTGGGTTCCCTTCTGTTGAAATGTGAATGCATTTAATATTTCATATTTTTGAAAATTATTACTAAGAAACAGTTAAATCAGTAGCTTATTATTATACAACAGATAATAACGTGATGCATGCTAGTAGCCCTAGGCAAATAATCCGAAACCGAACAAACTGAATCGAACCGATCCGAAAAAACCGATTTAGATCGGTTTCAGTTTTTTTATTAAAACCGATCGGTTTTTACATTGATTTTGATTTGGATTTCGGTTTGAAACCGATCCAGACCAAAATCTGATCAGTTATCCATTAAACCGAATCCACAATTAATTTCAGTACATTTGGGTTTAAAGATTCATATTATTTTTAGGCCGAAGCCCATTAGTTACAAAAATTTGAAGTTTAATTGCGGGAAGGGGAGTCGAACCACAAACGCTAGGGTTATGGATCACTCGCTGAAGCCATATGAGCTATCGCAGCTTTGTGATTATAATTTCCGAGTCATATATATAAGGTTCGGTTTCAGTTCGGCTTTTTAAAAAAAATTAAAAATCGATCCGAATCTGAACAAATTCGATCCGATCCAAAAAACAGTCGGATTCTAAATGGATTCTATACATCCCAATCTGAAAAATCTAAAATCCGAAAAATCCGATTGGTGAATTGGAGAAGGTTCTCGAGCAGGAGGAAACACTTTGGTTCCAGAAATCTTGGGAGAAATGGATAGTGGAGGGTGATAGAAACATGAAGTAATTTCATACTTCAACAATCAGACGTCGGAGACGTAACCGTATTGAGTGCTTGAAGAATGATGCGGGTGTTTGGATTTCTGCGACGCAGGAACTGGAGGACCTTGCAATCGCATATAACCAGCGCCTCTATTCCTTGGTGGATGTGGATGAGGTGGTTGAAACATTACCATCAGTGGGGTTCCCTTCTCTCACAGATATGGAGAAGAATTCTTTGGCTAAACCATTTACAAAAAGGGAGGTGGAGTTAGCGATGAGAGCGATGGGAAAGTATAAAGCACCGGGTCCGGGTGGTTACTAGTCTGTGTTCTATCAAGAGTGTTGGGACGTGGTAGGAGAATCTGTTACGTGATTTGTATTGGAGTTCTTTGCTACTAATACTCTACCTGAGGGGACGAATGATGCGTTGGTTGTTTTAACTGCAAAGGTTATGAAGCCTGAGACTATTATGCAGTTCAGACCAATTAGTTTGTGTAATGTTTTATTTAAAACAATTACTAAAGCTATGGTCCTACGTCTGAAGCGGGTTATGACTAATCTAATAGGACCTGCTCAGTCGAGTTTCATTCCGGAAGACTAAGTACTGATAACATACTCGTTGTTCAGGAGGCGGTCCACTCGATGAGGAGGAAGAAAGGGCGTAAAGGATGGATGTTGTTGAAGCTTGATTTGGAAAAGGCTTATGATCGTATTCGGTGGGTCTTCCTTGAGGATACTCTCCTTGCTGCAGGTTTACCGGAAAATTGGAGAAGTTGGATACTGTCATGTGTCACGGGACCCTCTATGACACTGTTATGGAATGGGGAGAAGACGACGCCTTTCAAACCTTCAAGAGGACTGAGACAGGGGGATCCCCTGTGTTGTGTTGTGTCTGACACAATTTGTGTTGTGTCTTGAAAGATTGTGCCATTAGATTAAGATTTCCATTGCTGCAAAAGAGTGGAAACCGATATGCTTATCTCGTAATGGACCGAAGCTCTCTCACATTTGTTTCGCTGACGATCTCATCTTGTTTGCAGAGGCGTCAGTGGGCCAGATTAGAGTAATAAGGCGAGTACTAGAGCGGTTTTGTGTTGCCTCAGGTCAGAAGGTAAGCGTGGAGAAGTAAAAGATCTTTTTTCGGAGAATGTTAGCCGCGACCTTGCTCAACAAATCAGTAATGAGAGTGGGATTAAATCTACACGGGAGCTGGGAAAATATTTGGGGATGCCAGTTCTCCATAAACGCATTAACAAGGACACCTATGGGGATGTTCTTGAGAAAGTAGCATCACGACTTTCAGGCTGGAGAGGTCGGTTTCTGAATTTGGCGGGTCGAGTGACTTTAACTAAGGCGGTCTCGTCTTCTATCCCCGTCCATACAATGTCGACAATCTTGTTGCCCCAATCTGCTCTGGAGAAACTGGATAGAATGTCGAGGTCATTCATCTGGGGTAGTACGGTTGAGAAACGTAAACAACACCTTTTGGCATGGGATCGGGGTTGTCTCCCAAAAGCAGAGGGTGGCTTGGAAATTTGTTCTGCAAAAGAGATGAATATAGCACTGTTGGCAAAGGTGGGGTGGCGGTTGATGCATGATAAAGTAAGCCTCTGGGCAAGGGTGTTACAGACTAAGTACAAGGTTGCGTATATTCGCGATGGGACTTGGCTGGTAGCAAAGAGTTCCTGGTCATCTACATGGAGGAGTGTGGGGAAAGGGTTGAGAGAAGTGGTGGTTCCGGGTCTCAGTTGGGTTCTTGGAGATGGGCGAGAGGTCAGGTTTTGGAAGGATCGATGGTTAACACCTGTCCCGCTATGTGATTTAGTTACAAGGGATCTATCTGCAGGGTCTGATAATGTGAGAGTCAGGGATTTATGGCACGCTGACGCGGGCTGGGCCTGGCAACATATCTCTCCGTTTGTCTTGCATGAGGTGCAGCTTTAACTTCGAGCAATGGTGGTTGATACTTTGTCGGGGGCAAAGGATCGCATCTCCTGGAGAAGCAATTCGGATAGGAGATTTACGGTGAAGTCAGCCTATGTTTTCCTGACACAAGACGATACCCCTAAACAGAACATGGGGGTTTTCTATGATCGTATCTGGCGGCTAGACAACAGTATACATAATTACATAATTATCTGGCGGCTAGACAACAGTATACATGATTTCATAATTATGTTCAACAGTATCTGACGGCTAGACAACAATATACATAATTACATGTGTATAGGGAAGCTAATCGTTTTGCAGACGGATTGGCGAACTATGCATTCACTTTGCCTTTAGGTTTTCATATGTTTGCTTCTAATCCTGATTGTGTTAGTTTGCTTTGTTCAGAAGATGCGAGTGGGTCTGCGCGCCTACGAAATATTCCAGTGTAATTTTATTTTTCTTTTTCATTAATAAAACGGGGCTTTATCCCCTTTGTTTGACCAAAAAAAAAATAACAGAGGAAACAGAGAGAAAACAAAAGATTTGCATTGTAACAGTGGCGAGGAGCCATTGATGTAATTAGCGGCAAACTTTGTAAGGGTAAACTGTATTTATTAGGGGAAGGACCCATTATTGACTTTTGTAAAACTTTGTTAGTTTGTTCTAAAATAGAAAATGAATAGTTTCAGACTTTCAGTATAGGCTTACAAACTAAAACTTTGGCTTCTTCCCCTAATAAATATGAAGAAATTGGACGGCCACAATTAATTGATTAAATAGCCAATAAGACGGCACGACACCCTCTATTTTGCAATATATAGATATTACGACAAACATAATACATGTTAGAAGTTCCAAAAGATTAGATCCATAAAAAGGTAAAAGAACACTTTATCAAAAAATTAAAATAAAACAAGGGTAAAAGAAATTATTTACTTTCTAGAGATAAATAGGGATGCTGTTTTGTCAAGCTAATTAAACTTTTAAGACAAAAACTTTTATATACCTTGTAACTTGTAAGTTCTAACAACCATAAACAATCAAGATTTTGAGCTAAGTATGGCTGTTTGTAGACAACATTCACAGCCATTCCTTTTAGACTACGGGACCTTCAAATTAGACAGATAATAAATCCTTTATTAAAAATAAACCTATGTGAGTAAGTAAAACTAAAAAAGCAGTCAAGAAAAACATAATCTCTTATTAGTCATTTGTTAGTTTAACAATTTCTACGTTAAAAGTAGAACAATTATTAACCTTTTTTGCATGGCGACGCACGGTCTTGTTGTACGTAGTTTTATAAAGTTTTTTAAATTTAAATTTTGTTACAAAAACTTTAATCAATTAATAGTTTAATTAATTAATGAATGTTCGTGAGAAACAGTGGAAGCCGAACGTGGAAACTTCTGGGTAGGAACGTGTAAAATAAGCACTTCCATAATATTTAGTAAAATGTGGCTTAGAAGATATATACTCTTAAAATAGTGATTTTTTAATTTATTGGATTTCAATCTAATATATAAATACAATATGATGTTTTTTTTTTTTTGACAATATACAATATGATGTTTTTATTATATAGTAATATTCCGTAGATCTTGCTGGGTTAATCACTATTTATTCAAATACATATGTAGAATCTGTAAGAACAGCAAAATCTGAATTCATCAAATATTTAAGATAATAATAAAAATTTAAGATAATATGTATTTCTTTTTAATTTGATATACAAATGAAGATTAGAAAGCAGTCAGTGAACCCCACACAAATTGTTCATTTCCGACGGCTAATATCACAAATACATTTATTACGATTTGTTTTTTCTAACTTTTTTTTTTGGTAGAATCACTTTTTTATTTTTGAGATATGAAGTTTTTTTTTTTTTTTTGGGAGGAAATGAGATATTTAATTTATATATATGAACACTAAAAGCTTTTTCACAACTGTTTCTATCAATCAACTCCCTCTAATCTCTTTTAATATTCTCTCTCTCTCTCAATCGTCTACTCTAGTCTAGTATCTTGTTTGTTTGGTGTTTTCCTCAGAAAAAATACTTCAGAAAATGGGTTTCATCTTCTCGACAAAAAAAGTTGTGTATGCTCTTCTTCTCATCTTCATTTGCTTATTGGAAAATTTTGGATCATCAAATGCTCAACAACTTTTGCTAGAAGAAGGTGCGTCTCAATCTTTTGTGTAATCTACACACACATTGTCATATAAATTCATTTCAATTTAGTCGCCAATTCGACTTTAGTTTCAATTCTTGTTCTTGAGCCAAAAAAAAAGAAAAACCCTAACTAGATTGTGAATTCAAGAATTCCACAAGAGAATTAAAAAAAAAAAGGTTATTTATTAGCTTTTGGTATAAGCTTAAAATTTTCTAAAGTCACATTTTTTTTTGTCATATTTGACAAATAAAAAGCTAGAACATATTGGATTTATAGAATTTCGTGGACCTACTAGTATCTCGATAGTTGTACGATGCAAAAGCTTTAAAATTAGGTACACATAATATTTTAGTTGACTAAACGGTTTTCGTTTTTTTCATGTATAAACATTTTAACTTCATTTGCATCTCAATTTCTGAATCATGAAAATAATGAAACCAATCGGATCATAAATTCCCATTTTATATAATACCTACTATATATTTTCTAGTGAATCAACTTGTAAATGAGTGATTTATTGTAAGAATTCTTTTTTTTTTTTTCTAATATATGGTAATTTTGTCCCATCTGGATAATATATAATTTTTCTCAAAGATGTGTTAAGTAAACGAATAAATCTCTTTCAATGTGCTAGTTGAGTCAATTACAGAGACGTTCAGATTGAGATATTTTATAGTAGTTGTCTAATCTCTCATTCTTTATTCATTAGTTGGACTGACCTGATGTATGTCAACGTTTGACCATTTTTGAGCAGTTCAAACATTGAGAACGATCTTTACAAAGCTTCAAAACCAAACAGTTAACATCGAGAGGACTTCTTGTTCCGACGGAAAATGGAACTTTGTTGGCAGCTCATCCCCCAACCCACCGACCAGTAACATCACCTGCGACTGTACTTTCAACTCCGGCACAATCTGTCGTGTCACAAACATGTAAGTATATATATGACTATTTCTCATCTCCTTAAACTTTCCAAGCAAGAAACAGAGTTAGGGTTTTTAAACAAAAACTTTCTCTCTTTCTTGATTGTCATTAACAGAAAGCTTAGGAGTTTAAGCTTGCCCGGAATTTTCCCGCATGAGTTCGGAAACCTCACGAGTCTTCGAGAGATGTAAGCACATTTTTTTTTCTCTCTCATTGTTTCTTGATTCTTCGCAAAATGTCCAAGACTTGGAACTCAAGCAATCTTTGTTTTGTGTTTTTTCCTTTCGTTTTTTCATGCAGAGACCTTACTCGGAACTTTCTCAATGGAACGATACCTGCTACATTGTCTAATATTCCACTTGAAATATTGTAACCATTCTCTGCAATACATATTTTTACTTTTTTTTTTTTTTTGGTAAAAATATTTTTACTTCTTCTTGTGATGATAATAAAGTTGTACTGATAATAGGTCTGTACCCGGAAACCGTCTCTCTGGACCATTTCCTCCTCAGCTCGGAGAGATTACTACACTTACTGAATTGTAATGTTACACATCTAATCTTGTTTTCTTTAAACCAGAATTGACTAGATTCTAATATGTAAGATGCATATTGCAGGAATATGGAAAGTAATAGTTTAACAGGATCACTTCCTTCTAACCTAGGGAACTTAAGAAGCTTGAAAAGATTGTAAGATCCTTTGTTACATACTTTTTTTCTTTTTCTTTCATTGTTAATTATTTCAGTTATACTTAGTGATTGGTCAATTTACAATTACAGGCTTCTCTCTGCAAACAACTTCACAGGTCCAATCCCTGAGTCCTTGAGCAATCTCAAGAACTTGACTGATTTGTAAGTATAGAAATTAAATACAATGGGATTTCAAAAATGTTGATTCTTTGGAACGATTCTAAAAGCTTCATATGTTTCTTGCAGTCGGATTGATGGAAACTCTCTATCTGGCAAGATACCTGATTTCATCGGAAACTGGACTCTGCTCCATAGGCTGTGAGAAACCGTCATTTCTCTGATTACTTCTTCTAAAGAAAATTGTAAAATTTGCAGTGACTAAACTGTTAAATCTGCAGAGACCTTCAAGGCACATCATTGGAAGGCCCAATTCCAGCTTCAATATCAAACTTGAAGAACTTGACTGAATTGTAAGTAAGCGAAGAGTTTAGCAATACCCTTTTTTTGTTTGCATGCTCTCTTCAAAGCTTTTGAGCTTAATAAAGCTCTCTTTTCATCAGGAGGATAACTGATTTGCGCGGACCGGCCTCTTCATTTCCAGACCTGCAAAATATAACGACTATGGAACGATTGTAAGTTTAACTTTGACTCAAGTTATATACATACTCATGTTCATCAAACAATACTTAACATTTTACAAACTTCATCAGGGCATTAAGAAATTGTTTGATAAGGGGACCTATACCAGAATACATTGGTACCTCCTTCAGTAAGCTGAAGTTACTGTAAGTCGAACTCTTTTGCTAGTACTACAGATTAGAGAGGCTAATTATTTGATCCAAGATCTTACATTAAAGTATGTGTGTATGCAGAGATTTAAGCTCAAACATGCTAACCGGTGTAATTCCAGACACATTTCGGAATCTTGAGGCATTTAACTATATGTAAGTTTCAAATTATCAAATTATCTTGAGGCATATAATGATGATATAAAATCTTACTCTCAAAAACTGAATGTTAATTACTTTGCTGCTTTAGGTATCTGAATAATAACACATTGAATGGTCCAGTTCCTCAATTCATTCTTGATAGTAAACAAAACATGTAAGCAAACTAACTAACTACCTCGAGGTTTTAAATTCTGAATACATCTACGTTTAATGATTTCTTGATCTGTTTTCAGCGATTTATCTGACAACAATTTCACTAAGCCACCTACTGTAAGCTGTAATCAGCTTGATGTGTAAGCACTGTTATAAATTCATACCCTTGATTTTTCAACTTAACTTTGTCTATATGTTTTTCTAATCAGCTTTATTGGTTAAACACATTCAGGAACTTGATCTCCAGCTACCCGTCAGTAACCGATAACTCGTGAGTCTCCTTTTTTCTCACTCTTTTCAGTTCATAGAACTCAAAAACCAAAGATAGTTACATAAAAAAAAAAAAAAAACAACAACTCTACTTGTGTAGTGCTCAATGGTGGTGCTTGAGAGAGGATCTTCCCTGTCCAGGAGATGCAAAACGTGAGTCTACATTTTAAAGATTCAAACTTATATAGAAAGAAACACTAAACCATTTTTACATTTTTGTTCTCGGGTTTTCGCAGATTCTTCCCTGTTCATTAATTGTGGAGGAAGCAGCCTCAAGATTGGAAACGACTTGTATAAGGAAGACCTAAACATGAGAGGAGCATCAACATTCTATTCTGTACCTGAACAATGGGGATACAGTAGTTCTGGAGCTTGGATAAGCAATGACACGGCCGCTTACTTAGCAACTGACAGATTTAAATTGATCAATGAATCAACTCTAGAGTATTACAAAACAGCCCGTCTCTCTCCACAGTCACTCAAGTACTATGGACTATGCATGATGAAAGGAAGTTACACAGTGCAGCTCCATTTTGCAGAGATTATATTCTCAAATGACCAGACTTTTAATAGCTTAGGGCGGCGAGTATTCGACATTTATGTCCAAGTGAGTTTTCCAGAACAAAGAAGAATATTTTTTTTCGAAACAAAGTTTCAGTTTCTTGGATCAGAGTTCAAAATGGGATTCTCTTGTGCAGGGGAATTTGTTGGAGAGGGACTTTAACATAGCAGAGAAAGCACGTGGAGTTGGTAAACCGTTCACACAAAAAGTTGATGAAGTTCAAGTGAATGGAAGTACGCTGGAGATTCATTTGAAGTGGACAGGAAAAGGCACAAATGGAATACCAACACGAGGTGTTTACGGGCCTCTCATATCTGCCATAACAATTACACCTAGTGAGTTTTCTTTCCAATCTTGGAGTGAATGAATGAATGAATGTTCTTTTTCAACTGTTTTGAAATAATGTTAGAGTGAGTAAGTGAGTGAATGTTCTCTCTATTCTATTGCCTATTCTTGTAGATTTCAAGGTTGATACCAGAAAAGAATTGTCCAATGGAGCAGTTGCAGGCATTGTAATTGCAGCGTGTGCGGTTTTCGGGTTGCTGGTACTTCTAATCCTCTGGCTTACAGGTTACTTAGGTGGAAAAAAAGAAGTGGATGAAAATGGTAAGAAAGAAAACAATTTTCCTATGTCTCAAGAAATACTCTTGTCATTTTCAAGATCTGATTATGTCTTTCAAAACTTACTTTTTTTGTATTATCAGAAGAGCTTAGGGGACTTGATTTGCAGACAGGATCGTTCACATTGAAACAAATCAAACGTGCTACTAATAACTTTGATCCAGAAAACAAGATTGGTGAAGGAGGATTTGGACCGGTTTATAAGGTGATCATGACTGCTTTGGTTTTACATCTTCACTGTGATTTGGATTACATGTACTAATGTGTTTTGGTTATTAGGGTGTTCTTGCTGATGGAATGACCATCGCGGTGAAGCAGCTTTCATCAAAATCTAAGCAAGGAAACAGAGAATTTGTGACTGAGATAGGAATGATCTCTGCGTTGCAACACCCAAACCTTGTGAAACTTTATGGTTGTTCCATCGAAGGGAAAGAGCTTTTGCTTGTGTATGAGTACTTAGAGAACAACAGTCTAGCTCGCGCACTCTTTGGTTTGTTTTCTTGTCCATCTGACAAAGATAGTTTTAGGTTATTGATCTTTAAGCTAAAGTCTCTTGTGGGTTATATTTTAACAGGCACAGAAAATCAGAGACTTCACTTGGATTGGTCAACAAGGAAGAAGATATGCTTAGGGATTGCGAAAGGATTGTATTATCTACACGAGGAATCAAGGCTGAAGATTGTTCATCGAGACATAAAAGCGACAAATGTGCTTCTTGATCTGTCTCTTAATCCTAAGATCTCTGATTTTGGTCTAGCCAAGCTCGACGAGGAAGAGAATTCACATATCAGCACAAGGATTGCAGGAACAATGTGAGTGTTCATTACTTATCTTTTCTAAAATTCATCGCAGTTGTGAGTGTTAACACTTAAAAGAATTTATATTTCATTGATATGCAGAGGTTACATGGCTCCAGAGTATGCAATGAGAGGTTACTTAACAGACAAGGCAGATGTTTACAGCTTCGGTGTTGTCTGCTTAGAGATTGTGAGTGGAAAGAGCAACACAAATTACAGACCAAAAGAAGAGTTCGTTTACCTTCTTGATTGGGCATATGTCTTGCAAGAACAAGGGAGCCTGCTAGAACTCGTGGATCCAGATCTCGGTACAAGCTTTTCGAAGAAAGAAGCGATGAATATGTTGAACATAGCTTTACTCTGCACAAACCCATCTCCGACATTGAGACCACCAATGTCAACTGTTGTAAAAATGCTAGAAGGAAAAATTAAAGTCCAACCACCATAGGTGAAACGTGAAGTTTGAGAGAGAGACGGCTCCGCTACATTGGATACAAATCTTGGCCGGGTGAAATTGGGAACTAGCATATGATGCAAGAACCCATTTGGATCGGCCGTATCGCAAACAATAGTTAAACAAAAAAGAAAAAAGAAAAACAGTATTCTAGTTTGTATTCAATTTCATTATTCAACCAATGATATTGACCATTTATTTTCCTCGGCATCCTCTAAAACACCCAACTTAACAAAAAGAGTTATTACAGTAATAAATATTACAATAACAAGCACCTACCTTACCCTTGTTATCGATCAGACTAAAAGTGCAAGGCTGTGTCGTTCTTGCAATGTCTTCTTGATCAATATGCCAGTATAAGCCTAACATCAAAGCAAACAATCATATTTTTTTCGTGATAGATCTTTGCTGGATAATACAAAACACCATTGATGCATATCATAATCCCACTATCCCAAGTAATACACAATACCTTAACTCAAAGCAAACAATCAGTGGTGGATATGATGAGGAGAAAGATGTTCTTTTGGGTTTGATTTAATCGACAAACAGTTTAAGGTATATATTGGCGTATATATTAAGGTTGTTTGTCAATTGGATCAAACCCAAAAGAACATCTTTCTCTTCGGTTTATCCTCTCTGACGGCATCCCCTCCACTCTCACTCAGTTTGGGTAAAGGTTAAAGACTCTCCTGTGATGGGGATTAGTTAAAACGAGCAAGATGCTACATAGGAATTCAAAACCCAAGTCAAAACAAACCTTTTAGGTATTCTTCATGATAATCTCACAACATGTTTTTGTAAAACAGTTTCATTGATTACCAAATACAATTTTTGTAACTTTGACCGGTTAAGGAATCAATCACCAATGTCAAACAAGCAAGATGCTACGTAGTCTAAATCTTCTAACTCCTTTTGTCATCTAGAATAATATTATTACCACTGAAATATCCATAACATGTACAGAAGGCTTGCGCACTACCAAAAAAAACCAATATAGTTTCTGTTATTTATTTTGGAACAAAAGAAAATTCGTAAACGACGAACAAAATATAGGGCAGAATCTATGATTTCAGACATGACCAAAAGAAACATGTAAAAAATCATGGATCGAGAGATAGAGACTGCTCCATTACATTGAATTTAAATTTTGGCCGGGTGAAATTGGGAACTAGCATATGATGCAAGAACCCATTTGGATCGGCCGTAACACACAACAACATAAAGAAGAAAAAACAAACAAGAAAAATAAGGTTTGGTTCTTGATCAACGAAACGTGAGATCTTCTCATCCGATTTGCAATAATGAAGATTACTTGCAAGAGAGGATCGAGAAAAGATCATTGGGTTTTATTTTATGCCCGCAACGGAACAAGAACAGCATTGTAATCTCGCTGCTCTGATCTCTCAAAGGCACTTTGTATTTAACCCTTTTTTTTTGGTAAGCACATTGTATTTAACCCTAATGGCGGCGATGTTTATAATATAAGCGCAAGAAGAAGAAGCCCTTCAGTGTTTTGAATGATCTATTCTACCCTTCGGCCTATTTATTTAATTTTAACCTATCTTCGTATTCTGTGATTAGGTTATCCTTGGAGACTTGCTGCTTAAGTTTTCTCATGATGAATTATAACCCTAGATTTTGGATCTGTGATCATGGGATGGGATCGTATATTCTGAAAAACAGGGAATTAGGAAACTGAATCCTACTAGACTCCTCTATCTCATGCTCCATAAGTTGGGCTTTATTAGGTCTCAAATACCTACTCACTTATTGCTGGCCCAATCACTCCTCTTGTTTTATATAAAAAAAAATACATGAATGTTGTAAAACACTTGTGTGGACTCCATTAGACCGGCCCATCTACTGTCAGCCCATTGATACTTATGTCCAGCCCATTAGGCCCATGGCCAATGGCCCATTCATGTTTTGTAATTCCTATTAGGATTTGGACTTAGGGCTACTCCTAACCCTATAAATATGTAATCTCATTCGATTCATAATCAATAATAAGAACAAGAGATTTGCTCCCAAAACTCTCTAGTTTACAACACGTTATCAGCACGATAGCCTCTAAACCTAAACCCTAAACAGCCGCCTATTTTCTTCTTCCCTAAAACCCTAAACCGCCTCTTATTCTTTCATCTCCCTTCGAGAATCTCTAGATCTCGAAGCTCTTTCTAAACACACAAGCATCCTTGAGCTTGTGATCGAGTTTCCCTCAAAACCCTATCGAGGTTTGTAGTTACTCGGTTCGGGGGTGAACTCGCGTGCACGATACTGACCGATAGCAGTACGCAGACGGTACGGTAGCGGTACGCAGACTGATCGGTAGCGGTACGCAGAACCTGATCGGTAGCGGTACGCAGAACCCGATCGATAGCGGTACGCAGAACCCGATCGATAGCGGTACGCAGAGTGATCGGTAGCGGTACGCGAATCTGATCGATAGCGATCGATAGCGGTACACTGATCTGATCGATAGCGATCGATAGCGGTACACTGATCTGATCGATAGCGATCGATAGCGGTACACGGATCCGATCGACAGCGATACACGGAGACGATCGAGAGCGATACACAGGCGGTACGAGGAACTGTCCGAGAGTTCGCGAGGAGCTGATCGAGTGGAATTACCGAGGTCTTTAGCTCCCGGTCCAAACCAGTCAGAATCCTAAGGTGTTAAGAAATGGCCGAGGACATGAGTGTGCTAGTAGTGGACAGTGGTTCCAGCCACACCATATTACAAGACAAAAGATATTTCATAAATCTTATAAAAAGAAATGCAAATGTTAGCACAATTGCGGGTATAGCAAGCTTAATAGAAGGCTACGGCCAGGCTCACATTTTGTTGCCTAATGGTACACATATCGAACTTAGTGATGCCTTATACTCACCCAGCTCTAAGAGAAGCTTATTGAGCTTTAAAGATATAAGATCAAATGGTTATCACATTGAAACCAAGGGTGAAGGAAATAAAGAATTCCTATACATTACAGAAATTGTAAAAGGACATAAGAAAGTCCTAGAGACTATACCTGCCCTAGCCACTGGTTTATACCATGCTAAGATAAATATGATAGAAGCTAACATGGCAAAGAATAAGATGTTCAATGAACAATTCACTCTATGGCATGACCGGCTTGGCCACCCGGGATCGAACATGATGCGTAAACTGATTAAGAGTTCGAATGGGCACAACCTTAAAGAAAGAAAAGTTTTCCCTAAAAACCTTACTTGTGTAGCATGTGCACAAGGGAAACTTATTATAAGACCTTCACCAGTCAAAGTCACAAAAGAGACTTTAAATTTTCTGGAAAGGATACAAGGTGATATATGTGGACCAATACACCCACCATGTGGGACATTTAGATATTTTATGGTTCTGATCGATGCATCAACCAGATGGTCTCACGTTTGCTTGTTATCCACGAGAAACCTAGCATTTGCTAGGCTGTTAGCTCAAATCATTCGATTGAGAGCACACTTTCCGGACTTTCCACTTAAAACCATACGTCTCGATGGTGCTGGTGAATTTACATCCCAAGCATTTAATGATTATTGTATGTCCATGGGGGTGAGTGTGGAACATCCCGTAGCACATGTCCATACACAAAACGGATTAGCTGAATCCTTCATTAAACGAATACAATTGATAGCTCGACCATTGTTAATGCGATCGAAGCTGCCCGTGTCGGCTTGGGGACACGCGGTCTTACATGCTGCCGAACTAATACGTATCAGGCCATCTAGTGAACACAAATATTCACCATCCCAACTATTATCGGGTCGACAGCCAGACTTGTCCCATCTAAGAACATTCGGTTGTGCCGTATATGTACCGATTGCTCCACCACAGAAAAGTAAAATGGGACCTCAAAGGAGGATGGGAATATATGTTGGATATGAGTCTCCCACTATTTTAAAGTATCTTGAGCCAACCACAGGAGATTTATTTAAGGCCAGATACGCGGACTGTCAATTTGTTGAGTCCGAATTCCCTATGTTAAGTGGAGAGACTAGCAAGCTGGGTAAAGAATTGACATGGAATCAAACATCCTTAGAATGGCAAGATCCTCGGACTATGGCATGTGATGCGGAAGTCCAAAGAATTATTCATTTGCAAAAGCTAGCTAACCAATTGCCAGATTCCTTTGCTGACCCAAAGAAAGTAACAAAATCGTACATACCAGCTTGCAATGCACCAGTACGTATTGATGTTCAAAAGGAACACAATAACCAAGTTGCTACAGAGTCTAGACCACGTTTAAAACGAGGTAGACCGGTAGGTTCCAAAGATAAAAATCCTCGGAAGTCTAAAAGTGCAAAACAGACCGAGGCTAAGGGAACTATAGAGAATACAGACAATGTCGTAGAAACTCCTAGGACACCAAGTGAGGGTCAGGACGCTGAACCTCATGAGCCTGAAGGAGCCGACAACAATGAGATCTCAATAAATTATATTGTGTCTGGTATTCAATGGAACCGAAAGAATGTCGACATTGATGATATATTTGCATACAAGGTAGCACTTGAGATAAATGAGGATCATGAACCCACATCCATGTTAGAGTGCACTCAAAGCAAAGATTGGCTTAAATGGAAAGAAGCTATTGATGTGGAGTTAAACTCTTTAAAGAAGAGAAGTGTGTTTGGTCCGATCATAAGGACAACACCCGAAATTAAACCAGTTGGACATAAGTGGGTCTTTGTAAGAAAGAGAAATGAAAACAATGAAATTGTAAGATACAAAGCACGGCTTGTAGCACAAGGATTCTCTCAAAGACCTGGCATAGATTATGAGGAGACTTACTCCCCTGTGATGGATGCAACGACTTTTAGATATCTAATAAGTCTGGCTGTAAGAGAGAAACTGGATTTGCGGTTAATGGATGTTGTGACTGCATACTTATATGGTCCACTGGATAATGAGATTTATATGAGATTACCAGAGGGTATAGAGCTCAAAGATAAGAAAGGGTCTCGAGACCAACACTGCATAAGGCTAGACAAATCGCTTTATGGGCTGAAGCAAAGCGGTCGAATGTGGTATAATCGATTAAGTGATTATTTAGCAAAGATAGGCTACAAAAACGACCCAATCAGTCCATGTGTGTTTATAAAGAAGTTTGCAAACAAAGGATTTGTGATAATAGCAGTGTATGTGGATGATTTAAACATCCTTGGAACCCCTGGAGAAATCGCCCAAACAGTAGAATATCTCAAGAGAGAATTCGAAATGAAAGACCTAGGCAAAACAAAATTCTGTTTGGGATTGCAGCTTGAGTACACAAATAATGGAATCCTTGTGCACCAAAAGGCATATACAGAAAAGGTACTCAAGAGGTTTAATATGGACCAAGCTCACTCATTGACTAGCCCAATGGTTGTGAGAAGTATTGATGTAGAAAAGGATCCATTTGCTCCTAAGAAGGAGAATGAAGAGGTCCTTGGTCCAGAAGTGCCTTACCTCAGTGCTATAGGAGCGTTAATGTTCTTGGCTAGTCACACTAGACCAGACATATGCTTTGCCGTGAACCTCCTAGCAAGATATAGTTCTTGTCCGACCAAACGGCACTGGAATGGTATTAAACATGCCCTACGTTACCTACAAGGAACGGTGGATTTTGGTCTTTATTATACTAACCATAACAAGGAAGGTTTAGTTGGTTTTGCTGATGCAGGTTACTTATCCGATCCACACAATGGTAAGTCGCAAACTGGCTATGTGTTTACACATGGTGGTACTGCGGTCTCATGGCGTTCTATGAAGCAAACCCTTGTTGCTACTTCTTCAAATCACGCGGAGATCCTAGCCATCCATGAAGCCAGCCGCGAGTGTGTATGGTTGCGGTCCTTGACTCAACACATTCGGAGAGATAGTGGTATGACCGAAGACAAGGAAGCCACGGTCATCTACGAAGATAACACAGCCTGTATTGCACAACTTAAAGATGGTTACATTAAGGGAGATCGGACGAAGCACATACTACCCAAGTTCTTCTTCACACATGAACTACAAAAGGCCGGAGAAGTTCAAGTGGTGCAAGTTCAGTCATGCGACAACTCAGCTGACCTCTTTACCAAAGCACTACCGACCACGACATTCAAGAAGCTCGCGCACCAGATTGGAATGCGGAGGCTTAAGGACTTGGAGTGATGTTTGGAACAGGGGGAGCAATGTGTGCTGTACTCTTTTTCCTTCACCAAGGTTTTGTCCCACTGGGTTTTCCTGGTAAGGTTTTAATGAGGCAGCATCCCCTAAGCACATTGCATCGATCCCATCCAACATAGGCACGGTCATTTCGTCCAAGGGGGAGTGTTGTAAAACACTTGTGTGGACTCCATTAGACCGGCCCATCTACTGTCCAGCCCATTGATACTTAGGTCCAGCCCATTAGGCCCATGGCCAATGGCCCATTCATGTTTTGTAATTCCTATTAGGATTTGGACTTAGGGCTACTCCTAACCCTATAAATGTGTAACCTCATTCGATTCATAATCAATAATAAGAACAAGAGATTTGCTCCCAAAACTCTCTAGTTTACAACAATGAATATATTCTTTTATCTTTTTGAATAGCCAGATTAAAAGATTAAACACGTATATGGGTACTTCGCTTCTTCTTGGAGTTTTTAAGGCGTCTCCATGCTAATTTTACAACATCAAGTGAAAAAAGGACATGTTGTTTGTACTCCAGCACTTCATGGTTCTACGAATGATAATTTTGAGTTTTGACTAGATCAGGAAACAGTCAAACACAAACACTACATTAATTAGTCCTAACTCCTAAGCCTACGAGTTTTGCATAGTGGCATCCATTGGTGCTTTGAGAATCCTTAAGCCATAATCAACTAAGATCGAGAATGCTACCAAATATATCTGAAAGACACTGTAATAAGCTGACAACTTTTTTGGTTCAATGAATTCAACAAACAAACTTTAAAAACTGTGTTTCTGTAACATAAAAAAAAAAAAAAAGACTTACAAGGTGAAAAAAAAAAAAAGAAAGACAAAAGACAAAGATATAGATGATGTGATTAGTTATGTCTGGATCTTTGGGAGAAGTTAACACTTTAGATAAGCGTCAGATCCTCCTCAGTCTGAAAATGTGAAAAATCTACTATAGGAAAACTCTTGAATATTGGAACTTCAAGTCTCACTCTTGTGATAATTCCGCTCTCGAGATTGTAGTAATAAATGAAGAAAGGCTCTTGTAGATTGCGTGGTCCACAGCACGGGTACAACACAATCTCGCCACTAGAAACCATTCCTGCAAGGCTTATAGAGCTCGCTGCACGGGGCATTTGTGTTTGGTAGATATGCTTTGACCATTTATGTTCCTCGGCATCCTCCAAAACCCACAACTTAACAAGAAGATTATCGTATATAGTCCAATTACAAACACCTAATTTACCTTTGTAATCGATCAGAGTAAAAGTGTAAGGATATGAGATGCTTGTTCTAGCCCCTTGTCTTTGCTTGGCACTGGTTAGTTTTCATCATGTCTACGCTCTCTAACTTCAAAAATGCTATTTTTCTCAAAGCTTTTGATATACATTTCTGTGGGATCTTGTGTATACGAAATGCTTCTGAACTTGCTCTGAGACTTCCTTTAATGGATCTATCTATGAACTTGTCAGGGTTTAGGGAGAAAAAGTTTGCTATCATTGGTGTCAAAGTCTATGCTGCGGGCTATTATGTGAATGAATCTATCGTGAGTGGGTTAAGCGCTTGGAAAGGTCGATCTGCTGATGACATCCAAAGTGATTCATCACTGTTTAGTTCCATTTTTCAAGGTAATGGAATGTGAAAACTGATAGCTTTCGTTATCCATCATTGATCTCTCTCTGTGTGTCTTAAGTCGTCTTCCTCTCATCGATGCAGCTCAAGCAGAAAAAGCATTGCAGATTGTTCTCGTGAGAGATGTTGATGGTAAAACCTTCTGGGATGCATTAGATGAAGCCATTTCACCGAGAATCAAATCTCCATCTTCTGAGGATACTACCGCTCTCTCTACATTCCGTGGGATCTTCCAAAGCAGATCTCTCAACAAAGGAAGTGTCATACTCTTGACTTGGATCAACCCTTCCAAAATGCTTGTAAGCACATTTTTCTTGAGGCTTTGGCTAGTTGAATTATTGTTACACATGATCTTTTATAGTTTGCTTGCTCTTTTGTTAGGTTTCTGTTTCTTCGGGAGGATTGCCAACGGATGTGGATGCTACGATCGAGTCAGGCAGTGTTACATCTGCCCTGTTCGATGTGTTCTTTGGAGATTCTCCAGTTTCTCCTACATTGAAATCCTCAGTGGCGAACCAATTAGCTATGACCCTTGTGTGAAAGTAAAGTATCATATTGTAGTTGTATATCATGAATCTTGTTATGTGTTAGTCTCTGTTTACGTTTTTTATCTTCTTAACTAGATACTATTAGCCAACAAGAAGTAATTTAATACTCGAAATCTCATGTGAAACTTGAGAGCTTAGTCATCAAAAAGTATTACCTATTTGTTTTTACATGGTATAGAAGCAAACTAAACTAAAACAATGGGTTTTGATCCCCTAATTTTACATGTAATCCAAAAATAGTGAGTCAAACAGTTGGGAGTTAGGTAAGAATTAAAATTTTAGAAGTGTAAGTCGGTATTATAGTTTCTACAATGGGAAATAAATATGATTGTGGTGGAGGACAAGAAAAGGTGAATGAAATCATATGGTTTGGGGGCAAGTTGAGGAAGTGAGTCGTTTTGTTGGTGTGCCCTTTACCACATGCAACTTCCTTCTTCTCTCTCAGTGGACCACAAATTACACATTATAAATTGATGATGTATTGTCTCTTTATTTTCATCAACACTACTGCTACAATATATCACTTGCACAAAAAAATTAGTATTATTTTGGTTATGGACCTTATGGTTGACCCCTATTATTCTTCCCATCTTTATATTTGGCTCACAGTCTTTAAAAAATAATATGTAACATGTTAGCATAAGCTTGAAGATAGCTTGAGGTGCAAGCTATATTAATCCTACCGAGTTATGGAATTAGGATTAATTCTATTTAGGAGTTATCTAAATATGTTAGTTTACCGATTTAGAATAGGAAAGTTGTCAACTCTAAGGTTGAGCAATTGTTATAAATACCAAGAGAGCGTTTCATGAAGAGGTGCACGTCTTAGGTATTATTGAGAGATATCCACAAGGTGTGTCGCGTCGCCCCATCAATAAGATAGAGAGATCTGTTGATGGTATTGTTGAAATTCTACTTCTAGTTAATGAATTATGGACTTGGTCCCGGGGATGTTAGGTTACCCGAACTCCGTTAACAAAGCTTGTGTCTTGTTTACTTTTATGCTCTTACATACCATTCTCGTACTTTAACATATATATCTAGCCACACATATGTGCTTTATAACACACACAAAGAAATCTGCTTAGTGGAGATAGATATTGGCTCCTCCAGTCAAAACTCTTTAAAAGGAAAGGACACAAAAAAAAAGCATGATTCATTCATGTGATGAGATAGTAATATTGGGTTCCCTTCTGTTGAAATGTGAATGCATTTAATATTTCATATTTTTGAAAATTATTACTAAGAAACAGTTAAATCAGTAGCTAATTATTATACAACAGATTATTACGTGATGCATGCTAGTAGCCCTAGGCAAATAATCCGAAACCGAACATACCGAATCGAACCGATCCGAAAAAACCGATTTCGATCGGTTTCAGTTTCTTTGTTAAAACCGATCGGTTTTAACATTGATTTGTTTTGGATTTCAGTTTGAAACCGATCCAAACCAAAATCCGATCGGTTATCCGTTAAACCGAATCCACAATCTTTCAGTACATTTGGATTGAAAGATTCATATTATTTTTAGGCCGAAGCCCATTAGTTACAAAATTTTGAAGTTTAATTGCGGGAAGGGGGAGTTGAACCATAGACGCTAGGGTTATGGATCACTCGCTGAAGCCATATGAGCTATCGCAGCTTTGTGATTATAATTTCCGAGTCATATATATAAGGTTCGGTTTCAGTTCGGCTTTTTTCAAAAAATTGAAAATCGATCCGAATTCGAACGAATTCGATCCGATCCAAAAAACAGTCGGATTCTAAATGGACTCTATACATCCCAATCCGAAAAATCCGCAATCCGAAAAATTCGATTCGATCCGAACCAAAAATCCGAACGCCCAGGGCTAATCAGAGCCCTTACGGTTCTAGGTTTGGGTTCACTAGGTTTCTGTTGTGATGTTTGGGATTGCATGTCTTGATTGATTATGTGAGTTAGTCAGTTGTGTGTGGCATGGAGTCCTAGAACATCTTTTTCGAGCCTACTGTGTAATTCCACGGTGAGTTTATGTTTTTGTGTACTGTATAATTGTTTGCTTAGTCTTTTGTTCATGATAGTGCAGATGGCTAGAGGTTATGCTGTTGCTGGTCGTGGTCGTGGTCGTGGAGAGGGACGTGGTTGAGGACGTGGACGTGGTCGTGGTAGGGGCGGAGTCCCAGTGGTTATTGAGAGTGAGGACCAGAGTGTGACAGCTGAGGGTGTTGGCGAGTCGCAGGATTCCATGAGTGTGGCCGGAGGGGGCGGTGTTGATGTTCTAGTGGCCGGTGATGCTAAGGTTCCAGGTGTGGGAGTCCCAGCGGGAGGAGTCCCTGGTGCTGATTTTGCGGCTATGTTAGCACAGTTGTTGGAGCGGTTGCCATTAGTGGTACCAGCTCAGGCTCAGGTAGTGTCACCAGTGGTGGCGGAGGAGCGGCAGCCCGTGGCTGCGGATGTGGGAGCACATGGATATTATTTGTCCATGCTCAAGGAGATGAAGGGTCTCGTGACTGAGCGGTTTTCGGGTGGTACGGATCCTACTGCTGCAGATGCATGGAGGACGAGTGTGGAACATAACATCCATACTCTGAGATGTCCTGAGGAGTTTTGGGTGGAAATAGGGGTCCACCACTTGGTTGGTGATGCTCAGGTGTGGTGGAGATCAGTGGCTGCTAGGAGAGTGCAGAGGGAGATGACTTGGGCTGATTTCGTGGGGGAGTTCAACCGCAAGTATTTTCCTAGGGAGGCATTGGACCGCTTGGAGGTGCAGTTCCTTCAGTTATCTCAGGGGACGCGGTTAGTGCAGGAGCTGAAATTGGAGTTCAGTCGACTTCTATGTTATGGGGTCGGGCTATGGAGCCTGAGGAGGCTCAGATCAGGAGGTTTATGAGGGGTCTTCGTGATGACTTGAGGGTCCATTGTAGAGGACATAGTTATGCTACCCGTGCAGAGCTGGTTGAGACTGCAGCAGAGATTGAAGAGGATATCCGGGCACAGTCAGGGGCGGTTAGTCCAGCAGTTCAGCCTAGTAAGGCTCAACATCATGGAGGTTCTAACAGGGGAGGCAAGCCTGTGCAGGGAACCAAGAGGAGGTGGGAGGCTACGTAGAGGCCGAGTGGTGCGAGTTGCTTCAGTTGTGGGAGCAAGGATCACAAGATTGCTAGCTGTCCCAAGAGGAGTGCTCCCACAACCGATGCGACTCTCGCACCAGGATTTCAATTATCTTCTTCCTTTATTCTTCTTTCCCGAGTCGAGATAAATTTTGTTCAATTGATTTGGGGATTTTAAAAACATTTAGGGTTTTTGGGCGAAATCGATTAAGATGTCTTCATCATCAGCTTCTTCAGTTGAGTAATTGAGAACATAATGTGTTTAGTTTCCTTGTCTTGTGTATTTTGATAGAAATATTATTTGATTGTGAATTGGTGAATCCGTTATTTGGTGAAGGAGTGAGCGATAGAGTCAATGTCATTGGAAGAGGAATCCCACGAAAAATGTAGATGTGGCCGAGTCGCTGTAATGAGAACTTCAAACACAATGAAAAATCCTGGAAGACTCTTTCATTGTTGTCCTAATGGATCCGATGAGGTAATCAATATAGTTAGTCATATGAAAATTGTTCTCATAATCTGCTCATAATGTGTATTTTTGTATTAGAATCCGAATCATTTGTTTAAGTGGATCGACATAAGTATAGTTGAGGAGATGGAAGAGGTTGAAAATGTAGTTGACAAGATAGAAAGAGAAGTGGGAAGCTTAGCAAAGGGATTAGATGAGGTAGAAGCTATCAAAGAAATCGCAGAAAGATGTGAAAAAGATATTGTAGAGCTCAAAGGTGTGGTGAGTTCTTGTGAGAAAGAGATTCAAGAGCTCAGAAGCTTCAAGACATGATTGTTTGTGGTGGTTTAGTTGTGGCTTTTGTCTACTATATAATATTTGTGTAATGTGTTGGATTGATTAAGCATGTAATCATGGATTTGTTAAGTGTTTTTGTTGTTAACTATGTTAAGATTAACATAAAACTTCAATAAGTTTTGATTAGATTAAAAGTAGAAGCCATGTTTTGAGTACAACAAAAACTTGAAATTCACCGAACTACAACCATAAACTACCATGAGATTACCACAAAAACTTTCAATCTCATCGGACAAAAACAAAAAACTAACTTCCATTCGTCCCTTCCTTCTATTCAGTTCATTCATTCCATTCCCTGGCTTGGTCCTTGGCTTGTATCTTGACTAAGTCCTTGGCTTTGTGTCTGGCTTGGTTCTTGGCTTGGTTCTTCATCAGTTTTCTTCTTCTTCCACCTTCTACCAACAACTCCCAGAGCCGGATAACTTCTAGTATTATGACCGACGGTACTACACAGGCCACAACGACTATCTTGTCCAGCTTTTGAAACTTTGATTCTCTTCTCCGGTTGTTCTTGTTCTCCTTTTCCTTTTGACTTCTTCTTTGGAGACTCATTCTTGCCCTTCTTTCTTTTTTCTGTCTTTTTGGGACCTTTTGTAACTTCTCGTGATGGTGGTTGAATCCTAGGCTCCTGATATCTTATCCAAAAACCAATACCATTGACTGCTGAGATCGACTCAGAGTAAATCTTGACATTTGTTGATGCCAAGTACCAATCACAGTTAACTTAATCCTCAGGATTGTGCTTCTTGGTCAGTATAACTCTTAAAACATGGCGGCAAGGGATCCCTGTCATACTCTATCTTCATTTATTAACTTCAGCTGTGAAAAATCCTCAAAGGGATACTTAAACCAGATTTTTTGCCCATAGAGAGGATCGTCCAACGCCGCCATCAAATTCGTCACAACTGTTTCGGCTTTGCTTTCAAGTGTTAGAGCCGATCCTCCAACATAAGAAGCTTTGTACCCATCAACATAACCAAAATCTCCACCATTGTAGCAATGGAATGTTACATCATCATCAGAGCTGAAAAAGATTTTTGAAAAAACAATTAGAAGGTTCTTCATTTTCGTTTAGACATATCATCGAACACTTGGTGTTCATGATATTTTTGAACAGCTAAGTTAACTCTAAACTTAAAAACACACTGCAATCTCAACAAAACTACACAAATACACAGGAAAGCCGTCCCGTTTTCTAAACAAACGAACCTAATTATCTCAATTGAAAAAATCCCTAAATTTTGAAAACCCTAAAAATTGAATTAAAATTACCTCATTTTCTCAAGCCGTAACGGTTAGCTGTACTTGTAAACACTCTTCCCGATCAATACTCGTTGCTAATTGAATCAATTGAGGAATTGAAGAAGAGAAGAGAAGAAACGAGACTCAGGATTCAACCAAATTTCTCTCGACTCGGGAAAGAAGAATAAAGGAAGAAGACAATGGAAACGACGTCGTTTTGGACAAAAGAAACTCTTTCTTTTGTTTTTCCAAATGACGTTATTTCGTACGTGGCATCCATGTAAGCAGCCGTTAACGGTCAGATAACACCGTTATGGCTTGTGCATGTTCTTACACAGTTTGTGGAGTTGGTGTAGCCAATTTGAATATTACTTAACTTTGTGTATGGATTTACTCAATGTTATAGTTGGGGTATGAATTCAACATACCCCCTTAGCTAGGGTATGGAAAATACCGATTTTTCTATGGCTAGATTATATATTTTTCGATTTCCATATCTTAATTTGTATAAGTATATTTTAATATGTGAATGAACGATGAACTATTATGGATTTAATTATCTCACTTGAACTAAATTTTTCACATTTCCTCTCAATAATTTTTTTTTTTTGTCATCATTGAATCGACAAGGCTCGATTCATAGTCAAGCCCTACTACGCGGAGTAACGCGACTTAGTGGAGTCGAACTCCGGTGGGATTGGTCGCAGAGGTGGTGCTGTAACAACTTGACTAAAGACACTTCCCCCTCTCAATACTTTATAGGTTTGAGTTCTCGTTTTGCATTCTCATACTTTGTATTCGTTTAGTTGCTATCAATTACATGACTATGTGAAAAAAAAATCCAGAGACCCAATTATTTTAGATATTTGTACGGTGACCAATAAATCCAATTTGAAAAAAAAATAATTATAGAATAAAATAAAGTTCACCCAATTTATGCTCTTAGTTTATTTTCTATTTTTTTACATTCTAAAATAAATAATCCACAGAAAGTCATTGTTATGGTTTATTTAGTTTTAAAAGAATTTTAATATGTAATGATATAATTTAATAAAGTGAAGATAGATAATAATGTATTTGAGTACATTCTAAAATAAATAGTTCACATAATGGTATTGTTATGGTTTATTTAGTTTTGAAAGAATTTAATAGATAATAATATAATTTAATAAAGAAAGAGATAGATAATAATGTATTTGAGCACATTATAAAACAAATAGTTCACATAATGGTATTGTTATTGTTATGGTTTATTTAGTTTTGAAAGAATTTTAATAGATAATGCTATAATTTAATAAAGAAAGAGATAGATAATAATGTATTTGAGGTCATTCTAAAATAAACAGTTCACATAATGGTATTGTTATGGTTTATTTAGTTTTGAAAGAATTTTAATAGATAATGATATAATTTAATAAAGAAAGAGATAGATAATAATGTATTTGAGTACATTCTAAAATAATTAGTTCACATAATGGTATTGGTTATGGTTTATAAAGTTTTAAAAGAATTTTAATAGATAATGATATAATTTAATAAAGAAAGAGATAAATAATACTAATGTATTTGAGTTTTTAAAATGACACATGTCAAAAGTGATTTTAAGAATAATAATTATAGAATAAAATAAAGTTCATCCAATTTATGCTCTTAATTTATTTTCTATTTTTTTACATTCTAAAATAAATAATTCACAGAAAGTCATTGTTATGGTTTATTTAGTTTTGAAAGAATTTTAATATGTAATGATATAATTTAATAAAGAAAGAGATAGATAATAATTAGTTTACATAATGGTATTGTTATGGTTTATTTAGTTTTAGAAGAATTTTAATAGATAATGATATAATTTAATAAAGAAATAAATAATACTAATGTATTTGAGTTTTTAAAATGACAAATGTCAAAAGTGATTTTAAGAATAACATTATGTGAATTATTTATTTTAAAATATAGGAAAAATATGAGTTTGTTTAATATATAATGATATTATTTAATAAAGTAAACATAGATAACAATGTATTTGAGATTATTTTTTAAATGACTCATGTCACAAAGAG
Organism: Camelina laxa; assembly: GCA_024034495.1. Taxonomy (NCBI): domain Eukaryota; kingdom Viridiplantae; phylum Streptophyta; class Magnoliopsida; order Brassicales; family Brassicaceae; genus Camelina; species Camelina laxa. Next base: position 1,611,741 of record CM043884.1, read on the forward strand.
TGAAAGACAAATGGCACATGTGAGTATGTATGAACCTTATTTTATTATACTCCCTTCCTTTTTAAGATGATTTTTAGATTACTGCAGAACTAATTAAGAATTATTGAATTTTTGTTTATTGTTACACAAAAACATAATTTAATATTACCAATTCAACCAGTAAGAAAACAATCTGCATAATATAAATAGATAAAACCAATCCAATTAATTTTGCATAGATTTGTGAGAAAAAACATATATTTTAGAAGAAAAAATATAAATTTTAAAAAATCATATTAGAATAAATAGAGGGAATATAAGATAAGATCTTTGAAAATCTTAGTCATTCATTTGTGAGAATCCAGTATAAAAAGATGGGATGCTAAAACCTAAAGTTCATATTTTATAAAACATTCACAATTGTTATTTAAATTATTCATAATGTGTGGCTCATACGCATTTAACATACTGTTTAGTGTCACATTCATGGTTATTCTCTTTGGTTGTCTATGTGAGGCGAGACATATAAATGTTAATATCTTCAATAATAGAAATTATCAACTGGGAGTACACTGCAAATCGAAGCACAAAGATTTCGGACCACAATCATTAGCCCCATATAAAGAATGGGGATTTACACAAGCTATTAATTTTTGGGAAACAACTTTGGTTTTTTGTCACTTTGAATGGGGAACTGAGTCTAAATGGTTTGATATTCTAGTAGCTAAAAGAGATAAAAATGCATGTAAACATCATGTGTGTGAATGGTATATAAACCCTTATGGTCCATGTAGATATACAGATGACGAAACCTGTTATTCTTGGAAGGCTAATATTTGAACACCATTGTAACAAGATTTCGCATTTATAAGCTAAAAAATAACAATATCTAAAAAATAAAAATATATTATTTTTGTTTTTCTGTTTGTTTTAGCCCTACATGATATTAAAATTTAAACCTTTCAGACATAACATCACATGACATAGACTTACACATTAAACGAGAGATGAAAATCGGTTAGTTTAAGAACAAGAGTTTCATTTAGACCAAGTTGGTTTAAGAACGGAGTTTTTATATAGACCTATGTCTTGATTATGAAAGGTAAGATAGTATGGATCTGATACAATAGGAAAATTAAGAGCCAAAACATGTTCCAAAACAACGTTAATTGGAGAAGAAAGTAGAAATAGGAAGAAGTATAAGAGACCTTATTAGATACTGAAATACAAAAGTTAATTATTTTTATACCAATTACCATCTACTTCTGTATTTTGTTCTATTATTGAGATGTGAAACAATGATAGATAAAAGAATATATCAAACTATGTCCCCCTCTATAAATTCAGCTTAACACCTATAGTAGCTATAAAATGTCAGAACTTTGGACCCTAGAACCCTGCTGGGTCAATTTGACCAGCCCCTAAGACCACTGAAGAGAAATAACCTCGGAAACAAGCTCAAAGTTTGAAGATAATTAGTTTATTAATAAAAAGATATATACCAAACCGTTGTCAAAAAAAAGAAAAAGATATATACCAAACCAATCTTAGTCATTTATTCATAAGGTGTCGCTCATACGCATTTAACATATTGTTTAGTGTCACATTCATGGTTATTCTCTTTGGTTGTCTATGTGAGGTGAGACTGCATTTAGATGCTTATATCATCAATGATATTTATCCAAATGTTCAACTGGGACTACACTGCAAATCGAAGAACAAAGATCACAGATCACAATCATTAACCCCTCATCAACAACGGGGAATTAGAGAAGCTATTAATGTCTGGGAAACAACTTTGTTTTTTTGTCACTTTGAATGGGGAAGTGAGTCTAAATGGTTTGATATTCTATTAACTAAGAGAGACAAATATGTATGTGACCATCATCCGTGTGTTTGGAGTATAAGACCTAATGATCCATGTAGATTAACAGGTCAAGAAAAATGTTATCCTTGGAATGCTAATATTTGAACACCATTGTAACAAGATTTCGCAATTATAAGCTAAAAGAATAAAAATATATTATTTTCGTTTTTCCGTTTGTTTAACCCTACATGATATAAAATTTTAAACCTTAAGACACATAACATAACATGACATAGACTTACATATTCAACGAGAGATAAAACCAGTTAGTTTAAGAATAAGAGTTTCATTTAGACCAAGTTGGTTTAAGAACGGGGTTTTGATGTAGACCTATGTCTCGATTGTGAAAGGTAATTTAGTATAGATCTGATACAATCCTGCACTTTTTTAGAATAGTATAGTAAAGACTTAGGAAAATTATGAGCCAAAACATGTTCCAAAAATGGTTTAGTTCCATCTTAGTCGAATTTTGAAGAATTTTTGTACAGCGTTAATTGGAGAAGAAAGTAGAAACAAGGGAAATTAGGTGTGATACCCCGATTTCAAAGACTTGCGGAGAGGATTAAAACAATTGATTTGGCCACCTTTGTCATCAAAGTGCACTTATCTTTTCGGTCAAGGATCTTGAGAGAACTCCAGAGTTAAGCGTGCTTGAGCTGGAGTAGTCTCAGGATGGATGACCTTCCGGGAAGTGACTGTCGGAACTGTGCGAGTGAGGACAAAACACAGGGAAAGATCATGTGGTGATTTGTAGGGACGGTAACTAGTTTTTAAAGCCTCTCGTACGTAGTAAAACCGTTGGATATGGATGGGCTCACAGGTCTAGGGTGAGGACGTGAGGCCCATTAAAGAATGTAACATCCGCGAACCAATAATTGGTTTTCTGGGATGGGTGTCGATTGACATCAATGTTATCTGGTTCGAGCGGATTTATTTAATCGTCGATTTTGGCCGGTTTGGTTTAAGGAAACCATTGAACCGGGTTACCTAAGTGGGTTTCGACGCAAGAAGGGTTTTGGAAGTTTATTTGGTCGCCGCTTTGTTGTTTTTGAGAGAAAAGGGAGAAAAGCATTGTTCTTGAGCTTTTGAGAGAGATTGGTGAGATTCCTTGCTGTTCTTTGAGAGATCCAAGGCTAGGAAGGAGTTAGAAGCTTGCTAGGAGGGTTGGATTCGTTGTTGTTGGTCAGAATCTTCCTACAAAGAGGTGAGTGCATGACCATGGCTGATCTAAGCCTGTGATTCCTTGTTCTTGCTTGTTTGTTGCTGTTTGAAACACTGGAATTACAGTTGCTTGTGTGTATAGCCCAGTATATGGGAGGATTGCCTCACTGAGTGTTTATCAAATACTCATGCATCTCAATATGTGTTTGTGGTGCAGGTAAATGCAAAGTGTGAGCGTGGAATCAAGGCAATGAAGAGGATGATGTTCAAGGGACTCGATTGGATGTTGTCTAGCATTGCTAGGTTGCTAGAGTTGGGTCATTAGAAACATTGTGGTTAAGCAGTAGCTACGATAACACAAGGTCCTTGTTTAGTCAAAGAATTCCCAAGAACGTTGCCTTCTTGATGCGTTGAGAACTCGTAAGTTCTGCCGTAACAAGGGTTTTAAAGTTTTAAAAGCTCTTGATTATAATTCAATAATAAGGTGTCTTACATCTCAATAGGTCGTTCTCTTATATAGAGAATATGAAGCCTATTCCTAACTTAGAAAAGAAGAAACTTGATTAAAAGAAAAGGAAATAACACATAATTAAAATGTTAAAAGTGATATGTGCAAACAGAGGAAAAGGAAGCAAAGCAAAGAGGAAAGCTTCTAGATGCTCCCTGCATCACATTGCTAGGTGGCTGGTTCTATGTTCTCTGTTTTTTGGTAATTGAATATTGGTTATGTTTTGAATATTGGTTATTTTCTATTGGATATTGGTGTTTGTTATTTCCGCTGTTGATTGTGATTGTGGTTAGATGGCTTGTGGGTATGAGACCACTAATTGTAGTTTATTTATTATTATTAATTATTATTTAATATTTATTTAAAAAAAAAAGGTCGGGTCGTTTCAGTTTGGTATCAGAGCTAACCCTGGGCAAATAATCTGAAACCGAACAAACCGAACCGAACCGATCCGAAAAACCTATTTGGATCGGTTTCGGTTTCTTTGTTAAAACCGATCGGTTTTTACATTGATTTTGATTCGGATTACGGTTTGAAACCGATCCGAACCGAAATCCGATCCGTTATCTGTTAAACCGAATCCACAATTAATTTCAGTACATTTGGGTTTAAAGATTCATATTATATTTAGGCCGAAGCCCATTAGTTACAAAAATTTGAAGTTTAATTGCGGGAAGGGGGACTCAAACCACAGACGCTAGGGTTATGGATCACTCGCTGAAGCCATAAGAGCTATCACAGCTTTTGTGATTATAATTTCCAAGTCATATATATAAGGTTCGGTTTCAGTTCGGATTTTTTAAAAAAATTGAAAATCGATCCGAATCAGAACGAATCCGATCCAAAAAACAGTCGGATTCTAAATGGATTCTATACATCCCAATACGAAAAAATCGAAATCTGAAAAATCCGATCCGATCCGAACCAAAAACCCGAACGCTCAGGGCTACATGCTAGTTATATTGTCGCCTGATCTAAAGAGTTAACGTCTCAAAAGTCCCTAAATTTTTTTGACAAATCTCCTATCTCGCTCTCTATTCTTCATAGCCCCACCTTTTTGAATAATAGGTGGTGAGACGATTTTACCCTTTTTGTTTCACTGAATTAGATTAAATTTCTTAAATAAAAAAACAAAAACCCAGCTTCTTTCGACCCGAGAAACTCGACGAGGTTACTGACCTCTCAACCCAGCCGACGGCGGTTCTTCCGTCGTCGAAGCTCCTACTGCTGTCGTTCTTCTTCACCAATTCGAGTTGAATCAAGTTGTTCTTCAAAATGCAGGTGCGTTACTTCACATTAGAGTAGCTTTTGGTTGAATTTGTTTTTTATTTGTAAATTTAGAAATTCAATTGGATTTAGATTGAAGAAAGTTTAGCACATTGGGTGTTTTACAAAGGTTTATGGGTCGATTGAGCTATCTATTAGATAAGAAAGGGATTTGACTCTCGATTTCAATGAATTAACTCGTTTACCATTCGATTTGATTTTGATAGGAGAGAGAGAAGGTGGTGAAACTAGTAATACTGGTATATTTAGTAAAACTAGTAAAACTAGTAGTAGTACTAATTATGATTGTTTTTTTATATTGGTTGGTTTGGCAGGATACAATATGCGAGACCGTCTGCCTACATTTCAAAATTGAAGGTCGCATGTATAGTATAATGTTCAAGAGGAATATAACATTGTTGATGTTAAAAGCAAGGATACAGAGGAAGTTTGGGTTTGTTGAAAGTAACTGATAGACAGGTTTTCACATAGGGTATCAATTCCCTATGCAGTTGTAGTACAAAGGGTTATCAATCCAAATGGTTGTTATGCTAGCAGATAGGATGCAATCAGAATCAAGCAAGTCAAGCCAAGTAATAATGGGGTTTGGTTCTAACAGTCCTAATATAAACAAAGTAAAGAATATAAACAAGTAAACCACATGACCTAAGCACTCGATGCAAGCAATCGAGTACAGGATCGAGTGGGGTGATCGAGTATGCAAGTAAAATATGAACAGCTCGAGGTATTACTCGATGCAGGTTATCGTGTACCTGATCGGGTAAGTGGTCGAGTAAGTAAGGAAAATGCAAGAAATGAAATACAAAAGTTCCTAAGGATGGGGGTAATCGAATCTTAAGTGTTCTAGACCAGTACGGATGCCTTACATGCCTCAAGCAATTATTTCCTAGACAATGAACCTCTAAAACCTTGTCACCACACTTTCGCACTAGCAACAATCAACCTTGAACATACTACCACACTGTCGCACTAGCAATATGAACAAGCAGGCATTAAGAACAATTCATTTTTGTCTGTAAACTTAGACTTATCTGATTTTGTCACTCAAAGTTAAGTATACCTCTAGCATTGACCTAATCAAGCATTATATCTACTCCTTTCGGCCTGTAGCGTTGTAAATGCCCTAGATCTAATCTCAACCTTTCGGTCTGTTGACAGCATTAAGAACATCAACCTAGAAGGAAATCTATCAAACATAACAATCAACTAAAACATCCTAACCGATCAAGAACACCTAATCATCTATCCCATCCCTAGAAACTTTGCTACACTACTCGGACATAGAAACGAATAACAAAGCCATAGAAATAAACGAAAATGACATTATTAAAGAGATAGAGTAGAGTAGAAAAGAGTATGGGATAAAGATCTAAGAAAAACTACAAAATAAAAGTACAAAAACAAGAAAATATGTTGAGTTGCTCAGTTCTCTCACAGAAGCTCTCGCTCTCTGGTTTGAGGGTTTGCGGCGTGCTCGTTTTCGAGCTAGGGAAAGAGGGGGTTTATATATGGAAACCCATTTGACCTAGCTTCTCAGACCTGCCCGATGGTCAACTCGATGGGGTACACGAGGGTGAAGTCGGGTAACTCCTCGGGTGGATCTTCGGGTTGCTCATCGCGCTCTTGGATTCTCTTCGATCGTGTTGGGGTTCGGACTTGTTCTTGTAGCTCGATGGCTCCTTCGGGTACATGCTCGAATTGTCCTTGTTTTCCCCCATTTTTGGCTCTTTAGCACCTGTTTTCATCCAATATATGCAAATGCAGAAATGCAACACCCTAAATGCTCTAAAACTTGATTCTTACAGTAAATGACCTAAAAATGCTAAGTTAGAGGTGTGAACAATGCAAAATATGGACAAAAAAGGATGCTAAAAACATGTAAATTAGAGTGTAAAATCTTGCTAGTCCTCTAGCAAGGAAGTAAGAAGGTACGGTTTGAAAGTGGGGACTCATAACCTTAAGATGCTACCGAAGGATGCAAGCTATAGTCCTTAAAGATAGTTTAACGGTGCTAAGATCAATCAACATACTTACAATTATTTTTCTATGCCTATTACCATGCATCGATCTAGCTCAACCTCCAACTAAAGATAATGAACATCTCTTTTACATTCAATTAATTGTTTGGCGAATTCTTGCAAATGGAAGGTGAATCAAGCTCAATCGGTTTCAAGGGTAAGGCTTTTTGATAAGGTGGTTTCAAGCAATTTCTTTAGGTGGTTTTCTCTCAAAAAGTTGAATGCTAGACAGTCGTGAAAACTATCTAAGACTGAGAACAATTTGGGCATACAAAGCTTAACTCTTGATGACCTACCCTTTTCTCATACATTTGTCATTTGTTTTTATTTAAACCCCTAGAATTAAACTACCACAACCTTGATTTTAACTCTTTTTTTTTTTTACTCTCTAAGGTTTAGACTTTAAAATTTCTAGCTCTTACTCTCTTTTTTTTTTTTTTTTCTCTTTTTTTTTTTTCTTTCTTTGCTAAACTCCTAATATATATATATATATATATATTCTCTTTTTTTTTTTTCTTTCTAGGAGACTATAGCAAGAATTTTTTTTTTCTTTTTTTAGAGACTTAGAGCTAATTACTTCTAACCTTAAGGACTTTCTTTTCTTCTCTTTTTTTTATTATTATTATTCCACAACCCAACCCCCAAATAAACATTCTAACCACCTATCTTTCAAAATCGAATCTGTTAGCTAGTTCAAATCTAACTTAGTTAAATCAAGAGGTAGTTCTTTTTCGTTCTCAATACTCTCAAGATTTCACAACCTATAGCACAATGAAAGAGGCCTCACTCAACAATTCACAACAAGGTTTGAAAGAAAGGTTTGGGTTCATGGGTAGGACAATTGAATCGGGTTAAACGAAAAGATTGGTAAAAATGTGGAGTGCTAACCCGAGTTTAGAGTTACAATGAGCAAGTATTCAAGTTCCATAAGCAAGACAATTAAAGTTCAAATTAAATCCAATAATATAGAGATGTTCTAATGCTCAAGCAAGTGGAGGAAGCATTCAATCGACACAAAGGGTCTAAGCAAAGATTTTTCATTTTTTTCCAAAGACTGATCTAGCAACAATGAACTGTGACTAAGGGCTATAGCTTCAATCCTAAGGTTTGATCTTTAAACAAGGTGGTTTTAATCATTGTCCCCTAAGATGCATATGCAACAATCCTATATGAAACAAACTAGACTTAATCCTAATATGCAAATGCAACTACATGAACACTCTTTTTTTTTTTTTTTTTTCAAAATTTTTCAAATTTTTTGGGTTTTTTAATACACATAGATGCAGACTCAAATGAATAAAACTAGCATGCAAAAATTTGAAATAATAAAAATAAGAAAATAAAACACAATGTTAAATACATTCTAGGACCCTCCCCAAACTTAAATTACACAGTCCCTGTGTAAATAAAAGTTGGAAAAAGAATCCAAGAATCACACAAAATAAAATAAAAGTAAATGCAATGTTATTTACAAAGTTTGGATGAATGTGGTACCTCATGGGTTGGTGAAGAAGGAGGTTGAAGCAGCATCCATACTTGCCAACGTATAGCCAGGGTCGTCTCCGGCTTCAGCGGGTGCCGATGTTTGCTCGTCAGAAAGCTCAGTAATATGCACAGACGACTTACTCGGACCAGCATCCGAGGTGTTGATCGAGGGTGGGATCGCGTAGCTCATCAGGTAGGGCATCAGGTAGTATGATGGAAATGGCGGAAGGGGTCCAGAATGATCACCGGTGTATCCACTCGCAGGGTGCATCGTGTACGGTATCGTGAATGGCATCTGGTACGGTGGAGGAAAAAGTCCAGCATAATCACCCGATTGGGTGCTCGATGGGTGCATCTGATAGTGCATCATGTACCCCATCGGATTGGGAGTCGGGTAGGCGTCAGAGTGGCTTCTCCTCGATGCTTCTGGTCGGGTTATGTCCTCCTCAGCTCGGGGCTCATATGATGATGCTCTTTGAGGTTCTGGAGGTGGCAGTCCTCGAGTTCCTCCTACCGGTCCGCTTCTCCCCATCCATGTAGGTGCTTGTGCCGAGGTAGGAGATGAGGCACAGCTTGCCTTGTCTTGCAACTCCTTGATCTGACATCCCATTCTCTTTACCGAACCGGCAAGATCCTTCACCTTCTTCACCAAGAACTTGTTCATCTTTTTCAACAACTCGATACTTTTGTGAGCTTCTCTCACTCCAACCGGTTGCTTTTGAGAGCATACATACTCTTCAAAATCAAACTCCTCCGAGCTATCTCCTTGTCTCTGCCCGGTTTCTTCTCTCCTTTCAGCCTCGTACTCCTCCTCCGGGTTGTACAGCTCTTCCAACGGTGGTGCGAAGTCAATGTTGTTTCCTAGCCGAACCTTGGTGTATACGACAATGGGTAAAACCATTTGAGCAGCTCCGGTGGTTGGATGGACAAACTTGAACAATGTCATTTCATTTGGCCTCTCATAGGCCAAAAATCTCGCCAGCACGAGGTAGTCCGCATCCAGCCACCTTGGTTCGTGAACAATTCCCTTTAAGGGCACATCGCATGCCACTAGGATTGGTGTGACTAGTCCCCCAATAGAGATCTCTCCGCCTCCTTCTCTTCATTTCACGGCCCAAGATTTCAAGTACAGGAATTGATCGAGTAGCACGAACATCATACTAGTATCAGCTATGTCTCCTACTAGCGGTGTTCCATCCCTAGCACTAGGGACTTCATCTCTTCCTTGCTGACCTCCATACCTTCCCCACTACCAGCCTTGAAGCCATACAGCGTCTCCATCTCCTTGAAAGTGAGTAGGTACTCCGTGTTCCAAACGGAGAAGGTGATGAATCCGATCCTCCCATCGGGTAGTAGGGTCGGGTGGTCCTCGAAATAGTGCAGCTTCAGGGTCGAAAGGAAATGGACCGTCTCATCCTCATATGCTTCTAGGTGGGATCGCATCATATTGCCCAGGTGGAACATATCGAACAAAAATTCAACTTCTCTAGCGATGGCCAATTGCTTCATGGTCTCACGGTGAGGGTATCAGGTACCAACAAAGCTCATCTTCCGGAAGACTTTGAATAGTCTAGTAGGAGTGTCTACTTCCTTTTGCTTTAGCCTCCGCAAGGCTTGGCGGGTTCTCTCTCTATGCTCCTCTTCTCTTTCTCTTTCCTCCTCCTCAGCGTGTTGATCTTCTTCCTCAACTGCTCTCTCAACCATCTTCTCAGCCTTCTCTGAAGCCGGTCTCTTCCCCCTTGCAATTGCGGCTCTACTCCTCGATCGAGAGGTTTGGATCTCACCTTGGTCTTCCCCTCTAGCATCAGAATCGACCTCCATAGGGTCGGTAAGTGTCTTTTCGGACGTAGACAGGTCCCTACGTCGAGGAGAACGGCGGACAGCACTCGCCATTGGACTCGGTGAGCAAACTCGGGGGCCTACTCGATTGGTCACTCGAGCATCAGGTCGGGTGGTCGATCGAGTTGTGCATCGGGTAAAGGAGGCTAAACGTCCACCCAACGGTTAGGAATGCGGAACGTTTCCTCTCCCTTGAGATTGTCAAACTTCGGTGGCGTCTCCTCCGGTTGTAGCAGCGGCGGAGGTGGATCTTCTTCCCTTCCTTTGGTAGGTTCTAGAGGTTGGCTCCATGTCGATTCCTTGAGAAGAAAAAGCTAAGTCTTGACGTTAATAGGGTTAGTCTCCAAGAAAATCGAGTAAGACTTGAGGTTGAGAGATAATATAAACTATGGAATACAAAAATTCTAGGGTTGAGAGAAACTTATCGGTGATGCTTGGGGAGAGAAAGTCGAAACCCTTAAATAGGCTAGGGTTTTGGTGGTGGGCTTCACCGAGAGTGGGCTTGGCTTGTGGAATTCGGACTCCACTCGCTACCCGAGCAGAGACACGATCAGGCGCGTCGAGTACGGTGTCGGGTTGACCCTCGGGTTTACCAATTCCCTCTTTCCAATTTTCCATATATTATTTTTTTTTTTTATAAAAATTGCAAAAAGAGAAAAATTAAATAAAGCAAATAAACTAAAATTAAAAGATACCTTTGGGACTTCCTCCCAAGTGAGCTTGTTTAGAGTCACTAAGCTTGACTCTTCATGCTCCTTAAGCATGGGATCCATGTGGAAGAGGTTCTGGAATCCTCTCCACTACAGTAGACTGGTTCAAAAGATCTACCAGATTTTGTCCAGTTTCCATGGCAAATGTGGTTTTGACCTCTTCAAGATGTAACATTTTCCTTTGTTTGGTCCTGGTGAAAAAAGATTGACCATCTATGGTTGGCCTCTTAACCCCTTTCTTTACATCAAACTCCATCTTGAAGTGCTCTATCTTGATCTTGCCTTGTTTTACTTCGATCACAGCACCAACTGTTGCCAAAAATGGTCTTTCTAGAATAAGTGGATCATCTGTTTCCTTATCCATATCCAGGATCATGAAGTCGGTAGGCACTTCCAGTCTCCCAATCCTTAGAGGCAAATTCTCTAAAATGCCAATCGGGTGTCTCACCGTCCTATCAGCTAGAACCAAATACATCTTACTTGGTTTGAAATCAGAGAATCCCAACTTGTTAGCAACTGAAAGTGGCATTATGATGATGGAAGCTCCAAGATCACACAAACAGCTCTTGAAGATCCGAAGTCCTATCGAACACGGCAATGTGAAAGAGCCAGGATCTTCAAGTTTTTCCTTAATTCTCACCTCAGGATCCAAGCAAACTCCACTTCTCAAAATCTCAAATCCGATCTCCTTGACAGCTTCCTTAACCTCATCCTCCAATCTAGCTGCTTCCTTAGCAGCTTCCTGCTGAAGCTCGTGTGGGGGCAAAACCTTAAGTGGTGGAGCTTTGCGCTTAGCCATTCGCTCTGCAAGCGCCTCCAACTGGATGTCAAGTGCAGCATTGAACCTTTCCTCCAACTTCCCTCCTACCAGTGCAGGTGGTTGAGGCTGATCTCCTTTCTCAACATCTACTCGATGCATCATCCGATCAACACCATCGTGTAGGTCATCGGGTTCCACTTCGGGCTGTTCTTCAGTTTGTGATTCTCGAACCATTGCTCGATCATCAACTCGATCAGTCTCTTCGGGTGAAGGCTCGGGATCATACTCGGATATATAGTATTTGGCCTCATTTTTCATTTGGTTTTCCACATCCTCCCCATCTTGATCATCACTATCCCCAGTAAGGTAATCCTCATAGTCATCATCCAGGAAAATGGCCTGAACAGTCGCATAATCCTTGGGGTTTTGAACAGATTTACCTGGCAGTTGATTGATCTTTGGTGCGGGTTGGTTGTTGTGGTGGCCTTCCAAGTATCGAACCTTTGTGTTGAGTGACTCGTACTTGGCATTGAGGTCATTGTATCTGGAGTCGATCTTGTTGCTCATTTCCGCGAACCGTTTCGCGATGTCCATAGAAGCTGTAGCCTGTTGCTGAATCATTTGCTGAATAAGACCTTGTAACTCGGCTTCTTGTGACTGGTTCGGTGGACCTTGGTGTTGTTGGAACCCAGGTGGTTGGTTGTAGGTCCCTTGGTATTGTGGCTTAGGTGCATAATCTTGATTTTACTGGACAAAAGGCTTATGTTGGGTCTGGTTCCCTTGAACTGTAGATGGGTAGGTTTGGTCCTGAGGATTTGCAACATTCGAGTTCCGATAAGACATATTCAGATTCGGCTTGAAGTTGTTGTACCCTCTGTTGTAACCTCCTTGGTTGTTGATGTAGTTAACATCCTCTAGCTGCATAGTCTCCCCATCTTGTTGTTGAAACTGCTCTTCCTCTGATATAGCATGTACATGCTTCTGCCAGTTGAGGAGCTGATCCAGCTTGCCATTGAGGGCTTTCATGTCCCTCTTATACTTGGCATCTTTCTCTCCTGTAGATCACACAGAGCGATCATATTCCTCATTGTAGTTGCCATCAGATTGAGCCAAGTTCTCAACTAGGTCCCAACCTTCATCAACATCCTTGTTGAGGAAGTTACCATTACTTGCGGTGTCCAGCATCATCCGTATCTTGGGTACCACTTCTCTGTATAGTGTGCTCAGCAATGAAGCATTACTGAAATCGTGATGTGGACATCGAGTAGTGTACCCCTTGAAACGTTCCCAAGCTTCATTGAACGTTTCGTTGTTTTTCTGTACAAAGCTGGAAATTTCATTTCGCAGCCTTGTGGTTCTGGAGTTTGAGAAGAATTTGGCTAGGAATGCCTTCTTGCACGCTTCCCACGTGGTGATGGACTCCTTAGGGAGCAATTTCTAGCCTATCAAATTCATCCAGATGATCCAATGGGTCCTCCATTGGCAGTCCATGAAACTTGTTACTCTGTATCATCTGGATGAGACTACTCTTGATCTCAAAATTGTTGTTCTGCACAGCTGGTGGCACAATGCCATTCCTCTGAGTGTGAGTAGTCGGAGCATCTCCTGTTCCTATGTTGGTCCTTGCTTGAGGAGCTGGTGGACCGTTCTGATTATTCATCGTCTCCTCAATGATTGCTGGTTCCGGTTAGGCTTGATGTTGTCTGAGTAGCCGAGGTTTGTCGATGTTGTCGATGAAAGGACTCAGGTTCTGGCTACCTTTGGATCGTGTTTGCATGCACAGGTAAGTATCCGAGTGTGGACACGAGGGTCAACTTGATCTAGGTGATCGAGTAATGGGTCGGGTGGGTGCTCGGGTTGTACCTGAGATTCAAAACAGACAAAAGCGAAAGCAAACAAGTAAGTATCCGAAACAAATATAAACAAACGAACTTGATCTAGCAAGTCCTGAAATCCTAAACGTAGCAAAATTAAAACAACCAAATGGCAACGGCGCCAAATTGATAGACAGGTTTTCACCCAGGGTATCAATTCCCTATGCAGTTGTAGTACAAAGGGTTATCAATCCAAATGGTTGTTATGCTAGCAGATAGGATGCAATCAGAATCAAGCAAGTCAAGCCAAGTAATAATGGGGTTTGGTTCTAACAGTCCTAATATAAACAAAGTAAAGAATATAAACAAGTAAACCACATGACCTAAGCACTCGATGCAAGCAATCGAGTACAAGATCGAGTGGGGTGATCGAGTATGCAAGTAAAATATGAACAGCTCGAGGTATTACTCGATGCAGGTTATCGTGTACCTGATCGGGTAAGTGGTCGAGTAAGTAAGGAAAATGCAATAAATGAAATACAAAAGTTCCTAAGGATGGGGGTAATCGAATCCTAAGTGTTCTAGACCAGTACGGATGCCTTACATGCCTCAAGCAATTATTTCCTAGACAATGAACCTCTAAAACCTTGTCACCACACTTTTGCACTAGCAACAATCAACCTTGAACATACTACCACACTGTCGCACTAGCAATATGAACAAGCAGGCATTAAGAACAATTCATTTTTGTCAGTAAACTTAGACTTCTCTGATTTTGTCACTCAAAGGTAAGTATACCTCTAGCATTGACCAAATCAAGCATTTTATCTACTCTTTTCGGACTGTAGCGTTGTAAATGCCCTAGATCTAATCTCAACCTTTTGGTCTGTTGACAGCATTAAGAACATCAACCTAGAAGGAAATCTATCAAACATAACAATCAACTAAAACATCCTAACCGATCAAGAACACCTAATCATCTATCCCACCCCTAGAAACTTTGCTACACTACTCGGACATAGAAACGAATAACAAAGCCATAGAAATAAACGAAAATGACATTATTGAAGAGATAGAGTAGAGTAGAAAAGAGTATGGGATAAAGATCTAACAAAAACTACAAAATAAAAGTACAAAAACAAAAAAAAATATGTTGAGTCGCTCAGTTCTCTCACAGAAGCTCTCGCTCTCTGGTTTGAGGGTCTACGGCGTGCTCGTTTTTGAGCTAGGGAAAGAGGGGGTTTATATATGGAAACCCATTTGACCTAGCTTCCCAGACCTGCCCGATGGTCTACTCGATGGGGTACACGAGGGTGAAGTCGGGTAACTCCTCGGGTGGATCTTCGGGTTGCTCATCGCGCTCTTGGATCCTCTTCGATCGTGTTGGGGTTCGGACTTGTTCTTGTAGCTCGATGGCTCCTTCGGGTACATGCTCGAATTGTCCTTGTTTTTCCCCATTTTTGGCTCTTTAGCACCTGTTTTCATCCAATATATGCAAATGCAGAAATGCAACACCCTAAATGCTCTAAAACTTGATTCTTACAGTAAATGACCTAAAAATACTAAGTTAGAGGTGTGAACAATGCAAAATATGGACAAAAAAGGATGCTAAAAACATGTAAATTAGAGTGTTATCAGTAACGTTCAGTTGCAGCTGAGCTACAAGCCACTACTGGTAGAAACATTGGAGCATTGTGAGCTTAATGATGATGAGGATGTTAATGTTTATCTAGACTCCGTTAATTATGAGAAGTGAAGATGTATATTGTTTGTGAATGTCATCCCTTCTGAGCCTCAGCCTGAGCAAGTTCCCATAGTGCCCATAGTGCCCACAGTACCCACAGTGCCCATAGTGGACCAAAGTTCTGTTGGTATGAACTTTGAAAACCAACATGCGAAGGATGGTGAAATCGGACCTAACGTCATTTTTGTCTATGTAGGAAAAGAAAAGGCTGTAGAGGGTGATTCTAATAAAGAGGGTGAAGCTGAATCACGTGATGAAGGTGATGAATATACTGAGCCACACCCTGTTGTAGAACCGTGTAAGAATATTGAACCATGGGATGACGTTTTGGGTCTGACTAAACTTCAAGAATTTCCAAACAAGAAGGCATTGCAAGATGTGGTGGATAGAGCTTCATTCGCTAACTGTTTTAGTTTTGAAATAGTAAAGTTGGACAAGGTGCGTTATGTGGTCAAATATCCTAAAGAAGGATGTAACTGGGGTTTACGAGGTGGTAGGATTCGAGATACAGATATTTTCTCGATTAGAAGGCACAACAAGATGCATACATGCTCTCGGGCTAGTCAAAGTTCAAGCAATAGTAAGAGACAAGGCACTCCAAAATTAGTTGCTTCTCTTTTACATGGTGATTATCCAGGGCAAATGGAAACTCCACCTCCGAAAATTATCATGGATCTTGTGAAGACAAAATTAGGTGTTGATATATCATATTCCACGGCGTTGAGAGGGAAAAATCAAGTTGTTACTGATTTGAAAGGTAGCCCAGAAGAAAGCTACAAGATGTTGTGATGTTATTTGCACATGTTAGAGAAGGTTAATCATGGTACAAGTCCAAGATCATATGTGCATTGCAATGAGAATAATAAATTCATTTACTTGTTCATAGCTTTGGGAGCTAGCGTTCAAGGATTTAAAGTCATGAGGAAAGTTATAACTATGGATGCAACTTTTCTAAAGAACGGATATAAGGGTGTTTTTGTTTTTGCGTCGGCTCAAGATCCTAACCGTCACCATTATCCCTTGGCGTTTGGTGTTCTTGATGGTGAGAATGATGCAAACTGGAATTGGTTTCTGGAGATGTTGAAAACCGTTGTTGGGGATTCTTCTAAAATAGTATTTATGACTGATAGAAATACAAGTCTCATAGCTAATGTGTATCCTCTGGCTCATCATGGATTTTGTATATGGCATTTATCCCAAAATGTGAAAGGTTATGCTCGTAACGTCAACAAAGACGTTGTTGCATGGAGATTCATGGAGTGTAGTAGGTTTTACACAGTGGCTGAGTTCAACATTGCTTACGCTTCTTTTACGACAAGATATCCTTCTGCTGCCAAGTATCTTGAAGAATCTACTGAGAAAGAAAGACGGGCAAGATGTGTTTTTCTAGGAGATAGATACAACCTAGACACAAGCAACTGTGTTGAATCGTTGAACATCATATTTAAAGATGCAAGGAGGTACTCCTTGATACCCATGATTAAAGATGATGTGTCTGGATCAGTCGCAAATAAATTGGTGCCTTTAGTGGAGAACTACTTACATGATTTATGGACAACTGCTGAGAAACTAAAGGTGACATAGCTAAATGGTTCTGAACTTGAATACAATGTCATTGACAGTGACGGAAAGCCATATTTGGTGAAGTTGCGGTTGAGAAGTTGCAGTTGCAGGTTTTTCGATATACAAAAGTATCCTTGTGTGCATGCATTGGCGTCTTTCATTACATTCCAAAAATATGGAGGTAAGGATATCGAGTTACATGAGTTGTGTTCTAAGTATTATTGAACGGAGCTGTGGGCAATTGCATATTGCAAGACAATTTATTTAGTACCTGATAAGTATCGATGGGATGTCCTAGATGAAGTCGAAGATATGCAGATCATTCCTCCGAATCAGAAAATAAAAGGGGGAAGAAAGAAAACAAAAAGGTATGCATCTGCTGGGGAAAAACGACCAAAAACTCGACCTAGGACGCAGAGTAAAAGGCGCCGGAGACAACAACTCTAATGGTTGTTATTTGGAGATAATGTTCATGTTTGATTCACCTCTTCATGTATCAATAGTGTTTGGTTTGACTAATCTCTACTTCTTTATGGCATAACTCCCTCTTGAAACTTAATTTGAAATCTATTAATGTTTCTTCTTTCAAAATCTGTGTATATAAGAGAGTAGAACTGGCACATCTAAGATAAAACTGGTAAAAAATGGTAAAAGTGGTACTACTGAAAATAATAAAATTGGTACTACCTAAAACCAGTGTTGACAATACATATTGTATAAATGTTTTACATAGGTTTCTACTATAAATGAATAATTTTCCAAAATATACTAATTTATGAAAGAATCTCAACAAGTGTTTTCTTACACTTTTAATGTCACTTTGTAAATAATTACCAAGTAAGCATGAAAAAACTATAAAATTATAAGTTTTAACTTATGAAGTTGCAAAAAGCTTGTAATTATATGTTAGTTAAGTTTAATCAATTTTAAAACTAAAAAAAGTAATGCTAAAGTTTAGTATAACTAATTAAACTGAGAAACCTCTAAAGTACAACTATTTGCAACTTAAGTGCAACTGAATTAATCGGTAAAACTGTGTGTGAACACGCAGTGTGAACGCACACATCTTTTACACGTGGCCAGAATTTTGTTTTTTTCTCTTTTCACCACAGCCCCGAAGATTTTCTTCCTCATTCTCATCCATTTATTCATTCTCTTCTCTCACCTTCAAAATCGAATTCTTGATCTATAATTTATCTCCTTCTCAAACTATGGAACAATTTGAGGCCGACCCATACTATGCTGATCAGAAGAGGGCGAGGAAGTTAGAAGCGTGGCGACAAGCCATAGCCGATGGTGATTTGGGCATGCCTCGAATTTGCCCATGTGGCGAACGAATCGTCAAAGAGATCTCTCCAACAGAAACAGAGAAAAAAAGATGGTTTACTTGCATTAAATATAAGGTAAATTAAGTTAAATCAAATACAACTGGATCTCAGATCTGAGTATAATGTCTGTTCGTTGATAAATTTTGCAGGATGATGGATTGCACAGGCGGAAAATTTGGGCTGATGCAATTGAAGAAGAAACCCAAAGCTTAAGGAAGGATGTTGATAACCATTGGGAGAGAATGAAGGAATTCGAACCCCATCATACTCAGATCAATAATTTGCAGATGCAGCTTAAGGAGAAGAGTGACGAGATTGCCAAACTAAGGGAGGAGGTGGCGATGCTTTCCACTCGAGTCGATCTCCTGGATAGGTTGTGTTTCGACTGATATTATCTGAGTCGATCTACTACGTTGGTTTAAAACTTGTTGAATCAGTTTCTGTTTCTTATCTTTTATATGAATTCTCTTGTTGAATCAAATTTCTTATCTTTTATGCGACTTCTCTTGTTGAATCATGATGTTCTATATTTTATGTGACTTCTAGGATTATGCCTCCTTGTTGAATTGAATCATGTTCTATATTTTTCTTCTATGAATTCTCTAGTTTTGTTTAGTTTTACGTAGTTTTACCAAAAATACGAACGGCAAATCCAAGAAAATAACGTAGTTTTACATAGTTTTACTAGTAATACCAGTATCAATCGCAAATTCAAGAAAATAACGAAGTTTTACATAGTTTTACTAGTACTACGATGAAAAATCAAAGAAAATAACTCATTTTTACTTTACTACTTCTTAGACCTTTTTCTCTTGTCCCTCTCCCTCCTTCTTGCGAAGTACTCGGTTGCTCATCATCTACATGCGCCTGACATGAAACCAACTATTGTTAACACCTTCTAGTATTACCAAGTATTACTATAGTATTACGAAGTATTACCTTTGACTTCTCTTGCTCTTTCATATATACTTCCAACGGTTCGATTCTTTTTTCAAGCCCATCAATCTTCACCGAAATGTTATCGAACTGGGTTTTCATATCCTGCTCCATGGTCCTTAGAAGATCCACCAACTCATAGTATCTTCTCTCGGTTGTTCATTGGTGTCTATTTCCTCATTCGCATCGTTTTGTCCTGAACGAGTAGCCACATCGGCTTTGTACATCTCCTCCAAAAGTACAGATAGTCCTCTATGAAGACGCCACATCCAACTGGCAACTAAGACATCATGAGTATCGTCTTCCTCAGCTTCTTCCATGATTAAATCGAGAAGAGGAATTTCTTCATCAATATGAGGGATCACACTAGCAATTGCATGTGTAAACGACCTACTTTAGATACATTACAAACCAATTTATTCAAATGATTAATAATTTCAATTGTTAGGATAATTAATCATTGTTGTACCAAGTGTATCACCTATATCCTTTAGAGGAAAACCTTTCTGACCGATACTCTTAAATTTCCTCCTGCACATCCTAGGACAACTTGCATCCGCCTCAGGAATTTGGTCAATGTAAGTGTTCGCCAAAATTGGAACTGCCTCAAATAGTAAAAACTACACAACAAAAAAACTAAAATCAGCTTCACTTATAAGAAATATCAACAATGAGAAAACTTCAAATTTTAAACTAACTAACCTCCAATGGAATACAGAAACCTGGAACAGGCCATAACACCTTCTCTTTATGCACGACCCCTTTAAAATGCCTCATTGTATGGGAAATCTCTTCTAGCATGTTCTCGAATGATAATCTCCCCCAAGGAAAAGACACACAAAAATCTAGATCATTCAGTGCTCTTACAACAAAATCATCTATACCCCCAACATCTTTCCCCGAGTCTTTTGTACGGCCTACAATGATGCTTCCTAAAAAGTAGAGAACCGTAATCTTCAACCTATCACGAGTATGATCTGGTTGCATTACCATTAGCTTTTCCCTCACATCTTGAAGTCTAACCTTTTTTTCGTAAAAAATACTTCCTTCGAAACTCGATACTGTCGGCTTTCTTGTAATCAAGTGGATAGCACGGATAATCTAATCCAGACATCAACGCGTGTTCTCTCAGACCATACCGGATTGGAACACCATTCACAACAAACCATGCTTCCTTCTTTTTTTCAATTTCTGCCGTTCGAAGTAAGAGCAACCACATTCCCATAAGCTTGTGGTTTGGTTCCCTTGGCATGTGGAAAATGTGTTTGAATTGTGGATGTTTCTCAAACCAATCCTTCTCAGAACTAGTCAGTGGATGCTCTAATTTATCAAGCGTTTTCAAAGTTTCAAAAATATGACACCTTGTCGATAGCTTGATTTTCTTGTTGTACTGCCTAGGCTTGAAGTGCATTCCTAAAGGTTGCATCTCTTCTGTTTCCTCCTCCGGTTCCTGCAACAATATCACTTTTACATGAGTTCTACCAGTTATACACCAACTAGTTGTACCAGTTCTACACCACCTAGTTGTACCAGTTCTACTAGTTCTACACTCAATAGTTGCACCAGTTCTACTTGATCGATTTCAAATTCCAATTCAATTCTGAATGACACAGACTTGTTGTACTTACACTTGCATCGTTGTGCTCCTCGTGCTCCCTCTCACTTTCGCTTGTACTCCTTCTCGAGTTACCTGCCGAGTTCGAACTTCTCTCCTTATCTTCTTCTTCTTCTTCTCCTTCTCCTTCATCGTCTTTTTCTTCCCATTCTTCACCCATTTCTCCTTCATCGTTTTCTTCTTCCCCTTCATCGTTTCCTTCTTCCCTTTCATCGTTTCTTTCTTCCCCTTCATCGCTTGATTCCACAGAAGTAGATCTCTCGTTATCTCCTCCTTCTTCATCATCCTCTTCTCGATTACTTGATTCCAGAGTACCGGATTTTGCTTTCTCTCCTTCGTTCGCATTTTCTCCTTCGTTCGCATTTTCTCCTTCGACCACCGGATTGGGTTCCTCTGAAACTCGAGTTTCACTTTCTTCCGCCACCGTACTCAAAGCTCTCTCTCCTCCTACTGTCGTCGGACTCAAACCTGACACACCTACTTCCGGCGAATCGGATTTTGCTTTCGAACCACCGTCTCCTTGTGAGATCTTCTTTTCTTTCAAATGCTCACTCCTCCTCACACGACCCCTCCCCTCCTTGATTTTACCATCTTCTTACTCGATTATTGGTTGATTGAAAGAAAACGAGAGAACTCTAGTTCTACAGTTTCACCAAATCGATTCGAGTTTCCCGAAGAAAGAGAAGAGTGACGAGAGAGAGCGGTTTTAAACATAAATTTTCAGTTTTTTTTTTAAAGATACCGATTTAGTTTTTCGGGTCTTAAATTCGATTTCGTTTGGTTGGGTGGATACTACCCAGATATTTTTTATAAATATCTTAGTTTTCTTTGGATAATAATGTAAAACAACATATTTTCGATTTAAAAAAAAAAAATCAAAAAAAAATTCTAAAAAAGGGAGGGACTTTTGAGATTGTCCGAAATCTTTTAGGAACTTTTTAGACGAAAACTCCTGATCTAAATTAGATAGGACCAGCTATGCAACTCATTCACATGTTTGAATAAACATGCCTTCTCAAATACAAAAATAAAATCTTGATATACTTCTTTTTTCTTCAAATTCAATCAAAGATCAGATAGTATAATATTAAACCTTTTTGTGTGGATTGATTGCCCCCTCTTGTGATAAAACTTTTAATATGAACCACAGAGACACTAATTGTTTGATCTTTTCAATAAATACAAACGCCAAATTGTGTAAAATTGACATATGCGAATATTTTCAACTATACCACACGAATTACTTATAGCAAAGGCTATGACATTACCCAAATGTTGATTGCAATCTTTTTTTGACAGCCAAACAATTAAGAGAATTGACTAAATATTGTTGATAATATATATATATAGATTCATTCCTATCACGTGGGGGGTTAGATTGACCACTTGAGAAAAAGAGTGGCTACGATTAAAATAAAAAAATAAGATAGGGGTCAAAATCGGAACTAAAGAAAAATAAAAAACGGTCCAAGTCCAGCAACAGGTGTCTTCTTTGCTCTTTAACCAATGTGTGTCATTTTCAAAAAAGGTCGTCTACTCAAAGTATAACTTTACCCTCAAAGTTTTCAAGTAATAACGAAACTGCCACTCATCTGGGATTTAGTCACACCCGTACGCAATAAAGTACCCATTAGAATTAGTAATTATTTTAATTCAAATTTTAGGAAAACTCAAAACAAAAAAAATCTCAGCTTTTTAAATTCTCTCTCTCTTCTTCTTCTTCTTCTTCTTCTTCTACGATCGGTGCTGGATCTAGGTCTTCTTTGTTTTTGTTCTGCTCTCTCGTCTTCTTTACAGACTGAGTTTTGATTAGAGTTCGTTCGGTTTTGAGACTTCTAGCAAATTAGGGCTTTTTAAAAAACTTTTCGAAAAAGCCAATCGAGATTTTGATTTCTGGTAAAAAAAAATTGCTATTTTCTTCGTGATTTCTGAGATTATATCGAAGGGTTGAGTTTTCTATTTCCGTATTTTGTGTTTATCGAATCAATTAAGCAAGATTCAAGTTTGATAAATTTGAAGAAGAAGATGCAACAAAATCAAGTGAAGAAGGTTACTCTCTTGCTCTCTCTCTCTCAATCATGCTTTGGCTTAAATATATGAGAAATAGAGAATAAAGTCTTTATCTTTTTTCCAAAAAAAAAAGCTTTCCTTTTCCAATTGCAATAAGGTTTAGTTGTTGCATGGTCCGGCATAAATACAGTTTATTTATTTGAGTTTGTGGATAAGCTTATAAAGTTTATGTTTTTTTCTTTTGTTGATTCACCAGGGGACGAAAGAGATGGAGTTTTTCACAGAGTATGGTGATGCTAACAGGTATCGGATTCTTGAAGTTATTGGTAAAGGAAGCTATGGTGTTGTGTGTGCGGCGATTGATACACATACTGGAGAGAAGGTCGCTATTAAGAAGATTAATGATGTCTTTGAACATATCTCTGATGCGCTTCGGATTCTCCGTGAGGTGAAGCTTCTTAGGCTTCTACGGCATCCTGATATTGTGGAAATCAAAAGCATTATGCTGCCTCCTTCTAAGAGGGAGTTTAAAGACATTTATGTTGTGTTTGAGCTCATGGAATCTGATCTTCATCAAGTTATTAAAGCTAATGATGATTTGACTCGTGAACACCACCAGTTTTTCCTTTATCAGATGCTTCGTGCTTTGAAGTTTATGCATACAGGTGCAATTTCTTTTCATTGTTTTTTAGACCTGAGATCCGGAACATGTGTTTTTACTCGTCTTGTTGTAATTAACTGTTTGTTTTTTTTTGGTTTACTGGGTGTAGCTAATGTTTATCATCGTGACCTTAAGCCAAAGAATATACTGGCCAATGCAAACTGCAAGTTGAAAGTTTGTGACTTTGGATTGGCTAGAGCATCGTTCAATGATACGCCTACAACAGTCTTTTGGACGGTTAGCAGCCTCATGGAAACCTTTTGTTTGCTAACTGTTCAACTTTGTCTTTAATACCGTCCCTACTTTTTTGGGGTTTGACTTTTCCTTTTGCTTCATTTAAACTGGATGCAGGACTATGTTGCCACAAGATGGTACAGAGCACCTGAGCTCTGTGGATCATTCTTTTCAAAGGTATGTGTTATTGTGGACTTGAAACACGTTCTTTTTATGCGCATTAGTTGTCTATGCTTTATGTCTTATTTACAGAATAGTGTTTGCTGTAGAATATCCGTAGAATAGTGTTAAAACAAATAGCTGATATTTGATGGTACTTGAATAAGTATAGAGTTGTGCCCCAGTGGGATATTAAAATAATTCTTGTTCAGGGATGACTTTGATCTCTCCCGGAAGTTGAAAATCTGTGAATCAGGTAACCTTGTATCAGGTTATGTTCATTGAGTGTTTTCGTTTTGCATCTGCAACTTCATATTTTGGATATTTTTTTTCCCTCGGTCTGATTTACAGTCATAATTATTTTGCAGTATACTCCAGCTATCGACGTGTGGAGCATTGGCTGCATTTTTGCAGAGATACTAACAGGGAAGCCATTGTTTCCGGGGAAAAGTGTTGTTCATCAGTTGGAGTTGATTACTGATCTTCTTGGCACACCAAAATCAGAAACAATCTCTGGAGTATGATTCATTTGTCTGCTTCACATTCACTGGCAAACATATATTTATCTACTGAACTGTATAGCTAAAAATCTACATCTCTGATACAGGTTCGAAATGATAAAGCTAGAAAATACTTGACCGAAATGAGGAAGAAAAATCCTGTCACCTTCTCGCAAAAATTCTCCAAAGCAGATCCTGTAGCACTCCGTCTTTTGCAGAGGCTGTTGGCTTTCGATCCAAAGGACCGACCCACTGCTGCAGAGGTCTCTCTTCTGTCATTGCCACTTTGTTATTAGATACTTGTTTCTTTCAAAAGCTGCCTTGCTTCTTTTGTGCATCTTTGCTGACTTTGTTAGCTTTTCTTTTTTTCGTAATTCGGGTAGGCATTGGCTGATCCTTACTTCAAGGGTCTTTCTAAGGTTGAAAGAGAACCTTCAAGTCAACCAATATCGAAGATGGAGTTTGAATTTGAGAGACGAAGACTGACGAAGGACGACATTAGAGAATTAATATACAGAGAAATACTGGAATACCATCCTCAGTTGCTCAAGGACTATATGAGCGGCTCAGAGGGATCTAATTTTGTATATCCAAGGTTTTAATTTCTCCCTACCTTTTACTATTATTTGCCAAATGAAACATTCTTCTTTTTTTTCTCCTTTGAATTTTTGTCAAACCTTTGATTTATGTCTAATCGCCTGCTTCTAACTTTTCCTCCTTGTTTTGACTTTTTCACTTGCAGTGCCATTGGACATCTTAGGCAGCAGTTCACTTACTTAGAGGAAAATAGTAGCAGAAATGGGCCGGTTATACCTCTCGATAGGAAACACGCATCACTTCCTCGGTAAGTTTTTTCAGTCCATGCATGTCAACTGTGGAGTTATGTTGCGGCATAGCATTTTCTAAAGTATATGGTCCAAAACCATAAGCAAACTTTTATCTGTCCTCTACTCTTCTTATGGAAGTTGATAAGTTTTTTTTGCTCTTCTTATGGCATAACATTTGTGAAGCATATGATACTCTTCTAATGGATATTATTGTTTTTCACAGGTCTACGGTTCACTCAAGTGTAGTCCATTCTACCACTCAACCCAACTTGAGCGCAACAGAGAGTAGACGTGTTTCTTTTGACCCTTCAAGTTCTGCAGGGCATCCATCAACTTCCACATATCCTACTAAATCTATAGGGCCTCCACCAAGAGTACCGCCATCGGGTAAAACCTCGCCCGCATTACTAAATATTGTTTTCTAAAACTTAATAGACTTTTAACCAATTGTACTACTGTGTGTCATTACAGGTAGACCAGGTCGTGTTGCAGAATCGTCTGTACCTTTTTATGAGAGTGGTAGGAACCTCAAAGAAGCTTATTTCAGAAGCGGGGTATCATCTCCACACTGCTACTTCCGGCCAAACACCATGACAAACCCGATGAACCGCAACGTAGAAGCTTCTTCTTTTCAGCCAAAACCACAAACTTCTGTTCCTCAGTTCAATCCCACTGTACCGCTAGCTGCTACAACTAACCAAACAGACGTTGAGATGATGAACCAGCCAAACCCTTATGTCCAACCACAGCTCCCCAAGATAGATCAGTTAAGCAACAACAACACGCAGATGGCCATTGATGCTAAGCTGTTGCAAGCACAATCGCAGTTTGGTCCAGCTGGAGCAGCAGCGGTTGCAGTAGCAGCACACCGGAACATAGGCACAATTAGTTACGGAGCAGCATCATAGACAACATTTACAGACAGATCTTTAACCACATCAGTTTCTCCACCAGATGATTCTGGTCTCTCTAGTTTTTATGTAAGTATGATTCAGTCAGGCTCTGATTCAAAACTATGTTGCGGCAATGATATAATAAAGACTTTTAGTTTTGTAACTCACGAGAACAAGATCGGCCTTGGATTTTTAATCTGATTGCTGGTCAGTCCCGGTGATTGTTTCGGTTATCTTGTTGGCTCCATAATCTTTGAATTTACCATAAGCGTAGTTCACTGTAGAGAAGAAGATGGTGGTGATTATATACTTCTTAAACTTCTTAATCGGTCCCATTAGTCTTCAACAAGTTTGGAATCTCTCTGATTATTTGAAAATCTGGTCTTGATTTGGTTGATATAGACAAAATTTGGCCGAGGAATGTGGAAGTAAAAACAAAAATCGTTGGTCCTTAGATTGTTCTCTTACGTAAACCACTCTTTTGCATAGTATAATTAGTCAGTTTTATTCAATGGTTTACAATGAGAGAAAGGATTATGTTTACCAACATTGCCCATTAAAGAAGAAAGGTCCATTTACTAATAATAACCAAACTCACTTTCTGATTTTTTTATTTGTCCCCTTTAACAAGCATGTAAGTAAATTTGCTCTATTAAATTTTATTAACTTAAAAAGGAAGCAAATGAAATTATTTCGTTACGTGACGGTGACATTAAGCATCTGGCATTGAATGATCCGTTATGTTTTAATCGCAGGTTTCTTTGTTTGGTTGAACTGATATTAAATCTCAGGTTGACATGTAGTTATCTTTTTAATCAAGTAATTATATTTTTGAACTGACATATGTACGTTACATCATAAACATAAAACGAACTAGGGGTTTTAATTAATTACCAAAATTAACCTTTTACATTAAAAAAAAAAAAACAATTTATATGTTAATTTCTGTTAGGGAATATAATTTGGAAAATAATGCAAAATATATTTTTTGAATCAGGAAAATATCAAAATATATTACTTGTCAAAAATTTAATTACATTTTCAATTATTTGAATGTCTTATTTTGGTACGAGAGCCAATAGAAGAATCACATTTATGTTGAAAAACAAAACAAAACAAAACAAAAAAGGAAAAAAAAAAAGAAAAAAAGACATGAGTTTATTAATGTCGGACGCTATGCTCACGTGAAATCCGTAATATCTAAAGACAAGTAAGGGTAAATTCGTACATACGCTCCTACGGTTCTCCGTAACTGTCTCACAATATAAGAGGCGCAGTGTCGAGAGAAGCACCGTAGACCGTAGATTCCCTCTCTTCTTCTTCTTCTTTCTCCTTCCTCTCTCTACTGTTTCTTGCGTTTGATCTTTTTTCTTTTACTATCTCTGTCCTGTCTCTCTATTATTCTCTTGGTGAAAGTTTCTCTCTTAAGATCTTCTTCTCTTGGGTCTATCTGCTTCTAACCTGAATTGTGTCTGGTACGTGAAATTGTTTCTCTTTCTGTTTCTATAATGCTGTCTTAAGCTAAGCTTGTGAAATGTTGTACGTGAGTGACCATAATTGATCTGCTTGCCATGTCTGTTTATGTTCCCATACGGAAATGTTGTTCGTTTTTGTTAGTCTAAGATCTGTTTTTGTTTGCTAAATTTGGATCTGGATCTGATTTCCTTTTTTCATTTGAATATGATGATCCGTTCTGAGTTTTTCCCATATGATGATGCTGTGACGTGTTCTGCAGATTTCAAAAGATGGGTGATACTACTACTACGTATACGCCAAAGAACATTCTCATCACTGGAGCTGCTGGATTCATTGCTTCTCATGTTGCCAACAGGTTAATCCGCAGCTATCCTGATTACAAGATCGTTGTCTTGGACAAGCTTGATTACTGTTCAGATCTGAAGAATCTCGATCCTTCCTTTTCTTCTCCAAACTTCAAGTTTGTGAAAGGAGATATCGCTAGTGATGATCTCGTTAACTACCTTCTCATCACTGAGAGCATCGATACCATTATGCATTTTGCTGCTCAAACCCATGTTGATAACTCTTTTGGTAATAGCTTTGAGTTTACCAAGAACAATATTTATGGTACTCATGTTCTTTTGGAAGCCTGTAAAGTTACAGGACAGATCAGGAGGTTTATCCATGTGAGTACCGATGAAGTTTATGGAGAAACCGATGAGGATGCTGCTGTAGGAAACCATGAAGCTTCTCAGCTGTTACCGACTAACCCATACTCAGCCACCAAGGCTGGTGCTGAGATGCTTGTGATGGCTTATGGTAGATCATATGGGTTGCCGGTAATTACAACTCGTGGGAACAATGTTTATGGCCCTAACCAGTTTCCTGAAAAAATGATTCCTAAGTTCATGTTGTTGGCTATGAGTGGGAAGCCGCTTCCGATCCACGGGGATGGATCTAATGTCAGGAGTTACTTATACTGCGAAGACGTTGCTGAGGCGTTTGAGGTTGTTCTTCACAAAGGAGAAATCGGTCACGTCTACAATATCGGGACAAAGAGAGAAAGGAGAGTGATCGATGTGGCCAGAGACATCTGCAAACTTTTCGGGAAAGACCCTGAGTCAAGCATTCAGTTTGTGGAAAACCGACCATTTAACGATCAAAGGTACTTCCTTGATGACCAGAAGCTGAAGAAACTGGGATGGCAAGAGCGAACAGCTTGGGAAGACGGATTGAAGAAGACGATGGACTGGTACACTCAGAATCCTGAGTGGTGGGGTGATGTTTCTGGAGCTTTGCTTCCTCATCCAAGAATGCTTATGATGCCCGGTGGAAGACTTTCCGATGGCTCTAGTGAGAAGAAAGATGCGTCAAGCAATACGGTCCAGACATTTACGGTTGTAACACCTAAGAGTGGTGGTTCTGGTGACAAAGCTTTCTTGAAGTTTTTGATTTATGGTAAGACTGGTTGGCTTGGTGGTCTTCTAGGGAAACTATGTGAGAAGCAAGGGATTACATATGAGTATGGGAAAGGACGTTTGGAGGATAGAGCTTCTCTCATTGCGGATATTCGTAGCATCAAACCTACTCATGTGTTTAATGCTGCTGGTTTAACCGGAAGACCTAATGTTGACTGGTGTGAATCTCACAAACCAGAGACCATTCGCGTAAATGTCGCTGGTACTTTGACTCTAGCTGATGTTTGCAGAGAGAATGATCTCTTGATGATGAACTTCGCCACGGGTTGCATATTTGAGTATGACGCTGCACATCCTGAGGGTTCTGGTATAGGTTTCAAGGAAGAAGACAAGCCGAACTTCTTTGGTTCTTTCTACTCGAAAACCAAAGCCATGGTAATATTGTACACCTTATCAATATTCTCAATAGCCACAAGTGTCTTTGTTCATAATTGCTCTGTTTTTCCACCAGGTTGAGGAGCTTTTGAGAGAATATGACAATGTATGTACCTTGAGAGTCCGGATGCCAATCTCCTCAGACCTAAACAACCCAAGAAACTTCATCACGAAGATCTCGCGCTACAACAAAGTGGTGAACATCCCTAACAGCATGACCGTACTGGACGAGCTTCTCCCGATCTCCATCGAGATGGCGAAAAGAAACCTAAGAGGGATATGGAACTTCACCAACCCAGGGGTGGTGAGCCACAATGAGATACTAGAGATGTACAAGAATTACATCGAGCCAGGTTTTAAATGGTCCAACTTCACATTGGAAGAACAAGCAAAGGTCATTGTTGCTGCTCGAAGCAACAATGAAATGGATGGAGTCAAACTAAGCAAGGAGTTCCCTGAGATGCTATCCATTAAAGAGTCACTGATCAAATACGTCTTTGAACCAAACAAGAGAACCTGAGCCTTCAATGAACATCACACTCTTCGCCACAAGTGCTTACTTTTAAACTTTTTCTCTTTTTTTACTTTTTGCCTTTTCTTCCAACAGAAATATCTTTTTCTATTTTACTCATCGTCTTATGATCCTTGTAGGTAGTTTCACTACACTGATTCTACTAAAATATGATTTACCATTATTATTTATATAGACGAGAGTTTTTCTTTTTCTCAAATCCTACAATTTTTTTCTCAGATATTTTACTTACTAAGACAGACAGGTTCTTATAAAAACGTAGTCACTTACTGGTTGTGGCCATTAGGGCTTCCACCAAGGCAGTTTCAGAACACTTGAACTTGATCCTTAAGCTATAGCCTGCGAAGAGAAGCAACAACAAGTTGTTTTTAGAACAAACCCATGTACCTGATGTGAATTTGGTCTATTTCTAAGGTTATAGTTTGCTTACGTGAACAGTTGAGGGCGAGAACGAGAGAGCTGAGAGCGTTTAATAGGGGAGAGAATAAGGTTTCGTAGAGTTGATTGGGGATTAGAAGTGCCACCACCACCACCATATACAGGATGACCTCCTCCTGCTCTTCTGTTTCCAAGATCGGATGGAATCGCGGGTGAGTCAGTGGAGATGTCGAACGGACCTGAGTTTGAACTGTTCTGTCTTGCTGGCCATATCTCATCTTTAGGCCCTGGTGTTGCAGGAGAGAAAAACGACCGGTCTGCACGAAATAAGTCAACTTGATATGGAGATATATAACCAAGACTCAGAATCATAAGATCACTAAGTTCAAGCACAGATATAGTGTTGTTAATTAACCTTTGCGAATGGGCTCTCTGTTCTCCATCATGTTGACTGCTGGGTTTGAGAAAAAATCGGGTTCTTGGTGTCGGGGGTAGAAGTTGTTTGCTGGTTGGATGGCTGTACGTTTGGCTGACTCATACTCACTTCTTAGCTGGTCATACATCTCATCAAGCTTCCTCTTCTGTCTGGTAATTAAAACACAATTAAGGTACCTTGTTATTACAGTGGAGTTTAATATAGGGAGCAGAACCAGGATAACAAATACGTATCTTAAGTTACTGACCTTGATTTCTCAGAGAACTTCTCTTGGAGCTCTTGCTTATCCTTGGTCAAGTTTTCTACCTCTTGCTCCATCATCTGACACCTCTTACCCATCTTCTGGTATGCTGTATGCACCTGCTCCATTTTCTCGCTAAACTTTGCTTGCATACCTTCACATTTCTGACGACACTGTGCGACAACTCTATTCATCTTGTACTGCATCTCTAAGTCCCTTTGGGCGATGTAAAACATTACACTTCGATATGCACTCTTCATCACTAGATTCAGTTAAGAAAAACAGGAGGTCCTTGAACCTTAAACTGCTGTTTTATCAACTCATACAAACGCAAAAGGCACAGTCAGCTGATAGATAAAGTTCTAGCATTGAGTTTAGATTTCAAATACAAAGAGACATTTTTCAATTGAAAAACACTATTGCAACTGACAAATTCTAATAAGAGTGAAATGGACTACATTTATGAAAAGGATACGTATTTGTGGAGAAATTCCAGCCATCGCCATCTGATAACACAGGTAAACAATGAGGAGATGTGAGATGGAAATATTGGAAACTGGAAAAGAAGAAAAGTTATAGTATCCTTGCATATATACCAACTCAAACACTTACATTTATCCATTCTTCATTTGGATTGATATCCACAGGTTTCATAAGACTAAGATGAAAGATAAAGACGAACAGTCAAGTAGAATATAAGGCGACCAAGGCTAAACTGAAACTAGGCAAGTAGCTTAAAGAAGATTTACCTCTTGGAGAGTACTTGATCACAGATGGGACATGCCCCATCATTACTGAGAATCTTGCTGGCATCTTCAGTGCCTTTTCATAGTGTTAAGGTCATCTTATTCAAACTCACAAGTGTGGCTAAAGAACACAAACAGGTACACAAAAGAAAAGTGTAAATTGGATACATAATAGATGACCGCAGGTAGTGGAAATGGCCCTGCCCTCCAAATCCCTCCAGCACGCATTGCATCTCATGTCAACCTCTAATTTAAGTATCTCAAGCTGCTAAGCACCTGCAAATTAAAATTCATATCAAACGAGCTGAAGAATCATGCTCTAATTGAAACTTCCATTATCCATAGAACTAAATTCGTTGAATTCACCAATAAACTTCCATTTACAATATACATATTTTGACTAAGCTACATTCATTCCAACTGCTGAAATTTTTTACATTGGAAACACGAATTGGTACAAAGCAATAAAAACGAGTTTCAAAACTTATGGTCACTGTGATAATCTTGACTTCAGGAAGGCTTATAAACGATTTTCAAAAACAGAAACCCTAGAAATTTGGCATAAACTGCACAGATTCCAGAGATGAGCAAAAAAAAATCATCGCGAAGTAGAGATTACGGGGCCGATTTTGAGGATTCGCAAACTAACTGAAATTAGGGATTCCACAACACAGATGAACTCAACATAACAGATGCCTACTAATCTATGGGAGTTTTCTACAAAATCGGAGACAAATAGGTTTTACTGATTTCAACGATTTGAGATTGACACAAACCTCGAAATTGGAAAAAAAATCTTAAGTCTACAAACGAAATCGTAGCAGCAATGTGAAGATCTAAGAAGCAATTGAAGAAGCTAACCTTCGATTTTGATAGAGCGATAAAGAGAACGCGTCGCACAGAGCGAGGAAGAACAACAAATTGACGGCGATTAAGCTCACCGATCTGACGTAATCTGAGGAAGATCATCAAAAAACAAGTCAAGGATCTCAAAACTAGAGAATCGAAGACGACGAGAGTTGAAAATACGAGAGAAAACACAAGGATCGTAACCTCTCACTCTCTCGATTTCAATGGCGGCGCGAGAAACGAAGATTTCAAATTTCCAGAAATAATGAGCAGTAGAAACTAGAAAATGATGACTTCAGTCTTCAGATATTGCCAAACGACGTCGCGCTTTGCTAAAGGTTATGTTATGCCCAAACGGCGTCGCGTTTTACTAAAGGTTATGTTATGACAAAACGACGTCGCTGTAGTATTGAAACTTTAAACTTTAAAAGACTATATATGAAAACGACGTCGCTCTGTTCAAGGTTACGTGTCGACCCAACGACGTCGCTCTCTAAAAGCTTATGTTTATTGGCCAAACGACGTCGCTTTCGAGTTTACTAGCCTTTTTAAGTTAAGACTCTTCCACTAAGTTTCATTGATCTACATCAGACAAAACAGCATACATACAGAATCAAAAATTCAAATGCCGTAAGCTTTTATTTCACGTTGACTGTAACACTACTCAAAACACAGATATACACAAAAGCAACAAAAAAATTCTCCTCTTTCACATTGTAAATGAAGAATCCTCAAGTCCTTAAAAACAATTAAAAGGGAAAGAGAAGCAAGAAGGAAGAAAGAATCTTTCTTGACACTCAATTCAAATACAATCACCAAAACTCAAAAATTTTCCAAATCTTCAAACACCGCGTTGTTGTTGATTCCAGCTCGGAGGAATGCGATCAGAAGTGATGGGAGTAGGAGCAGGAAGGCTTTTGACGTTAATGTTAATAGGATATAACCGGTATTCGATATCCAATTCTCTGCATAATCTACCAATCTCTTCAAGTAATTGACCCCTCCTCACATATCTCTCTCCCATATCTTGATGATTCATCTTATGTGTTGGCCACATTGCGATCTTTATAGTGTTCAATCCAACCATGTCTCTGAACACAATCATCGGCGATGGATACCAGTGATCCTTCTTATTATCCACATAGCTGCATTAACACAAACACAAACACACAAATATTGATATTAGGCAATGTTTTATCAAAGTTTATGATTAAGGGTTTAGGGTTTTAGCTTCTAACCTGAGTATCCTCTGTTTTAGGGCGGTTGTCTTCTCAGGTGGAGTTGCTATATGGACAAAGAACTCAATAGCATCTTGCATATCGGGACTGCGGTAATAGTTAGCGATAGGTTTTGTGCCGAGAAGACTGTTTGGGTATACAATCTTCTGATTATCAAATCGAAGAAAGACAGTAGTCAAAATGTTCATCTCTTCCACAACCAACTACACATACAAAAAAACAAAACAGAGGATTAGCTCTTTCTTGGAAGTATTTTGAGTTGCCTAAATGCAGAAACAGAGTTTTATGGAACATACCTGGACACCGTCTATTTCACACCTGTCACCGACGTCAAACGGATGCATAACGAAAACGAAGATGACAGCTTCAAAGATAGTTTTACATGAATTTCCAAACACAAAGACTACAAGAAGAAGCTGAGAGCTTATGACAAGCAAGAACTTGGTTGTAGCGATTCCGAGAATGAGAAGCCAGATGATTAAAATCACAATGCCGACCAAAACATCTATGATTCGATGAAGCCTGTTCACTGCAGTTTTTGTATCGTTTAAAGTTAAAGCTAGTGCTCTTCGTTCTCTAAACGCATTAACCTAAAGAAACATATGAAAAATTAGCATCATTTTCATACGATAGAAAGCTTTTGATATATTTGAAGTTAAAACCAACACTTACCACCCAATTCTTCAGACAAGATTTGCTGATTTTGTGGCTTTCAGAAGCTCCTTCAAAGAGAGCCATGGCTCTTTCAGACTCATCTTCTGACAAAAAACGCATAAAGTCTTCTATATATATGTACCTAAGTACGGTAAAAAAATCCTCTGTTTTTAATCTTGATCTTAACAAACATCAAATATATCACAGTTGTTCGTAAGTTCATAATGTATGTATATACCTGGATCCAGGCTCAGCAACGTTCTGAAAAATCTTCCTCGCTGCAAGTTTTGCTTCGAACTCGCTTCTGATCTGTGTGGCTTTATCATCTTCGTGAGTCGTTGTGTCTTGTATCTGTTCATCCAAAGTAGAAAGAGTTCCTTTTCTTATAACATTCATCAGTCTCTTCATTTTCCAAGCGGATACGTTTTTAGTGTTCATTCTCTGCAAATGATCGATCCTTATCCCTTCGTCTTCTCCTTCTTTCTTAGAACCAGACCGCGATAGCACCGGACTTTTCCCGACTCTGCTCGGACTCTTCTGCATCCTTCCGCTTCCAATGGTCACTTGTGGTGAAGAAGAAACCGTCTTTGGACCTAGAGGAGATAGCTTACGTCCAACTATCTCCAAGGTCTTTACATCGTTTGCTACTTTCTCCTCTTCTATATGAATCTCAACTCGAGGAGGTCCCGAGAGAGTCTCAATCACATATTGAGTAAACAAGGATTCTTGAATCCGATCGAAGTAAGTACTCATATGGAAAGAGGAAGCAAGAACTTTAACCAGTAAAGTCTTTATGAGCCAGAAAATAACACCAACGAGTAAACAGATTAATACTTTAGTCACATACTTGAGCACTGTGCTTCGCATTTCTCTTTCGACTTTCTTGTCGAACAAGAAATGCCACGCGATCAACACAAGCCCTAGCCAGAGACAGTTCTGTACCGGCTTTCGAATCCCGTAAACGAAATACAAAACCTTTTTCCTCCAAAGGAAATTGCTCTCAACGAAGTAGACGAATAGCTTCACAAACCAACTCGAAACCAATCTCCCACAAATCAACACAAGAATCATCACGTCCCATTTCCACAGAGCTAGGTCCCAAAGTGTCTTGCCGCGCAAGTAAGGTATCACAAGGCTACAAATCATAGCAGCAATGATCAGAATCAGAAAAATCCACTCTATGATAACCCAAACACAAATCTTCTCCTTCCTAAAACCTTCCGGCAGATCCTCCTCCGAAAACGGATCGTCCTCTTCTTCCAAATCCATGGCTCCTCCCTGGTTAGGAGTTCCCGGTTTAGTGTTTCTCCCACTAAAACCGGGTTTTAAATTCGCGGACTTTGGAGTCCGACCAGAAACCATCTCCGGATACGTCGGAGTCGGAGGATCCATCAATCTAGATCTCGTCTTCGTCTTCATCAAAGTCTTGGTCCTCATCGTCGATCTGTTCGAGCTACACTTGACAACCTCTGATTCATCTACTCTGTTTTCATCTTCGTCGCTACTATCACTATCTTTAACAGACGGAGAAAGCGTGACCCTGTTCTGCCTCCGTCTAATCGCATCAACGGTTCCGTTATTCGCCGTCGCCGTTACTGGTGACGCAGAACCGGAAACCGTCGGTACACGTGCTGGAGAAATCGTGTTGCTCTGAAGCTCAGGCATGTTAGCTTCCATGTCGAGAGATATTTCATCGCCGGAAGCTTTTTGCTTGTTGAGGAATTGGTTGATGAGCTTGGACGGTGGATCTGGCTCCTCTGGAGGTTTGTCACTACTCCGCCGCCTGAAATCAAAGCTTCCGTCGTCTTCTTGACCTTCCGGTGGTGGTTTACTTTTGTTTTTCTTATCATCATCATGCCAGAAGTTAATGCTTGACTCTCTCCAAAACTTTTCGGGATCACCATTGTCTTCACCGTCTATCTTTACAACAAACTCTCGCCGTTGATCAGTCGAATCAACGGCCATGTTTGAAAAAAATAACCAAAACTTTCTGGTCTCTTTGTAGTATTAAAAAGTTTGGTTTCTTTTTTTTGATAGAAAGAGGAAAAAGAAAAGTTGATTCTTGATTTCTACATGTAATGAAGGATATTTAAATGTTTTTTGATTAGGTTTTGTTTTAATTGATAATGTTGAAGCATGTGAGATTGTGATGATCTTGCCTGAAGCTAAAAGACAATGTTTCAGCCTAGATAAGAAAAAGATTACTATTTTATTTATTTTATTTGGTATTGGTATGGGGAGAAGACGAACATGGAGTAATGGACCAGGTGATATTGTTATCATTTTTCTTTTTTCCGCTTCTGAACCATTAAAAAACAGTTCACGACTGCGTTTACGTACCTACTCAGACCGATACAGAGACTCGTGTCTTGCGCTCACTAGCAAATTGGGGAAAAAAATAAATAAGTACAGAATTAAAAGTCAAAAGTAACACAAAACGGTGTTGGAACTTGGAAGCTAATCTAGAATTTTTAAATTGTTGAAAGAAAAAAAATGGGGGCCATGTTCAATGTCCAAAAACGAAGCAGTTGTTGAACAAGTAATAAAAATTGTTTTGTAATAACCATTAGAAGTAAATAAATAAACCTATCGGAATTGGTGAAACTAGCTTACGTGGTGAGATCACACGGCGCAGAGGTGATAAATGAATTAAACTAATGGTTTCTGAGTCAGCCACGTGGTTGGCTAAGGTTTGGTCTGCTTCATAGTTTTTAATTTAAATTTTTGGTTTTGTGAGGCGTATAAACAAAAGGGAGAGACCTAATTCAAAACAATGTAGAAAACGACACGAAAATGACACTTTTTTTTTGATAAAAACGGCAGGTCGATCTGGACACAAAAATGCAGCTTATTTAGCTAACATGAACAGACACACATGGTTCAACAAGATTGGCCACCTAAGAATTTGTTTTTACATATCTTATAATTTGTCTAATAATATAATTAGAAAATTATTACTGGCCAGATACAATTAGAAATGCATGATCAGAAGAAAACAGTTTGATACATGTGAGTATGTGACAAGAAAATAAATTAAAAAGCTGCTTGATGCATGTGAAATGATCCAAGATTCTTATCAGGATTTCCTAGATTTTTTTTTTCTTTTTCCAGGAAAAGTGTAAAAAAACCATATCATTTATTGTTTTTCGCCCAACAAGTCAGCGAGCTTAGATATTTTGTATAATTAGGTAATATCCCGCGCATATGCGCGGGTTGTTGTATTACATATGTTAATTTATTTTAGTTTATTTAATTATGTGAGAATTTTTTGAAATTTTTTTTTAATAAATTTATTTAAAATGGTATTTTTAGTGGTAAAAAATGTATTTTTGAAATTCTCATTAAAAATACATATATAACAAACAAATCTCCTAAATGTCAATAATACACTTTATTTATTTAAATCATAAAAATTTACTATGATATTCAAAATTTACCTAAAACATTTAGTAATTAAATTACAATATTAATTTTGAAGTATCAATTAAATATATTTCCTATAAAATCATATGAAATGCAATTAAAATTCCAAATATTAATTTAATTTTTAATCTCTTTTATATTCACCTTAATTTATGCTATTAAGCTATATTGCTAGGTTAAATTCTAATGATTTCCTCTTTGTAGTAAGATTTTGGAAATGAGAATATCAATTTGTTTTTATATAGAAAATTGTTAAATTATAAAATTTTGAATTAAAGAAACACTATAATGATCTTTATATAATTATATTTTGGATCAGAAGAACTAAATATAATGATGAGTATACAAATTGTCAAAAAATTGGAGGTAAGAGAGAGTTAAAAATTTTGATTTAATAGTTCTATTATAATAGTTAATTTTGTTAAAACATTGCATACTTTTAAAAATAAAATATATATACATGCATGAAGATGATTTCTTTTGATTGATTCCCTCATTGGACTTTGATTGAAATTAGTGTTGTTGAATTTTCATCGATAATTGGTTTTTTTTTATAGCCACCAATTATTATTATACATATGTATTAGATAAATCCAACAAAATATATAATCACACTCTTACCATGAGTTTTAAATTTATGCAAGAATATAAACAAAATAAAGATGATAATCCAACTCTTACAACACATATGAGATATAACAACATTTGATATTGGTGGGTGATAAAGAGATAATGATTACTTATAAGATGATAATCCAAAATAGATAATGGAGATGAATCTTTAAAAATAAGAACAATGTAAAATATATATCATGCAGTCTCTAAAATTAAAATTTAGCATTAAAATTTACAATGATATTTCATTTGGTTTTTTGTAACCCATACAACAAAAATAAGAAATCAAAAACAAAAGATTGAAAAATGATTTGAGTTTTGTGGAAGAGAATGAGAGAAATGAAAGAGAATGAGAGAATAGAATAATATGAAAGTAAAAGAATGCTAATATGAGAGAATGAGAGAATGTTTATTTACATGATAAAATTGATGGAAGTTACAAAAGAAAAGTGAGTGCATAATTATAATTTATTGTGTTTGAATAGAATTGAGTGGTGGAATATGATTAATGCATAATTTATTTTATTTTCAGTTATAATTTTATTTTAATGTGTGAATTAAATGTATTGTGTTAATTGGGTCTTAAATATTGTTTAAGCAATTAGTATTAAATGAAAATCAACCAAGGAGAGAGTGAAAATGAATGGAAAAAGTCAATTATATATGTATATATATATATATATATATATTAAAAGTGAATTATTTATGTGGCTAACTCATTTTTAAATATTGATTGTTTAAAAGGAATATGAACATCTAATTCTCAAATAAACTTGATTTGTTTTGTTAAAACCAACATCTGTGAATTTAAATTTAAATATGAAAATTTAAAAAGTAAATATAAATAGTTTAGAAAGGCAAAAAAATACAAAATAAATATTATATTTTTATATAAATAAAATAAAAATTGAAA
Source organism: Camelina laxa (assembly GCA_024034495.1). Taxonomy (NCBI): domain Eukaryota; kingdom Viridiplantae; phylum Streptophyta; class Magnoliopsida; order Brassicales; family Brassicaceae; genus Camelina; species Camelina laxa. The sequence continues at coordinate 1,650,975 of CM043884.1, forward strand.
AAATATTAAATATATATAATCATATAACTTCTCAATTAAAATATAGAATCAAACTCTTACAACACATATGAGATATGACAACATTTGATATTGGTGGAAGATAAAGAGTGAATGATTACTTATAAGATGATAATCCAAATTAGATAATGGAGATGAATCTTTAAAAATAAGAACAATGTAAAATATATATCATGCAGTCTCTTAAATTAAATTTTAGCATTAAAATTTACAATGATATTTCATTTGGTTTTTTGTAACCCATACAACAAAAATAAGAAATCAAAAACAAAATTGAAAAATGATTTGAGGTATTGTGGAAGAGAATGAGAGAAATGAAAGAGAATGAGAGAATATGAAAATATGAAAGTAAAAGAATGTTAATATGAAAGAATTAGAGAATGCTTATTTATATAATAAAATTGATGGAAGTTACAAAAGAAAAGTGATTGCATAATTATAATTTATTGTGTTTGAATAGAATTGAGTGGTGGAATATGATTAATGCATAATTTTTTTAATTTTCAGTTATAATTTTATTTTAATGTGTGAATTAAATGGATTGTGTTAATTGGGTATTAAATATTGTTTAAAGCAATTAAACAATTAAAAAACTAAAATTAGAAAACATTAAATTAAAATCAACCAATAAAGAAAAACCAAAACCTTATTTTTAATTTAATGCTTTCTAATTTTTTACTTCGGTCTATGTTTAAACCGGAAAAATTCTCGATCTTCTCATATCCAAACGGGCCTTGAGTAAAAACTATCTCATTGGGCTCACGCAATTTATCAAAATAGCTCAAATTCAAATTTGTTCTGTATTATGTCCCACATCGCTAATCTTACAAGTTAATCGAGTGTTTTATATATCATTAGAGTCGATAATGTGATTGTCATCTTCACTAAAATTGGTCCAAATTTTTTTTTTTCTAATTTTTCTCAAAATCGGTTCTTCTTCAGATTTCCCGGTATAAATCTATCATAACCGGGAACCGGTTTGGTTATATGTAATGATTGTAATCTAATACTATTATACCGGTTTAGAGAATCATTTCCTGTCTCTCTTCTTACAAGAGCCTCTCTAAAACCCTTTCGCGTCACTCTCTCTAGAGAAGATCTCAGGAGCTTGAGCTTCAATGGCTGGCTTATTATTGATTACTACTACTATTCAGTGAATCTACTAAATTTCCTATTGTGGTTGATTTCTCAAGTTTGCCATGGCTGTTGTGCTCAAATCAATTCTCAAAAACCAAACTTTGTTTAAGACTCTCTTGAAGAAACCACAGTGCGTCTCGCCTTTGATTAGTTCAAGAACCTTAACTTCGGAAGCTCGTAAGAAGCCACTCTCTGTGTTTTTCGAAGAGGCTGTTGGATTGAGACCCAGACCAGAAACTAGCGAAATCGAAGAAGAAGAAGAAGAAGAACACGACAACGAATTGAAGAGAAAGCTTTTGGAATTGGAGAGGAAACTCATAGAACTGAAGAAATCGGAACCTGTGAGAAAGAAGAAACAGAAGGAGAAGGTTGTGACATCAGAGGTAACTGAGAAGAGGCATGATAATCTTTACAAGTTGTTTAAGGGTGACGAAGAAGAGAAGAAAGAGGTAAAGAAACGTAGTCGGGAACAGGAGGATGTGATTAGGGTTTATAAGGAGCTTCCTATAGAGATGGTGTCGTTTGTGAGGCTTCTGCATAAAGAAGGGTATTTGAACAAGGCTAATTTCATCACTGGGGGAAAGTTGAATATGGGGAATCTTGATGAAGAGTATTCTAGAACTTTTGTTAAGTTTGCTGCTGAAAGATTTGGAAAGGATTATCAGGAAATAGCAAAGTAAGTAAGAATCTTTTTACTTGTGTATTGATTGATCATATATTGTGTTTTGTTCTGTTGGATTGTTACAACTACATCTCAGGCTTCGTTTAGAGAAAATATTCATGTCACTATCCACTTCTGCCAGTTCGTTTGCGACACCTTTTAGAGTTTGCATTCTAGTATATGTAACATTTCTTGGGGAGTATAGGTTGGGGTTGGAAAATGAGGGGTTCAATGCTTGTTTTTTTTAGAGAATGAGGAATCTTTTTGTGATGAATTGATTTCTTGTGGTTCGATCATTGGCTAGTTGTAGCATTGATTGAGATATTCTGATGAAAGAATTGATTAATAGTTTATTACATTTGTACATCTTTTAATGGAATTATTTGTCGACTGTTGAGTTTTAGAATCTTGTCTATGGTCTTGATCGCCTTACCCTGCAGCATTTGATTTGACCTTAGTTAAATTGTTGTTTGGATAATTGATGGATAAAGATTAGGTGTTGTTTAGAGAAATTTTTGTTGATATGTTCATCTTCATGGGTCTCTGGTGACAAACTTGGGCATGTTCAGGTGAAAAGTTCTCCGTACGCGGTCCATTTCTATACAGTGCGACACTACTTAAGAGTTTCCATTGTTGTATGTTTACAATTTCTTGGGGAGTATAGTGGAGTTGGGAAAGGAGGGGTTCAGTGCTAGTTCTATTGGAATATTTGTGATGAATTGATGTCTTGTATCATTAATACATTCATAAATGCCTCAAATGTGTTGTCTTGAATCTTGATTGCCTCAATCCCTGCAGCATTTTATTGGCCCTTCCCTATTGTTGCAGCTAGGCAGTTTGAAATTGATTCTATCATCTTATTGTTTCTACTGCTTTCCATAACCTCAGATTTAACTTGCAGGTGGTTATCAGGTAGTGACCTGAAGAAGATTGTGCTCTTTGGTTGCCCGAGTGTGGAAAAAAGGGCAGTATTCGCTGCTAAAACATTGCGCAACTTTTTTGATATCCATGAGAATAATGTAAGCTTATGTATACACCTATCACTACAACTCCTCTTTATCTCATTTTGCAACTCCCCAACTGCATATAACCAAGTCTTTTCTTTGCATAATATAGGTGTGCAATAAATGCGTGTTAAAAGAGAAGTGCAAGTTTCCAAACCAGAGTGTATGGGATGGCAAAACAAAGCACCTGCACTTGTCTGTTGTAATGAAAGTCATCACACTATATCCATTAGACTTGACTCATCCAAAGCTACAAGTTCCTCAAGAGGTACAAGACTCAGTCTCAAGATTGCTGACAGAGATTCAGAACCTAAGCCGAACTATCTGTACTCCTCTCGCATGAGTTATAACCTGATCAAAGATTTGTTTGTAGGAGAGATCAAATTTAGTGTTTTTACAAATGGAAGTTGAAAAAAAGAGACTATTATAAAGACGAGCCTTCACTCCCACTCTTACTTGCAACAGTTGAGGGTACAGATCCGATAATACTTAGTTATGTATTAACCTTTTATCTCGATTAGCTGCATAGTGTTAGTGAGCCAGAAGCTTCACTAACTATAGTGTTAATGAAACTTCTGGCTGAGTCAGAAACATTATGGATAAGTATGGAAGGAATGGGTCTGCTGACTTCAGAAGAGACAAAGACTCGTCTGAAAAACAAGCCTATCATCAAGAGCCACAGGCATTGCTATCAAACGTGGCGGTAAGGTGGTGATTGATATGTGTGCGTCTTTTCAAAATCACTTTCTTCGCTTTGAAGTTCACTCGCTAGATTCCATAGCATCTCCCATACATTCGATTTTTTTCTTAAACTCTCCAAGAAAAAAAAAAAAAGGATAAATTTTCAAACTTTTCTGTGGGTCTCAGCTTTCCAACTTCTATTAAACCCTAATTTTGATTACAGTCTGAGTGGATATCGTAAAATTTGTGGCTTTTCTCCTCCGTCTATCTCACTCTTTTCATCGACTCAAGTTTCAAAGATTTGGAGTTATACACTGTTTGAAGCTTTTTAACTCTTGGTGGAGTTGTAAAGTTTAATAAATTCTCGGAGATTCTGAGTTTGTCTCGCATGTGGATTTGAGTACTGAAGAAACAATGTCTGTGGAAAGATCTTTGGAAGCTTGGGAAGAGGTTCAAAGACATGGACATGACCTAGCTGATAGACTTGCTCAGGGCTTTAACGGTTTGATTCATATCAACCCACCTTCGTTTCCATCGAAGCTGTTCGATCTCGAGTTCTCAAGTCAGCATTTCGGGATTAGGGATCCTAAGTTTCTCACCGACCAACCCATCAATGGCGTTTCGGCGATTGTTGATATTGGGAACAAGATTGGTCAAGCTGGTGTTGATTTTGGCGCTGGATTAAATGTGATGGTTCATCAATTCTTCAGAAGGTTGCCTATACCGTTTTGGCACGATGGGACTGTTTCTACTGAGAGGGAGACTATTACGAGGAGCCATAGGGCGTATGTAGACACAAAAGAGAACTCAGGGTTTTCTAAGACAGATACTGCTTCCTCTGTTACTGTGTTGGAGGAGAAAGTTACAGACTTTGATTTAAATACTATTGGATTACATAAGAGACCAAAGGTACTTGTTTTACTTCTGCAATTTCAAGCTTTTATTTTTGTTTATTGCTGATCAAAGTGGCCTTAGCTTTGTATATAACTGCAGAGATATCTAGATTCGATTTCTTAGAGATTTGAGTATGAGCATATCCAAAGTTTTAGAATTTAGATGCTTGCTTATTTAGATATTGTGAATCAAGTTGAGTTTCTGTTAAGGGTGAATTTGTTTACAGATTACAGTTTCTCCTCCTTGTAGGGAATGGTTGAGCTATCGTCAAGTTATGAAAGTAGAACAAGTGGTATGGAACATTCATTAGCAGCCAGGGGAGATCTTTGGAGAGTAGAAGCTTCTACTTCAAGTTCCCCTGCGAGGGATGATAGCTCGTCTCTCTTTCTACTCCAGCTTGGACCTTTGTTATTTCTGCGCGATTCAACTCTTCTTTTGCCTGTTCATTTATCAAAGCAACACCTGCTCTGGTACGGATATGATAGAAAGGTATGCTTAAAGCTTCAGCCTTCTTATCTTTTGTCTCAATTGTGTTACTTGTGGTTAGTCTTCGTATCTCAAGTTATTGTTTCAAAACTCGGATGGCAATCTCTTTTCAGAAAGGTATGCATTCACTGTGTCCAGCTTTGTGGTCAAAGCATCGAAGATGGCTTATGATGTCCATGCTCTGCCTCAATCCTTTAGATTGCGTAAGTGTCTTTACTTTAAAATCTTTCTGTAAGTTGTATATGTGTGTTTGTTTGCCTTTTCATATTCTTGCATAGTGGAACTAATTCTCGAAGCTTTGTCCTTTTTTCCGTCTCATGGAACAGTCATTTTTAGACTTGCAATTCCCAAATGGACAATTAACATATGTATCTGGTGAGGGATTGACCACAAGTGTCTTTGTTCCTTTATGCGGTGGTCTTCTTCAAGCGCAAGGTCAATATCCAGGAGATATGAGATTTAGTTTCTCCTGCAAGGTTGGTTAATAATTGATCAAGTATAGTCACTCACAGTTCTTTTATTCAAGAGATAAAAATCTGTTTTTCGACTTTGATGATTCAGAGTAAAAAGGGAACACGAATCACACCAATGGTAAATTGGCCTGACAAATCATTTGCATTGGGTGTTTCTCAAGCCTTGGCTTGGCGTAGGTCCGGTCTCATGTTGAAACCTGCAATTCAACTTAGGTAAATCTTTCTCTTTTCCAATCAAAGCACTTCTTTTTCCGTTAGCTTTGAACTCACAAACAATGAAACAGCATGTGCTCTACATTTGGTGGAAGCAATCCCGGGATAAGAATCGAAGTAATTCACTCGTTGAACGATAATATCAATATGATATGTGGCTGCGCATTCACAGCTCATCCTTCAACATTTGCATCTGTTTCCGTAAGCTAATATTTCTCTTTCTTTCTTTTCTTTAACCCAAACCTAGTTTTGCTCTCATTTTGGGTTTTCTCTAAAACCTCAGTTTGGTCGGTCAAAGTGGAATGGGAACATTGGACGAACCGGAATAGTTGTTAGAGCTGATACTCCTCTTCCAAACGTTGCTCGACCATCTTTCACGATTCAGATAAACAATGCTTTCGAGTTCTGAAAATATGTAAGGGCTAAGTTTTTGGTTGTGTAGTCTCGTCAAAAGACTAAATTGTATATAGTAATCAAACTCATCAATCCCACAGAGAAATTTCACAGCGTAATAACAAAACCTGAAAAGATATCCTATTTTTGTACAGCAAATCAAGCAAGAAAAAGAAAAAAATTATACAATTCATTACTCAATCTTCACATCGGTAAGATCATCTAACAGTCCCCTCGACGAAGATGATGACCTTCCTTCTTCTTGCTGTTGTAGGCTAACATCTTTGCTAGGCTCAGAGAAGGAAGAGTCAACCCAAGGACCCTCCAAAGAAGAGGAGCTAATGTGTTGTTCACTGTTTCTTGTATAGGTCGAGACTTGTGACTCGCTGTCTTGTGACAAAAGCTCCAAGGCCTTAAACCTCATTGCAGCTGAATCACTTGGATCAGCTTCACGTTTCACCAGTGGTGGTTGGACTTTGATTTTTCCTTCTAGCATTCTTACGACAGATGACATTGGTGGTCTCAGTGTCGGAGATGGGTTGGTACAGAGTAAAGCTATGTTCAACATCCTCATTGCTTCTTTCTTCGAAAAGCTTGTACCGAGATCAGGATCCACAAGCTCTAGAAGGCTCCCTTGTTCTTGCAAAACATATGCCCAATCAAGAAGGTAAATAAACTCTTCTTTTGGTCTGTAATTTGTGTTGCTCTTTCCGCTAACAATCTCTAAACAGACAACACCAAAGCTGTAAACATCTGCTTTGTCTGTTAAGTAACCTCTCATTGCATACTCAGGAGCCATGTAACCTCTGCATCAGTGAAATTTAAAGTCAGTAAGTGTTAACCGCTCGCTATGAATTTTAGAAAAGATAATTAATGAACACTCACATTGTTCCTGCAATCCTTGTGCTGATATGTGTATTCTCTTCCTCGTCGAGCTTGGCTAGACCAAAATCAGAGATCTTAGCATTCAGAGACAGATCAAGAAGCACATTCGTCGCTTTTATGTCTCTATGAACAATCTTCAGCCTTGATTCCTCGTGTAGATAATACAATCCTTTCGCAATCCCTAAGCATATCTTGTTCCTTGTTGACCAATCCAAGTGAAGTTTCTGTTTCTCTGTGCCTGTAAAATTAACCCACAAGACACTTTAGCTTAAAGATCACATGATCTTTCTCAATCTATCTTTTAACAGATGGATATAGAAAACTAACCAAAGAGTGCTCGAGCGAGACTGTTGTTCTCTAAGTACTCATACACAAGCAAAAGCTCTTTCCCTTCGATGCAACAACCATATAGTTTCACAAGGTTTGGATGTTGCAACGCAGAGATCATCCCAATCTCAGTCACAAATTCTCTGTTTCCTTGCTTAGATTTTGATGAAAGCTGCTTCACCGCGATGGTCATTCCATCAGCGAGAACACCCTAATAACCAAAACCGATTAGTACATACAATTCAAACTCAAAGAACTTGAGAAGATGTAAAACCAAAGCAGTCATGATCACCTTATAAACTGGTCCAAATCCTCCTTCACCAATCTTATTTTCTGGATCAAAGTTATTAGTAGCACGTTTGATTTGTTTCAATGTGAACGATCCTGTCTGCAAATCAAGTCCCCTAAGCTCTTCTGATAAAACAAAAATGTATGATTTGAAAGAAACAATCAGATCTTGAAAATGAGAAAGAGCATTTCTTGAAAAGTAGAATGATGTTTGCTTTCTTACCATTTTCATCCACTTCTTTTTTTCCACCTAAGTAACCTGCTAGCCTGAGGATTAGAAGTACCAGCAACCCGAAAGCTGCACACGCTGCAATTACAATGCCTGCAACTGCTCCCTTAGACAATTCTTTTCCGGTATCAACCTTGAAATCTACGATAGAGAAAGAACATTCATTCATTCACTCACTCCAAAATTATAATAAACAGTTTAGAAAGATTGGATAGGAAACTCACTTGGTGTAATCGTTATAGCAGATATGAGAGGCCCGTAAACACCCCGTGTAGGTATTACGTTTGTGCCTTTCCCTAACCACTTCAAGTCAATCTCCAATGTACTTCCATTCACCTGAACATCATCAATTTGCCTTAGGAACGGTTTACCAACTCCACCTGCTCTCTCTGCTATGTTAAAGTCCCTCTCCAACAAATTCCCCTGCACAAGAGAACCCCATTTTGAATTCTGATCCAAGAAACTAAAACTTTGTTTTGAAACAAAACTTCCTTCTTTGTTCTGCAAAACTTACTTGAACATAAATGTCGAATACTCGCCGCCCTAAGCTACTATAAGTCTGGTCATTTGAGAACATAATCTCTGCAAAATGGAGCTGCACTTTGTAACTTCCTTTTATCATGCATAGTCCATAGTACTTGAGTGATTGTGAAGCGAGACGGGCTGTTTTGTAATACTCTGGAGTTGATTCATTGATCAAGTTAAATGTGTCAGTTGCTAAGTAAGCGGCCTTGTCATTGCCTAACCAAGCTCCAGAACTACTGTATCCCCATTTTTCAGAGACAGAAGAGAATGTTGATGCTCCTCTCTTGTTTAAGTCTTCCACATACATGTCTTTACCAACATTGAGGTTGTTTCCTCCACAGTTGATTAACAAGGAAGAATCTGCAAGAAACTTATTCAGGTTTTTTTTCCCCTAGAAAAGTTTGAATCATGAAAGAAACTAATTTCTACTTACGTTCTGCCTCTCTAGGACATGGAAGATTCTTCCTCAAGCACCATTGAACACTACACAAGTAGGTATTGTTTCTCTGTAATAAGAATCTTTGGTTTAATGAACCGAAAGGAGGGGAAAAAGAAGACTCACGAGTCATCGGTTGCTGAGGGGTAGCTGGAGATCAAGTTTCTGAAGATTTTAACCAATAATGCTGATTAGAAAAGCATATAGACAAGATTAAACTGAAGATCACTGATATAAAACAACAACATTGCTTACACATCAAGCTGATTACAGCTTAGAGTAGGTGGCTGAGTGAAATTGTTGTAAGATAAATCGCTGAAAACAGATCAAGAAATCGATAAACGCAGATGTATTCCGAATTTTCAACCTCGAGCTTGAGGTAGTTAGTTAGTTTGCTTACATGTTTTGTTTACTATCAAGAATGAACTGAGGAACTGGACCAGTCAATGTGTTATTATTCAGATACCTAAAGCAGCAAAGTAATTAACATTCAGTTTTTGAAAGTAAGATTTTATATCATCATTATATGTTGATAATTTTGAAACATACATAAAGTTAAATGTCTCAAGATTCCGAAATGTATCTGGAATTACACCGGTTAGTATGTTTGAGCTTAAATCTCTGCGCACACACATACTTTAAGGTGAGTTCTTGGATCAAACTATTAGCCTTTAAGCTGTAGAATTAGCAAGAGAACTTGACTTACAGTAACTTCAGCTTACTCAAGGAGGTACCAATGTACTCTGGAATAGGTCCCCTTATCAAACAATTTCTTAGTACCCTGATGAATTTAAATTAAAGAAGATACTTAAATGGTGTTTGATGAAACTGAGTTTATAACTTGAGCTTGAGTTGAGTCAAACTTCAACACTTACAATCGTTGCATATTCGTCATATTTTGCAGTTCTGGAAAAGAAGAGGCCGGTCCATGCAAATCGGTTATCCTCCTGATAAAAAGAGAGCTTTATTAAGCTCAGAAGTTTTGAGGAGCATGCAAAAAAAGGTACTGTTAAACTATTTGCTTACTTACAATTCAAGCAAGTTCTTCAAGTTTGATATTGAAGTTGGAATTGGACCTTCCATTGATGTGCCTTGGAGGTCTCTGCAAATTAACAATTCAGTCTTACTACAAACTTCACTGTAAGCTGAAAAATTAAATGAAGGTGACTCACAGCCTAATAAGCTGAGTCCAGTTTCCTATAAAATCAGGTAGGTTCCCAGATAAAGAGTTTGCATCAATCCGACTGCAAGAAACAGAGAAAGATTTTTGAATTATTCCAAAGAATCGACATTTTTGAAGTCTCACTGTATGTCTTTCTACTTACAAATCAGTCAAGTTCTTGAGATTGCTTAAGGACTCAGGGATCCGACCCGTGATGTTGTTTGACGAGAGTAGCCTGTAATCATAAATACACCAATATCATCAAGTTAAACAATAAAAATATATAAGAAAAAAACAAAATATATAATAGAAAATCTTACAATCTTTTCAGACTTCTCAAGTTCCCTAGGTTTGAAGGAAGTTGTCCTGTGAACAGATTAGTTTCGAATTGCCTGCAAAAGTTGTTTTTTCCCTATATTAGAGTCTCTTCAATTCTGGTTTGAAGGAAATAGAATTCGATATGTAATATTACACTGTAGTAAGTGTAGTAATCTCTCCGAGTTGAGGAGGAAATGGTCCGGAGAGACGGTTTCCGGCTAAAGACCTGTTTGTTGCAGAAAACAAAAACGCAAGAATCAGTACAACTTTATCGATCATCACAGGAAAAGATATATGCATTGGAGAGAGATTGGTTACAAGATTTCAAGCGGAATTCGAGACAATGTCGTAGGTATTGTTCCACTGAGAAAGTTCAGCTGAAGATCTCTGTAAGAAAAAACCACGAAAAAAGATAACTTAAGCCCCAAGCCTCAGACATTTTGCTATGATCCATTGATAGTAAAAGCAAGAAACAAAGATCAAGGTTCATACATCTCTGTAAGACGCGTGAGGTTCCCAAATTCTGGCGGGATAATTCCTCGCAAATTGAAACCTCTAAGCTGTCTGTTGGTAAAAGTGAAAAAAAAAAAAAAAAAAAAAAAATCCTTTTCAGAACCCTAACTGTTTCTTGTTACGTAAGTTACGGAAATATGAAGTTTCTTTATGTGTAATGGCAATGGCACATACATGTTTGTGACACGACAGACTGAACTGGAGTTGAGGGTACAGTCGCAGGTGATGTTACTGCTTGCTTTGGGCGACGAGCCGGAAACAAAGTTCCACTTCCCGTCCAAACAAGAAGTCCTCTCGATGTTCACTGTTTGGTTTTGAAGCTTCCTAAAGATCGCTCGCAATGTTTGAACTGCTCAAAAATGGTCAAGACATTTGATTTTTGATGGTCAAATTTTAAAGTCAAACTTTTATTATGTAAAATTTCGTATTATACACACCTAAATCTGTAATAAATAAAATTGACATGTTTACTAATTTGGCATGTTTTATATTAGTGTTGTTAAAAAATAATAAAATAAAGATTTAACATGTATAGATCTATTAAATTAATGATATTTTATATCTTTTAGTTTTTTCCGTTTAAATCCGTTCAATAATATAACCCGTCCGTGCTATTTTAATCTCTTAATATATTTAAATATTCATATTTTTAAAATTTTTATTAAGTTTAGATATATCAATTATAATATTTTAAAATTTTTAAAAGTTTAAAATTTACTATGCATGGCAAAATTAAACAGTTGAATTAAAAACCAATTTTAATCATATACAAACTTTAAATTTGAACTTATAAAATGAAGCTTCTTACTTGTTTCATTGTTTGGATTTGGATTCATTTTGATTTAATTTATAACATTTAATTTATAATATGATTCTAAAGTTGATTTGGGAAGTTGAACACACACTTTTATATTAATTGACTAAATATGTCCATTTTAAAAAAATCAAATTACAATATATGAGTTGTTTGGATTTGAACAATAAGCAATTGTATCGATTGTAACTTTTTTGAAAATGAATATTATTTTAAAAAACACTAGTATATATATATATATATATATATAAAAGTTTTATGAAAGAAATTCACGATTACCCAAATTGTACATACATTAACGTACAAGTATTAATTTATATAATAATAGACATCTTGGAGAAATTAAATAAAACCTTTAAATTTAGTCACGCATTAATAAATTGACCTACAATAATAGAATATAAATAAAATTTATGGATGTTGTAAGGTCATTTCGTTAACCCAACTTGCACATAGATATACGATATTATTACCCAACATGCACATATTGAAAAGTACAAGTATTAATTTATTTAATAATACACTTGGAGAAAAATAAATTAGGTATGATATATATATATGAGAATTTGTTAAAAATGTTTATTTTGGCATAGTTTTTTCTCAAAAATGTTCTTTTTTGAATATTTTTATTTTTGTCCTCTTTTACGCAATTACACTATGTTAAATTAAATTTTAGATTTTTTTTTAGGTTTAGGTTCCCAATTTACTTTTAGTGTATGATATATTAGCAAAAGAAAACCTTTAAATTAGAAATAATTCTCACAAATAGCACAAAAATATTTTTGTTTTTAAATTTAGCACATTATTTTTAAAATTCCGAACTTAAAAAGTATATTTAAAAATTAGTTTAACATATTGCAATATTGTTAGCTAATGTTGTTTATGGAAGGCTGTTTTATAATTTTCCAACAAACATTTTAGTTTTTTAGTGTTACTTTATGATTTTTTTTTTAATTAGTCACACATAACAAAATTGACCTACAATAAAATATAAATAAATTTATAGATTTGATATATTTATTTTATTTCTAAAAGCATGATTCATATATAACCATGATTCATGATGACAAAAAAAAATACCATAGAATAAACGGCAATTTTCACAAATACCACAAAATAAGTTTTGTTTCAAAATTTAACACATTATCTCTAAAGTTTCAAAAATAACACTATGTTTCAAAATTAAACTTTAAACTCTACATACTAAACTTCACCCTTCACAAAACTATATCCTAAAAGTAAAATTGAGAATCCATAGTTAAAAAAAGTTCTAAATTTTGAAAAATAATTTAATTGTGCATTGAAAGTTTGTAGAATGCGTGCTATAATTGACGATAAACTTGTTTTAGTGACGACCAATATCAACAGAATATCTATATTTGTAATAAAGACAATAGCAATTTATCTTTTCTACTTTTTTTGTAACAAATTATTTAAAACAACAATATAATTTATTCGATTTTTTTTTGTGTGCACCAAATTATAGATTACTCGATAACTTGAAAACAAAAGACAACTTTTTTCAATTTGGTTTTTCTTTTAAAGCACCAATTCATTTTTTTGAAAAGTTCTTGCAAAAAACTCGACTTATATAATATTTTTCAGAAAGATATCATAAAATTTTTTGTTGCCGGAAAAATACACATTATTTTATAGTTAAAATAAAGAAAAAACATGATATTCTCCTATTTCTCATCTTTTCAGGTATTTTGGTCAACGTCGTTATCCAAATTGTCAAACATTCTAGTTTTTATTACATGTGATGAATAGAGATAGAAAAAATTGATGTTTCATCTTTGTAATCTCAAAATCAATCATGGTCCTCTTGAAATCGATTCAAAATTTAGGGATTCAAGAGGGCGAATATCGATTTTAAGTTTACAAAATGGGTAAAATTGTTTCTTTCTTCATCTTTACTCACCACGTGACATAAAAGTAACAATGTTTCATGTAACGACATTGACCACCGTGTTAGAGAAAATAGAAAATTGAAAAAAAATTATAACGTGTTTTTTAACTATAAAAGAATATAGATATTTTTCTGCTTACAAAAAAATTCATGTTTTTCGAAAAAAAAAAAAATTCATGTTTTTTTAGCAAATACTAAATATGTCGGATTATTTTGTGGAATTTTCACTTATATTTTTCTTCGAAAGTTGAATAGGCTACTGATCAAAATTGGAAGTGAAGTAATTTAAATGAAAAGTAAATATTAGAAACAGTGATAGGCACCTTCATCTTCAGGCAAAAAGCGAGCATTTGATCCGAATATATCCAAGCAGATGAAGATGAGGAGAAGAGCATACTTAACTTTCTCGGCGGAGCAAAAGAAACCCATTTTTTTTGTTTCGCGGGAGAAAACTAGACAGACTGTAACAATTCTCAAAGAGACCAAAATGATCGAGAGATTGAGAGATTAGTGTTCACATAATTTATAAACATAAAATCTCATAACTATAATATTTGTTTTTAATATCTAGCCACCGGGACTGAATAATTATGTGGCGTTCATTGACTTCTTTCTAGTCTTCGTTTTTGTTTTAAATCATTACAAAAATAAATTATTATAATACAGTAGTACGTTTCTATCATTTTCATGATTAAATATTCGATTTGTGTACGAAATATCCTTAAACAAAACAAACGTTAGACTCCAAGTCTCCAAAGGTGTGGAAGGAAAAGTTACAAATTATGAAAAAAAAACATAATGAAAGGAGACGTAGAAGGAATGGCCCACTTCAAGGTGTAATTATATATACTAAATTATATTAAAAAAACATACTCGTTTGTTTTTTTTTCTTTCTCAAAGTTATTTCATTATGTTAAATTAAGGCTAAAACTCTATTAAAAAAATATAGGCATTTTCATTATTTTTAGGTCCTAAATATTTTAAGAACTAAATAGAAGATACATCCCATTTAACATCATTTTTTTTTCAGTTAAGTTTTGGGCCTATGCCCGTATATCCCACCAAATAGAAATTACAACATTTTATATGATCTTTCTCAAATGTCATTCCAACTGAAAACATCTAAATTTTGTTTAAAAATCTTTACCAGTTGAGCTATTGATACATACCACTTAACATCTAACGCTTTTATGAACACAAACTAAATTGTATCTAGTAACTAAAACCTAAAATGTATGGAATCGGGAATGGATATACGGAAATTAAAGCTATATTCTTTTAAAATATAAGAAGCGTGTTGGAAACACGTATATATATATATAATCATATTGAAAATCAGATTAATAAAATGTGGATACATACTTGATGTCGTTATATTTTGAAAAACATTGTTATAACAGCTACTTTCATTTAATCAGATAGTAAGTGATTACAATGCAAAGATGTTACAGGGAAGCTCGGAACATAGTAATGAGATTGAAAAGAACTACTGTTTGGAATAGGTGATTTTGCTAATATTTTTTATATTAATCAATAGCTGAAAAGTGTAAAACAAATTAAAAGGATCTAGGTACTATCCCGCGGAAAACCGCAGACTGAACTTTTTTGATGAAAATTTGTAATAATTTATTTTGTTATTATGTTATTTATAATGGTTTGTGATTAAAAATTTGTTGCTTATATTATAATTTTTGTATTTTAAAAATGTTTATTGAAAACCTGTCAATAAAACATTTGCATGTAATGGATAAAATTATTTAAACATTTGTGAAATCTTTGCTATAGTTGTGAAGTAAGTAAAAAAGTATAACTAACATGTAAAAAAATCTAATCTATTAGTTTTTTTTTAAGTACAAATTAGTTTTGATTCTAGCAGATTTTTTTTTCTTTTCTACAATTTATTTTATTTGATGTTTCCCCTATTTTCGTTTTTTTAATTAGAAATATTTATTTAATTAATTATTTAATTTTAATTAAGTTTTTCTAATAGCAATTGAATGTAATTTTTTACACATTTTAAGGATAGTTTTATATTTGTACTTCCCAATTAATATAGTAGGAAGCACAACAATTAGCACGATTAGAAAAACAACCATTCTAACAATACAAACAACACTTTGAAAACACACAATAACAAGTACAATTCGATTATTATTTAAAAAACAAATCTAAAATTACATATTTTTTTTTATATAGTTCATAATTTGGGAAACAAATTCAGAGGCCTACGGTAACAAAACTGCAAAAGGACTTCTCATCAACTTTATTTATTAGGTTAATAAGTTTTGTTATTTACGTTTGTAAAACAATATAAGTTGGGCCACGAATTAAAATTAAGGTCCAAAACAACTTAATGACTTTTTGTTTCATCTTTCTCCGATCTAACACTACAATGCTTCCAACTCTGAAACGTGCCATTCCATCGCGCTTTAGCTTCCGCCGATTCCATCGTGCTTTTTAGTCTAAAAGTACTCACCAATCCAAAGAAATTTCACAGCGGTAATAACAAAACCTGAAAAGATTTTCTTATTGCAACAAGTAAAAAGAGAAGAAAATTTTGGTTGATAGCAATAAGTTCTGTTTGAAGAACAATCAGAATAAAATAATCTTTAATCATTTACAATTCATCACTCAATCTTCACATCGGTAAGATCATCTAAAAGTCGCTTTGACGAAGATGACGAAAGTCCTTCTTGCTGTTGTAGGCTAACATCTTTGCTAGGCTCAGAGAAGGAAGAATCAACCCAAGGACCCTCCATAGAAGAGGAGCTAATGTGTTGTTCACTGTTTCTTGTATAGGTCGAGACTTGTGACTCGCTGTCTTGTGACAAAAGCTCAAAGGCCTTGAACCTCATTGCAGCTGAATCACTTGGATCACCTTCACGTTTCACCAGTGGTGGTTGGACTTTGATTTTTCCTTCTAGCATTTTTACAACAGATGACATTGGTGGTCTCAATGTCGGAGATGGGTTCGTGCAGAGTAAAGCTATGTTCAACATCCTCATCGCTTCTTTCTTCGAAAAGCTTGTACCGAGATCAGGATCCACGAGTTCTAGAAGACTCCCTTGTTCTTGCAAGACATATGCCCAATCAAGAAGGTAAACAAACTCTTCTCTTGGTCTGTAATTTGTATTGCTCTTACCACTAACAATCTCTAAGCAGACAACACCAAAGCTGTAAACATCTGCTTTGTCTGTTAAGTAACCTCTCATTGCATACTCTGGAGCCATGTAACCTCTGCATATCAATGAAAATATAAATTCTTGTAAGTGTTAACCGATGAATTTCAGAAAAGATAAGTAATGAACACTCACATTGTTCCTGCAATCCTTGTGCTGATATGTGTATTCTCTTCCTCGTCGAGTTTAGCTAGACCAAAATCAGAGATCTTAGCATTTAGAGACAGATCAAGAAGCACATTTGTCGCTTTTATGTCTCTATGAACAATTTTCAGCCTTGATTCCTCGTGTAGATAAGACAATCCTTTCGCAATCCCTAAGCATATCTTGTTCCTTGTTGGCCACTCCAAGTGAAGTTTCTGTTTCTCTGTGCCTATTAAAATAACCCTTAAGACACTTTAGCTTAAAGATGATGATCTTTCAATCTATTTTTCTCAGATGGATAATAAAAACTAACCAAAGAGTGCGCGAGCGAGACTATTGTTCTCTAAGTACTCATACACAAGCAAAAGCTCTTTCCCTTCAATGCAACAACCATAAAGTTTCACAAGATTTGGGTGTTGCAACGCAGAGATCATTCCGATCTCAGTCACAAATTCTCTGTTTCCTTGCTTAGATTTTGATGAAAGCTGCTTCACCGCTATGGTCATTCCATCAGCGAGAACACCCTAATAACCAAAACACATTATTACACCAAACTTAAAGAACTTGTGAAGATGTCAAACCAAAGCAATCATGCATCACCTTATAAACCGGTCCAAATCCTCCTTCACCAATCTTGTTTTCTGGATCAAAGTTATTAGTAGCACGTTTGATTTGTTTCAATGTGAATGATCCTGTCTGCAAATCAAGTCCCCTAAGCTCTTCTGATAATACAAAAAAAAGTAATATTTGAAAGAAACAATCAGATCTTAAAAATGAGAAAGAGCATTTCTTGAAACATAGGAATGATGTTTTCTTTCATACCATTTTCATCCACTTCTTTTTTTCCACCTAAGTAACCTGTAAGCCAGAGGATTATAAGTACCAGCAACCCGAAAGCCATACACACTGCAATTACAATGCCTGCAAGTACTCCCTTGGACAATTCTTTTCCGGTGTCAACCTTGAAATCTACAACAGCAAGCAATAAAGTAGAGTAAGAACATTCATTCATTCACTCACTCAAAATTATTGTAAACAGTTGAGAAAGATTGGAAAGAAAACTCACTTGGTGTAATCGTTATGGCGGATATGAGAGGCCCGTAAACACCTCGTGTTGGTATTACGTTTGTGCCTTTCCCTAACCACTTCAAGTGAATCTCCAACGTACTTCCATTCACCTGAACATCATCAATTTGCCTTAGGAACGGTTTACCAACTCCACCTGCTCTTTCAGCTATGTTAAAGTCCCTCTCCAACAACTTCCCCTGCGCAAGAGAATCCGAATTTCAAACTAACATACTGATTAAAGAAAAAGGTGAAACTTGGTTTTGTAAAAAATATTTTCTTCTTTGTTCTGCAAAACTCACTTGAACATAAATGTCGAATACTCGCCTCCCTAAGCTACTATAAGTCTGGTCATTTGAGAACATTATCTCAGCAAAATGGAGCTGCACTTTGTAACTTCCCCTTATCATGCAGAGTCCATAGTACTTGAGTGACTGTGAAGCGAGACGGGCTGATTTGTAATACTCTGGAGTTGATTCATTGATCAAGTTAAATGTGTCATTTGCTATGTAAGTGGCCTTGTCATTGCCTAACCAAGCTCCAGAACTACTGTATCCCCATCTTTCAGAGACTGAAGAGAATGTTGATGCTCCTCTCATGTTTAGGTCTTCCACATACATGTCTTTACCAACCTTGAGTTGGTATCCTCCACAGTTGATGAACAAGGAAGAATCTGCAAGGAACTTATTCAGTTTTTTTTTGTTTGAATCTTGAGGGTGTTAGATTTGAAAGTTGTAATTTTCCACTTACGTTCTGCCTCTCTGGGACATGGAAGATCCTTCCTCAAGCACCATTGAACACTACACAAGTAAATATTATTTCTCTGTAAGTATCTTTGGTTAATTTATGAACTGAAAGGAGTTGGAAAAGAAGACTCACGAGTTATCGGTTGCTGAAGGGTAGCTGGAGATCAAGTTCCTGAAAATGTAAACCAATAAAGCTGATTAGAAAAACATATAGACAAAGTTAAGTTGACAAATCAAGTATATGCAACAACAACAATGCTTACACATCAAGCTGATTACAGCTTACAGTAGGTGGCTTAGTGAAATTGTTGTAAGATAAATCGCTGAAAACAGATCAAGAAATCGTTAAACGCAGATGTATTCCGAATTTAAAACCTCGAGGTAGTTACTTAGTTTGCTTACATGTTTTGTTTACTATCCAGAATGAACTGAGGAACTGGACCAGTCAATGAGTTATTATTCAGATACCTAAAGCAGCAAAGTAAATTAGTAACCAGTTTTTGAAGTAAAGATTTGTATCATCTATATAATATTGATAATTTGAAACTTACATAAAGTTAAATGCCTCAAGATTCCGAAATGTGTCTGGAATTACACCAGTTAGCATGTTTGAACTTAAATCTCTGCACACACACATGGATATACATAATTTGATGTTAGGTCTTGGATCACATTATTAGCCTTTAAGATGTAGAACTAGCAAAAGAATATGACTTACAGTAACTTCAGCTTACTCAAGGAGGTACCAATGTATTCCGGAATAGAATCCTTTATCAAACAGTTTCTTAGTACCCTGATGAAGTTCATAAGAAAAGAAGATATTTAAAATGTTGTTTGATGAAACAGAGTTTATAACTTGTGTTGAGTCAAACTATAATAACACTTACAATCGGTCCATATTTGTCATATTTTTCAGGTCTGGAAAAGAAGAGGCCGGTCCACGCAAATCGGTTATCCTCCTGATAAAATAAGAGCTTTATTAAGCTCAAGAGTTTTGATGACAAGCATGCAAAAAGAAAAGGGTACTGTTAAAACTCTTTGCTTACTTACAATTCAGTCAAGTTCTTCAAGTTAGATATTGAAGCTGGAATTGGACCTTCCATTGATGTGCCTTCGAGGTCTCTGCAGATTTAACAATTCAGTCTTACTACAAATTTCACAAGAAGATAAAAAATGATGGTTACTCACAGCCTAGTGATCTGAGTCCAGTTTCCAATAAAATCAGGTATCTTTCCAGATAGAGAGTTTCCATCAATCCGACTGCAAGAAACATATGAAAATTTTAGAATCATTCCAAAATCCAAAGAATCAACATTTTTAAAATCTAACTGTGTTTGTTTCTACTTACAAATCAGTCAAATTCTTGAGATTGCTTAAGGAGTCAGGGATCGTACCCGTGATGTTGTTTGAAGAGAGTAGCCTGTAATTATAAATAGACCAATCACTAAATAAACCTAAAATAGCAATATATAAAACAAAATGTATAATAAAGATGATCTTACAATCTTTTCAAGCTTCTTAAGTTCCCCAAGTTTGAAGGAAGTGATCCTGTAAATAAATTAGTTTCGAAATTCCTGCAATTTTTGTTTTTGTTTGTTTGTCTGATTAGAGAGTCTCTTCAATTCTGGTTTGAAGAATACAAGATTTAGATAGGAATATTACACTACAGTAAGTGTAGTAATCTCTCCAAGTTGAGGAGGAAATGGTCCAGAGAAACGGTTTCCGGTTACAGACCTGTTTTAGTTGCAGAAAACAAAAAACGCAAGAATCAGTACAACTTTATCGTATCATCCCTAGGAAAAAAAAGATATATGAATCGGAGAGGGAATGGTTACAAGATTTCAAGTGGAATTCGAGACAATGTCGTAGGTATTGTCCCACTGAGAAAGTTCAGCATAAGATCTCTGTAAGTAAAAAACCACAAATTAACAAAGATTACTTAATCCCCAAGCCTCAGACGTTTTTGCTATGATCCATTGACAGTAAAATCAAGAAACAAAGATCCCGGTTCGTACATTTCTGTAAGGTGTGTGAGGTTCCCGAACTCTGGTGGGACAATTCCTCGCAAATTAAAACCTTGAAGCTGTCTGTTGATTAAAATGACAAAAAAAAAAGAAATTATATTTTTTCAGAACCCTAACTCTGTTTCTTGTTATGAAAGTTACTGTAATGGGCACATACATGTTTGTGACACGACAGACTGAACTGGAGTTGAGGGTACAGTCGCAGGTGATGTTACTCTTTACTTTGCCGACAACAAAGTTCCAGTTTCCGTCCGTACAAGAAGTCCTCTCGATGTTCACTGTTTGGTTTTGAAGCTTCGTAAAGATCGCTCGCAATGTTTGAACTGCTCAAAAATGGTCAAAACTTTTGACGGTCAGATTTGAAGTTCAGAAATAAGTGATAAAATACTGTACTTAAAAAATATCTTAATCTCCAGATTCTCAACGTCTCTTTCAATAACGCAACTTGCATATAAAGTAGAAATATTTATTTATTTATTATTTTAATAATACACATGTTGGAGAAAAGTTTTTTTTTTTTTTTTTTTTTTGAGTTACATATATATATATATATATAAATAATTCTATATGGATCTTCTGATAATCCATGATTCATGACGACCAATACCATTCAATAAATTCATTGACGACAATAATATAGTTTAGTTGATTTTTTTATTTATTTAGGTGCACCAAATTACAGAGTTTAGTCGGTAACTTGAAAAAGATAACTTTCTATCAATTGAGTTTTTTTCCACTAAAAGCAAGCATCCAATTACTTTTTCTTCATTAAAAAAAAAAAGTTGAATCGGATAATTTGAGAAAAGGATAATTTATAATGAAATTGAAGAGATCTAATTGAAATGTAAATACTAAAAAAAGAGTGAAGATAAGGGCACCTTCATCTTCTGGCAAAAGTTGAGCATTTGATCCGTAAAAATCCAAGTAGATGATGAAGATGAGAAGAAGGGCACACACAACTTTCTCGGCCAAGAAAAAGAAACCCATCATCCTCTCGTTTTTTTTTTTTTTTCCCTCGGAAAAACCAAACTCAATTCTCAAAGAGAGAGAAAGAAGAAGAAGAAGCAGAAAGAAGTGTATAAGCTTTTAGTGTTCACTTAAATAATAATATATATACATATTAATAACAAAATCTCATAAATATAATGTACTTTTTAAATATCTAGCCACCGGGGATGAATACTTTATTTGGGCTTCATTGACTTCTTTCTAGTCTTCGTTTATGTTTTTTAAATCATTAATAATTAAGGTGTCATAAATTCTGTGATTTTTCCTGGTTAATATTTGATTTGGGAAAAATGCCAAAAAAAATCCGAAGTTATTTTTATTTGGACGTTTAGTACCCAATTGTTTTGGATTGGAATAAAAATACACCAAATAATAAAAACGTGTCATTTAAAACTCAAAATAATTAGTGTTGTTATTTTCATACCTACGATTTTTCAACAAAATCAAAATTCCAATTTTACCCTCGTTATCTAATTAATTTTATATTTTTAATATAAAATCTCTTGGTTTTCTCCTAACCATATCAAACCAGGATTAACCAAAATTAATTAGTTTATCTATTTCTTTCTCTATCTTCTTCCTCTTCTCTCTAATCGATAAATTCATCAGAAGGAAGAACCCATTATTACTACTGTATAAAAATGTTCTCAAGATCAGATTCTTAACTTCTTTGTATCCAAAATCAAACATGATGCAAACCAATATATTATAGCCAGATTTTGATTCACAGACTAAGGCAACAAGAAGTTTAGAATTTACGAGAGTACTATCGAGAGAAGCAACGATTATAAACTTCCCATTAAGCGAGAATTTGGCGAAAGAAACAGCAGGAGCTTATCATCAATGGGAGTCTTCAAGCAAGTTCCTTCAGTAGCATCCCAAATCTTGCAAGAACCATCATGACTTCCGGAAACGATGAACGATCCATCCCGATTGAAATGCACACTCGAAATCGGCATCGAATGAGCTTTGATCATTCTAACACACTTGCAAGTTTTAACCTCCCAAATCTGAATCGTCTCGTCAAAGGATCCAAACACAATCAAATTCGACGGAGGATTGAAATTAACACAGAAGACAAAGTTCGTATGACCTCTAAGAACCTTGAGACACTCATAAGGAGATCTAGCGTCCCAGATTCGAAGCGCACAATCATCAAAAGCAGAGCAAGTGTCATGCGAATCAGAAGACCAAGCTAGATTGGAGATGCCACTAGAGTGACCTTCGTAACGGTGGATGAGAGATTAATTCGTAGCTGACCAGAGAATCATGGTTTTGTCTATGGAAGCGGAAGTGAGAAGGTTGCCGTCGTTGGAGAATTTGATGCATGAGATCGCCGCCGTGTGACCTTCTAGGGTTTTCAGGTGACGGTATGGTTTATACATCGGAACCTTTCTGCTTCCTCTTGCGTTATCGGCTCTGTTACTGGCTCCGTTAATTTATCGATTAGAGAGAAGAGGAGGAAGAAGAGAGAGAAAGAAATAGATAAACCAATTAATTTTGGGTAATCCTGGTTTGATATGGTTAGGAGAAAACCAAGAGATTTTATATTAAAAATATAAAATTAATTAGATAACCAGGGTAAAATTGGAATTTTGATTTTGTTGAAAAATCGTAGGTATGAAAATAACAACACTAATTATTCTGAGTTTTAAATGACACGTTTTTATTATTTGGTGTATTTTTATTCCAATCCAAAACAATTGGGTATTAAACGTCCAAATAAAAATAACTTCGGGATTTTTTTAGCATTTTTCCCTATTTGATTTTGTAATTTTTTTTGGCAAACACAGCACAACTAATATTTCCTCTGTTTTAGAAATTAGAATATATGATCTATACTAGTATTTTTACAGCAGTTTTTGCTCAAAAATACTAATAAGAAAAGTTTTAACAATTAATGCTACTAATACAATTAATTATGTCGACCTCTAACAATTATGGGTCTCTTGATAATTCATAATTTAAGGGCCTCCATTATTTAGGTTGTAGATAAAACGTGTCCAAAATTTTATAGGACCCGTGAAAATATATTCTTTTGCTAATAATTTAGACAAAATTTTCGGAAAATGAATTTGTAGACAAAATTTTCGAAAAATTACATTGCAATAACTACGACATTAATGATATTCTCAATTGCCAAAATGATTCTGAATACAAATGAGTAGACTCTTGATTTATCAGACATTCAAACTTTAAAAACTTTTATTTGATTTATTTAAAACTTTAAAGATTTTAAAGATTTTAAAACTTTTATTCCTTATTTTAAAGATTTTTAAAAGGTTAAATATGAAAAATATTTAAAACTTTTAAAAAGTTAAATATGATAAATATTATACCGTAGATACATAATAAATATTAAAAGTTAAGATGATATAGTGTGAGTTAAAATATCTCGGGACGAGGTCATATAGCGGGACGAGTTTTATCGATATTTATATAAATTAAAAAATATCAGTAATTCGGTGTTACACGGGTAAAACATCATTTCATTATTTTGTTAACACTGTCAGTATCGGAGAATAGACATATCTAATTAAATTTAAATAAATATTATATAAAAAATAAATTGTGTTGCGGTATTATATGGTTTATTTAACAATTATTATATAATTATAACATATTTAACTAACAAATATAATTGATAATTTTAATATTTTAATTATAAATAATTTTGTCTGTGTACAGCAAGCCCTAATCTAGTGTTTTAGTTAAAACACACACTATTTAATGGAACAATTATCATGGAAAGTGATATAGGCCTTGCGGTGAGAGCTACATGCATGTTAGAGATCGGTGGTGGTTACAAGGCTGGCCTTCGCACTTTCATTAGTAAACCAAATTGATGCGTCCAAGTGGTGGATTGACTTTCACACTCTCTCTTTCGTGGATACAAACAGATGATGATGTATGAGGATTATCTTTCTTTGGAATTAGAGAGATAATTTATTTCAATTTTTTTTTATTTATATAAATTAGATTTTTTATTTTTGGTAAAGCGATTTTAAAAAGCTAATTGCAAAATCTGTGTCTTAAAAGCAATTATACTTTTCTTACAATTTTATTTTACAGTACGCATTTGAACTTTATTTTATTTTTTTTTCTGAAAATTTTCAGTTGTTTGTTATAAAATTTGATAATTTTGATTGATATATATATACTGTATATCAGTATAAGTTGGTTAATACTGTTGTGTCTGTAAATTAACTAAAAGAATCTTAATGATTTACAATTCATTACTCAATCTTCACATCGGTAAGTTCATCTAAAAGTTTCCTCGAGGAAGACGATGAACGTCCTTCTTCTTCTTGTTGTTGGCTAATATCTTTGCTAGGCTCAAAGAAGGAAGAATCGACCCAAGGACCGTCCACCGAAGAGGGGCTTATGTGTTGTTCTCTGTTTCTCGCAAATGTTGAGGCTTGTGACTCGCTGTCTTGTGACAAAACCTCAAAGGCCTTAAACCTCATTGCAGCTGAACCACTTGGATCTACTTCACGTTTCACCAGTGGTGGTTGTTGGACTTTGATTTTTCCTTCTAGCATTCTTACAACAGATGACATTGGTGGTCTCAATGTCGGAGATGGGTTTGTGCAGAGTAAAGCTATGTTCAACATACTCTTCGCTTCTTTCTTCGAAAAGCTTGTACCGAGATCAGGATCCACGAGTTTTAGAAGACTCCCTTGTTCTTGCAAGACATATGCCCAATCAAGAAGGTAAACGAACTCTTCTTTTGGTCTGTAATTCGTGTTGCTCTTTCCACTCACAATCTCTAAGCAGACAACACCGAAGCTGTAAACATCTGCCTTGTCTGTTAAGTAACCTCTCATTGCATACTCTGGAGCCATGTAACCTCTGCATGGATGAAATATATATTCTTGCTAAGTGTTAACACTCACATCTGCGATGAATTTTAGAAAAGATAAGTGATGAACCCTCACATTGTTCCTGCAATCCTTGTACTGATATGTGTATTCTCTTCCTCGTCGAGTTTAGCTAGACCAAAATCAGAGATCTTAGCATTTAGAGACAGATCAAGAAGCACATTCGTCGCTTTTATGTCTCTATGAACAATCTTCAACCTTGATTCCTCGTGTAGATAATACAATCCTTTCGCAATCCCTAAGCATATCTTCTTCCTTGTTGACCAATCCAAGTGAAGTCTCTGATTTTCTGTGCCTGTTAAAATATAACCCACAAGAGACTTTAGCTTAAAGATCAATAACATAAAACTATCTTTCTCAGACGGACAAGAAAACAAACCAAAAAGTGCGCGAGCGAGACTGTTGTTCTCTAAGTACTCATACACAAGCAAAAGCTCTTTCCCTTCAATGCAACAACCATAAAGTTTCACAAGGTTTGGGTGTTGCAACGCAGAGATCATTCCGATCTCAGTCACAAATTCTCTGTTTCCTTGCTTAGATTTTGATGAATGCTGCTTCACCGCTATGGTCATTCCATCAGCAAGAACACCCTAATAATCAAAACCCATTAGTACATACAATCCAAACTTAAAGAACTTGAGAAGATGTAAACTCAAAGCAGTCATGATCACCTTATAAACTGGTCCAAATCCTCCTTCACCAATTTTGTTTTCTGGATCAAAGTTATTAGTAGCACGTTTGATTTGTTTCAATGTGAACGATCCTGTCTGCAAATCAAGTCCTCGAAGCTCCTCTAATATAACAAAGAAGTAAGATTTGAAAGAAACAATCAGAATCTAGAAAACGACAAGAGTATTTCTTGAAACATTGGAAAATTGTTTTCTTTCATACCATTTTCATCCACTTCTTTTTTTCCACCTAAGTAACCTGTAAGCCAGAGGACTAGAAGTACCAGCATCCCGAAAACCGCACATGCTGCAATTACAATGCCTGCAACTGCTCCATTGGACAATTCTTTCCCTGCAACTGCTCCATTGGACAATTCTTTCCCGGCAACCTTGAAATCTACAAGAACAGGCAATATAGAATACAGAAAACATTCACTCACTTACTCACTCTAAAGATATTTCAAACAGTTGAGAAAACTTGGATAGAAAACTCACTTGGTGTAATCGTTATGGCGGATATGAGAGGCCCGTAAACAGGTCTTGTTGGTATCATGTTTGTGCCTTTTCCTGTCCACTGCAGATGAATCTCCAGCGTACTTCCATTCACCTGAACTTCATCAATTTTTCGTACGAAAGGTTTACCAACTCCACCTGCTTTATCTGCTATGTTAAAGTCCCTCTCCAACAAATTCCCCTGCATAAGAGAATCTCATTTTGAACTCTGATCCAAGAAACTGAAACTTTGTTTGGAAAAGGGTTTTCTTTATTCGTTTTGGAAAAACTCACTTGGACATAAATGTCGAATACTCGCCGCCCTAAGCTATTAAAAGTCTGGTCATTTGAGAACATAATCTCTGCAAAATGGAGCTGCACTTTGTAACTTCCGTTTCTCATGCACAGTCCATAGTACTTGAGTGACTGTGGAGAGAGACGTGCTGTTTTGTAATACTCTGGAGTTGATTCATTGATCAATTTAAATCTGTCAGTTGCTAAGTAAGCGGCCCTGTCATTGCTTAACCAAGCTCCAGAACTACTGTATCCCCAACTTTCAGAGACATAAGAGAATGTTGATTTTCCTCTACTGTTCAAGTCTTCCGCATACGTGTCATTTCCAATCTTGAGTTTTTTTCCTCCACAATTAATGAACAGAGAAGACTCTGCGGAAACCCGAGAACAAAAATGTAAATGGTTTAGGGCTTCTTTCTATATAAGTTTGAATCTTTAAAATGTACACTCACGTTTTGCATCTCCTGGACATGGAAGATGTTCTCTCAAGCACCATTGAGTACTACACAAGTAGAGTGGTTTTTTTATGTAAGTATCTTTGGTTTTTGAGTTCTATGAACTGATAAGAGGGAGGAAAAGGAGACTCACGAGTTATCGGTTACTGACAGGTAGCTGGAGATCAAGTTCCTGAATATGTTTAACCAATAAAGCTGATTAGAAAAACATATAGACAAAGTTAAGTTGAAAAATCACGGATATGAAACAACAAAAACAGTGCTTACACATCAAGCTGATTACAGCTTAAAGCAGGTGGCTGCGTGAACTTGTTGTTAGACAAATCGCTGAAAACAGATCAAGAAATTAATGACCGGGGAAGGGCAGATAATATAAAACGTTGGGGTAGTTAGTTAGTTTGCTTACATGTTTTGTTTACTATCCAGAATGAACTGAGGAACTGGACCAGTCAATGTGTTATTATTCAGGTACCTAAAGCAGCAAAGTAATTAGCAACCAGTTTTTGAAGTAAGATTTATATATCATCTATATATGTTGATACTATCAAACTTACATAAAGTTAAATACGTCAAGATTCCGAAATGTGTCTGGAATTACACCGGTTAGCATGTTTGAGCTTAAATCTCTGCATACACACATACTTAAGTGTAAGATCTTGGATCAAATTATTAGCCTTAAGCTGTAGAACTAGCAAAAGAATTTGACTTACAGTAACTTCAGCTTACTCAAGGAGGTACCAATGTACTCTGGGATAGGTCCCCTTATCAAACAATTTCTTAGTACTCTGATGAAGTTAGTAGAATGTTAAGTATTGTTTGATGAAACATGAGTATGTATATAACTCGGAGTCAAAAGTTAAACTTACAGATATACATGTTCCATATTCGTCATATTTTGCAGGTTTGGAAAAGTAGAGGCCGGTCCACGCAAATCGGTTATCCTCCTGATAAAATAAGAGCTTTATTAAGCTCAAAAGTTTTGATGACAAGCATGCAAAAAAAGGTATTGTTAAAACTCTTTGCTTACTTACAATTGAGTCAAGTTCTTCAAGTTTGATATTGAAGATGGAATTGGGCCTTCCAATGATGTGCCTTGAAGGTCTCTGCAGATTTAACAGTTTGCTTACTTACAATTGAGTCAAGTTCTTCAAGTTTGATATTGAAGATGGAATTGGGCCTTCCAATGATGTGCCTTGAAGGTCACTACAAATTTTACAATTTTCTTTAGAAGAAGTAATCAGAGAAATGACGGTTACTCACAGCCTATCGAGCAGAGTCCAGTTTCCGATAAAATCAGGTATCTTCCCAGATAGAGAGTTTCCATCAATCCGACTGCAAGAAACATATGAAGCTTTTAGAATCATTCCAAAGAATCAACATTTCTGAAATCTCCCTGTATCTCTTTTTACTTACAAATCAGTCAAGTTCTTGAGATTGCTCAAGGACTCAGGGATTCGACCTGTGAAGTTGTTTGCAGAGAGAAGCCTGTAATTATAAATACAACAAACCACTTAAGTAAAACTGAAATAATTAACAATGAAGAACAAAACAAAAAAAGTATATGATAAAGGATCTTACAATCTTTTCAATCTTCTTAAGTTCCCTAGGTTTGAAGGAAGTGATCCTGTTAAACTATTACTTTCCAAATTCCTGCAATATGCATCTTACATATTAGAATCTAGTCAATTCTGGTTTAAAGAAAACAAGATTAGATGTGTAACATTACAATTCAGTAAGTGTAGTAATCTCTCCGAGCTGAGGAGGAAATGGTCCAGAGAGACGGTTTCCGGGTACAGACCTATTAGTAAACAAAAACGCAAGAATCAGTACAACTTTATTATCATCACAAGAAGAAGTAAAAATATTTTTACCAAAAAAAAAAAAAAAAAGTAAAAATATGTATTGCAGAGAATGGTTACAATATTTCAAGTGGAATATTAGACAATGTAGCAGGTATCGTTCCATTGAGAAAGTTCCGAGTAAGGTCTCTGTATGAAAAAAACGAAAGGAAAAAAAACACAAAACAAAGACTGCTTGAGTTCCAAGTCTTGGACATTTTGCGAAGAATCAAGAAACAATGAGAGAGAAAAAAAATGTGCTTACATCTCTCGAAGACTCGTGAGGTTTCCGAACTCATGCGGGAAAATTCCGGGCAAGCTTAAACTTTTAAGCTGTCTGTTGATGACAATCAAGAAGAGAGAAAGTTTTCGTTTAAGAACCCTAACTCTGTTTCTTGCTTGGAAAGTTTAAGGAGATGAGAAATAGTCATATATATATATATACTTACATGTTTGTGACCCGACAAATTGTTCTGGAGTTGAAAGTACAGTCGCAAGTGATGTTACTGGTCGGTGGGTTGGGGGATGAGCTGCCAACAAAGTTCCATTTTCCGTCGGAACAAGAAGTCCTCTCGATGTTAACTGTTTGGTTTTGAAGCTTTGTAAAGATCGTTCTCAATGTTTGAACTGCTCAAAAATGGTCAAACGTTGACATACATCAGGACAGTCCAACTAATGAATAAAGAATGAGAGATTAGACAACTACTAAAAATATCTCAATCTGAACGTCTCTGTAATTGACTCAACTAGCACATTGAAAGAGATTTATTCGTTTACTTAACACATCTTTGAGAAAAATTATATATTATCCAGATGGGACAAAATTACCATATATTAGAAAAAAAAAAAAAAAGAATTCTTACAATAAATCACTCATTTACAAGTTGATTCACTAGAAAATATATAGTAGGTATTATATAAAATGGGAATTTATGATCCGATTGGTTTCATTATTTTCATGATTCAGAAATTGAGATGCAAATGAAGTTAAAATGTTTATACATGAAAAAAACGAAAACCGTGTGTGTTCGTTTAGTCAACTAAAATATTATGTGTACCTAATTTTAAAGCTTTTGCATCGTACAACTATCGAGATACTAGTAGGTCCACGAAATTCTATAAATCCAATATGTTCTAGCTTTTTATTTGTCAAATATGACAAAAAAAATGTGACTTTAGAAAATTTTAAGCTTATACCAAAAGCTAATAAATAACCTTTTTTTTTGAATTCTCTTGTGGAATTCTTGAATTCACAATCTAGTTAGGGTTTTTTTTTTTTTTTTTGTCTCAAGAACAAGAATTGTAACTAAAGTCGAATTGGCGACTAAATTGAAAGGACTTTATACGACAATGTGTGTGTAGATTACACAAAAGATTGAGACGCACCTTCTTCTGGCAAAAGTTGTTGAGCATTTGAAGATCCAAAATTTTCCAATAAGCAAATGAAGATGAGCAGAAGAGCATACACAACTTTTTTTGTCAAGAAGATAAAACCCATCTTCTCAAGTATTTTTTCTGAGGAAAACACCAAACAGACAAGACACGAGACTAGAGTAGACGATTGAGAGAGAGAGAATATTAAAAGAGATTAGAGGGAGTTGATAGAAACAGTTGTGAAAAAGCTTTTAGTGTTCATATATATAAATTAAATATCTCATTTCCTCCCAAAAATAAAAAACCTCATATTTCAGAAATAAAAAAGTGATTCTACCAAAAAAAAAAAAAGTGAGAAAAAACAAATCGTAATAAATGTATTTGTGATATTAGCCGTCGGAAATGAACAATTTGTGTGGGGTTCACTGACTGCTTTCTAATCTTCATTTGTATATCAAATTAAAAAGAAATACATATTATCTTAAATTTTTATTATTATCTTAAATATTTGATGAATTCAGATTTTACTGTTCTTACAGATTCTACATATGTATTTGAATAAATAGTGATTAACCCAGCAAGATCCACGGAATATTACTATATAATAAAAACATCATATTGTAGATTGTCAAAAAAAAAAAAACATCATATTGTATTTATATTTTAGATTGAAATTCAATAAATTAAAAAATCACTATTTTAAGAATATATATCTTCTAAGCCACATTTTACTAAATATTATGGAAGTGCTTATTTTACACGTTCCTACCCAGAAGTTTCCACGTTCGGCTTCCACTGTTTCTCACGAACATTCATTAATTAATTAAACTATTAATTAATTAAAGCTTTTGTAACAAAATTTAAATTTAAAAAACTTTATAAAACTACGTACAACAAGACCCGTGCGTCACCATGCAAAAAAGGTTAATAATTGTTCTACTTTTAACGTAGAAATTGTTAAACTAACAAATGACTAATAAGAGATTATGTTTTTCTTGACTGCTTTTCTAGTTTTACTTACTCACATAGGTTTACTTTTATAAAGGGTTTATTATCTGTCTAATTTGAAGGTCCCGTAGTCCAAAAGGAATGGCTGTGAATGTTGTCTACAAACAGCCATATTTAGCTCAAAATCTTGATTGTTTATGGTTGTTAGAACTTACAAGTTACAAGGTATATAAAAGTTTTTGTCTTAAAAGTTTAATTAGGTGGACAAAACAATATCCCTATTTTTATCCCAGAAAGTAAATAATTTCTTTTACCTATATATATATTTTTTGATAAAGTATTCTTTTACCTATTTATGGATCTAATCTTTTGGAACTTTTAACATGTATTCTGTTTGTCGTAATATCTATATGTTGCAAAATACAGGGTGTCGTGTCATCTTATTGGCTATTCAATCAATTAGTTGTGACCGTCCAATTTCTTCATATTTAGGGGAAGAAGCCAAAGTTTTAGATTGTAAGCCTATACTGAAAGTCTGAAACTATTCATTTTCTATTTTAGAACAAAATAACAAAGTTTTACAGAAATCAATAATTGGTCCTATGCTCTTCTTACAAACTGTTGTCTTAAGCCTAAGTATACAGTTTACCCTTACAAAGTTTGCCGCTAATTACATCAATGGCTCCTCGCCACTGTTACAATGCAAATATGTTGTTTTATCTCTGTTTCCTCTGTTATAAAAAGTGTTAAATTCTCAATATTAAAATGTAATGTGGTTAGTTATATTTTATACGCTGATATTTGACGGTTTATAGTTTGTGTAGTTGTTACACATCGCAAATCTATGTATAGAAAAAAAAAATCTGACTTTGGTCTTGCCAAGCTTGATGAAGAGGACAACACTGACTCACATTAGCACTCGAATAGCTGGAACATTGTAAAGTGTAATATCAATAGTCAAAAGTCCATGAAAAAGGTTATTTCATGCAAGATTAATTTGCTTATATCACACAACACATTAATCGTTTCGCAATATTTTTACAGCGGTTACTAACAGATAACGCTGACGCTTACAGCTTTGGTATTGTAGCTCTGAGATAGTTTCATGTAAGGAGTAATAAGATAGAACAATCCATGAGCAATACTTTTTATCTTTTTGACTTAGTAACCATCTTTCCTTTTGATAACATTTCACGTTAATCATTGAGTAAAAGTCTCAACTTTTTTGTTCTTGTTTCCCTAGGTGGAGGATATCGAGCCATGGAGGGATCAGAATAATCTGTTGGAAACTGGT
This sequence comes from Camelina laxa, assembly GCA_024034495.1. Lineage (NCBI taxonomy): Eukaryota > Viridiplantae > Streptophyta > Magnoliopsida > Brassicales > Brassicaceae > Camelina > Camelina laxa. Next base: position 1,683,751 of record CM043884.1, read on the forward strand.
GGATCCGAGACTAGGATCAGATTATAACAGAGAAGAAGCAATGGCCATGATCCAAATTGCGATAATGTATACAAGCTCAAGCCCTGTGAGAGACCGTCAATGTCAGAAGTGGTGAAGATGATGGAGACGGGGAAACTTGAGGATGCTTCAATCCATAGCGAAACAACGAGACTTGAAACATAAACACAATGAATAAGTATTATGAAACGATAGGGCAAGAGATAAGTAAATCATCATCAGATCATTAACAAGTTTGTGTATATAACATATTAAGATGAAACAATCTGAGTTCTTAGGTACAAGTGAGAGAGAGAGAGAGAGATGTGGGAATCAACATTTTTTATAAGTGTCAAAATAGATAAAAGCAGAGAATCCTAATGTAACTACTTACACACAAGATTTACATTTGGTTCTTCTTTTCCTTTTTTTTGTCTTCTCAAATCTTCTTCATCTTAAATCAATTTTCTTCCACAAAGTTGGTAGGCTCGCTTAGAACATACTTAGATAGCTCATACTTTATTTTACTTTATTTCAAAGTATGCCATTTGAACTTTATTTTATTTATTTTTTGAAAAATTTCAGTTGTTTGTTATAAAATTTGATTGATATGTGTATATCAGGATGTGTTGGTTAATACTGTTGTGTCTGTAAATTGATGAAAAGAATCTTAATGATTAAAATTCATGACTCAATCTTCACATCGGTAAGATCATCTAAAAGATTTTTCGACGAAGATGATGAACGTCCTTCTTCTTGCTGTTGTAGGCTAACATCTTTGCTAGGCTCGGAGAAGGAAGAATCGACCCACGGGCCGTCCATCGAAGAGGAGCTTATGTGTTGTTCTCTGTTTCTCGCAAATGTTGAGGCCTGTGAATCGCTGTCTTGTGACAAAAGCTCAAAGGCCTTAAATCTCATTGCAGCTGAACCACTTGGATCAGCTTCACGTTTCACCAATGGTGGTTGGACATTGATTTTTCCTTCTAGCATTTTTACAACAGATGACATTGGTGGTCTCAATGTCGGAGATGGGTTTGTGCAGAGTAAAGCTATGTTCAACATCCTCATCGCTTCTTTCTTCGAAAAGCTTGTACCGAGATCAGGATCTACGAGTTCTAGAAGACTCCCTTGTTCTTGCAAGACATATGCCCAATCAAGAAGGTAAACGAACTCTTCTTTTGGTCTGTAATTTGTGTTGCTCTTTCCACTCACAATCTCTAAGCAGACAACACCGAAGCTGTAAACATCTGCCTTGTCTGTTAAGTAACCTCTCATTGCATACTCTGGAGCCATGTAACCTCTGCATGGATGAAATATATATTCTTGCTAAGTGTTAACACTCACATCTGCGATGAATTTTAGAAAAGATAAGTAATGAACACTCACATTGTTCCTGCAATCCTTGTGCTGATATGTGTATTCTCTTCTTCGTCGAGTTTAGCTAGACCAAAGTCAGATATCTTAGCATTTAGAGACAGATCAAGAAGCACATTTGTCGCTTTTATGTCTCTATGAACAATCTTCAACCTTGATTCCTCGTGTAGATAATACAATCCTTTCGCAATCCCTAAGCATATCTTGTTCCTTGTTGGCCAATCCAAGTGAAGTCTCTGTTTTTCTGTGCCTGTTAAGATAACCCACATGAGACTTTAGCTTAAAAGATCAAGAACCTAAAACTATCTTTCTCAGATGGACAAAAAAACTAACCAAAAAGTGCGCGAGCGAGACTGTTGTTCTCTAAGTACTCATACACAAGCAAAAGCTCTTTCCCTTCGATGCAACAACCATAAAGTTTCACAAGATTTGGGTGTTGCAACGCAGAGATCATTCCGATCTCCGTCACAAATTCTCTGTTTCCTTGCTTAGATTTTGATGAAAGCTGCTTCACCGCTATGGTCATTCCATCAGCAAGAACACCCTAATAACCAAAACATATTATAACACCAAACTTAAAGAACTTGTGAAGATGTCAAACCAAAGCAATCATGCATCACCTTATAAACCGGTCCAAATCCTCCTTCACCAATCTTGTTTTCTGGATCAAAGTTATTAGTAGCACGTTTGATTTGTTTCAATGTGAACGATCCTGTCTGCAAATCAAGTCCCCTAAGCTCTTCTGATAAAACGAAAAAGTAAGATTTGAAAGAATCAATCAGTTCTTGAAAATGAGAAAGAGCATTTCTTGAAAGAAACAATCAGAATCTTGAACTATAGAATGATGTTTTCTTTCATACCATTATCATCGACTTCTTTTTTTCCACCTAAGTAACCTGTAAGCCAGAGGATTAGAAGTACCAGCAACCCGAAAACCGCACACGCTGCAATTACAATGCCTGCAACTGCTCCATTGGACAGTTCTTTTCCCGTATCAACCTTGAAATCTACAACAACAGGCAATATATAGTAGAGAGAGAACATTCACTCACTTACTCACTCTAACATAATTTCAAACAGTTGAGAAAGATTTGGATAGGAAACTCACTTGGTGTAATCGTTATGGCAGATATGAGTGGCCCGTAAACACCTCGTGTTGGTATTCCGTTTGTGCCTTTTCCTGTCCATTGCAAATGAATCTCCAACGTACTTCCATTCACCTGAACATCATTAATTTGCCTTGGGAACGGTTTACCAACTCCACCTGCTCTCTCTGCTATGTTAAAGTCCCTCTCCAACAAATTCCCCTGCAAAAGAGAATTTCATTTTGAACTCTGATCCAAGAAACTGAAACTTTGTTTTGAAACAAAACTTTCTTCTTTGTTCTGCAAAACTTACTTGAACATAAATGTCGAATACTCGCCGCCCTAAGCTACTAAAAGTCTGGTCATTTGAGAACATAATCTCTGCAAAATGAAGCTGCACTTTGTAACTTCCTTTTCTCATGCATAGTCCATAGTACTTGAGTGACTGTGGAGAGAGACGTGCTGTTTTGTAATACTCTGGAGTTGTATCATTGATCAATTTAAATTTGTCAGTTGCTAAGTAGGAGGCATCGTCATCGCCTAGCCAAACTCCAGAACTGCTGTATCCCCAACTTTCAGAGACGGAAGAAAAAGTTGATAGGCCTCTACTGTTCAAGTCATCCGTATACGTGTCTTTGCCAATCTTGACTCTGCTTCCTCCACAGTTGATGAACAGGGAAGACTCTGCGAGAACCCGGAAACAAAAATGTAACTGGTTGTTAGCTAGGGGTTTCTTTCTAGGTAAGATTGAATCTTTGAGATGTACACTCACGTTCTGCATCTCCTGGACATGGAAGATCTTCTCTCAAGCACCATTGAGTACTACACAAGTAGAGTTGTTTCTGTTTTGTAAGTATCTATGGTTTTCGGGTTTCGGAAAAGAGGGAGAAAAAGGAGACTCACGTGTTATCGGTTACTGACGGGTAGCTGGAGATCAAGTTCCTACAAAATGTTAACCAATAGTGCTGATTAGAAAAACATATAGACAAAGTTAAAGTTGAAAAATTCACGGATATGAAACAAAACAGTGCTTACACATCAAGCTGATTACAGCTTACAGTAGGTGGCTGAGTGAATTTGTTGTCAGATAAATCACTGAAAACAGATCAAGAAATTAATGACCCGAAATAATCATCAAAGTCGAGGTAAGTTAATTAGTTTGCTTACAGGCTTTCTTTACTGTTGATGAGGAACTGAGGAACTTGACCAGTCAATGAGTTATTATTCAGATACCTAAAGTAGCGAAGTAGTTAACATTCAGTTTTTGAAAGTAGTTAAGATGTATGTATATCATCTTTATATGTTGAGAATTTTAAACTTACATAAACTTAATTTTCTCAAGATTCCGAAATGTGTCTGGAATTACACCGGTTAGCATGTTTGAGCTTAAATCTCTGCACACACACACATGTACATACTTTATTGTGAGGCCTTGGATCACATTATTAGCCTTTAAGCTGTGAAATTAGAAAGAGAGTTTTGACTTACAGTTCCTTCAGCACACTCATGGAGGTACCAATGTAATCCGGTATAGGTCCCCTTATCAAACAATTTCTTAGTACCCTGATGAAGTTGGTAGAATGTTAAAACATTGTTTGATGAAACAGAGTTTATAAATTGAGTTGAATCAAACACTTACAATCGTTCTATGATCGTCATATTTTTCAGGTCTGGAAAAGAAGAGGCCGGTCCACCACGCAAATCGGTTATCCTCCTGATAAGAGAGAGAGCTTTATTAAGCTCAAAAGTTTTGATGACAAGCATGCAAAAGTAATAGGTAATTGTTAAACTCTTTGGTTACTTACAATTCAGTCAAGTTCTTCAAGTTTGATATTGAAGCTGGAATTGGACCTTCCATTGATGTGCCTTGAAGGTCTCTGCAGATTTAACAGTTTAGTCACTAGAAATTTTACAGTCTTCTTTAGAAATGACGGTTACTCACAGCCTATCCAGCAGAGTCCAGTTTCCGATAAAATCAGGTATCTTGCCAGATAGAGAGTTTCCATCAATCCGACTGCAATTAACAGATGAAACTTTTAGAATCACTCAAAAGTTTCCATCAATCCGACTGCAAGAAATCTCACTGTATGTATCTCTACTTACAAATCAGTCAAGTTCTTGAGATTGCTTAAGGACTCAGGGATCGGACCAGTGAAGTTGTTTGAAGAGAGTAGCCTGTATTCATAAATACACCAAATCACTAAGTAAAACTGAAATAACAATGAAGGAAAAAAAAAGAAAGTATATAATAAAAGATCTTACAATCTTTTCAAGCTTCTTAAGTTCCCTAGGTTTGAAGGAAGTGGTCCAGTAAATAAATTAGCTTCCAAAACCCTGCAATTCGTTTTTTACATCCCTATTAGAATCTAAGTCAATTCCGGTTTGACGAAAACAAGATAAGATATATGTTACATTACACTTCAGTAAGCGTAGTAATCTCTCCGAGTTGAGGAGGGAATGGTCCAGAGAGACGGTTTCCGATTACAGACCTTTTAGTAAACAGAAACGGAAGAATCAGGACAACTTTACTATTATTATCACAAGAAAAAAATAAAAAAGTAAAAATATATATATATATATGTGTTGCAGAGAATGGTTACAAGATTTTAAGCGGAATTTGAGACAATGTCGCAGGTATCGTTCCATTGAGAAAGTTCCGAGTAAGATCTCTGTAAGAAAAAACGAAAGGGAAAACATAAACCGAAGATTTCATTTTGCGAAGAATGAAGGAACATTGAGAAAAAAAAAAGTGCTTACATCTGTTGAAGACTCGTGAGGTTTCCGAACTCAGCCGGGAAAATTCCAGGCAAGCTTAAACTTTTGAGCTCTCTGTTGATGAAAATCAAGAAGAGAAAGTTTTTGTTTTAGAACCATAACTCTGTTTCTTACTTGGAAAGTTACTGAGGTGACAAATAGACATATACTTACATGTTTATGACATGACAAACTGAGCTGGCATTGAAAGTACAGTCGCAGGTGATGTTACTGGTCGGTGGGTTGGGGGATGAGCTGCCAACAAAGTTCCATTTTCCGTCGGAACAAGAAGTCCTCTCGATGTTCACTGTTTTGTTTTGTAGCTTTCTAAAGATCGTTCGCAATGTTTGAACTGCTCAAAAATGGTCAAACTTTGTATAAATCAGGAAAGTCCAATTAATGAATTAAGAATGAGAGACTAAACAACTACTATAATAAATTTCAATCTGAACGTCTCTGTAATTGACCCAACTTGCACATATTGAAAGAGATTTATTCGTTTATCCAGATGGGACAAATGATCATATATTAGACAGAAAAAAAAAAAACCACTCATTTACAAATTGACTTACTAGAAGAAGGTCTTATAATAAAATGGTAATCATGATCCGATCGGTTTCGTTTTATCATACATGGATTTGAGATACATGAAAAAACGAAAAAAAGTGTGTGTAATTTTAGTCAACTATGTGTACCTAATTTTTAAGCTTTTGCAACGTGCAACTATGACGACCCACCATACAATTATTGAGCGAAACTCAAATAAATCCATAGTAATCTTAGCAAAAATATTGTTATTTGTCAAATATGACCCCATGTGACGAAAATTTGACTTTAGAAATTTTAAACCTTATACGAAAAGCTAATAATGGATAACCTTTTTAAAATACGATCTCTTGTGGAATTCTTGAATTTACCATCGAGTTAGTTTTTTTTTGTTTTTAATGTCTCAAGAACAAGAAGCATCGAATTATTGAAACTAAAGTCAAATTAGGTACTAAAAAATTGAAATCGAAGGAATTAATATGAAATGTGTGTGTGGATTATTGAGACGCACCTTCATCTTCTGGCAAAAGTGGTTGAGCATTTGATCCAAAATTCTTCAATAAGCAAATGAAGATGAGAAGAAGAGCATACACAACAACTTTCTCTGTCGAGAAGATGAAAACCATTTTCTCGATTTTGTTCTGGGAAAAAAAACAAACAGACAAGACGAGACGATTGAGAGAGAGCGAGAAAGAGATATAGAGGGAGTTGAGAGAGAGAAAGAAACAGTTGTGAAAAAGCTTTTAGTGTGTTCATATATATAAATAAAATAACATGTATCTCATTTCGTCCAAAAAAAACTCATATAATAAACAAATGAGAAAAAAAAAATCCTGAAAATGTATTTTTAAGATATATGTAGCCGCCGGAAATGAATAATTTGTGTGGGGTTTAACTGACTGCTTTCTAATCTTCATTTCTATTTTAAAATAAATAAATACATATTACTATTATCTTATATATTTGATGAATTTAGTTTACTTTTCTTACACATTCTACATTTGAAATTTGAATAAATAGTGATATGTTTCTGGTCTACATTTGATCTTAAAGAAATACATATTACTATATATTCTCTTTCTTACACATTCTACATTTATATTTGAATAAATATTGATTAACCAAGAAAGATCTACGAATTTTAATTATATAACTAATGTGTGCATCATGTTGTATTTATTTTCTTAGATCAAAATTCAATAGATTTTTTAAATTACTAATTTAATGTATATGAAAAAATCATATTTACCAAATAATATGAAAGTGCTTATATTTATTTACATACGCTCCTAGCCTCCTACCCAGAAGGATTCAGGTTCGGCTTCCGCTGTTTCTGAGGAACATAATTAATTAAATTAAATTAAAGTATTATTATTGTAGTCAAAACACACTTCTGTAGCTTTTTGTAAACTATTAAAACTTTATCAATAAACTAGAACAAGACCTTGTCTCCCCATGCAAAAAGGTTAATTTTTCTACATTGAACGTAGAAATGTTAAACAAATGACTAAGGGATATATGTTTTGCTTGACTGCTTTATTAGTTTTACTTTTACACATAGCTTTTAAATAAATAATTGATCTGTTTAATTTCAAGTTCAAGGCACCGGAGTCCAAAAGGATTGGCTGTGATGTTGTCTATAAGCAGCCATACGTACTTAGCCCAAAATCTTGATTGTTATGGTTAATTAGAACTTAGTAGGTATAGAAAAAGATTTTTCCTAAAAGTTTAACCCCTTGAAAATATATAATTTCTTTCACCTATTATGTATCTATATTTTTGGGAAGTTTTAACATAGTTATTCTGCTTGTCGTAACATTATATATTATTTTACATCGATCATATGAGTATCATATATATAATCTAAGGATGTATTCTATCTAATATTCCAAGTAATTTTAGTTTTCATGAAATTTTAAATAATTTTGATGATTTTAGAAAAGCTGATATGATTTATTGTAAAAAAAAATATTGATATCCAACCTAAAACCATGAGATTTGGATTTCTGTATTTTTAAATGAAGAAATCCTCTCAAATCCTTTAGAATCTCAAAATTTATTAAAATCAAAATCAAAAAATTTTTAATAACAGTGGATTTTAAGGTAGATTTTTAAATCATTAATTTAATAACAGTGAATTTCATGAGATTTTTTAAAAATCTATGATTAAATAAAATATAATTCATAGACTTTTTAAAATCTATAATTGAATAGAATAGAATTTGTAAATCCTACTATATTAATTGGGAAGTACAAATATAAAACTAACCTTAAAATGTGTAAAAAAAACATTCAATTGCCATTAGAAAAAATTAAATAAATAATTGAATAAATATTTCTAATTAAAAAAAAAACAAAAATAGGGAAAACATGAAATAAAATAAATTGTAGAAAAATAAAAAAAAAAATCTGTTAGAATCAAAACTAATTTGTACTTAAAAAAAACTAACAGTAAATTTTTTTTTTACATGTTAGTTATATCATTTTACTTACTTCACAACTATAGCAAAGATTTCACAAAGGTTTAAATAATTTTATTCATTACAAGCAAATATTTTATTGACAGGTTTTCAATAAACATTTTTAAAATAAAAATTATAATATAAATAACAAATTTTGTAATTGACAAGCTCAAGGATAAATAACTTTGCTCAACAAAATAAATTTTTTTTTTTGTTTTGTGATGAACAAAATCTAAAAATTTGCAATTCTACTTTTTAGGGGAATTTTTTTATCATAATAGTACTTAGTTTTACACAAATCACTTGAAATATCAAGTTCATACATCCCATGTAGTTTTGACAATCCAATTTCTTCGTATTTAGAGGAAGAAGCCCAAAACTAAATCTTGTCTTATGGATCCATAGAGTGTTTAAGCTACTCCTTAACCTAATAGACTATGATTTGCCAACCCAATTATAGATTTTTTGTTAACATGTGACTCGATGTCTCAATATTAAAACGTAATGTCGTTAATTATGTGTTATGCGTTGATATTTGACACTTTATAAATTTGTAAAGTTGTGACACATTGCAAACTCTAAATGTATAGAAAAAAATCTGACTTTGGTCTTGCCAAGCTTGATGAAGAGGACAACACTCACATTAGCACTCGAATAGCTGGAACATTGTAAGTGAAAAAAGTTATGTCATATTGTCATGCAAGATTTGCTTATATCACACAACAGATTAATTGTTTTGCAATATTTTTGCAGCGGTTACATGGTATTGTATTTCTAGAGATAGTTCATGGAAGGAGTAATAAGATAGAACGATCCATGAACAATACTACTTTCTCCAACTTTTTTGTTCTTGTTTCCCTATGTGGAGGCATTGAGGGATCAGAATAATCTGTTGAAAACTGGTGGATCCGAGACTCGGATCAGATTACAACACAAAAGAGGAAATGGCCATGATCCAAATTGCGATAATGTGTACAAGCTCAGAGCTCTGTGAGAGACAGTCAATGTCAGAAGTGGTGAAGATGTTGGAAGGTAAGAAGATGGTGGAGACGCGGAAACTTGAGGATGCTTCAATTCATAGAGAAACAACGAGACTTGAAAACATGAACACAATGAAGAAGTATTATGAAACGATAGGGCAAGAGATAAGTACGAGTATGAGCATGAGTGATCAAAGTAAATCATCATCAGTTCATTAGCAAGGTTGTGTAAATAACAGATAAAGATGAAACTCAAAGAACTGTCTTTAGATTTCCAGAAACAATCTGAGTTCTTAGGTACAAGTCAGAGAGAGAGAGAGAGATGTGGGAATCAATCTTTTTTATAAGTGTCAAAATAGACAAAAGCAGAGAATCCTAATGTAACTACTTACACACAAGATTTACATTTGGTTCTTCTTTTCCTTTTTTTTTGTCTTTTCAAATCTTCTTCATCTTAAATCAATTTTCTTCCACAAAGTTGGTAGGCTCGCTTAGAACATACTTAGGAAGCTCATACTTAGCACCTGCAGGGCAATAACAGGACTAGTTAGGACCATGAAGAACACAAAGGCAAGCGAAATAATATTTGAATTTTCACCTCTCTCGTCATAGCAGACTGTGAGATCCGTGTTCTGAACAATGACTCCTGCACTGTCTACAATTGCTTGTGCAAGAGATATGTCAGCTTCAGCAGCAGCGCGCAGTGCGTCCCATATCTCTGCAATTACCAAGTGTAAAAATACACCATGTTGATACTAAGATTAGATGCGAACAGAGGAAAAACAAAGTGTATCATTATTTTGACTCAAAGTTTCTACAATTTCCCCTAAATGTGGAATATGGTTACGCCGACACAATCTAATTGCCCTGAAGATCAATGGTAAACACTTGAATTCTCAACCTAGTAAAATATCTTTTCACACAAGTCTGCTGATGAAGATCAGCAAAAAGGGTCCTTAGCTCAGTGGTAGAGCAATTGACTGCAGATCAATAGGTCACCGGTTCGAATCCGGTAGGGCCCTTATCTTTTTCACATTTTCATCCTTCCTAATCCCTACAATTCCTTTTCTAGAAACCCTTAAATAATCCAATGGTAAATCAATGACTATCCCATATTCATCTCTATGTGTAACTCATCTCTAACAACCACAGGGTTCTTGGCTCAGTATCCATAGCTCACTGATTCAAACCAGTAGAACTTAAAACTCTCTTTTTCTCTCCTTATCAATCACCAATATCCCTTTATCACAAAACCGTGCAGATCAATGCCTATTCTATGATCTTCTTTCTGTGTAACTCATTAGTAAACAACCAAAGGGTCCTTAGCTCAGTGGTAGAGCAATTGACTGCAGATCAATAGGTCACCGGTTCGAACCCGGTAGGGCCCTAAAAACTCTATTTATTTTTGTTCCTCTCCCTTCTTCAATCACTAATATCCCTTTTCTGCAGATCAAAGACTAATCTATAAATCTTCTCCATGTCTAACTCATTGCTAAACAACCAAAGGGTCCTTAGCTCAGTGGTAGAGCATTTGACTGCAGATCAAGAGGTCACCGGTTCGAACCCGGTAGGGCCCTTAGAATTTCTCTTTTGTCCCCTTCCCTCCCACACTTATATCCCTTTTCTACAAACCCTCCAATTCTTTTTTTTGTGTAATCAAATGGTATAAAGCAAAAAACACAACTCAAAACAATCAAAATCAAGGCAAGCTCAAAAAGACAAGTAACAGTTACCTTTCCTACCGCCATAATGAGGAGCAGTGTCCCAAAACTCTTCTCTCAGTTTCATAAGCTCAGCTTTGGTGATCGGTTGGGTGTGCTTCCATGGTTTAGGCTTCCTAATTTTCTTCACTGACCCTGTAAACAAACAAGAAGTTATCCATCTGAATGCAATGCATATATTAAAAGATCTATTTGCATCATCAATCATAAGGCATTGACCATAGTAGTAGTGCCCACCCAATTAAGATTAAAAAGCAATTCCATTAGCAGAAACTAGCTTTATCCGTGTAGATTCTTCACTTAATTTTTTCTTTCCATAAAAGAAAAGCCAACCATAACGAACATAAACAACACATACACAGACAACAATCTAAAAACGTATAAAAAATTCCTCATTGGAACCAATACTTCAAACATCATTCGAGTATAATATAAGCTCATCCTACTGCCATAAAGATTTGTAAACTGAATCAAACCCCATCAGATCAGATAAAACCTAAACCCTAAAACTTCAATAAACAAAAGCTACATTGAGGTTGGAACAAAAGAACATTATAACATATTAATTACACATCTAGGGTTTCTCTCATCTACTGCAGAAACAAAAAAAAAGATGATTCTTTTTTTCGCCTTATCCAATAAAATTGAACAGAGTAAAGTCGATCTCACCATCTCCTTGCGACTGTGTTGATCCAGCACAACCCATTAATCTGCTTCTTTCAACCCTTCAAGTAAAAAAAAAAAAAAAAACACACAACAAATTCTCTCGCAGAAACGGATTCAGAGAGAACAAGGGTTTTGTCGAAGCTTCATCGAAACCAATCAAAGTCGCAAACTTTTCACCTTCCCGTTTAAAAGAGAAAGCAAAAGATATTTCTTTCCGAATCTTTGAGACACCCAAATCAGATGTCGGTAGAATGAAGAAGAAGAAGAAGATCAAGACCGAGTTGAAGATGACGATGAATCGGCGGTGTTGATGATTGTGACATTATTTTTTTTGTGTAAATCTTTTCGTTTATATAAAGTTTTTTTTTTTTTTTTGGCTTCGCTGTTTTCTCAATTAAAGGCAAAAGGTTTCTAAATCCAATGCGAACCAATGTTACATTACCCAATCAGATTTCACCACGTCATCCCTAATTATTCTTTAGATTGAAGAATCTATGCACTTTAATCTCTTTATCTTTTAACTAATAATTGATCTTGGCTTAATTTAAGTTGATCAGGTTGAGAAAAAAGAATTAGGCAATAATCATTCACTTTTAAAAGTCGCTACCAGATTTGTTTTTGTTGTTATTTAAAGAAGGAATAGTTGAATTTGTTAATTAATCCCTTAGATATAATGATGATACACTACACAATAATGTTTCTTCATTCTTTCTCCTTTTAAATATGTTTGTGATAATATAGAATCTCTTAAATATTACCATAGCACTGAGATTGTAATTTTTTATTATTTAAACCAAAAGATATTTATATATGGTAAATAATCTTGAGAAAGGAATCACATTTTCTTTTTTTAGAAGACACACAAGTGTTATATATATCTTACTATTTATGTAGTAAGAGTTTATTTTAAAGAGATTAAAACCTTTTCAATCAAGGAAATGATCAGAAGAAACTCACTTAACTTCAAGTCTTACAACTTGAGTGAGTTTATCAGGATTCTTTTCTAGATGACACACATGTTCTGTATATTTCTTACTGTTTGTGTAGTAAAAGTTTATTTAAAAGAGATCAGAAACTCACTCAACTTCAAGTCTTCTTCAACCAGAAGTTTTTGGAAATGTTTTAGTTCCATTATGCCAAAATCTAAGAACAAGCCAAGATTTCAAAAGACCATATATAGATTAGCTAATCGGATTTGGCAACACTTTCTCTTGGGTTTGAAAACCAACGTTGATGTCACAGAGGATCTGGACAAAGTTTCTTACTTCTAATAAGACTAAAAACTAAAATGAACAAATAAATAATTTCACAACAAATCTATATTCTTTGTAAAATTTAGCCAACAACGCTCTTCTTCTTCTACCTGAAGGCTTCAGATTCCTGCGAACTTTTAGTGATGTTAAATCCATAAAGAAACGATATTTCTTCACTTCTTTTGAAGTATGATCATCCCCACAAAGGCAATTCCACGAGTGGCCACACCTATGAGAAGCAATATCATTATACATAAATTCCATTCGTTAATGTCGTAGCCACTCTTCATAAGCGATCCACAACGCGTAATCATCCATACTCCGTAGTACCTGAAATCCAATATATGAATCAAACCAAGATTTTGAATGGTAACTTCTTTATGCTTCTGTTCCAACTTGTTTTCGTACCTTTGAGCATTTCCTATCACAAATGCCTCCAGAGCCCACTTTGGATAACTCAAGTCAGCCATGATCCTAATAGCTTCACTATTCTTCGGTTGGGTTGCAACAAGTGTTAAAACGACTGGAAGAAGAACAGAAAACTGCAAAATCCAAATAAGTTCGTAGATTATAATAAGTAGAGAGCATAATAAATCTTCTTCAAAAGGAAACTAAAATAAAACTCACCAGCTGTGCTGAGCTCGGATGGAGAAAGATAGCCAACGCATATGCAATACCGGTCACACAATATACGAGGCAGACTAAAACAATATAGTTATCGAAAAATGTGGATCTCGGATTCGTGAAGAAATAGAACATAGAGAGATAGACCAATGGCTTGACAAGTATATTGAAAAAGTCTATTGTATCTTTGGCAAGGAAGCAGGCCGAGCTACTCATCCCTGAAGCACTTTCTCTCCAGTAATGTAACTTGTCCAGTGAGAATGATCTTAAAGCTGCTATTTTGCAAAGAAGAGCTGACAGATGAAGAAAAGCAAAAGGCAAGATTCATAAGAAGTTAAGAACATGTATCAACTTCTCAGAAAGTGATTGATGACAATAATGATAGTTTTAATAGAGGATTTAATCCAACTTACAGACTGCGATAATAGTGTAGGTATAGCCAGGAGCTCCAAAGCTCTCATCACTTGCTTTAATAAGTGATCCTAAACAAGCTCCAGCAAGCAACAAGATCAAATAGTCTGTGGCTTGTAACTTAGCTTCTCTCATTCGCTGCTTAGCTATCCTGAAATCAAGAACATAATTCCGTTTTATTCCAACATCCAAGAATTCAACTGATCATAAGTAAGTCGTGGAAGGTTTAAGAAGAAAACCTTCCAAGGAAATATTTGTATTGTAGCCACATAGAAGGGGTTCTTCTTTGGGACAAATCTCGAGACTTCAAGAAGTTATGCCGTATTTTATCACTACGCAAACTGAAATTACATTTCACATCTGTCCATAGCTCTCTGGCAAATGTTTGTTCTGCATTATCGTGTGAATTATTACCAATGTCTGGATTCGTTTCAAGTCCAGCAGCACTGTTGTTTCGCATATCTAATGGAACCTGGTATCCTTTGTGAAGCATCCACCTTTGAGGAAGCTCTTTGTAACCAACACCAGAATTCCCAGTTGATATCACAACGCCTTCAAGAACGTCGATGTAATAGTCAGGAGGGTTAATACGGTCTGGAACATTTATTCCCAACCCCGAAAAGTATTCTTCGACTTTGTTGACTGATCCATGGTAAACAGTAAGTCCACCTTTCGCGAGAAGTATTAGATCATTGAACGTTTTGAACAAAGTATAACTGCAACAAAGAAACATGAATTAAAAAACTTCATGGCACATAAAGAAGTATAATTACTCTACCTGAAACGTATTTTTCATGGCGCAAAACTTGTTTTCAAGATACCTTGGTTGGTGAACAACCATGCAAATATTGACTCCCTCGAGGGCTTCATGCCGCAGTGCTCTAAGAAGAAGCTGTGATGAGGCACTATCTAAGCCAGAAGTAGGCTCATCCAAGAATAAAACCGAAGGCTCCATTACCATTTCTAAACCCACATTCACTCGTTTCCTCTGCCCTCCTGAGATTCCCCGCTTTTCTACTGTGCCAACTAAAGAGTTCCTTACAGCTTGTAGCCCCAAAGAGTCAATGATTCTTTCAACCACAAGAACTTTCTCTGCTTTCGATAGACCTGCAGGTAGTCTGCATTTAGCATGGAACCAAAGATTTTCTTCTACTGTCAAGTTTCCATGAACAACGTCATCTTGTGGCACAAAACCAATAATTTTTTTATATGAATGGATTGATTCTTGCTTCCCGTTTATAAGAACTGAACCATTCAGATTGCAACCAACAGCTTTCCCAGCCAAAGCAGAAAGAAGAGTTGTCTTTCCTGCTCCTGATGGACCCATCACAGCTGTGATCCGACCTGGTTTCATGGTTCCTGTGACACATCTCAACACATACTTACCATTGGACTTCAAGGTAAGAGTTAAATCTCTAAAAGATAACTCCATGAGAGGCCTCTTTCTCGTCTCAGTATTAGTAGCCATATTTACTATTCCTGAAAAGGTAAGATTCTTATTCTCTTGCTCCATGGCTTTCTCCTTCTCAATCCGATCATACGCATACTTGAAGATTTGGCTCCGTGTTTTCTTAGTTTTGGGCAAAGTCTGTCCTTTTACTCTCTTTCCTTCTATTTCAAGCCTCGCTCTTTCATTACTTATGGCGGCTGTCTCACCTTCGTTCTCATAACTAGATTGCGCAGCAGAGGAACTCGCAGGACTTGAATATTTTGACATGTCTATATCACCATCTGTCTCAGAAGCAGAGTCCCCACGACCCAACATCATGTGGGTATCCCCATCATGATTGGACTTTATACCTGAAATTGTCCGATTTATTTGTAAACGGATCTCACTGACATGCTTTTTTGCAGCTTTCCATCTCTGATGAGCTTTTGCTGTCTTCACCGCTGCTTCTCTTGACTTCGCCTGCCTCTTTTCCCTCGTCGTTAGGATTTGATCGGAACAATTGTAGATAATGAGTAGAATAGTACTCACTCCAGCCTGCCAAATTGAAGGCCACTCTTTAAATGGAAAACCTTAGTTTTAGAGATTCAATGATAAGTGAAAAAACTTACGATAACCATAACCCCAAATGCATGCATGTTCTGATTTGCTGTGTTGGGATTGCAGGACGTTAACTTAAAGCAAGCTGCAAAAGACAAGACGTACTTAATAGATAAAGATGGAAATAGTAAACATTACTTAGTTCTGTGACAACAAGCAATCATGAATATTCGATGACATACGTTTCTCGGATGTAGACCCCATTCTGCAGTAGTGCCTAAATCAACATAAAAAAATATAACCAGTTAAACCAAAAACAGTTTGACACAAATATGATTCTCAGATGGATCATTCGTTAACAGAGTAACACAACGTTGAGGACAATATATCAGGATAGAACGGAGTTTGAAGGGACTAAAAATGAATACCCACTATCACAAGGTACTTTTTGAGTGGTGGTTGGACAATACGATCCCGCGGAACAGAATACTTCACCGCTGGATCTGATATCGGCCCATACGTTGGCACCTCCACAAGTGTGGTTTGGTCGTCCGGGTGGTAATTGATAAGTATACCTATAGATTTGACATTTTAGCATCTCATCTTATCCCGCAATAATATCATATTCGTATCTGTATCTATCTAAGATGGAATAAAAACTTACGGTTCACATAAGCTTGTAGTCTTGTTAAGGGTAGCTAAGGGACAATGAGCACCAAGGGGACAAGCTTTTCAAAACAGGAACAAAAATTCAGAAACAGTGTTAGTTTAGACCATTCCATATAGATGAGAAAAGCTTATCAAGCATGAAGGCGTTTATGAATTGCTTACGTATCATGCAGGTGAGGCCACGGGGGCAGAAAAACCCTTCACAGCAAGCCATACAGTTCTGTGTTCTTTCAGGAAAATCTTTGGAGTTTTGCAGGTCGACTTGTTCGGTTGGTTCAACACTACAGCCCCATCCAGGTTCACAACCAGAGACCCATGAAGTCAAGTTGCAATTCATATTTGGTTGCAAGTGGCCTGGGGTATTCGACTTATTGAAAAAAGCATTAAAATAGAACTTCATCTCTGCTGCTGTACAGATACGCCTACCAATGTCACCTGTTCCAAACCGAAGACGTAAACACATAAAAAAGATATAAAAATTATGTCATCAGATTAACTCCAAGAACCATAACAGTGTTCCTATAAAATCATCAAATCATCGATCTTCCATTCCATCTTTTTTAGCAAATGATTTTCTGTTTCTATTTAGGCTAAGTAATAGTCAGTACCTTTGGTTTTCTGAATGCAAGAAGATATAAAGTCCAAGTTGGTGGAGAAGTTAAAAGCTTTGTTCCAATCAGCATCCCTGAGATAGTGATTTCAACAAAAGGATAGACCTGAGCAAAATATCTCACAAGACTTTCTCAAGCTAAAAGAATATATTTCACCTAAAGCACCTACAGTTAAGCAAGTGAAGCTATTAATGTATCAACTATACTAAGATCAATGAATTGAAAGTTCCACATCCTGATATCTTAGTAAATAATTAAAAGACTAGGCTGAAATCTTAATCAGCAAAATGAGATGTATGATTGCATTTGTGATACAAGTCTACAAAATTAGAAACCAAAGCAAAGCAACCAAAGTGCAAGATAACAGTTTAAGAGTAAGAAAACTGACGGGTCTCTGACGCAAAACTTTGCTCTGGTACCGAGCTCACGATTAAGAGCAGCTGTGCTATTAGAAAGCCTGCTGTAGACCATCTGTGTAACGAGGGGAAGAACAGCTGGATTGTTGAACTCACTAGTGTCCCCAATAGTTTGACCATTACCAACATCAACATAACAAACCAACCACAGAACTAAGATAACCAATCTGAGATTAGATCCATATTTGAGCCAACTTCGCCTGTTCACACTCATCTTGAGATTCAAAAGCCTTGAAGGACACATAAAAGAAAGTAACTAAATCAGATGCAAAAACAACAACTAACAAAACCATAAAAAACCTTGCTTGATTTATCAAGTTAAATGAAACGTTTTGATACATTGGGATTTGTGAATGGAGAGGGAAGAAACGTGAAGTAAGTTGAAGAAAACGATGGTGCAAAGACTAAAATGGTGATCTATGTGTGCGACGAACGTGACTGAAACAATGTGAATAACGACCCCATCTTATTTTAATCAATTGTTAAGCTTGATTTTAGGTTTAGCTACATAAAGGTTGAATCTTTATTAGTCTTATCACAATCACATCACAGCTCTTTTAACAAATTAAGCAGAAACGAACTCCAAAAGAATCTAATTTGAAAACCCAGAAACTTGAAAATTGCTTTCTTTGTCTCCAGATCACATTCGAACACCATCACAAAAACATCACAAGTTTCAATTTTTATTCCTTAGATTCTACAGACTAAAAAAGTTAAACCAGGATCAACGGAAGAGAAGGAAAAAAAAAACGTACATTGTGACTTGAGAGGCATTGAAGTTCATGACTTGGGAGCTGAAAAATCCATGAAAATTGGAGTTGCTAAATTCGTGGGGAAGCTTTTTAAACTAGTAGTCTACAAAGCTTGAGATATGAAGATTAAGCTGTCATCATTGTCATTGACCTTGATAAGAAGGAAGAAGGAAGAAGACGAGAGAGTGCGTTGAATGATTTCATTAGGACAAGGGAAGGACATGTAGACCTAGTAATTATAATTACAGTTTCTAAATCTATAAAAGTATCAATCTTTTTACCGCTTGATTTAGGAATATATATATATATATTTTCTTTCTAAGTTTATTCAAAATTTTCTCAAAGTAAAAATGATACGAAATATTTGTAATGTGGCAATTTCCCCTAATATACGCATTTGATTACTAAGAAAATATAGTGACTAAGAAAATGAAATTTCTGTTTTTAATTAGTATAAAAAGCAGATTTCTCTTGTTCTAATATCAAAAAAAAGTTTTATGTAGAAAAGTCATTTCAAAATTGTAATCCTGACTTTTTATATATAAATTGTAATTGACTATTCTATATATAGAATATTAATATTTTCATGACTATAAAATGTACACAATAGAGAAAATTTGAATATTAGTCATCATGGGATTAAAAAACTCTGGTGATCATATTTAACAATACAATAAATGACACTTTTTAAAATTTTTTCTGAGTCCTCTATAAGTCAGATGTCAAAAAAAAAAAACACTGAAATTTTTTTATTAACATCAAATACTATGATGTTATTAATCAAATTTGATATGACACTCTGTTTGTTGTTTACTAAATCGTCTTCTTATGAGGATCTTTGTTCAATGGTGGTCCTAAATGTTACAAACTTATTTTACTCCGCTACTGTATTTACTCGTTTGAGAATAGAAAATTGGTAAAAAAAAAAAAATGGGATATAAAATGTTTAGAAGAAACATAAATGACACTCACTCAACTTCAAGTCTTCTTCAACCAGAAGTAGTTTTGTGATGTTTTAGTTATTTATTAACAAATCAACAAGCCATTAATTTTAATAGAAACTTTTTAGATTAGCTAATCTTTGACAACACTTTCTCTTCGGTTTGAAAACCAACATCACAGACACAAAGTTTCTTACTCTAATAGGACAAGGAACTACGACGAACATATTATTTCATAACAAAGCTTATATTCTTGTGTCTATCCGGAAGCGCTTTAGATTCCTCCGAACAAAGGAACGGTCTTTCTTCACTTTTTTTTAAGTAAGATCATCCCCACAAAGGCAATTACACGAGTGGCCACACCTATGAGAAGCAGTATCATTATACATAAATTCCATTCGTTAATGTCGTAGCCATTCTTCAAAAGTATACCACACCGCGTAATCATCCATACTCCATAGTACCTGAAACCCAATATATACAGTAGAAATCAAACCAAGCTTTTAGAAGGTAATTAACTTCTTTATGCTTTTGCTTTTTCAACTTGTTTTCGTACCTTTGAGCATTTACTATCACAAATGCCTGCAAAGCCCAATTTGGATAACTCAAGTCAACCATGGTCCTAATAGCTTTACTATCCTTCTCTTGGGATGAAACAAGTGTTAAAACGACTGGAAGAAGAACAGAACACTGCAAATCCCCAATAAGTTTGTAGATTAGAACAAGTAGAGAATATGATTCAAAAGAAAACTAAAATAAAACTCACCAGCTGTGCTGAGCTCGGTTGGAGAAAGATAGCCAAGGCATATGCAATACCGGTCACACAATATACGAGGCAGACCAAAACAATATAGTTATCCAAAAAAGTGGATCTTGGATTCGTGAAGAAATAGAACATAGAGAGATAGACCAACGGCTTGACAAGTACATTGAAAAAGTCTATTGTATCTTTGGCAAGGAAGCAGGCAGAGCTACTCATCCCCGAAGCACTTTCTCTCCAGTAATGTAACTTGTCTAGTGAAAATGATCTCAAAGCTGCTATTTTGCAAAGAAGAGCTGACAGATGAAGAAGAAGAAGAAAAGCAAAAAAGACACAAGATTCGTAAGAACCTGAAGATAAGTTTTGAGAAAGTGATTAATAACAGTAATGATCCAACTTACAGACTGCTATAATAGTGTAGGTATAGCCAAGATGTCCAAAGCTCTCATCAGCACTTTTTTTAGTAAGTAATCCTAAACAAGCTCCAGCAAGCAACAAGATCAAATAGTCTGTGGCTTGTAACTTAGCTTCTCTCATTTGCTGCTTAGCTACCCTGTAATCAAGAACATAACTCTGCTTTAGTCTAGTTGAATCAACTGATCTTAAATAAGTCACATAGAAAATTTGAGAAGATCAAACCTTCCAAGGAAATATTTGTATTGTAGCCACTTGGAAGGGGTTCTTCTTTGGGACAAATCTCTTGACTTCAAGTTGTGCTGTAGTTTATCACTACGCAAGTTGGAATTACTCTTCACATCTCCCCACAGCTCTCTAGCAAATGTTTGTTCTGCATTACCGTGTGAACTATTACCAATGTCTGGATTCATTTCAAGACCATCAGCACTGCTGTTCCGCATATCTAACGGAACCGAGTATCCATTGTGAAGCATCCACCTTTGAGGAAGCTCTTTGTAATGAACACCAGAATTCCCGATTGTTATGCCTTCAAGAACGTCGATGTAATAGTCAGGAGGGTTGATACGGTCTGGAACATTTATTCCCAACCCCGAGAAGTACTCTTCGACATTGTTGACTGATCCATGGTAAACAGTAAGTCCACCTTTCGCGAGAAGTACTAGATCATTGAACGTTTTGAACAAAGTATAACTGCAACAAATTAAGTAACATGAATTAAAAAAAAACTTCATGGCACATAAAGCTACTACCTCTACGTGTAACTTGTTTTACAAGATACCTCGGTTGGTGAACAACCATGCAAATGTTGACTCCCTCGAAGGCTTCATGCCGAAGTGCTCTAAGAAGAAGCTGCGATGAGGCACTATCCAAGCCAGAAGTAGGCTCATCCAAGAATAAAATCGAAGGCTCCATTACCATTTCTAAACCCACATTCACTCGTTTCCTCTGCCCTCCTGAGATTCCCCTCTTCTCTACTGTACCAACTAAAGAATTCCTCACAGCATGTAGCCCCAAAGAGTCGATGGTTCTTTCAACGACAAGAACTTTGTCTGCTTTGGATAGACCCGCAGGTAATCTGCATTTAGCATGGAACCAAATATTTTCCTCTACTGTCAAGTTCCCATGAACAACGTCATCTTGTGGCACGAAACCAATAATTTTTTTATATGAATGGATTGATTCTTGCTTCCCGTTTATAAGAATTGAACCACTCAGTTTGCAACCAACAGCTTTACCAGCCAAAGCAGAGAGCAGACTTGTCTTACCTGCTCCTGATGGACCCATTACAGCTGTGATCCGACCAGGTTTCATGCTTCCTGTGACACATCTCAACACATGCTTACCATTGGACTTCAAGGTAAGAGTTAGATCTTTATAAGAAAGCTCCATGAGAGGTCTCTTATTCCTCGTCTCAGTATTACTAGCCATTGAAACAATTCCTGAAAAGTTAAGATTCTTATTCTCTTGCTCCATGGATTTCTCCTTCTCGATCTGATCATAGGCATCCTTGAAGATTTGGGTCTGTGTTTTCTTAGCTCTAGCCAAATTCTTTCTTTTTACGCTCTCTTCTTCTATTTCAAGACTTGCTCTTCTTTCATTACTTATGGCTGAACTAGACTGCGCTTGCGCAGCAGAGGAACTCGAATGTTTTGCCATTTCTATATCTTCATATACCTCAGAAGCAGAGTCCCCACGACCCAACATCATGTGAGTATCACCATCATGATCGGATCTTTTACCTGGAAATGTCCGAGTTATTTGCGCACCGATCTCACGTACATGCTTTTTTGTAGCCTCTCTAGCACCTTTCCATCTCTGATGAGCTCTCGCTTTCTTGACGGCGGCTTCTCTTGACTTGGCCTGCCTCTTTTCCCTGATCTTTAGGATGTGATCGGAACAATTGTAGATAATGAGTAGAATAGTACTCACTGCAGCCTGCACAAACATACATTGAAGGCCACTCTTTTAGTAGTGGAATACCAATTAGCTAGTCTTGGATATTCTAGTAATAACTGAAATAGAAACTTACGATAAACATAATCCCAAATGCATGTATGTTCTGATTTCCTGTGTTACGTTTGCAGGACGATAACTTCAAGCAAGCTGCAGAAGACAAGACGTACTTAAGAGATGGAAATAGTAAACATTACTAATTATTGGTTATGTGAGTGACAACAATGAATATTCGATAAAAGACTTACGTTTCTCAGATGTTGACCCCTTTCTGCAATAGTGCCTAAATCAACATAAAAAGGAATAACCACTTAAAATATAGACAAACTCTGATTCTCAGCTAAATCATTAATCTGTTATATTCAGATTATCCATCTAAATGTTTTACTTGCAAATGATACATCAAAAATATGTTAATGATTTCCATTTTTGTTGGTTTGATGCATATGAATGAACATTTGTTTGTTTGGTTAGTCTACATCTCCATATACTGTAGATGGTTTTAATTAGAAAATGACTAAAATGCTCTTGTTAGAATTTACCTATATTATTAATTTTAAGAGTGTGAATGGTAACTGTGGTCGGGGCGGACAAATCCGTCTGCGGACCAGACCGCTCTGTTTTAAGTGTGGACAGCAAACCGCTGCGGTCCAATTCTATTTGTAAAGAAAAGCGGTCCGCAGTTGGTCCGCTGCGGTCTTATTTCTATTTTCTGTAGACCGTACTACTGCGGACTAAACATAATGAATGGTAAATAAAAAGCGGTCTGATCCGCAGATGGATTTGTCCGCCCCAACCGCTGCAACCATTCACAACCTAAGTATAATAGTCTTTAATCTAATGTATATTTACAACAAATCATGTTTTAATAATGTTTAAATTACAAACTGATTTTTGTCGCATAAATTCATAAATTAATATTTAAATTTGCATTTTTCTGAAATATAAATATCTTTCAAGTAACTTTTTAGAAAACATAAATTAACGGTTATTGCAGAAAATTTTAATTTTATGATTTACAGCTTTGGCGGAAAAATGTGATTTGGTATTTTGGCGATAAATATATAATTTTACGGTTTTAGCGGGAAAAAATGATTTTGCGGTTTTGGCAAAAGAATGTGATTTGGAGTTTTGGCGGATAAATTTAATTTCGGTTTCGGCACGAAAATATGATTTTTACGGTTTTGATAGAAAATATGATTTTTAATTTTGGCGGGAGCCATATTTTACATTTTTGGTAGACAAAATATGGTAATTTGCAAAATAATAGTAAAGTTATCATTTAGAATTTTGAGAGAAATGAATAATTAAGGCATATTTGTCATTTGTTATTCTTAATTGAACCATCATCATGTAAATGGTTCAACTAGATTCATCTAAATATTATATTTTTTTACCTAAATTTTCAAACAAAAACGAAAAATAAGAGCAGATAAACATGACCATAACATAGTAAGACAACGTTGAGGAAAATTTGTCAGGATAGAATGGAGTTTGAAGGGACGAAGAAATGAATACCCTTTTTCACAAGCTACTATTTTATCGGTGGTTGGGCAATACGATCCCGCAGGACAGAATACTTCACTGCTGGAACTGATATCGGCCCATACATTCGCACCTCCACAAGTGTGGTCTGGTAGTGCTGGTGATAGTTGATAAGTATACCTACAGATTTGACATAACATCTTATTATCTTATCCCGCAATAATATCACATGTATCATATTAGTATTTGTATCTAAGATGGAATAAACAAAAAAAACTTACGGTTCACATATGCTTGTGGTCTTATTAAGGATAGCTAAGGGACAATGAGCACCAAGGGGACAAGCTTTTACAAAACAAGAACAAAAAAAATTCAGAAACAGTGTTAGTTTAGACCATATAGATGAGAAAACACCTTATAAATTAAACCATATATATGAAGGCATTTTAAGAACTGCTTACGTATCATACAAGTGAGGCCACGAGGGCAGAAAAACCCTTCACAGCAAGTCATACAGTCTTTTGTTCTTTTAGGAATATCTTTGGAGTTTTTCAGGTCGACTTGTTCGAGTATATCAAGACTACAGCCCCATCCAGGTTCACAACCAGGAATCCATGAAGTCAAGTAGCAATTTACATTTGGCTGCCACTGCCAGTATTCCGTGTCATTTGCTTTATTGAAAGAAGCATTAAAATAGAACTCCATCTCTGCTTTTCCACAGATACGCCCAACAATATCACCTGTTCCAGACCAATAATGTAAGCACATAGAAAAATATGAAAATTAATCTAAGTCATCAGATTAATTACTCCAAGAACCATAAGAAATGTGAGAACCAAGAATCATCAAATCGTCGATCTTCCATCTTTTTACAACAACCAAGTAGCAAATATAATATTCTGTTTTTGTCGCGCTAACTGCTAAGTAAAAGTCTGTACCTTTGGTTCTCAGAATGCACTTAGATAAGAAATCCAAGTTGGTGGAGAAGTTAAAAGCTCTGTTCCAATCAGAATCCCTGAGATAGTGATTTCAACAAAAAGGATAAACAACCTGATCAAATGATCTCACTAGACTTTTGTAAGCTCAAAGATTATATTTTCACCTACAGCACCTACTATTAATTAGCAAGTGAAGCTATCAACTGCATCAACCATACTAAGATCAAAGAATTGAAAGTTCCAGATTAAAATTTTAAGAGAAAGAAAACTTACAAGTCTTTGAAGCAAAACTTTGCTCTGTTACCAAGATCACGACTAAGAGCAGCCGTAGTATTAGAAACGCTGCCATAAACCATCTGTGTAAAGAGGGGAAGAAGAGCTGGATTGTCGTCAAACTCACTGGTGTTCCAAATAGTTTGACCATTACCAACATAACAAACCAACCACAGAACTAAGATCACCAATCTGAGATTAGATCCATGTTTGTGCCAACTTCGCCGGTTCACACTCATCTTGCGATTCAAAAGCCTTAAAGAAGAACACATAATAGAAAGTGACTAAATCAGATGGAAAAACAACAACTTACAAAAACATAAGGTTGAATCTTTATTTGTCTTATCACATCACATCACAAAACAACTAAACATCGCAAGTTTTAGTCTAAACTCTAGAGACTAAAAGAGCTAAACGAGGATGAATGGAAGAAAAATAAACGTACATTGTGACTTGTGAGGCATTAAAGTTCATGACTTGGGAGCTGAAGAATCCATGCATGAAAAATGAAGTTGCTATATTTTTAGTAGAGAACCTTTTTTAAACTAAAAAGAGTTAAACCAGGATGATCAATGAAAGAGAAAGAAAAGATATGTACATTGTGACTTGTGAGGCGATGAAGTTCATGACGTGGAAGATGAAAAATCCATGAAAAGTGAAGTTGCTAAATTATTGGGAAAGCTTGTTAAAATAGTAATCTACATACTTGACCTCGACAAGAGGGAAGACGAAGACGAAGACGAAGAGGGAAGACGAAGACGAGGGTGTGTTGAATGATTCTTTACGACATGGACATGATGTAGACCTACTTTAAACTACAGTTAACTAAATTAGAAGAAAAGTAATCGGATGCTGGATGGAGATTTTTATAACGTGAGTTTTGGTTGATACATATGTTTTCATACAAAAAAAAAAAAAAAAAAGGGATGTTCGTAAAATAACAATTAGTGAAGAGAAAGATGACAAAGATTTGTGCGTAAAATAACCGTTAGACAAGAGAAAGATGACAAAGAAAGGAGATTGTGATTCAATTGTGTGGCCAAATTGAACCACCGGAAAGTTCAAAGCAATTGCATTTCCACTTTAATATCAGTGGCGTGATGAGCTACACTGATATTTAATTTGTTCAAAATTTTTTAAAAAATTGATATGAAACTCTCATTTTTTTTTTTTACTATATCGTCTTTTGCATCCATTACTATATATCTTTTTTAACAACCTAAAAGTGATTGGTTTAGATTTTAAAAACTTTTACTTTAACAAAAAAAATTGGAACCCAAAAATTTCTCAATTTATCTTTTATTGATTTTTCTCTTTTTATAGTTTCTACAACCATTATTTCATTTATTCAATTTTACTTTAGTTTTTTGTTAAATTTAGATATAAATGTTCAGCTTTTAAGGTTTATTTTTTATAGTTTTAAATAAGATTATCCATGATTGGAAGTCATCATCAAATATTGGATATCAATTACAACGACTTTTTGGATATAGATTTTTTTTGGTGAACGATTGTTTGGATATATATATAGATAAATAAACTCTATTGTATCGCACATATCAAAACCTAATTGTTTATTTTATTTAAAGTTGTAATTTCCAAAATTTACAATTTAGGATCAATTGGTTTCAAAATCTTAACAGCTAAAATTTCTTAAGCACAAGTATGTACAATGAAAAGTTTCTACATAAATTTTTTTACAGTCTCATGACTCTCATCAGCTTGAAAAATGACGTTTGTTAATAATTGGCACCTCATCATCTTAGCAGCACCCGTCAAATATACTATTGTTGTTTCTTTACAAATCAAATTAGCTGAGCCCAGAAAAAAATAGAAAAAGCCCAATAAATTCGCACTCTGAGATGATCTCATAGTTGGCCCATTAATAAACCCAACCAAATCCAAAAAAATATTCTCATTCATTGCTACTACGTGAATGACCAAAAACACCCTTCGCGTATCTCGAGACCTCTCCCTAAACCAAGTCACAACGGCCGGTGTAAATAGTCTTAACTTTGAAGGGTGTATTCGGAAACCTCAGTTTGAATCCCCCAATGCTCAAACGCTTTGCTTTTTTTGCTCTCTCTGTCTGTCTTTTGTCCTTTTCAGTAATTTTACATTACTACTCTCTCTTCTTCATCTCCTTCTCTGACCGTTTCACTCCTCCAGCTCTCATATTCTCTCTCATCTTCAACCCTCTCCCTCTCCTTCTCTCTCTTGAAGCTTTGGACGAATCTGTCTGTAAATTTACAAGGAGACATTTTTGTTGGTTGGTGTAAAGAAAACAGAGAGATCTATTTCCTGGTGAGTGGTTTAATAATTTTTTAATTTTATTTTTCATTAATTCAATCAAGTTTTGTTTGTTAAAACATTCATGTGGGTTTCTGGTGAATGATTCGATTCCATTATTGCTTAATTTTTTTTTGTTTTACACAAAGTTTTAGTTTTTATTTTCAATAGAAGTTTCATGTCGCTGGCCGTGGGCCTAATCCACCATTGTTGTTAGCTAATACACAAATAATGTCGACTTTAATTGTTCATCTTTTTGTATATATAGTC
Organism: Camelina laxa; assembly: GCA_024034495.1. Taxonomy (NCBI): domain Eukaryota; kingdom Viridiplantae; phylum Streptophyta; class Magnoliopsida; order Brassicales; family Brassicaceae; genus Camelina; species Camelina laxa. The sequence continues at coordinate 1,711,385 of CM043884.1, forward strand.
CGATTCTCTAAAAGGGTTTTAGGACTTTCTTCTTTTACAGCAAAAAGTTTGAATCTTTTTGTTTTTCCTTTACTCATCTCTGTTCTATGTTCTTTTGCTTTCTCATTCTTGAGTTGATTTGTGATTTCTGTTTGGGTTTCATCTAGTCTGCAGGGGTTTAAGCTGAAGTTGCTTTGTCGATTCTTCTATTTCTTTCTTCAGATTTACTCTACAATGAAGTGAGATTTTTCAAACAAAATAAAATAAATTAACAAAGAAAAACTTGGGACGGTAGCAAGGTACGACCTTTGAGTCTTTGACTTTATTAACTTTGTTTGTCATGGAAACTTCCTTCTGAAAATTGTCAAGCGTTTTAGTGCTTATGTTCACATCTTCAAGTCTCGTAATCACTCTTTAACAAATCCTCTTCTTGATTAATCTCTTTTGGAGGGGTTTTAAATAAGCATTAATGCTCTGTTTCTAGGGTTTGTAGATGAGAAATGTCTTCAGGTTCTGTTTGGTTAGCTGCATAGGGTCTTAGACCGCTGTTGGTAGTGCGTTCTAGAGTCTAAAACCACAATGAGACATTGTGGGTCTTGTGTCTGATTGTACTAAATGTGTTTGGTGGGTTTGTCAGTCATTGAGGTTGTCCTCTTGTTTCAAATGGTTAAAAACTAATTTTTTACCCATACATTTTGGTTTTAAGGTTTGTACTGTTTTCACATTAGGGTTTTTTTTTCTTTGTAACATAGTACAGTAATATAGATTTGTTCTTGTTTCTTAAATGCATCTTTTCAGAGATGTGAAAATTAACAATTTCTACTTTATTATTCTCTGCATAAGTCATGTGTTTTCTGCAGAGATTATATGGGTGCAGTTTTTTTAGTATTTGTTTGATTCTGTAGCAGCACATTTTGACTAAATAGCCTCGCAGAAAGAGCTAACATATTCACATTAAAAATAAGAAAGAAATAAAAAAGTAGATTGGGTTCATTCATATAAAGAAATGGTATGCAGACAACTTGCTTATTCTTTTATTCCTTCTCTTTAGAAAAATAGCATTTTCTAAGCATGAACCATGAACTCTTCACAACTCTTGATGAATATTTTAAAGAAGTATTGAGTGTATATATGCATCTTTTGTGATATTTATGTGTAGATCTCTCTTTTGTGAATTGATCACTCTTTTTGAAAACATTCTTTTACTTTGAGCCTTTTTTTCCCCTATAGTTACTTCACTAGTTCCTTTGGTAAAGCAAAGTCCTGTTCTGAGAATATCTCAAAAGATGCTTGGCCCTCCATTAACGGTCCTTGATCCAAGTATTAAAGCTTGTTGCTCTTTTTCTTTATGTATCAGTATCATTCATCATTACAAGTCTCATTTCACTCTCTTTTTTTCCTTTGCTTTTTAATTCCTTTTGCGGTGATTCTTGTCTTATTTGTTACTGTGTTCTTGATACTGTTGTCTCCTTACTAAGCTCTTTTTTGTAATGGATCTGCAGATGGAGACTGTCAGACCCATGGTTGTTGTTCCTAAGGAGGGTAAACTAAGACGCAAGTTTGCTAAAGTTCTTAACATTCATAAGCTAATGGGTGTTGCTCCAGAAGAGGAAATGAAGAAGATAAAATTTGATTCCAAGACTGCTAATTTGACTGAATCTTTCTACAAACTTGAGGAAGAGTATGAGAGAAGTCTAGCATTGGAAGCTCTTCTTGCGAAGCTTTTTGCAACGGTTTCTTCAATCAAAGCGGCTTATGCACAGTTACAGCATTCTCAGTCTCCCTATGACTCAATCGGGATTCAGAAATCAGACAACTTGGTAGTCGCAGAGCTTAAGACATTGTCTGAGCTAAAACAATGTTTCTTGAAGAAACAAGTGGATCCAAATCCTGAAAGAACTCTGGTTCTCGCAGAGATTCAAGAGCTGAGGAGTTTATTGAAAACGTATGAGATAATGGGGAAGAAGCTGGAGTCTCAGTACAAGCTCAAAGACTCAGAGATTGTATTTCTGAGAGAGAAACTTGATGAATCGATGAAACAGAACAAGTTGGTAGAGAAGAGACTTAACCAAAGCGGACAACTTTGCAATCCTCTCGACAATCTTCACCTATCAGCGCTAAATCCAACGCATTTCGTTACTTATCTGCACCACACAGTCAAATCCACCAGAGGATTCGTGAAGCTAATGATCGAACAAATGAAGATCGCGGGATGGGACATTTCATCGGCTGCTAATTCGATCCAGCCTGGTGTTTTCTATCACAAGCAAGACCACAAGTGTTTCACTTTCGAACACTTTGTCTCCAATGTAATGTTCGAAGCGTTTCATCTACCTTACTTCTCAACCTCAAGCAGCGATTCAAGAAGCTACAAGAAGAAGAAACAGAGCAAAGCAGAGAGGGAAATGTTCTTTGAGAGGTTTAAAGAACTGAGGTCAATGAAAGCGAAAGATTATCTAACGGCACGGCCTAAATCAAGATTCGCTAGGTTCTGTAGAGGAAAGTACTTGCAGCTTATACATCCAAAGATGGAGCAAGCTTTCTTCGGACATGTGCATCTGAGGAACCAAGTCTCAGGTGGTGAATTCCCAGAGACGAGCTTGTTCTCTGGATTCCTCGAAATGGCGAAAAGGATTTGGCTTTTGCATTGCTTGGCTTACTCGTTCGAACCTGAAGCTGAGATCTTTCGAGTGCCAAAAGGATGTAGATTCTCTGAAGTGTACATGAAGAGCGTAACGGAGGAAGCGTTTTTCTCGGCGACGGAGAGTTCGCCGGAATCTGAGCCGCGTGTAGCGTTCACGGTAGTTCCAGGGTTTAGGATCGGGAAGACTTCAATACAATGTGAGGTCTATCTCTCGGTTTCGTGATCACCGTCCGATCTAAGATTCCAAAACGGACGGTGAGGATTTGATGGACTGAGATGGTGGGACATCAAGGGCGATTTGGTAATTTCGAGAATGTGGGAAAAAATATGTGGGCCGTTGGATCAGAAGTAGCGAAGTAGTGTTTGGTCTTAATGTTTTCTGTGTCTTTTGAGTTTTGTCGATATTATTTTTAGTTCAGAGAACACAAGAGGCATCTTTTAGCTGTTGTCCATTGAATATTTTCTTCTTTTTTTTTTTCTAATATAATATGTAAATATTTTATGATTTGTTTTTATGTTTTTTTTTATTAGCCTACTTCGCTCGGAGAAAAAAACAAAATAAGGAGAGTGACATTGGAATTCTGAATTAGTGATGTATCGAATTTTTTAGGGGAATATAAGATTTGGTAAATGATTGAAATTTCATTAATATTTAAAAACTTGAAATGTTGGTAAGAGAGCAGTAGTAGTAAATTAGCATGTATAATAAGCATTGGATCCATTTCGAAATGTATTGCTGGTCTATGAACCATCCAGCACTATGTCTCCCTGTCTCGTGTTGGCACATGCACATTTACAATTCTCCTCCACCATTCTTTTTGGTTCATTATTTAGGTTTTTAAAATTCTTAGATAATTGTTGGAGAAGTTAATAATATGAATATAGTTTTTTGATTTAGTTTTTAGATTTAGATTTTGGTTTTAGCTATTTTTATTAGATCTTTAATGAAAAATTTCAAAGAAAATAGGTTTTGGTTTTTGAGAAAAATTAACGTAAAAAAAAAAAGCAAAAACCACATTTCCTAAATTATAGGATAACTAAAAATCTAAAATTGTGAAGGGGAAATTACAACAAAATAGTTTTCCTAAATGTTAGAATAACCAAAATTTTAAAATATAGTTTAAAATAATATAGTACGATAGTACTATTATTTTCTTTTAAGTATATGTAGTTTACACGTATTGGTATTTGGTGTGCATTTTTTTTTTTTTTTTTTTTTTGTATTGGTATTTGGTATTTGGTGTGCATTTATTATATAGTTTTGCTTTTTTGTATTTCAATGTTTAGTAGTGATGAAGGCGATGCTTCTGCTTCTCTGTGCCGAGAATCTAACATCAATTGACGAAATATTATGGTGGGGTTCGAGATCTATTAATCAAAAGGACTGAAATATAAAATCTTGAAAAAACTTGGTTTCAATGTTTTGTCGGCCTTTTTTTTCCGGTGTGATAAGCTCCTTTCTTTTTTCTTTCACTTTAATGGTATTTATTTGGCGGTGATTTGAATAAACTAGTTTGATTATCTTCATCATTTTTACAACCTCTTTGATAGATCTTTTGGGTCCATAACTCATATCCAAGATCTTTTACATGCTCACCCATGGATGGGTCTTTACTCTTTAAGCATTTACCGGTCGTTTTTTATGCAGACATATTTAGAACAAATGTTAGAGGAAGTCTGCCTTTCCAACAACACACCATTTTCTTTCCCAAGAATATATGCAAAAGACGATAAATAAATCGACTTCAAATAAAGCAAACTTTTTAGAAATAACTCTTGCAGCGAAAATGGATGGTCTGCAAAGCGTCGATATATACACAATGACACTTAATTTGATCTATTACTATTTATATTTCAATAGCGATCACGAGAAGATGTTGATGAAGAGGTAAACTATATATACAAAGCTCTAAACCGAAGAGTTGATATCTTAAAAGACCTAAAAAGCTCATAGAAATATTAGAATTCTATGAAAGTGAAACATATATAGTGGGACTAGTTGACTAAATTAGCTCTGTTTTTAAGATAAAATCCAAACAATCTAGTTGAAAATTAAAATATGAATTATAAAGTCTCAAGTTATAAAGCCTTGAACACACTTAGACTAACTTCAAATCCTCTACAAAGTCTAAAAAGATGCGAACGAAATTTCCAATATAAGGCAACTCTTCAAATCCCTGAATATGGATTCTTGTATAAGTCTTCTTCTCGATATTGTAGAAGAAAATGTAGAAAGACTTTGAGCACGACGAAAACACAATCTCTCCGGTAGCCGTCATTCCGATAAACCTGTTATCAGGGTATACTGTGTCTGGCAGTATGCATATATGTTTGGACCATTTATGTTCTCCAGCATCTTCTAGAACCCACAATACAGATCTTTCGTTCCGGAACGAATCAATATACTGATGTACACCTAATTTACCTTTGTAGTTGAACAAAGTTAGCTGCCGAGTAGAGTAGTCCATGTCTGGTTCTAATTTAATAAAACTGAATTTCTCAAGCCCAAAATCGAAGCAAACCATACACTTAGAAAAGTCACCTGGAAAATAAGCTACGTAATACAAAACACCATTGATGCATATTTCATCATCAATAGAATAATGGGGAAGTACTGGGTCTGGGATCGTCCTCCATATACGTTTTTTTCCAGTCTCCAAAGTCAAAATCCGATGAGTGTTGGGTGTTCCATAACGTGACCATGTCATACACAACACTTTGAACTGTTTGCTGATCGGATCAAAGCCGAAATAGCTATCTCCAACACCCGTCGCTTTCACTCTGGGTAAAGATATGGACTCTCCTGTGACGGGGTTACAAATCCCCCGCACTTTTCCTCTTAGAAGGAAGACCAATCCGCAGAGCTCGGTACATTGACCAGTTGGAAAGTATTTGGGGAAACACTTATAAGGGGTGGCTACAAGAGAAGATATCTCATCATGTGGACCTTGAGGTTGAGGCGAAGAGAAGACATATAAATCTTTATCAGCTTCCAAGGCAAACAAAATCCGTGGACGAGCTGCAGACTTGGTCAGGAACAGTTCTGTGAAATCAAGACGACGAAGTATGGATTCCCAGAATTTGGACACGCAACAAAACCTAGCTATAGACTTTGCAGAGACGCTAGAGAATATGTCAATAAGAAGATCAACTGGAATTGGGTCTGACTATTCTCTTACCGAGTTTGAAGATTGTGAGACATTCTGCTCCAAATGATTTTTTTTCTTTCTTCTTTTTTGACTGCGCTCCCGATGATGATCTTTCATGGCAAATGTTTCAAACCCTATTATTATCTCTTTACAAAGCTTGCGATGAACGAAATTTACCTTTATAATGCTACGATCCTAATGGGCTCTCTAGGCCCAATTACTTAATTAATCACCTTATTTTGTTTCCCCTAATTACATAAATTATCTATGAGCAATACCAAAACAGAGTCAAATCAAATGACGCAACGCTTTGATTCATTTGTTCATTCCGTTCGGAAATTTCAATTCTTCGGTTTATGTAACAGAGAGTTTAAAGTCATGGATGGTATTTTCTTATAGATTACTTCATTGTTAGTACGTACGATGTAACTATCCCAAATGATTACAAGTAAGCAATTTACCTTTTACCGAGACACTCTTCTTCGGCTGTCCAAAGACATAATGTATATTACTAGTATAAATCTTTTACAGGACCCTTGCATTGTTGAAAGGATATATAAATTACATTGAATACCAAACCACAAAGGCAATGAACAAAGCGCACAAAAAGAGAGAGAGCTAATTTTTTTTTTTTCATCTGCATTTAGTGGTCATAATTGAATTGGTAAACTCTATGGTTTCGTGTAGAAACAAGGCAGATACTACGTTTGGTTGGATTCTGAGAGTTGATTTCCACGATTTTTTCAGCTTATTTTACAATGATGAACAAATTGGTTCCGAAATTGATTCATATGATTTCAAAACCTTAAAATAAAAAGACTTGGTCACTACAAGAAAATAGCCAGTTTTCGAGAGAAGGAATCGTCAGTAATCCCTCGGAAACAGCCTTTTCCGACGAATTACCGAGAAATAAAAGTCATCAGAAACCGCTTGTCGGAAATTAGACTATATTGATGAGTTGATAATGGATGGCTTGCAGAGTTTTGACACACAAACGACACTTAGCTATATATAGACTATATTGATGAGTTGGGAGTTAGAAGATTTGTGGTGTAAAATAGAATTATATTAGCTCTGTTTAATAAAAATAGAATTACATTAGCTGATCTGTCTCTAAAGAGGAACAATATTTTTAAGAGCTGAACTTACAAAAACTTTATATTTTCTACATAGTCCAGAAAGATGTGAACAAAAGGACAAACATACGGAAACATTGTAAACCCCTCAATATTGATTCTTGTATAAGTGTTCCTCTCGATACTGTAGTACAAAATGCAGAAAGGGTTTGATAGGTTTGATAGACAGCCTGCGTAGGGCGAAAACACAATCTCACCGGTACTAGTCATTCCAGCAATCCTGTAATTGTTGACTACATTTCCCAACGAAGGTGGCAGCACGCATATACGTTTGGACCATTTATGTTTTCCAGCATCTTCTAGAACCCAAAACACAAGCCGTCCGTTTTCAAAGAAATTTATATACTTATGTGCACCTACTTTACCTTTGCAGTTGAACAAAGTCCAACCATGACTCGGAACAAACATGCCATCATCTGCGTTAATTAAGCTGAATTTCTCAAACCTAAAGTCGAAGCAAACTATTTTAGAATACGCTAGGTAATACAAAACACCATTTATGTGTAGACCATCATCAATAGAATAAGAGTCTATGGAATATGGGTCTTGGATCTTTCTCCATAAACGTTTCCCAGTCTCCAGTGTCAAAATCCGATGAGTATTGGGGGTTCCATAACGTGAACAAGTCATACACAACACTTTGAAACTTTTGCTGATCGGATCGAATCCAAAATAGCTGTTTCCACGTCTAACACCCGTTGCTTTCACTTTGGGTAAGGTTATGGACTCTCCAGTGACGAGGTTATAAATCATCCGCGTTTTTCTTCTACAGTTCTGTAGGAATACCAATCCACGGACTACTTGGAGACTCATTGCATTGTTTGCATCGATACCAGATGGAAGATATTTGGGAAAACACTTATGAGGGGTGGCTACAAGAGAATAGTTATGATTGGGATCAGGATGAGGCGAAGAGATCAGACAAATGACTCTCCATTAACTGTGAAGAAGAAAAGGATTCGTCGACGAGCTACAGTCAGGTACATCTCCGTGAAATCAGTACGGTTAAGTAGGGATTTCCAGAATTTGGATACGCAACGAAACCTAGCTAAAGACTTCCCCGGGACTCTCGAAAGTATATCGATAAGAAGATCATCTGGGATTGAGACTGAGTTTTCTTCTCTTACCGAGCTCGATGATGGTGTGATCACTAGACCTTCTGAGAACTGCTGCTCCAGATTATTTTTCATGGCGGCCGATGTTTCAAACCCTAGAATCACTTTTTCAGAGCTTCTTTTAATGATGCACGAACGAAATTGAGCTGATGACCTTTTATATATTGCTACGATCCTAGATGGGCTCTTTAGGCCCAATTCATTAATCACCCATTTTCGGTCTTTAATTATGTAAATTATATATCAGCAATACAAAGCTTTAATTCAATTGTTCATTGTTCCGTTCAGAAGTTTCAGTTCTTCGGTTCATCATATAAGCAGAGAGGTTAAAGTCAGGGATAATATTTTCTTATCCCGCAAATGATTACCACCAGGAAGCAATTTGCTTTTACTGATGAGACACTCTCTTCTTTTGTCCAAAATTACATGACATAAATCTTTGCTACTAGCTAGTGTTCATAATTCAATTGATAAAGATAAACCCTACGATTTCGTGTAAAACAAGGCAGAGACTACGTTTAGTTGGATTATGAGCGTTGACTTCCACGATTATCAGCTTAGTTTACAACACCACACGATAGGCTTTGCTACTAAACCTTCTCAAAAGTTGCAAAACCAAACTCTCTATAACCACCACGGCACCACATCTCGCATATCCACTCAAATCTTTAACAACATCTCCGTGAGTCGTGTCCTTCTTGTTCAGATATTCGCAGACTTTATCAATATCTTCCACTGGTTTCTTCTTCACCACATTCCCTTCTGAGACTTGTTCTCCCAGGTACAATATACGAAACAAGCTTACTAATCCTAAGCTTAGTGAGCATTTTTGTTCAGATTTGTATTTGTTTCTCCGATCAAAGTTTGAATCTTTAAACTTAGAGAGTATTTCCTCTACCAAATCCAGAGGAAGATCGGGCACACAAACGTTAGGGTTTCGTTTTGTTTTTTTTTTTCTTTTCATGTTTTCCCCTAAGCCCACATACTCCTTCCTTGGGCCGATCACACTTCGCACATTTCAACTCCTCTTAGCACCAGAAACTCATTCGCCGGAGAGGCTTTACCAATGCATGCCTCTGTTTTCGCCAATGTCGCAAAGTGCAAAACAGAGGAAATATGCCCTAATTTCAGTTAGTATCGCCATTATCGCTATTAATGTTAGCTCTTTTCAAACGTAACAAACTTTTCTTATTTTTATAAAATGCTTCATTAAGTTTACAAAGGAAGAGGATTGTTTCTTAAATACAATCGTAGGATTAAACCAATGATTACCAACTAATCAAACCGGTATAAACCGATATATAATCTAATACTCCCCCTCAAGATGGCGAGTACAGGTGGTGTAATCCCATCTTGGACAATAGATAGTAGAACTTGTTTTCAGCTAGTGGCTTTGTGAGCAAGTCCGCAAGCTGATGTTCTGTTCCAATGTGTAGTACCTTCATGAATCCAGAAGCAACCCGTTCCCGTACCACATGGCAGTCACGATCCACGTGTTTGGTGCGTTCATGGAAAACAGAGTTCTTGGCGATGTGTAGAGCAGCTTCATTATCACAATACATCACAATAGGATCAACGAGAGGTACCTGTAGATCTTCAAGAAGAGAGTTGATCCATAGCAGCTCACAAGTAGCATTGGCCATGCTACGATACTCTGCTTCGGCAGAACTTCGACTAACAACGTCCTGTTTCTTTGACCTCCAAGATATCAGTGAATCACCAAGGAAAACGCAAATGCCAGAGATAGATCTGCTTGTTTCAGGACAGTTGCCCCAATCTGCGTCTGCAAAAGCACGAAGAGAGAGGGTAGAGTTGGTCGAGTATAGCAGACCTTGACCTGGATCATTCTTCAAATATGCAAGAATATGAAAAGCAGCATCCAGATGAGGTTTCCGTGGCGTCTGAAGATATTGACTGAGCTTGTTTACAGCAAAGCATATATCCGGTCTAGTGACTGTGAGATAGACCAGCTTACCAATCAAACGTCTATAAAAGGTAGCTTCTGATAAAACTTCCCCAACATCAGCACTTAGTTTCAGATTTTGTTCCATAGGGGTCGGTTGAGGTTTGCAACCAAGATAACCAAAGTCTTCTAAGAGTTCAAGTGTGTACTTGCGTTGACAAATAGAGATGCCTGCTGCAGATCTAGCTATCTCCAATCCAAAAAAATACCGCATCTGACCTAAGTTTTTGAGTTTGAACTCTCGAGCAAGAAAATACTTGACATCTACAACCGCAGATTCCTTGTTGCTTACCAACATAATGTCATCCACATATACCAGTAATGCGAGAAAGACACCTGATTCTGATTTCACAAACAAGGTCGGATCAAAAAGTGATTGAATGAACCCATGAGTAAGGAGAACACCTGAAAACTTGTGAAACCATTGTCTGGAAGCCTGTTTTAGACCGTATAAAGATTTGATGAGTCTGCAAACAGGTTTCGTTGGTAAGCACTCCCCCTGTCTTGGAACATATCCCTGTGGTAAAGTCATATAGATCTCTTCCTCCAAATCTCCATGGAGGAAGGCATTTGTAACATCCATCTGATTAATGCTCCAACAGTGTATCGCAGCTAGAGCAAGAACCAAACGAACTGTTGTAAGTTTAGCCACAGGGCTAAAGGTATCAAGATAGTCGACGCCTTCTTGTTGTGTGTAGCCTTTAGCTACTAAACGCGCTTTATAGCGTTCAATAGAGCCGTCTGACTTGTACTTGATCTTATATACCCATTTACAACCAATGGCGTGTTTCCCATCCGGTAGAGAACAAATTTCCCAAGTCGATGTGCTCACAAGAGCATCCAATTCCAGGTTCATCGCATCAAGCCAATGTTGCAACAGCACTGCCTCTTTGAAAGTGGTTGGTTCTTTTTCAGCAATAATGGCAAAGCAGAACAGACGATACTCATGAGAGAGTTTATCGTAGGACAAATGAGCAGAGAGAGGATGAGCAGTACCATGAAAAGAAGTAGAAGAGGAAGAAGGCTCTGTTGTGACATAAGAGCAATGGTACTGTGAAAGATAACTAGGAGCACGTGTCTCTCTGCGTGGCCTTAGTGTGTTTACCATATCATCCCGAGTCTGATCAGTGCTAGTATTTAAAGTGTTTTGCGAGGTAGAGGGTTGTGGAGGTGTGTGAACTAGAACAGATTGAGACTCAGTGACAGGTCTATCTTCAGGCATTGAATTAATAAAATCATCATATATATAAGTACTATTGCTATTTTGTTTTTCAGAATTCATGAAATCATCAAAGGATGTAATGCTTGGTGGAATGGAATTATCAATGAATGGAAAAATGTTCTCATGAAAAACAACATTACGAGTGATAGACAAATTGTTTGATTCAATATCTAACACTTTGTAACCTTTAAAACCGGGTTCATAACCAAGAAATGCACATGCTCTAGCTCTTTCAGTGAATTTATGCCTATCATGTGAATGTGTAGATGCATAGCAAAGACAACCAAAAACTCTTAAGAAAGTGTAATCAGGAAGTTTGTTATTCAAAATTTCAAAAGGAGTTTTATCATTTAATACTGGTGTTGGTGTGCGATTAATCAAGAAAGCAGCAGTGGAAACACATTCAGGCCAATAAGCTAGAGGGATATTTGATTGAAAATACAATGATCTTGCTACATTTAAAAGATGCTGATGTTTTCTTTCCACAACAGAATTCTGCTGAGGAGTGTAGGCACAAGAATGATAATGAAAAATGCCATGTTTTGCAAGAAGATCTTTAAATTGAAGTTCTGGTGCATTATCTGATCTTATGCTTTTAACTGTGAAACCATATTGATTTTTAACAAGATTAAGGAAATCAGGAAAGACTTTAGAGACATCACTTTTTAAATGTAAGAAGTAAATCCAAGTAAAACGAGTGCAATCATCGACAATGGTAAGAAAATATCGAAAACCTTTAACAGAAGTGATATGAAAAGGACCCCAAACATCTATATGTATTAACGAAAAAGGTTCCTCAGAAATTTTATTATTATTTGATGGAAAAGACAAATTTTTCTGTTTTGACATATGACAAACCTTACAATTAAAATTTGAACGTTTCTGAGGAAGATTTAAATTGGAAGACATGAATTGAACCCTTGACATAGAAGGATGACCTAGACGCTGATGCCAAAGCTCAGGAGAAACAGCAACAAATGCAACATGATGAGATGTTTCAGGTGGGTGTTGATGGTGTAAGAGATAAAGATCACGAGATTGATCCCCTTTACCAATCATCCACTCCTGAATATGATCCTGAATGAAACAAGAATCATGATAAAAATGCACAGATAGATTTTTGTTTGTTTTCGTTAATGAACTAACGCTAATAAGATTTAAATGAAAAGATGGAACATAGAAAACAGGGTGAAGAATGAGCCTGTCACTAAGTTTTACTGTTCCAGCTGTGGTAATGGGAATTGTGGTGTTATTTGGAAGGGTGATATTGGTGTGATCAACTCGGTAGATATTAGTGAACATACTATGGTCACAACAGATATGACAGCTAGCTCCAGTATCTAAAATCCAGATAGTTTGTGGAACAATAAAATCTGGTTTAAAAGCAGAAATATAGTGAGAAGGTACAAGAGATGTACCTTGAGCTGAAATAGAACCGTGATGCTGTGAAGCAGGAGTTGAACGTATGACTTGATACGGAGAACCTTGAAGCTGTGTGTTCAATTGAGTAACCAACTGAGTAATTTGTTCACCACCATGAGAGTTTCCTCCAGTTACGAAGTTTCTTCCAGATTGCACCATATTGATAGGATGATTGATCACCGGAGCAGTAGCATTGGTGTTACCAGCAGAAGAGTTTCCAGCAGGATTATATGAGATCCCAGTACCAATTCCAGCAGAAGATTGTCCATTAGGATAAAGAGTGTTTTGACCATAAGGCAGAAACTGATTCTGTGGAATGGAATTGAGAGCCTGTGGAATCTGTTCTGGAGGCGAAGTGAACACCATTTGTTCTAAAGGCTGGGAATACACCATGTGAACTCCATTTTGTGGTGTGTAATTCCCTTTAGGCTTCTCTGCACTGTAACCAGAGTTAGGCGAAGCTTTATATCCAGGAGGATATCCATGGAGCTTATAACATCGCGCTATAGTGTGGCCAAGCAAACCGCAGTGAGTGCACAGAGGACGAGGTCGTCCTTGTTGATGTCCTTTAGGCTTTTGATAGTTCACTGAGGCTTGAAAAACAGGAGACTCTGGAGGCAATGAGGAAGTTAAGCTCCTTTGTTGTTCATCTTGAGCTATGAAGTTGAAAATCTTGGTGAACTCTGGAAGTGGATCCATCATAAGAATTTGACGTTGAGCTTGAGTAAAGGACTCGTTTAAACGCATTAGAAATCTGACAATGTTGCATCGTTCATATAACTGGATCCATTTGTCATTAGAACCACAAGTGCAGCCTCCACAAGTACAGGAAGGTAATTCTTCAAAGTTTTTCAGCTCTTCCCATAGAGTAGTGAGCTTTGTGTAGTATGCACTGAGGTCTAAAGAACCTTGATGTAATCGATCGAGTTGATCTTGCACACTATAAACCTTAGACATATTATTTTGCCTAAATCTTCCTTCTAGATTCAACCACAATAGATGCGCATCATCAAAATAAACTGTTCCAGATCCTATTTCCTTTGAGACTGAATTCGTAATCCAAGTACATACCATGTCATTGCAGCGAGTCCAAGATCCGTAATCAGAATGTGTTGCAGGAGGTTTGACGATAGTTCCATCGATGAATCCAACTTTGTTCTTCGAGTTAAGAGCTTTGACGATAGAGCGACGCCAAGTATGATAGTTAGATTCACCGACGAGCTTGTCGTGAATGAGATTCACACCGGAATTGTCAGCAGCGTGAAGAAAGAGCGGATTCTCATAAGGATCTGAACTCGTAGTAGCTGGATTCGTCATCGGAAAGTAGAATCGAAGCTAGAAAGAGACGATCAGAGTGAAACGCGATCAAAGAAATGCAAAAAAAAAACGCGATCGGAGTGAAACGCGATCGGAAAAAAAAAATGTAACCAAATCAAGAGATTGAGCTATCAAATCGAAGAAGATGAAACAGAGAATGAGAAACCCGAAAGATCTGAATGATTCAATCGGAAAACAAAGAGAAAAAAAATTTTGCGGAAGAAGATGAATGAAGCGTGATTGAGGAAAAGCTCTGATACCATTTCAAACGTAACAAACTTTTCTTATTTTTATAAAATGCTTCATTAAGTTTACAAAGGAAGAGAATTGTTTCTTAAATACAATCGTAGGATTAAACCAATGATTACCAACTAATCAAACCGGTATAAACCGATATATAATCTAATAGCTCTTACTGATTCAGTCAGTATCGCCATTGTCGCCTTTGGTCACTTTGTAATCAAAACATCTCATGTACATTATCATTGGATTAAATGGTTTTTAAAAGTTTAATTTTTTTTTTTTAAACTCTCAAATCCAAACCAAAACTGGACAACACAAAGAAGAAAGGAACCATAAAAATACCAAAAAAAATATCCATTATATTATACAAACAACATTAGCCTTGAAATTTCATATCACTGGATCAGCTACCAAATGTTTTTGTTCAAAAACAAAAACAAAAAACGAAGAACAAAAGAGGATGGGCAAAATAATTCACTTGATTTGAAATAAACTTGGAACATAATTGAAAATAACTGGCCTCGCATAAAAGCTTACCCAACATTGGCTGGGGGTCTCTGTGTAATATTCACCGTCCTCTCCAATAGTGTATACTTTTACTAAGTTCCCGCGGCTCAGTGTACATATATTACAACACAAGGACACTTTCTTCTCCGCATCAATTAATAGACTCGTGAAAATGTCAAAAGGATAACTGAAAATAGGTAAATCCACTATATAGGATTTGCTCCACAACAACTCTGATTCTATATCAATATTTTTTTTGTTGGTTACCCACATCTCTATCTTTGACCTATCAAAGCTCAGTTTTAACGTCGAAAGCTGTTCTTCTCTACCAACTGATAGAGTCACTTCACCATGAATCTGAAATAGGGGAAGACGTAGACGTTTAAATCGCTCTGCTGTAAAATCAAAACAAAGTATGAATTCATAATATTCTTTTGTATTAGTAGCAACCCAATAAGTATTTCCTTCAAAGACGATGCACCACTTCTGTAACCATGATTTTGATCAAAACCAACGTCTTTAAGAACCCTCCATGAATCAGAGCTAAACTCATATATTTCAAACTGTTTTTTACTGAAATAACCCCACCATCTTAAGATTTTTGTAGCTACGACAAGATTTGTTGTTTTGGATATATCCTAGCGTAAACCTAGAGTACACCTTGTAAACAGTTTTGCCTGGGATCCACGTGGTTTCTCCCAAACACGGATTCCAAACCACGAGTCTACAATCTTTGGTGTTGCATAACAACAAACCATCGCAATAAAAAAGCGTCGACTATGTCAACTTCTTCTAAACTAGATTGGGAATCTTGAAGGCCAAGTGCACCACCAAACTCCATAGCAGGAGGAGCAACATTGAGATTGACGCTCACTGGACGAACCCTATCCCCCTTCAACATGAGAACCATAGACTCCTTTGGTGCTTTACTTAAGTGCTTCTCAATGAATCTTTCATCTTTGAATATAGAGTACCATAGTTTGCAAGTTGATCGTAACCTTTTCACAGATGTTGCTGGAACCCTGGAAAGAATTTCCTCGACCAAATCTAGCGGAAGGTCGGACATCACCGTTTGTTTTCTCTCTTTGTGATATGATCTCCCAAGGAAAACGAAAGCGACTACTTAGGTCTCTTAAAGTAGAAATGAGGGTTTGTCCTGATCGAGTCTTTAAATATATATACTTGCTTTTTATTTTTAACTTTTTATTTTTTATTTTTCCATTTTCCTTAGAAAGATTAAAAAAGGTCATATAGTATATGTAGTATTAATAAAAAAGATGAAGGGAGTCTCTTCAATCATGACACAAAAGCATATGTTACAATTATTATATTGTTTTTGATTAAAATTTAAATCATATTTTAACTCTTAATTATATGAAAAATTGACATGTTTCCACTTATTATTAAATAATTAAAATATAATTAGCTATAAATAATATCACACACATATTGTATATAGACTAAAAAGAATTTCTTACCGAATTTAATAAAATTATATATAACATAATATCAATATTTTGAATGAAAACTTATTTCATATTTTTGCTATGTGTGTGATAATATATCAATACAATTGAAACGACCAACCTTTTTTTTCAATAAATAAATAATAAATATAATATATTAAAACAACTACAGCTAGTGGTGCCATACCCACTAGCCACCTAACCACAACACATTCAACAGCGGAAAACATAATCAATATCCAATAATATTCCAATAATAAACCAATACTACAGCAAGGCAATATCGCAATACCAAACAACAAGAAACATGAAACCAGCAACCTAGCAATATTTCTAATGACTCAACTCTAGCACCCTAGCAAATGTCAGACAACATCCAATCGAGTCCCTAGAACATCCTCCTCTTCATTGCCTTTGATTCCACGATCACACTTTGCCTTTACCTGCACCACAAACACAAATTGAGATGCATGAGTATTTGATAAACACTCAGTGAGGCAATCCTCCCATCTACTAGGCTATACACACAAGCAATAAGATCTCTACAAGCCACAAACAACAATCAATAAAACAAACCAGGCAATATACAACGCATGCAACATCCATCGCAATGAACAGGGGTGTCGACCACACCGGATGGTGTCGATCGCACTGACTATCGGTGTCGACCGACACCAAACTGGTGTCGACCGACACCCTGCCCGACACTCCCAAAACCTAGTTTGTGTCGACCGACGCCTCCACATGGCATCGAACGACACTCGCCAAAGTCCCGAGCCGTCCTCGCGTTGGTGTCGACCGACACCCCAACTGGTGTCGACCGACACCGATACCGAGCAGCGATTTCCCTCGATCAAACTCCGAATCTCGCCTCCAATCTCCTCCAATCCGCTCCTTGCACTCCCAGAAGCCAAAACCAGCCCAGATAGCAACGAAATAGCATAGGGAACTCAAGGAAACAACCACATAAGCACCAAATCACATAGAAACTAGAAAATCTTAGCTTAGATAAGCCATGGTCATGCACTCACCTCTTTGCAGGAAGATTCAGACCAAAAGCAACGAATCCAACCTTCCTAGCAAGCTTCTAGATCCTTCCTAGCTTCCAATCTCTCAAGGACAGCCAAGAATCTCACCAAAAGTCACCAAAAAGCTCAAGAACACACTTTTTCCTCTTTTTCTCTCAAAAACAACAAAGCGGCGACAAAAGAACTTTCCAAAACCCTTCTGGTCGACAAAACACTTAAATATCTCGGTTTAGTAGTTTTCCCTACATCAAACCGGTCCAAATCGATAATTAAATCGAACCGGTCGAACCAGAAACAATTAGTGTCGATCGACACCTCCTGTGGTGTCGATCGACACCCTCACCAAAATACCAAAAAAATGGTTCGCGGGTGTTACAACAATAAAAACACAATGCATTGCTTTCCTCTTCTGACACATAAACTTATGTATTGAACCAGGGGTTGACACCTCAGTAAAAATCAACAACCTATAAGATTATAACAATTAATACATGTCAGCTTTTCTCTTCCTTATGTGGACAAAGCAAATAAAAAACGCTTGGTAACACTGCGTTTAATCAATTGTTAAATTTATGTTCTTCGTCACTGTCTCTTCCTTATGTCATACCAACCTTCGACCGACTGTTGTTTATCCCATGGCTCTCTCTACCAATCTGAGCGGATCCGAGTCTGATGTAAGCCCCATCGTTGGTCGATTGGTTGTGGTGGATTTCTTCTGCTTTTCTACGATAATGGATTACCACGTACAGCTTCGTAGTGGTTCGTCTCGGCGATTTTTTAAGTACGGCGGAGCAATTCTCTGCCTTCGTCACAATAAGACATCGTCGAGGTTCACAATAGCTCTATTTAATGCATCACTAGTCTTGGTTGCAATTCAATTGATGACAGCTTGTCTTGTGGGAAGGTTGTTAAAGGGTGGAGACCAGAGTTCGAGTAACGTCTGGCGCACCAATAACCTACTTGTGAATTTGGATGAATAGTTCCTTTCCACAGTGAGGGGTTAGGATCGATGCCCTACAAGGCCAGCTTTGGGCCTATGGGGGCAAGCTAACGGTGGGTTAGTGGGGTCAACGGGATGGGTTTTCACATGTTTTGTCTGAAAAGTTTTAAGATTTGATTTTGAGGTGTTGGAGTGTCTCTCTTTTTTTTCTTCTTCGAATTCGTCTGAACAGATCTCTCTGTTTCCCTTGGAATTATCGATCTCTCAATCACTCATGCTGTAAAGTATTAGGATCATCCTCCATCTTATGAGTCTTCTTTACTTATTTACTTAGTTAATGCAAGTCAGTCTGATTTCGCAATGATGCTGTCTGGAAACTATACTTGGTAAATGAGAGTCACAAGGGTTAGTTATCACCATTTTTATCCATATATTTATACTAACTGTAAACTGTAGGATTCTTTAGGGCTATAACTAAATGAATTTATCGTCAATGCATTAGTCAACAAAACAAAGAATCATATATACATGATTTTTTTTCATACTTAAGAATGGCTTAGAGATAGGGACAATAGTTGACTTATGATGCCTCCGTCTAAAGTTCGTATGGTAAGTATCTCTCTCCACTTTTTAGAGTGACTAAGAAACTAATGTATCTGTATGGACATTATGTAGAAGATGATTCAGATTCTTATATTCATTTTCAGAATGCCTCCTTCTCCATAGCTGAAATTGCTTAGGACGAAGTTTAATTCTTAAAAACTGAGTTCTGTAAAAATGTTTGTTGTTGTCCCTTTTTTATTGCAGCTCTTGGAGAGCAAGATACAAGAGGCAAAAGCAAAGAAAGATACGCTCCTTGCACGTGCTCGAACTGCCAAGTTTGTATCGGTTCCTTATTATCCTTAATGGGAAGCTTGTTCCACAAACAACAGTCACTGTTTGAAAAAAAACAAAATAACAAAAAGCACTTCCAAACCAAGTACAACGAATCAAAACCACACAATGAATCATCCATATAACAATTCACAAATAAGATGCTAAAAATATAATGAATCTCCAATCCAACACAAACATACAAAACAACACATAATAATAATAATAAAAAATAACCACACACAATTAATTAAATTACAAAAAAAAAAAAAAAACACACAAAAATCTTCCCCGCGGCTTAGCGCGGGTACTATCCTAGTCTTATATAATATGAGAAGGTTTTTCCTAACTTTTGCTAACATTTCGACATTTGGCATCCTTTTTTGATTACTTCAGTTTTGTTCTTTTTTAATATATATTAAAAGTTTTGTCATTAATTATAGGATAACATATTACAAAAAGAGTCACATACTAGATATTTTTTCATAATTTTGTTAATTTGATAATTTGATAACTCTCACTTATTATCCTAGAACATGATTAGGAATCTCAACCATGAGAGTACCATCCTCCAAATAAGTTGGTGATGTTGTACGATAAAGATTGCGAATTGTTGGATCCATCTTCGCTGCCATGAACCGTAATTGACCATCTTCCTTGAACTCTGGTGGAAGTATGTCAGAAGGTGGACTTACATTACCCGTGATTTCTGCAGTCTCGGATGAAAGTAAAAATTCAGGGATTGGATCTTTTAAATTCAAAGGAATTTTTAGAGGCTTTCCCTAAGCTCCAAGAAAAGGAACGAATGGAACATGAGATTTTACATCATAGACATCAGTCGGAGCATAATCAGTCATTTGAGCTGCAGACTCTGTGATAGCATTGGAGGCATCAACAACACTCAGGCTCGACGCATTACGTTGTTCCGGTGATATTGCTGCTGTGATGTCAAGTTCAGTCACCATCAAAGAGGAAGACAACATACAAATAGAGGAGGAGGAGAAGAAGAAAGGCTCGCCAGAAAAACGTTTGTCAAGAGAGAGCAGACTATAGTTTTAAATATTATGAACCCGATTTCTTAAAAATTTTGATGGTCCGGCTCTGTTGTTCAGACCACCACCATAGACTTCCCCCACTTTGGGAAGACATTATATTTCACTCTATTTGTGATCTGATCTTCCAACAGAGTAGAAAGCGACTTAAAATAATCCTCCAATTTCATCACTTTTTATAGAGTTGCAACTTGCAAGAGAGGAGAACCAAATCTTGGTGCAGTGACTCCATCTTTGGAAGAAAAGCAAACTGGTTTTGTTGCATAACCCAGCAGATGCATATCCTCCAATCAAAATATTGTACATAAAACACATGACCCATACGATTCACCATTTTCTTCTGAGTAATCAAACATTTTTTTTAGCATTGTCAAAAAAATAAAATCAAACACTTCTTTAGCAAACGAGGACTCCAAAATATTAATTTACGTTATTTTTCTTTTGCATCAACCTTACTTAATTTGAACCAAACTTGGAACATAATTAAAAATAACTGGTCAGCAAATGCATACTTCGTTTGTAGTATAATCCATACAAGGGACTTCTGTGTAGCATCATGCATCATCCTCTCCAATAGTGTAAGCCAAGTTCCTGCACGTCATAATATCCACATTACAACACAAGGCCACTTTCTTCTCCTCGTTGATTAATAGACTCAATAACATTGTTGTTTTTTCTTGTAAATTATTGTAAACAATATTGATTATAATGAATAAATCTTATTTTTAAATGTAATTTGTTAAAAAGATTACCAAATTTGGATAAATACTCTCTAACGTTCCCACCACATCTTTGAATAAAGCATTCCATTGTGTGCAAGTTTAATTAAAAAAAAAAAAGAATCTCAAATCAAAACCAAAACTGGACAACACAAAGAAGAAAGGAACCATAAAAATACCAAAAAAAATATGAAACAGCATTATTTTATAGTATTTTTTTTTTAAACTTAAATACGAGATTTTTTAATACTTTTTACCAGTGTTTTGATGTTACTCGAAATTACCTCATCAACATGTAAATTCCACCATATAAAACATTCTATGAAATATTTGAGCAGTGACGTGTCTAGGAGTATGTTTTTGGCGCATTTTACAACATTTGAGATTGTCAGGCCACATAAACATCATTTGACTCAAATGGTAGTATGGACTGAAAATTCGCTTCACATACATCAAATAACTTATAGCAAATTACTGATTATGTTATGTTCACATACTGAAGTTGAGGAGCAAATTCATTTTAACTGTAACCATCTTAAAGATGACATCAGTGAGAGGTAAAGTGTTGTTTGAGGTGTAGATATAAGGAACCTCGGTCGACAACAACTTTTACAAAGAGAAAGGAAAATAGAAAAGAAAAGAAGAAGATAATTTTGGTATAATATAGACATAATGATGCAAGATTTAATGACAAGAAATGTGAAAGTCGATGTACACGATGCAGACTTATATAGGTTGGGGGAAATATAACGTAATTATTATACAAACAACATTAGCCTTGAAATTTCATATCACTGGATCAGCTACCAAATGTTTTTGTTCAAAAACAAAAACAAAAAACGAAGAACAAAAGAGGATGGGCAAAATAATTCACTTGATTTGAAATAAACTTGGAACATAATTGAAAATAACTGTCCTCGAATTATGGCTTACCCAACATTGGCTGGGGGTTTCTGTGTAATATTCACCGTCCTCTCCAATAGTGTATATTTTTACTAAGTTCCCGCGGCTCACTATATCTATATTACAACACAAGAACACTTTCTTCTCCGCATCAATTAATAGACTCGTGAAAATGTCAAAAGAATAACTGAGTATAGGTAAATCCACTATATAGGATTTGCTCCACGACAACTCTGATTCCATATCAATTTTTTTGTTGGTTACCCACATCTCTATCATTGATATATCAGAGCTCTGTTTTAATGCCGAAAGCTGTTCTTCTCTACCAACTGATAGAGTCACACCACCATGAATCTGAAATAGGGAAGACGTAGACGTTTAAATCTCCCTGCTGTAAAATCAAAACAAAGTATGAATTCATAATGTTCTTTTGTATCAGTAGCAACCCAATAAGTATTTCCTTTCAAAGACGATGCACCACTTTTGTGGCCTTTATATTGTATATATATGGTACGATCAAAACCAACGTCTTTAAGAACCCTCCATGAATCAGAGCTAAACTCATAAATTGCAAACTGTTTGTCATGGTAAAAACCCCAGCATCTTAAGATTTTGTAGCTACGACAAGATTTGTTGTTTTGGATATATCCTAGAGTAAACCTAGAGGACACCTTGTAATCAGTTTTGCCTGGGATCCACGTGGTTTCTCCCAAACACGGATTCCAAACCACGAGTCTACAATCTTTGGTGTGGCATAACAACAGACCATCACAATAAAAAACGTCGTCTACGTCAACTTCTTCTAAACTAGATTGGGAATCCTTAAGGCCAAGTGCACCTTCAAACTCCATAGCAGGAGGAGCAACGTTTAGATTGACGCTCACTGGACAAACTCTATCCTCCTTCAACATGAGAACCATAGACTCCTTTGGTGCTTTACTTAAGTGCTTCTCAATGAATCTTTCATCTTTGAATATAGCTTTCCATTGTTTGCAAGTTGATCGTAACCTTTTCACAGATGTTGCTGGAACCCTGGAAAGAATTTCCTCGACCAAATCTAGCGGAAGGTCGGACATCACCGTTTGTTTTCTCTCTTTGTGATATGATCTCCCAAGGAAAACGAAAGCGACTACTTAGGTCTCTTAAAGTAGAAATGAGGGTTTGTCCTGATCGAGTCTTTAAATATATATACTTGCTTTTTATTTTTAACTTTTTATTTTTTATTTTTCCATTTTCCTTAGAAAGATTAAAAAAGGTCATATAGTATATGTAGTATTAATAAAAAAGATGAAGGGAGTCTCTTCAATCATGACACAAAAGCATATGTTACAATTATTATATTGTTTTTGATTAAAATTTAAATCATACATTAACTCTTAATTATATGAAAATTGACATGTTTCCACTTATTATTAAATAATTAAAATATAATTAGCTATAAATAATATCACACACATATTGTATATAGATTAAAAAGAATTTCTTACCGAATTTAATAAAATTATACATAACATAATATCAATATTTTGAATGAGAACTTATTTCATATTTTTTGCTATACTTGTGATAATATATCTTATATAATATGAGAAGGTTTTTCTTAACTTTTGCTAACATTTCGACATTTGGCATCCTCTTTTGATTACTTCAACTTTGTTTTTATTTAATATATATTAAAAGCTTTGTCATTAATTCTAGGATAACATCTTATTATATGAAGCTGGGTTTGAAAGTTAGCCATTAACAAAATTTTGACATGTGTCAACTTATTAATCTCAGATTTTGACATATGTAAAAGTTAGTATCTAATAGGAGAAATTTGAGATTACAAAAAAATAATAATTTATTTTAAAAAATATTAATAATGTGAAAAGATAATTATCAAAAGTTACAGAATTTATAAAAAAAAATACAAAGTTTTTTAAAATAATTATAAGGAGATTATATATATATATATATATTATAAAATTTGAAACTATAATATTATTTACTTATTTTTAATTTTAAGTTATTAATTCTACAAAAAATAGAAAAGGGGATTAAGGAAAATATACAGTTAATTATTAATTCTAAATTTTGTAAATACTCACTTCTATATAACCATAGATCATCTCATATTTGAATAATTTATTCAAAAACAGTGCTTTCAATTTTGTTTAATTGGACAATTTTCTTTAATGGGAAGGGAAACTTTTCTTATTTTTTTAAACCAAAATTTTCTCCTACTTTCTCCTTTTTTAGTTGGGAATAGATAAGATTAATATGTTGACAAAAAAAAAATCAATATATGTATCTTCTTATCTTAATACTGTAGTTTAAAATTTATTGTAGTATTATTAGATTGTTTTATTTAATTTATATTTTCATCTTTGAATTATTTGAGATTCATATATTACCGTGCTTATAATTTTCTATTGCTTCTTTAATTATGGAAAATTAATTTTCTTCTAATTTCTCAATCTTGCTTGGTTTGTCATAAACCCTTTTTTTTTTCAAACATAATTGTTACCATTATTCATTCAATCCCAAAGAAAGATAGGATGGATATAATAGGCTAATCAAACACAAGCTAACAATAAACATAGATAGATAGATTGGAAAACATAAATCATTGTTGATAGATCCATAGGAGCTCAAAGACTGTGACATCCTGGTTTGCGGAAAGGTATAAAAGAATTGATTTGGCCACATATGTCACTAAAATGCACTTATTTTTTAGGTCAAGGGTCCTGAGAGAACTTCATGATGGGTGACCTTCTTGGAAATGATTGTCGGAACTGTGCAAGTGAGAACAAAACACAGAAAAAGATCATTTGTTAATTTGTAGGGTCGGTAAACAAGTTTTTAAAGACTCCCAGACGTAACAAACCAGCCATCGAATATAGGTGGATCCACGGGCTGGGAATAGATGTAGGGCCCACTTTGGAAGGTGGTCCCATGAACTGAGAGTGGACATGAGCTCACTAAGCAAGGTGGTGGTTGAGATGTACAAAGACAAATGCTACAGCATGGTGTGTCAAAGATCCTTCCATGAATACATTGAAAAATTTAACATTAGTTACTATCAAAAGATTTTGTGACGTTAGAAATATGTTTTTACTTTCATTGGTTGTCAGAGGCTCGGAGCAAGCCATTTTGAAATAGCAAAAAGACGTGAACATGTTCTCTCCACACAGGAGGAGGACAGAGCCGAGGTTCTCTCTATAGTGAAGAAGATTGAACACAAGGTTATCTCCTCAAGAGAGGAAGGTGGAGGAGGTTTGACGCAAGGTTATCTCCTTAAAGGAGTAAGACGGAGCCAAGGTTCTCTCCATGGTGGATGAGATTGGATGCAAGGTTCTCTTGTGACAACCCGTCCCGCGGACCCCACTAGCCCACCACTAGCTGCCCCAATGGACCGTCCGTGGACCCTGCTAACCCACTGCTAGCCATCCCAACAGACTCCAAGCTGGCCCTGCAGGGCATCGATCCTAACCCATCACTGTGGATATCCCAATCCACCAGTAGGTTATTGGTGCGCCAGACGTTCCTCGAACCCTGGTCCCCACCCTTTAACAACCTTTCCACAGGACAAGTTGCCACCAAGAAGATTGAAACTGTTGCATTTTATTCGATTCTTTAATGGTCAATTGAGTCGTTTAGAATTTTTATTGGATAAGTTTTGATACCAGGATCTATTAAGGATGAAAGCCTAACCGAGCTAAGAATGTTGAATTCGAGGACGAACTCTCTTGAAGTAGGGAGAATTGTGAGACCAGATCCAGTCCATCAAAAGCCCAACTTCTCTAATAAAAAAAACCTAAGCGTGTAAGTGTGTATACATAGTGTATATATTGTCTTCCTCGTCACAGCCGCTTAAGAGCATACGTCCAAACTTTGCTCTCTCTCTAGCTTCTGAAAATCTGAAACTCAAGTCACCATTATCAAGAGGTTGTTTGTCACCACCACTGGAGCCACCATCTGTTTCCGTTCTCTGCCACTCATCACCGTTCGTCTCAATTTTGTTGGGTAAGGAAACCTAGCCTTGTTATATTACCTTCTCATATTATTCTCTACTTTTTTCAGAGGATAAGTGGTTTATAGTTCAATATATTGTGTTTTGAGGGAAAAAGAGGAAGGAAAGATCAGTGTCAAGTAGGGATATTGGTGATCATTTTCCGGTCAAAACTGAAGGACCCAGATTGTGAGTTGGGGGTCGTTGGATAGATCTTTCTGCAAGGAAAAGGTAGCAACAAACGGTACTTCGATACGAGGTAAGGTCGATCCGGAAATAAAGATCAAAGTTAGAGAAAAATCACTGTGTTTTGAACCCAGAAATTAACCAAGTGCCAAACCCAGTTTGCAATTTCAACCTGACGTTTTGGTGAAAGAATTCCAGCGATACCTGCGAACTTTAAGGCAGTTTGACGATTGTTTCTGATATAAGGGGTGTTAGGGAAGCGACCTGAGCCATCCTTATCACCGAGAAAGGTATGCCCTAGCTTCTACATTGGTTGCTTGTCAGACAAGAATCAGCTGCTTCTGTCAAAAACCAGAAACCCTAATCTTTGTTGAACTGTTTTTCTTCTGCTGCAAGTTTCAGATTGTTGCTAACTGCTTCAGCCTTTCCTTCCAGTTCTTGCCAGATCAAAGTCAGGTGAGGGTGGTATTTGCGGTTATGCAGTAGCCTCTTTCCTTATATATTCTTCGATAGTTGCTAAGTATAGGCTGTGAATAGTCTTTGGGTGGCTTGTGATTATTTGATAAAGTTAGGTTGTTAGTAACTTAAATGTGTGATTTTAATGTTTAAGGATATATGTTAAGACAAGTTTATGAATGACATAAGCATATGCATGAGAACGAGAATGAGAATGTTAGTGTGGGAGTAGTTGTGCCATGAGGGTCTTGCTCTGAGTGTGGGAGTAGTTGTGCCGCAAGGGCCTTGCCCTGAGTGTGATATTTAAGTTGCATGTCACATGATAACAATATAAAGAAATAAATGAGTTACGTGTTGCATATCGTCGATGTGATGATTGTTTGATGGTTAGACATTCTGATTCTATGCTAAGTAATGGTCGTGTTTATGTTTAGAACGTGTTTACTGTATGGCCAGTGGGCATAGTTGATCTCCTCACTGAGTAAACTCGTTTTACTCACCCCTTTCTCTTTTCTCTTCTTCAGGCTAGGAGAGAAATGTGATTAGCTACGCAAGTTGGTACTTTCTTTTGGTGTATTTTGGGAGTGGGGTGTGACATCTCTCCATAAGGATGAGGGCGGAGCCGAGGTTTTCTTCATGGTGGTCATACATTATTGTGATGATACATTATTGATTAGTATATTATGTAATATATTTTTTATTCAAAATTTTTTTTGAACCAACAATATTAGTAATTAAAAAAACTATGCATAAGTGAAAGTAAAATAGTTGGCTTAATGTCTTCATATAGACATTTTCTAGGTGGTAATAAAGAATATATTTGTAACATAGAGTATATTTAGGTGTAAAAAAATACACTTATAAAGGTAACATACATAAAAGATTTGTAAATCGATATAAAACAGTGTATTATAACAAAAATAAAATTTATAAATAGCGCAAAACAATTTTTTAAATATTTTGTTAAATTTAATTTAATTTATAAAACTTTAAACCCACACATCGGGCGGGTCTTCATCTAGTATTACAAAAAGAGTCACATACTATATATTTTTCAAAATTTTGTTAATTTGATAACTCTCACTTATTCTCACACATTACAAGTTACTAATTAAATTTGTTTCAATCTAATAGTCAATTCCAACAAAACATATTACATAATATTTCAAGATTCTAACAAATTAAAACTTCAAAATTTTCTATTCTATCTCTAGGAATTTTAATAATTTAAATATATCTCTAATTTCTCTCTAATTTAAGTTTCCTCAATTTAGTATTGTCTACAAAATATCCTTAAATTAATATTTTCTTATTTTCTGATTGGACTAAGTTGGAGGTTACAATTACCACATATGTTTAAAATTTAGTGTATTAAATGATTTAAATATGTAACATATGAGACAGTCCTGAATTTTTAAATATGTAACATAAGACTAAAAAGAAAAGACTAATCCTAATTGCTTACCTTACTTATTTAATATAAATAGTAGATTTTATATCAACTATGACACAATTCTATACTATTTTCTTTAATATATAGTGTCCGATGAATATTTTAAAACTCAGCAAAGCAAAAAAAAAAATTTATATTCGGCCGAAATGTTTTGTTCGTCTCTGCTATCAAATTGTATTATTTAATCGATGCCACGACTCATCAAGTATTATACCGCTTATATACTATGAGAAAGTTTTTTCTAATTTTTGCTAATATTTCGACATTTGGCATTTTTTTTCAATGAAGCTTGTCATCTTTTATTTGATTACTTCAGCTTTATTTTTTAATATATATTAAACGTTTTTGTCAATAATTCTAGAAGAACATATTACAAAATATTTACATACTAATTTTTTCATAATTTTTTATAATTTGTCTCTTGGTATTTTTCTATTGTTTTCTCCATTTTTTCATAATTTTATTACTCACATTTATTCTCACACATTACAATTTGCTAATTAAATTTATTTCAAACTAATAATTAATTCCAAAAAAACATAGTACATAATATTTCAAGATTCTAACAAATTACAACTTTAATATTTTCTATTCTATCTCTAGGAATTTACAATTTAAATGTATCTCTAATTTTTGTCTAATTTAAGTTTTCTCAATTTAGTATTGTCTCCAATTTATCCTTAATTACTATTTTTTTTTTTTTTTTGACAACAGCTAACAAGATTGGCTCAAACGAACCAATGTGAAGGGAAATTGTTTACAAAGGTAACTAAGTGCGGAATAGAACGAACTCGTCGTGCCAAATTATCCGCTTTACCATTCTGAGAACGAGGAACGTAGACTAACGAAAACGTAGCAAACTCCTCTATATCCGCCTGAATATCTTCCAGATACGGCGTAAAAGATGGCCAGTCAGCAGGCGAAGACACCATCTTCACCATATCGGAGTAGTCGGTAAGAAAGACGACAGACTCGTTGTCCGCCCCAATCATGCAGAGTATCGCCCAGATGAGAGCTTCTATCTCAGCATGAAGAGGTGAAAGGCTGCGGCGAATGTTGGCTGCTCCCATAGTAGGGTCATCTCCTCTTGGCGAAATGCAGAACCATCCTCTCCCAGCAAACTGATTTGTCTCCTTCCATGAGCCATCTACAAAGCAGAGATAACTTGACAAAGGCCTAGAAACCCCATAACCTCCATTCCCATAGGGTCGACCCCCAAAGGTGGGATCTGCCGCAGGTCCAATGTCCTCCGCCTGAGCCATAAGCCAGGCTTGCGCCTCATCCTCCGCCAACCGCAACAATGCGAGTGGGTTGGAGTCGATATTACTAAATAGTTTATCATTTCGCGCCTTCCAAATGTACCACAATATCCATGGGAAAACCTCATGTGAAGGTATATCCTTGAATCGCCAAAAGAGAAAATCCATATTGGTCAGGACAGAAGTCGAAGAGAAAAACCCCTTGGGCTGTCGGAAACTGTGACAAAGCCCAAACCTGCCGTGAAGGAGGGCACTCAAAAAGAGTATGATTTATTGTCTCCTCCTCATAACCACACAGTCCACAAGCGGGATCACAACTCATACCACGTTTCCGAAGATTAGCTGTGACCGCTACACAACCCGAGAGCACTTGCCACATAAAGTGGCGGAGCTTTGGGGACATCGAATTTTCCACACGAAAGCCTGTAAGGGAACATAGTCCGGCTCAATGACTTTCGGTATTACCGCCTTAATTACTATTCTATTATTTTCTGATTGGACTAAGTTGGAGTTACAATTACCACATACGTTTTATATTTAGTGTATTAGATGATTCAAATATGTAACAGATGGGAGAGTCCTAAATGTTTAAATATGTAACGTAAGACTAAAATGAAAAGACTAATCCTAATTGCTTACCTTACTTATTTAGTATAAATAGTAAATTTTATTTCAACCATGACATAGTTCTATACTATTTTCTTATATATATTTATATAGTGTTCGATGAATATTTCAAAAATGAACGAAACTAAACAATAAATTTATACTAGGTAAAAGTCCGTGCATATGTGCGGATTGCTGTATTAGTTATGTTAATTAATTTTAATTAATTTAATAATTATAAAGTTTGCCAATATTTTTAGAAATGTTTCTCTCATCTATCCATTTTTAAAAATATCCATTTCTAAATATGCAAAATTATAAAGTTTTATAAGATTTATAAGATATTTCTAGATAGCACGTACTTTAGAAACTCAATCCAAATATTTATAAGTTTTTTTTTTTGTTTTTGTCAAATTTATAAGGTTTTGAAAAGTTTTTAAAAGGTATTTATAAAGTATATATAAAATTTTACACACACATATATATATATATATAGATAGTTTATGTATATTTTTCTAAGATTACACGTATTTCAGTTTTTTTGTGGCATTTTTAATAAAGTTTTTAAAAGGCGTAGTTTTCAAAAGTGGTATTAGAAAAGAGGTTTGAAATTATATATATATATATAACAAATAAAATTCTTAAATTCAATAATCAACTTTTATTTATTCAAATCATTAAAATATCAAATTATATAAAGTATTTAATATAACTATACATACATATTTATCAAAAATTATTTTTTTTATTGTTCTGCCTGCATAACAGATCTCTTTATGAGATAATGTTAGAAATACCATTTTGTTGATACCCCTTTTCAAAAATATCAATTTTTTGGTTATTTTCATTTTTGTTCTCTTTCACACAATTATAATGTGTTAAATTAACTTCTAGAATTTTTTTTGTTTTTGATTTGGATTCTCTATTTTAGATGTAGGATATAGTTTTGAGGGGGTAGAGTTTAGTATTTAGAGTTTAGGGTTAAAATTTAGTTATGTTGTATATTAAAGAGTATTATTGAAAATGAACAACAAAAATTGTATTTTTGCAAAAAGGTATAGTAAAAAGGGTATTTATGCAAATGCCCCTAGTTTTGTTTGATATTTTTGACTATTCAAGGTAAAACAAATACTGTATATTGTACATAATAAAAATGAGTATATACTATGATATTCAAAAATTGAGTTTATGTTCTAATACATAAACTAAAGAGTTGAATAATTAAAATCCAAATCAGTTTAATTTTTTATATAAATCAAATACATTCCCTATAAAATCATATGATTGCTACATAAACTAAAGAGTTAAATAATTAAAATCTAAATCATTTTAAGTTGTTTATATAGATTAAGTACATTCCCTATATAGATGATTTCTTTAGCTTGATTATCTCACTGTGCAATGATCAAAATTAATATTTTTTTTGAATCTACATGATAATTTTTTTTGTATAGCCATCAAATTTTTATTATACATATGTAATTTAAAATTAAAATAATAAGAAAACAAAGAAGGAAGGAAGCAATACATGAAACAAACAAAAAAAATTGAAAACTCAATATAAGATATATCCAACTAAGTATATAACTAAACACTTACAATGAGTTTTCAACCCATGCAAAAACATAAACAAAAGAAAGAAAATATTTAGAATTTGACATATGGTGGAGGAGGATGTGAGAATCATTATTTATAAGATTTGAAGTGATAGAAGTTATATTTCTAAAATAATTTAATTAGAGGAGTTACAATTATAATTGATAGTGTGTTTAATTGAAAATAAATATAGGAAAACAATAGTCCATTCACAATTTATGTTATTTCAGTTACAATTTAGTGGTAAATAGTAAATTTAAAGTATGAATTTATGTATATGATTAAATGAGTTGAATTTTAATTTTAATTAAAAAAATATTATATTTTAAAACATTAAAGAGCAAATTGACCAATAAAGAGAAAATTGAACAAATTATATATATATATATATATATATATATGTGTGTGTGTGTGTGTGTAAAAATGAATATTTACTATGATATAAACTAATACATAAACTAAAGAGTTAAATGCTGGAAAAAAAAAAACTAAAGAGTAAAATAATTAAAATCCAAATTATTTTGTATGTAACAAATTAAATGTATTCCCTATGAAATCATATGAAGTGCAATCAAGAGCTTCATATAATTATATGTTGGATCATATAAATATAATGATGAGTATACTAAAAATATGTATTACAATTTTTTGGAGCTTAGAGAGAATTAAAGAAAATTAATTTAATTATTGTATTACAATAGTTTATTTTCTTAAAACATTGCATACTTTTACAAATAAAATAAATATGTAAGAAATAATCAAATATCTAGATAGAGAATAAAGATGATTTCTTTAGTTTGATTATCTTATTGTGCAATGATCAAAATTAATAATTTTTAGAATCTGCATGATAATTTTTTTATATAGCCATCAAATTTTTATTATACATATGTAATGTAATTTTTTATTATTATCATATGTAATTTAAAATTAAAAATAATAATAAAACAAAGAAGAAAGGACAATACATAAAACAAAGAAATAAAATTGAAAACACAATATAAGATATATCCAACCAAATATATAATTAAACACTTACAATGAGTTGTAAAAAAAAAACACTTACAATGAGTTTTCAACCCATGCAAAAACATTAAAAAAAAAAAAAAGTATTTAGAATTTGAGATATGGTGGAGGAGGATGTGGGAATGACTATTTATAGGATTTGTAGTGATAGAAGTTATTTCTAGAATAATTTAAGTAGAGGAGTTACAATTTTAATTGATAGTGTGTTTAATTGAAAATGAATGGAGGAAAACAATAGTCAATTCACAATTTATTAATTACAGTTACAAATTAGTAGTAATTAGTGAAATTAAAGTATGAATTTTCAGTTACAAAATTAGTAGTAATTAGTGAAATTAAAATATGAATTTATATGATTAAATGTGTTGAATTTTATGATTAAATGTGTTGAATTTTAAGTTTAATTAAAAATAAATATTACATTTTCAAATATTAAATATCAAATTGACCAACAAGAAGAGATCAAAACTCTACTTTTATATATATGATTCAGCTGAAATGTTTTGTTCGTCGCCACTATCAAATCGTACCATTCAAACGATGCCACGACCTATCAAGTATTATACCGCTTATTTTCTTTTTGATGTTTAACTTTTCGGACTATTGAACCAGTCTCATCATATTTTCGCTTGGTGTACAAAATATTGAATTTCATAGTCAATCTCATTCACTATCAATATGAATTACGAGTGTACTAAGTTGTTTATGTTTGAACTATATAACGGGAGTTGACTATCTTTAGGCAAGAAAGATTGTCTTTTTTTCCTTTCGATTTTTTGTCAATTTTTTCTATCAGTTACTGAAGAAAGTAACAGATATGTGAAAGATTGTTTGTTTCTTATTCAATCCTTAAGTGTTATTACAATGGTTCGACTCTTTATATAGAGGTTACATTGATTTTAACCTAGCTTCTAGAGTCTTCTATTATGATGTTGACTGGCACATGGCTTAAGCATCATAGCTGCACGATTCAAGCGCTGCAAACCTGTTCTTTGTCGACATATCCGTACTGATTGCACGGATTGCAGGTTGTGCAGGGATTGCAATGATTGGAGGGATTGCAGGTTGTACTAATCCTCTGTTTTTGGCTTGTTCTGTATTTAGCCGTTGAGTAATATTGGGCTTGAACTCTTGTTCTCTAATTTTCACATCCTTATTGGGCTTCGCATGTATAGGGCCTTGTAACAAAACTTTGTCGTTTTGATTGTATAGGGCCCTTTATGTATCTGAGAATCCGTTTTAGGAGATTGAAATCAGAGAACGAAGGATCATGCATCTTTTGGCATACATAATTGACAGCGAATTGCAGATCTGGTCTCATCAGGGTGAGATACTGAGGACGTCCAGCTAAGCTTCTAAAGTATTTGGGGTTGGCAAACAGTGTAGTTTGTTGTGGTGTTTGATTGAGTTGCTGAGGGAGAGGCGTGGCAACTGAGGCACAGTGTGACATGGCTGCTGCGGCTAACAAGTCTTCAGCATACTTTTGTTGGGACAAGAACAATCCATTTTCATGATATTGAATTTGAATACCAAGAAAATAGTGAAGCTTTCCAAGGTCTTTATTGAATATATGATTATTGGTGTAAAGCTAAAATGTATGACATGTAATGAATAAAAGATGTACTTTAAACATTGTTGAAATCTAATAATATTGAACTAGATAATAACCCGCGCTGGTAGCGCAGGGAAATAATTTTTTTTTTTTTTTTTTTTGAGGTATATGATTAAAATTATTTGGGTTCTTATATAATATTTTGAATCATATTATAGAACTAATTGTAATTTTTTTTAAAAGATATATACAGAAAATACATATGTTGGACTATATATAAATTAGAATTAAGTGTAATTAAGTGTCCGTGGTTAATTAGTTTTATTGTCATCATAAACAAAGTTTTAACCCAAAGTATAACATGTATATTAATTTAATTGTCAATGTAATTTTAAAGTGAATAAATTATATGTTACATTGTGATCTAAAATCACTTGAATGGCCCATATACGATCCATTAGGGAAATTAACAAATTATATTAATACAGTATATTTAATTTAACCTAAGCCCAGTCCACATTCGTATACGTCCGTCATAACCAGAAAACGAAGAAAGACAATCTCTTCGTCTGCTCCATGCGAATCAAGATACTTTTTCAATTTTGATTTGTTTTCCGAAAGATAGTGCCTAATCGAATCAAGCGAAGCAATCCGTTGATGCTGGATCATCAGTTGGATTTAAGATAGAGGTCAGGTTATCCGATTTACATTATCTGTTTTTTTTTTTTTTTTTTTTGAACAAAGTATCTGTAATTAGCTTTAGTTAGTATCTGTAATTAGCTTTAGTTAGATTCTTATCCATGTAATAGAATTAGAAATTGTTTAAAGTTGTTCAGTAGAAATCGTGGATACAATCTAATAGTTATTGTTTAAATTTTTCAATTCAAAATTTTTCATTTCCCGAATTTAAAGGATTATGAACCGTAGTGAACTTAATAATAAAATGACGACAGTTTGATTAATTTGTAATTCTCTTATTGTATTATTACAGCTTATACACAAATTTTGCTTCACAACTCTGTCTCTTTGGTTTACAAGTTATATGTTTCTTCTTGACATGTATTAATTTGCAGGACATACTATGTTTGTTTGGTGCTTTGAATGATAGCGTGGATGTATGCAACCTCCTCTTATAAGAAACGTAAGTAGTAATATATATCTGATCAAATTTCCTTATTGTTTAGTGTTAATTCTGTTATGTTCTTGTTTGAATTCATAAATATTTGTTTTTAGATCAGAGTTGTTAAACAGAATTAACCTTAAAGAGAACAAATCATATATCCAGAAATAACTTCAAATTTAAGCAAATATCTCTTCAAACAGTTTTATAAAATGGCATGCATAGGTTCAGTTTCTGCAGTTCTATATTAAACTTATGTATTTGTCTCTTTCATTATAGTTTGCAACTATTTGATAGATATATTTATAGATTTAAAAATTAATTTCATCTATCATTATATACTAATTTTTAACAATTTTGTCATAATGCAGGATGTGCTAATTCGTGAAACAAATCTACGGAAATGGATTCAATTGACTGTAAAAAAGGTACGTATATGTAGGTTTGCTACCGTGTTTTCAGTTAGTATAACACGAGTCATAATAATCAGTTCTGTGAAATATAAAAAAATTTCCCATAGAATACGAAAAACAGTTTTTCAAATTGCGAGAACATCCTAATTATCAAAATTTTTTAAGAACCCCTTATTTATTGTATAGAAGAAACCTATACTATTATTAAATAACTAATAGATGTAACGAAAACTGCTAACATCCAATTCTTTAAAAACTTCTCATAAACTTGAGGAAGATCCAAATGATTACCGGTTGTCCAGTAACGAATCCTGTTTCAAATGTGAAATTGTTTTATTAAAGTCTGAAATTTCAAAGAATCAATATAAAAGTGAAACAGTTTAGAAATCACGCATGAGCACCTTATCTTATAAGTCGAAAATGGCTGAAGCTGATTTCTGTCTGATTAACAAATATTCTGGAAAACTTCTTTGAACACTACATTCATAGTTTTCTTCTGTGGCTTTCCATCTTCATCAAGTATCAATACTTTCAATCCTCTTCTTGATGTAACCCTAGATATAGCAACATAGAGCTGGCCATGTGAAAATACTGGTCTAGGTAAAAACAATCCTACATTCTCCAAAGACTGCCCCTGACTTTTGTTGATTGTCATCCCAAATGCAACTGAAATTGGCAACTGTCTTCTCCTCATCTTGAAAGGCAATCTTGTATCCTATGGTGTTATCAACAACCTAGGAATGACTACTTTATCCCTTACACGATCACCAGTTATAACTCTAGCCTCGATCACAAATTCAGCCATTTGAGGTATTTGTAGTCTTGTTCCATTCATTAGACCTCTGGTAGGATCTATGTTCCTTAGCAACATTACTGGACAACCAATCTTCAATCTTAACCTATGGTGGGGCAAACCTGAAAGTTTGATACTGTTGAGGAAATCTGGAGTGAACACGGGGTTATTCTTGGACACTTTGTCAGACGGATCCAAACTATCTGCACTAAGATAGATTCTCTCATCACCTACAAAGAAAATTTACAATATGTTAAATCACTTTTTCTAATAAACAGCGTAGTATTGAGCCTGAAACATAATACAATACCTTCCATTTGATCTAGCATATACTCATTTATCTGATAGACATCCTCATTTGTTGAGCGAGTATAGCTCTGGCTTGAAAAAACTTAGGATCATTCTTTTCTTTCAAAAATTGTGGATCACCATATACCTCTTTGCTTATAGCTTATATAGGATTAGTGGCTTCTGTAATAAGCAAATCTTCATGAATATCTATTTCTGCTTCCCCATCATTTGGCTATGCAGTTTTACCATCTCTGACATCCAGTATCCATTCTAAAAATTCTTTAATTTCCGTCGCCTTTTCAACACTGATATCCTTTGCCAGCAGACGCATAGTCTTTGTAAGTTTTAGTACTTTGCAATGATCCCAAAGATATGATGAATTTAATGTAGCCATAACTATTTTTGTCCTAGAACCACCATTTATGACTGGAAGAACTTGTTTGAAATCTCCTCCAAATACTACAACTTTTCCTCCAAAAGGTTTGCTATGACCATTTTCAACAACATCCTTCAAGCATCTATCCAATGACTCAAAACAGTACTTACTCATCATAGGTGCTTCGTCCCAGATTATTAGAGAAGCTTCTTTGACCAATTTCCCTAAATCTGAATTTGGTTTCATTCTACATGTTGAAAGCTCATCCAAAATTAATGGAATCCCAAATCTAGAATGAGCAGTCCTACCTCCTGCTAATAAAAGCGATGCTATACCACTGGGTGCAACATTTAGGACAATCTCATCGTCTTTCCTTAATGCAGCAGATAGTGTTTTCCATAAAAACGTTTTACCAGTACCAGCAAATCCGTATACAAAGAATGCTCCTCCCCTCTTAGTTAATACAAAATCAATTATCTCCAAGTATACCTTTTTTTGTTCTAGAGTCATCATCTCTATCCAGCCCGCATGTTTCTCTGCCTGTTCATCACGGTTATAGTTTTTCTCGTCAACTATCAACACGTTAAGAGTCACTAATACTCCGTCTAGGTGGCTGTGGCATTGACTTGAAGTTAGCAAGAGAACTCCCATTTCTTTTAATTCTAATGTCTATATCTTGTAGGGCAAATCTCTTTTTCTCATCATCAGATAAAACTAACTCTGCCAAAAAATGTTTAATATTAGACATTTGGTTAAAATTCACGATTACTAAATAAATTTATGTAATGAATATTTTGAAGCTTAAATGTTCTAAATGTTGAATACAATACCTGGAATGTCTAGTGCTTTCCTTCTAATGTATTGAATGTCTTCACACTGCAACTCCCATGTCTTTGCCCAAACTAATTCAGGCCTAAGTAATATAGCTGAAGAAAGCATGACAACAAAAACTTGCCTAACCAAGCTTCCACTACCCCAATAGCCCGTTCTAACTAAATCCTCGATGTATTCTTGGTCATCATCTAGCAAACCCAAAGAAAAACATGCATCTTTATATTCTTTATAAACCATTCCATTAACAGTCTTGATCTCATCAAAATTTCTGGGTCCCCTCTGTTCATTCAACAGAACTCGCAAATAATATCCATCCTTCATAACCATAGGAACATAATTTATTCTTCCGATTGCAAAACCTCTTTCTCTTAGATTAAACTGTTTCTCTTTTGAATCATATGTGAACTTGTTAGGTATTTCTGGATAAGTTAGTGACCTAGCAATAGAGCTAACCTGGTTAAGTTTCATCCATGCTAGAAACATGGAATTATCGACGGTATCTCGATTCATAATTGCTTCAGTCTCATCATCACGCTTTAAACATGGAATTATCGACTGTATCTCGATTCATAATTGCTTCAGTCTCATCATCACGATTTAAATAAATCAGATGCTCACCTTCTAGATGGAAACTTAGTTTAACAACCGGTGTAGACCGGTAATGAATATTAAATTTAAAAATCCTCCATGCATGCAAACGCATACCTAATAGATAAAAAAAAAGCATATGTGATAATCATGAAAAAATGTTTAAACTCTAATATTAAAGAGAATACAAAATTCACGCTGAATTAAAAAGAGTACTTGCAATCAAAATAATCTTTAATTTCATTGTCTGGTTTCTTATTCTCTTTCCCTAGAACCTCTCCAGTCTGGTACTCATCTTCATCTTCCTCTGGCATATTTGGCAAAACAGCAACAGTTACACGGTCCTGACCTTTTGTAATGTATTTAAATAAATACTTTACGGATCCAGCTTGGTTGCACCACTCGACATTAATGTGTGCTCTATAGCGTAACAATAGCTTCTTATTGTATGGGATAACATAACTGTTATCACATTTGAATCGGTTTTTTTTCTACATAATCATTTGTCTCCCTTCTTCTGTACACTGGAAAGCCTTCCTTATTGACAGTAGTCTCCTCATCATACTTCTTAGGAAAAAATTTAGTACATTTCCTATTCTCCATACATGGTAAATTCGGATTAACAGCACCACAGGGTCCATGGATCATCATGTCCATCACTAACTCATAAAGCTCTGGTTCTTCATTCTTGTCTGGAATTTCCGCAGATATGATTTTATCTATATCTTCTGTCTTAGAAAATTTGTGCTTTTGGTCCATGAATAGCAGTATATGCGCATGTGGCAAACCTCTTTTTTGGAACTCAATTGTATACATAGTTGTAGATAGGATAAAAATATAAAGAGATTAGATGTCGATCTTCATATCTCACGATGCAAAACAATTTAAACATTTACAAAAATTTAGTAATTACCAGATACAGTCTTCCCTAATATATGTCGTTTGGTTAAATCATGCATAAGGGAATCGAGCTTCATCTTAAGAACCCTACAAAGGATGTCTGGTCTATCATCGGGATTCAATTTCCGCTCCTGAAAAAATCAGGAAATCCATAGTGTTTAGATATAGCCATTGCATCTAAATATTTTTCTCGCATATATCAGTGAATGACTTTGGTAAAAAAAACTGTCTCCCTTTCTCATTCATAACTACATTTCCATATTCTACCGCCTTCTTTACAATGTTATAATTCTCTGCCCTTAAACTCGCTTGATTGTATTTGATGTAACCAAGTCGGTTGCTCTCGCTAGCAGTATAAGAATCAACCAAGAACTGCTGGACTAAGCGTCTAGAATGCAGAAGGGTTCTTGACTCGTTTTTCTTTCCTGAATTCGAAATGCAAAGAACTGCCTCATGCTAATCTGTTTTCTTCCTTTTTTACTCTTAACCCTTCCCACTTTTGAATGCCCTTTTTCAATTCCAAGTCTGTAACCATCCTCTCCATAAGGAAATAATAAGGGATATTGTAATGCTAGATAAGAGATATGCAATTCACTTATCCTTTGTATTTCACCAGATTTTGCTTGAACAACAATATCATGATGATCCATTTCCAAATTGAAATCTCCAGGAATCAACGCAGATACTTCAGATGTTGTTGGTGTGTTGTACGCCCTCCCATCCTTTTCACGACTACTAACAATCCTTATATGAAAAGTTTCATCCGGATTTGTATTGAACTTGTCTCTTGCTGATCTGAAGGTGTTGACGTATGGATTCACATCATCCAACATTTTCATAATCTTTTCGATCAGTTCCCTTCTCAGCTTCTGTTTTTTCTTGTACTTTGCAGTGTCTCTTTGCTGCAAAATTAAGTGAACTTAGTTAAACACACATTACATAATTTAGAGACAAAAGTCTGTAAATTGTAAAATATAATACGCAATTACTGATAATGAAATTAACCATACTTCATAATAGTTGCTTTATTATCAACTTCATTTTCAGTATCAACAATGTATAATTGTTGAAACTTAGGGAGTTCACCATCCTCAGGCCGTATACTACCCATCAAGTGATAGTTCTCCCTTTGTAGTTGAAACATATTAGGTCCACGTCTTGTTGCACAACACCTCTCGACTTTCCCACCAAGTGAAGTAAATGAAAAAATCATGCTATAAGCTTTTATATTTTCTCTACAATATATGCTTAGCTCATCATTGTTGGTGAGTAAGGCGACCAACAACTCTGGTGTTTTCTGTAAAAATGGAAGTTTGACCTGTCCTTCGCCACAACCCAAAGTGAAAACAGGCTTCCTTGCATTCTTTTGTTTGTTAATTCGCTCATCGTACCTCATTATTGCTCCACAATAATCACATTCGTATGTTGGGTCACCATGGTCTAGATATTCTGAGTCTTTTTTTGTACTTGCTAGAGAATGAACAATTCCTTTATACATGTTATTCTTATTACAACATCAAAATGCCTAAAATTTGTTATATGTGTATTTTCTACTTACCAGTTTTCTTCTTTGCAGGTTCTGCCTTACGTGAGATGACATCTCCAAAAAAACTTCTGGAAATCATTCTTGATAATATTTAAGTAGTACAGCTTTTTCTTAATTTCAGCCAAAACTTCTGCATCATCTACTTCTATGTCTGAGTCATCTACTTCTACATCAAAGTCTTCAGTGTAATCTTCCTCGGCACTTGAACTATTGTAAACTTGTTCATCTTGTTCTTCTGTAATTTATATAAAGAAATTGTTTTAATAGTACAACTTTTATGTCTTACAAATAGTATAAGATGTAGTTTGATAATATTTTTACCCTCGGATAAGTCATGGTAATGCGACTGCTGTGTTTCTGTAGGAGACTTAATGGTGGCATAGTCTGTTCTATGGGAAGCATTGCACGGGTCATTAGCTGGTTGTGAATGACTTATATACTGAGGAAAGCAATTGCTTTTCTGTGTGGACTTATCTATTGGTGTACTCGTTTCTAATAAGTCCCCAAATTTCGAATAAGTCATTGACGAACGTTGTTTTTCCTAGAATGACCTTAAAGTAATAGATGATCAATGTAGTTATAATATTGTATAAAGTAGCACATAACAATAATATATAATAAATTGATATTCGTGTGTAAATCTGATTAGTACCTGGTATTAGTGGACTGCAGGTAGTTTTGGTAGATACAGTGCTACGTAAAGAAGCTGGAGCAGGCCCTTTTGAACCGATCGGCAGGTTAGTTAAATCATGCAATATTCTTCCAAAAACGTTTCTATTAGGTATTGTAGTGGATGTATGGGTTGTGACAACCCGTCCCGCGGACTCCACTAACCCACCGACCTTTTAAAAAAAAATAATAATAAATAAAAAATATAATATAATAAATAAATTACAACTAGTGGTCTCATATCCACTAGCCACCTAACAACAATCACAACCAACAGCAGAATAAAAATGCCAATAACCAATAAATAATATCCAATAAATATAATAACCAATAAATATAATAAATATAATATCTAGTATTAATTCCAATCATAAACTAATGATCAAACAGCATAAACCGTGAACCGGTAATCCTAAGCAACATTAAGGACTCATCTTCTATCAACCTATGAAGCAAGGCTGACCAAAGCTGACTACTAGAACATCCTCCTCTTCATTGCCTTGATTCCACGATCACATTTTGCCTTTACGCACCACAAACACATATTGCAATGCATGAGTATTTTATAAACACTCGGTAAGGCAATCCTCCCATCTTTGGGCTATACATACAAACGGTAGAGTATCGATAACTAACACCAACAATCAACAAACGACAAATAACAAACCGGGACTTAGCATCGGCCGTGCCAAATGGGAAGTCGATCGACACAGAAGTTGCGTCGGCCAGATACCCAATCCGCATCGACCGCATGCTTGACGTAACACGAAAACCAGAGTTTTTACGCGCCGTCCTTGCACTTGCATCGACCGACGCAAGATATGCATCAATCGGCCTTGACTTCGAGCACCGTGTTTTTCCCAAAGCTTCTCGCCAGATCTTCGTTCCTACAACCACAAAACTCGATCCCAAGCCACAAGAAAGCTTCCTAACGTCCATAGCAACAATCTAACAAGTCTAACATCACACAACAAACAGATTAAAGAGTCCTCTAGCGTAGATAAGCCATGGTCATGCACTTACCTTTGCCACATAAGAATCTGAACCTCTAACAAACAAGAACAAGCCTCTAGGAAGCTCCTACAACGATCCCAGCTACAGATCTCACCAAGAAACGCCACAAATCTTCAGAAATCACCAAGAACTCTCAATAACTTTTTCTCTCTTTTCGTTTCTCTCAAAAACGGCCACAACTCACGAATGAGACAAAAACTCGCGTTAAGGGTTTTTCCTTCACCCAAAACGCAGTGTTTGACTTAAGTCAAAACGCAGAGAATTGAGTCAGCATCGACTGATGTTCCAACTGCATCGATCGATGCACACCCTAAACCGGGATTTCGGTTCGCAGGTGTTACATTTAGTTTTTGACGTATCATTGTCCATCATCTCTCCTGCATTCCGTTTGCATTGTGCACTCGATAGTGCTTTTCTCTTCTTCATACAGTAAAATAGAGGGACGAAGTTACTATATAGACCTATAGTGTATCCTAGATATCTCAAATACTCTACCTTTGTTATGATGCTTTTTGTTTTCGATCAAAATAACAAAACGTGAAAGGGTTGGTTGACTATCTAGTTCATATGATCTCCATTTAGTATCCTTAGTACGGGTTAGATAATATAGGTTAATGTGGTTACTATCTTAACAACCTAATTGTAATTTTCTAAACACATGCTTGTTGCTACCTTAAAATTAGGAATAAATTGATTAATAACAAATAATGTTATAAGATTTATATTTTTCTTCAGAATTTATTTGTGTAGCTTAGCTATATCATCATGTAATCAGAAGTATAGTGTTTTTACGGGGATGATCATTGTACATAAAGTTATGATCTACTTAGTCATATTTTTTTATTTTTCCTTGTAATTAACGTTATGTTTTTCTTTAATATGACCAATAGGAGAAAATTGGTTGGAGATTCTGTTGAATTAGCAGAGCTTAACAGGTCAGTGTATAGTCTAATGATTCAATATATGGTGGGAAAAGTGGATTTTTATTGATATGATGTTGCCTTTTTAAACAAAATTCAAATGCGTTCTACAAATTACTAAGTATATTATAGTAGAAGAGAATTCTACTAATGTTATCCATAGTAAATCTGCTCGCAGTTTTATTAGGCCAACATCCTCCACTTGACACTTGATTTGTAGCGACTCAGTTCGCTGCATATTCTGACTCTTTGGTATCTCCATTGTCCACCTCATGAGAGAGATCCTCATTTGGTTTTCCACTTTCCGTTTTCACAATCTTCACTCCCTTTTGTTCCTCAATTTTCTCCAATTTGACTGCCTTCAATTTCATCACCTTCTCATCTTCTTTTCAAACATGATTGACTTACCCATGATCTTCTTATTGGTTGAGTTTCCTTCATCGTTTTCTTTAACCCTCTTTGATGATGGAGTAGCGAAATCGAAGCGAGATGTTTCACTACTTATTGGTAAACAACAAAATCTCTGTAATTTAAAATACACATATTTTATTAAACTTTTCACCTTATACTAAATTAAAGAATTGACAATATATATGTTTTAAAGAGGATAAAATATCTACCTGATCATCGGAAATGATTTGAGATGGGTTGCCTTGTACCTCAAAATCATCAAGGTCATCTATTCACCCCTTCATGGCCAAATCTTTCCAACTCGGTATGTTTCATTGGCACCATAAAGGTTGTCAATTTCAACTAACACCAAGTGAAATGTCTTCCAACCAAATTCTTGAGCAAGGGGTAGATTGGATGGATCATGTAGCTACAATTATTGGCCGAGAGATACGGAATATTAGCATTTTATGACTACTTACATAAAAAACTATAACTAACAAATGGTACTTACATCATCATCATAAACCCCATCAAGTAGGTCATGAGCAGTTTGTCCAAC
This sequence comes from Camelina laxa, assembly GCA_024034495.1. Lineage (NCBI taxonomy): Eukaryota > Viridiplantae > Streptophyta > Magnoliopsida > Brassicales > Brassicaceae > Camelina > Camelina laxa. The sequence continues at coordinate 1,755,607 of CM043884.1, forward strand.
AATCTTTGAACCATCAAACAGCATACACTTCATTTCTCTGTCGATCTATGACACTCACATGTAACTTGAACCTATGAATGAGAAAGTTAGTAAGTTATTTTGTGCAGTTCTTAAGTATTTGATTTTTTACGTGAGAGAGGTAGTTTGTTTCTGTTAAATATAAAAACTACCTTGGTACGACTTGAGTGATGTTCAGATTGCACTTAGGTCACCAGAAAGTTGGCTTTCTTGGTTTTATCAAGAAAGAATTCTCCTTCTTTTTGTTTCCCTCCACTTTTTTGCTACATTTCTTACACCCTAGATATAACCAACCCATATCCGTATCAATAGATGCGATTGTTCACAAGACCTTACATTTCGAAACCTGGTGATTGGAAATAGCGTTATATAAAAACTGGATATTCATAAATTTACACTAAATATTCAACATATAATTTGTTTTCGTTACCTCCATTTGACCCAGCAGTTGGTCAATTGTCTTCCTAGGATACTGATCAAAGAAGTCACTATTATGAGCCATTAGCTCCAATCGTGGCTTAGTTTGACTGATGGTCAGACGAAGACCATTGTTGGGCAGACTGGATTTAAAACAAAAACACAACGTATTAAATTCTCCATATGACTTTAATATCTACAATAGTGAAGTAGTAGGTCACGTTGCTAATTTACCTTGCAGTGAATTCAATGACCTCAGCATAATCCGAGTTGATGATGATGTCAGATACATCAAAAGCATTAGTGATTTGATTTTCACTTATACACATAACAATTAAACAGTTTAATTTTTTTATGATTCCTAAAACTATGATTTAATAAGGTTGAATATGACTTACCTCTGAAAGTATGAATCTTTGCAAATCTGATCAAACAAACCACCAACTGACCAGCCGCGTCTTGGCATGCATGGTAAACTTGATCAGCAAATTTGCCCCACATTTTGCATGGTAGACGGTCATTGCTACATCAACGATAACATGGTAAAAAATTAGGGATGGTTTTATTGACAGTAAAACAAGTGGGAAGGTCATTTCTTTTACCTTATGTTTTTGATTTCAAACTCCAGCTTTTTGGTTGGTTTGTTGTTTACCTCAATGGTATCCAGTGGGCCAACATTCACCACTTGACCAAGAACATCTGAAATATACATGACATGTAAACACCCTTTAGAAGACGTATTTATTCAGAAATAACGCAGCTTAAATTTAAATAAGAAAAAATTCATGCTTCCAAAAACTAACCAATCAAGTAGAAGGCCAGGGATTAAGATCCCCAACAATGATGTTTTGAAAGTCGGGCAATGTGAGGTACATATCATCAGATATGGGCACACACGGGGTTACATGAGTGTTGTTCACGAAGCCCATCTTAAATGGATGGTTGGTAACCCTGTACTGGCCTCTCACCTGGGTTAATCCGAAATTTTCAATGACCCTCCACTCACCTTTTGTAATATGCCTCTCGAACTTACCCACGAATTGTTTCTTGATGGAAGCATGAATCTTGGAACCCTGGTTATGATGGTTGTAAACGAAAAAGAAGCAGTTAAAACATTGAATATGAGCTGTTTTCTATATATTGAAGAAATACTCTTAAAGATACTATGTTTATAACAACTAACCCTTTGGTCAGCTAACACTATCTCAAATGTTTCTCCATGGCAGTATGCTTCCACGAATGTAGGACCTTAACCTGAACATGCCAAGTGCTTTTGTACGGCTTGACATCAGCCAGGTAAGTCATTTCCATTAGACCATTCATTTTGAGTAAATCGTTTGCTGAAAATGCTAAGATAGTTGTTTGCGTAATTGCTTTGATGGTTTGTAGAAAGCTGCTAATGGGCTGTTTATATAGTAATTGTAGCAGCGAATATGTTAGGTTTTAGCTGTCGAGATTATAGTTTGATCTTATCATCAAGAAAGGATAATTCGATTAAGAAGATCTAGCACTGATATATTCTATTAACAATATGATTAAGAAGATCTAGCACTGGTATATTGTATTCAACTAAGATATTTTAGTTGTGTAGTTGCGGGATACTAAATTTCAAATCATGTTAATGTTGAAATGAGAATTGTTATAACAGATGTGAGCAAGATAATAGAAACGTAAAGAACAAGACACATATTTAATGTGGTTCACCAACACTTTCTGTTGGCTACGTCCACGGGCAAAGAGACAGATTTTATTACTGGAGAAAATACAGAGATTTCAGAATACATGGAGAATTTAGGTTAACAAGAGTTTATATAGGAACATAATACCACTGAGTTAACCTAGGCGAACCGGAATTTCAAAATTGAGCCAATCCATTCAAGTCAATCCAATCTCCACCTTGACTTGAATCCTCCAAAAACAAACAGATGTCTTAGGATTAGTGGTGGGCATTCGGGTATCGGTTCGGGTTCGGTTCGGGTAATTCGGGTTTCGGGTAATTCGGGTTTATAATTTATAGAATCATATAGGTATTATGGAAATTTCGGTTCGGGTTCGGTTCGGATTTTTTCGGGTTCGGATCGGTTTGAGTATTTTTGGAATACGAAATATATCTAATATGTTTTGGGTTCGGTTCGGTATAAGTATTTTTTACCCATTTAGAACCAAAATACTCATACATAACTAAAATACCCTATATATAAATTGAATAACTATATCAAATTTCATGAAGTTATAACTAAAAATCATACCAAAATAACTAAACCAAAGTTAGAAACTAAAGATAGGCAAAACAAGCAAGAGAAAACATAATCCAAAAGTCTAATCCAAAACATAAACAAGTAGTAGAGTAGTAACATCCAAAATCAAACTCAAAAGTCTTATAAAAGCTAGAAGTAGGTATTGAGAAAATTGAAAGAAACAACAAGAATCAAAGACGAGATCGGTGGCATATGGTGAAGCATTGTAGGTCTTCGATGTGGTGAAGCATTGTAGGCGTTTTCACTGTTTCCGTGTTTCAAAAGCAGATCAGATTGTTACTAAGTGTAGTAGTGTATTCACAAGTAACAAGCAACAAAAGACCATGAAATTACCTTATATCCGATTATGAATCTAAGTGAGTTAACTTCACCATCAAACTCTGGAACATAAACAACATAGGTTCGGATATACATGGGTACCAATTGGGTATCGGTTCGGATCGGTAATACCCGATACCCAAAGTATTTACAATTAAGATCCAACTAATATATTGGGGAAGATCTATACCCGATCCGAATCGGGGTTATTCGGTTCGGTTCCAATACGGATATTTCGGGCGGGTATTTTGCCCAGGCCTACATGTGCCTGTTAAAAATAAACAAATAAATAAAAGGCAAGATATTTTGGTTTTTGCCAAGGTCAAAGCAAAGGCTACGTTGTGATTGGGCTTGAAGCATAAAAATAGACACTTTTGAGAATCAAGAACCGATAAAAATCCACTTGTGCATCTCACATCGCGAGTACAAAACGAGTGGCGTTAATATTCCTAAAAATATCTGTGGGGATCCTCAGCATTTTGCACTTTTTATACTTTTCACCCAAATGTTTCTAGAATTATCAGCTTATGTCACATGCCTCTTTCCTTGCTTACATGTCCCTTTGCGGACACGACCCACCCATTGTCTATCCATCTATACACATTTCTTCTTTTTACCCTTCTTCATACGCACCTGAAGAAGAAGTTTTGGAATCATTGCCTTCTCTTCTCCAAGTTTCAGAATCTTTGTTTTGTTTCTGCTTCAGAAGATCTCTCTCCTACGTGAGTCTTGATTGTTTTTTTAAAACCCTTATTTGAGTGAGGGTTGATTTGATTCTCTATTCTTTTTGGCTGATCTTGAAATGGATCTTCTTTCACTTCTCTGATTGGTAACCAGAAATCTATAATTTTCTGAGTTCCCTGCTCTGATTGGTACTTGTTGATCTGAAATTTGAAGTCTTTTCTGTGATTTTAATTGGTTCCTCTGATCTCTTGTTTGATTTGTTTCGATTTCGAGCAATGTCTACATAGAAATTTACAATCTTTTATATATAAATATTCAAAAGATTGGATCTTTAACTACTTCTGGACTTGCTTTTTATACCAAGTTTTCAGCTTATGTTAGTTATATAATAATATATTGTGGCAAGATTATGATATAAAAGGGACTAACAAAAGGGTTTGATTCTTGGTTATAGTGAAAGGAGCTTGCTTTCTTCAGTTCAGTGTGACGGTTGAGCCAAAAACATTGAGATTGGTTCAGTTTAAAAGATGGGTTATATGTGTGATTTCTGTGGTGAACAAAGGTCAATGGTGTATTGTCGGTCTGATGCAGCGTGTTTGTGCCTTTCCTGTGACCGTAATGTTCATTCTGCTAACGCTTTATCGAAACGTCATTCGCGGACTTTGATATGTGAGAGGTGTAATGCGCAGCCAGCATCTGTTCGGTGTAGCGATGAGAGGGTTTCTTTATGTCAAAACTGTGATTGGGTAGGGCATGATGGAACAAGTTCTACGACTACTTCACATCATAAAAGGCAAACCATCAATTGTTATTCTGGTTGCCCTTCGAGTGCCGAACTTTCCTCCATATGGTCTTTCTGTTTGGATTTAAATATGTCTTCTGCTGGAGAATCTGCATGTGAACAAGGAATGGGTTTGATGACTATAGATGAAGGCCCTTCTGGAGACAAATTAGGTGTCCATAATGTCAATGTAGATCAGTCCGGAACCAGTTCGGCTGCACAAGGTATGGATCGCTCTAGTGTTCCAGAAAATACTTCATTGGCTAAGGTACTTTAACATGATTATCTTCATACTGTGGTAGAAGTTTGAACGCAACTGGCGTCTACATGTTTCTTATTATTGTGTGTACTGGTTGTAGGAGCTTGGAGTATGTGAAGATGACTTCAATGGTAATCTTATAATGGATGAAGTCGACATGGCTCTTGAGAACTATGAAGAACTCTTTGGTACAGCCTTCAACTCGTCAAGATATCTATTTGAACACGGTGGAATCGGAAGTCTTTTTGACAAAGATGAAGCTCCTGAGGTTCTTTCAATCTTCTTCCATCAGAGACTAGTATCGCTAAGGCTAAGGATGATTTTTTTTTTCTGTGATCCTTATGCTCTCCTGTGTTTTTTCTCAATTAAGGGCTCAATCGAAGGAAACGCAATGCAGCAGCCAGCCATAAGTAATAATGCATCTGCAGATGATTCGTTCACGACTTGTAGAACCGAGCCAATAATTTGCTATTCATCAAAGCCATCTCATTCGAATATATCCTTCTCTGGTGTCACTGGAGAAAGTAACGCAGGAGATTTCCAAGATTGTGGCGCATCATCAATGAAGCAGCTTTCAAACGAGCCACAACCATGGTGCCCTCCAACAACATCACAGGACATAATTGCTTCCTCACATGCAACAACACGTAACAATGCTGTTATGCGTTACAAGGAAAAAAAGAAGGCTCGCAAGTAAGTAAAAACCACATGGAAAAGGAATGTAATTCATCATTCATCAGTGAAGGTTATGATTGTTAATGCTGTACATATGCTATATTAATAGGTTTGACAAGCGAGTGAGGTACGTCTCTAGGAAAGAAAGGGCTGATGTAAGACGGCGTGTGAAGGGACGGTTTGTCAAGTCGGGTGAAGCTTATGATTACGACCCGATGAGCCCAGCAAGAAGCTATTGAAGATACCATAAAAACCGAAACAATGAAGAATCACAGAGCGGAGATATCAGCCAAACAGATGTAACCAATTGGCTGTTATAGAATGAAGCATTTACAGCGGGAGGTCTGCTCTAAAGGCCATTATTGGTTGTTTAGGAATACGAGCTTTCAGCCGAGAAAAAGCTTCATTCTTGCTTCTGCCTCGTTTTGCATAAGTTTGTTATCTTGTGTCATATGGCTGCTTCAGCATGACCTGACAGTGAAACTCTTCTACAGATTGAGGTTCATGATCCTTAAATTTTGTTCTGTTGTAATTTGTGTAGCCATGAAAAAACATCGAATGTATTTTTTTTTAATGTTTTTAAGTATGAATTATGTAGAAGATTATAGTATCATTGAGGCCCAGGTTCTATATTTACGGTATAGGTTGATGATACTAAACAAGTAACAAGTTGATCAGACAAAAACAAGAATCAACATTTTGATATTTCAATACTATTACATTATCTTGCTCTCAGGTTCCTATTGAACTATCAAAAATACTGAATTCATTCATATTGATTAGACAAAAGATGCATGATACAATAACAAAATTAATGTTTGCTCGTACTGTAGCTACTAGTTTAAGATCTTCAGTCTTCATAACTTTCATCTCCTGACAAACCGGCAAAATCATCTCCGTCGCTTGTTTCCTGCAGATAATTCAATTTCAAGTTTCAGATCAGAGTATATATCAGCATGCCAGCAAGGTGGTTCCAGTTTTGTGGATAAGAATGGAAAGATACCTGTTTCTTATCCCAGTCCTTCAGCTTTGGATTAGCTAACATGTAATTATCACGTAGAGGAGCCCAAGCAGGAGCGTCATCATCATTTGACGGTGTTTGACCCTGCACCATCCAACCAAGGTTACTTTTGATTCGTAACTAACAGTTATCATTCATGAAGGTGATTCGTTCAGTTAGGAGCCAGATCAGAACAGAATACTAACTTGCTTATACATTCATCCAAATGTGAAAGCTTAATAAGCACTACAAAATTGCCAATAGAAATTAACCAAGGATATTTTTGATTTATAACTAACAGCTCTCACTCATGAAGCTCATGACAGAACAGAATACTAACTAGCTAATACATTCATCCAAAAGGGAAGGATTAAAAAACACTCAAGAGAAAATCATAATGGGGGGAGAGAGTAAGAGATATGGAGACTATGCCAAACCTTAGTGTTTGTTTTTGTTTTCCCTAACTCAGAGAAGAATGCTTCTTTTCTTCGCTTCTTCAGCACTGATGGATGTTCCAATAGAACAAAAAACCAGAATTAGAAGACAAGAACAAGACAGTGGATACAAAAACATTCATGCCAATATCTAAACCTACCTTTAGCGTCTTTTGACCTTGAAGGATTCAAACCCTTCTGAGCATGTTGGGCCTTGTTTACCTATTTGAAAAACATGAAGTTTCATATCAGAGGAATCACTCCCGGAGAAGAATAAACAACCTAAAGAAAGATATAGATAAACAAACTTACAGCATTGAAAAGTTTGACCACTGTGATTCCAGGAGTTCATGGAGAGGAAAACTTGAATCAGTATCAAAAGCCAAACACCAAAAGTAGTCACAAAGAGAGAGTTAGCTGAAGCAACAATACCTCCTTTAGTGGCAACACCAATAAGAATCTTCTCATGGGAATCCAAATAGCTACCAGGTTTAACATGTCCTTTCTCAGCAATCTTCAAAAAAAAAAAGAAGCAATTGTTCTCATCATCAAAAGCAGGACACACACTGACACACAAGAACACAGTGAATACAAAGAAAATACAAAACTCATACCAAATGTTTAGCCTTTTTAGCTTGACCTTTAGCTTTCTTTTCAGCATCTTCTTCAGCTAGCTTCTCTGCTATAAGATGCTTATGTGCCGATAAAACTGGACCCTGTTTACACACAACAACAACACAAACAACACACTATTCAACACTTTTCCCCCAAAATCAAACTTTAAGTTTCCAAAGAATCTACTTCATAAAAATCTCACCAAAGTATCATCATCTCCTTTAGTCTTCTTCATAATAGCTTTGAAAGCGACTTTAAAAGCATTACAACCATCAGTAGCAAACTTGGTAACTCCAGATTCAATCTCTCCATGATCTTCACCATCCGAATGCTCATCTTTATCCGAACCATCATCTTCTTCAATCACATCGTAATTTGGTCCCATGTTCGCATCAGTGAAGATCTGCTCACGAATTGTTACTTCTGGTTCCTTCTCTTCGTCTTCGTCTTCTTCATCGGAATTGTAGTCTCGTGCTCTCTTCTGAAAAATCTTTTGATTCTTCATTGTTACTTTAAACCTATCGGAAGAAGAAGGTTTCGATTTTAACTTTTTGTTTCTCGCCGCTTTAGTACCTTTCTTTACGCCGACTCTTCTCTTTCTAGAACCTCTCTCTGCCATCTCTGTGTGAGCTTCTTCTCCGGTAGACATGGTTCCGTCGACAAATTTGGTTTTCACGGCGGCGAGAGTTTTTGAGAGATAAGAGACGAAGAGAGAGGGATAGGGTTTTGTAAATCAATCCGTTTCTTTAAACCTTTCTTTAACCAAAAAAAAAATGTTCTCGGATTTTGATTTCCGGTTAAGTTCGGGTTTATTAAATGGATTCGGGTTTGAATTTGACATTTGGGTTTGGGGTTCATGGATCTTTCAAGTGCCTTTTAGGCTCAAGGCTAGTTTACTTATATGAATCTCTTATATGGAAAACGGGCATATCCCCCATCCCCAAATTTAGTTGTTTTATCGTGTTCTCATATCGGAAAACGTTCTATTTCCCCTCGTAACTATCATATCGTATCAGATCCACTTTGATCTTTACCTTGTTCTATATCTCCCTCAACTAAACTGCTCCACCTATTTTACACGAATCCATAGTTTTATTGCTATTTCCCCATCGGAATATCATTATATCATCTATTACCCCATGAATCTCGGTTAATACGGTTTACTGTTGGTTTACTATTTGACTAACCAACTAATGAACCCATTTAACCAGATTAAACCAAAATTCAACCCAATTAAAACTAAACCTAAAAAACTCTAAAATCAAAAATTCCCAAATCGATTTGTCTCTTCTTCCTCTCGTTTTTCTTCTTTTTCAAAACCCTGCAAGCAATCATAAAAGACAGATAATCATACAATGACTTTTAAGTACATATATACCTAAAAACAAATTATTCTGTTTATAAAAGTATATATTTTCGACAATCGAAGCGATTATTGGAGAATCAACAAGAAGTCTAACCATATACGCAGATGTCAAAAGACCATCCTCAAAGTTGGTTAAGCTAAACTCTCCAGTCTCCCCTGTATCAACACAAACAATAGAGAAAGAGAGAATCAATAATCGTTTTTTAATCACACAAATCCATAACAAAAATTTATAAATAATTCCACACAATTCATGCTGAAGAGAGAAAGAGAAAGAGAGAGAGAGATGGACTTTGAAAAATCCACCAAAGAAATAAACAAAATTGCTGAGAGATTGTGATATTCTTTTATCCGTTTGTAGAGAGATCATTATGCACTCGTGTCAGTGTTTGCAGATTCAAGAGCTCCTTCATGGAGAACGAGTACATTTTTTTTAGTTTGACTCGTTGTAGACTCTAGATAGCTATCAGAGCGTTGGTGAATATATGTTTTGATTTTCGATATCCTTATTCTTCTCATTCTCTATAACAATTTAATGTTCTTTACCTCAACATTGTTCATGATTTGTTTTCTGGTTTAGCCGTTTAGGGCTTTTACAAAACAAATTTAGGGATTTTTGATTTCGAGTGAAGAACATGATGGGTCGGGTTGATATGTTACTTGGGTTATAAATTGATTTCATACCGTTTATGTGGGTTTATAATCGGATTTAATTTCAAAACCGTTTAAAACCAAGGTCAATGTAGAAATAGCAATAGAATTATGGATTCGGGTAAAAATAGGTAGAGCAGTTAAGTTTGAGGGAAATACAGAACAAGGTCAAAGATCGGAGTGGATCTGGTACGATATGATAGTTCCGAGGGGAAATAGGACGTTATCCGTTCTCATATACTAAAATTTAGAGTCGTGGTTATACCTACATATAATATTTTATTCGGAAAACGTTATATTCTCTCACAAACTTAGTTTTATGATATTATACCTATATAAAATAAAACCTTTATAAATTAATAAAGTTGAGATCATAGAATTTTATTAATTTATAGAGGTTTAATTTATTGATAAATTAATAAAATATTAATTTATAAACATATTTTCTCATTTTCATAAATTTAAGAAATTTGACTACAGAATAAAAATACTTTTTTATCATTCACATTTTTTTAAAAAAAAATCTTAATTTATAAATTTTGTCTATCGTAATAGGGTAAATTCAATTGTCTACTAGATTATCTAGGTAAAAATGATAAATGTTCGAAGTTTAGTGTTTAGAAAAATTTGCTATTACTACCTTTCATGGTAATAATGAAGTCGAAGAAGACATTGCGGTACTTTTAGAACCAATTACTTACTAAAAAAGCAATTATCGCATTTATGTCTCTCTATAATTTTTGGATGCGATTTGAGAATCGACAACAATGAAAAGATTAGTGATAAACTCCAGTAAGAATGCAAATTCAAGAATAGACAAACAACTATAGTCATATTTCACTAGATTTTCTTAAATTTATATGTATATATATATATATTATTTTAGTTGATTATTAATTTATAATATTGATGGGACCATATTTTTACATAGGATTTCTAAAAAGTTATTATCTTATTATTTTATCGAAATGTGTTATTTTTACACCAGTCCAACTTGGGATCGGAGAATTTATTAATTTATAGCGAGTATTAATTTATAGAGGTTCTACTGTAATATTTTATTTGGGAAAACAACATATTCTCTCACAAACTTAAATTTTTTATCATATTCATACACGAAACTTTGAGTCGTGTTTATACTTACATAAATTTAACTAAAATTTGAATTTCTACCACAAATAATCTAAAATTAGTCAAAACTTCCAAATTGATAAACGGTGTTACAGTTCCGTTAATAAATGCTGACTAGGATGCCATGTAATATCACCATGTCTGATGGTTTTGATATGTTTACCTTCCACCGATTATGGGTTGACTGGATATGAACCGGGAGCTAAAAGACCTCGGTTTTACTTTCCTCTTGATCACGAACCTCAGACTGCTACACGGACAAGAACGGATATTCGAACAGGACTCACCCGGACAGAACTCAAATGGCTCACAAACTGCACCGGACCACAAACCTCGAACAAGTTGTGGATAAAACTTTGATCACGAACGGAACCGGACCACGAACGATGATGAATCACGAACTGATCACGAACAGGAACCGATCTCCGAGAGTTGGACTATCGCCGGACTCGGATGAACAAGGACTTATGTGCGGCGGCGGTTTAGGGTTTTTAGGGTTTTGCTCAGTTGGAGTTTTGGGGCAAACTCGTGCTGATAACGTGTTTGTGAAACTAGAGAAAGTCGAAGGAGATTTTCTCTTATTCATATTCACTTATGTCTTGGGTTCAATAGAGGTTACATATATATATATATATATATATATATATATATAGTAATACACAGCCATAAACTAAACCGACTTAGACTAAGACAATGAGGCCGATGGGCCTTTGTGGTCTTGACCGAATGGGTTTCATAGCATGGACATTGACAGTGAACGGGCCGGTTAATAGAAGATCCACTAAGTGTTTTACAACATTCTTAAATTTCTTAAAATTTTCAAAATTCTAAAAGTCGGGAAATATCATCCCAAAATATAACTTAACCTGAAATACCTCCAAAATTATTTTTTTGCAATGAAAATTTGGATAAATTAATTACCCAAATTTTTCTGATGTTTTTCAAAAAATTTATCTCTTATTTTACTGAAAATAGTTTAAATAAATTTTCTTTTCAAATGGACACAGCAACCTCCAACCAAGCCCTGGGCATTCGGGTTCGGGTTTTTGGGTTTAGACATATAGAATCCGTTCGGGTTTTTAAAACTTTCGGGTCGGGTTCAAGTATATCCGAACTCAAATCAAACCATGAACAAAAAAAACCTAACTTTTACTTTTTTATAAATTTTAAAAAATTTGTATATATATATATAAATATTTAACATTTCATCTTAGGATAGAGAAACTAAGATGGCAAAATGGTTAAAAGATGCACCCTTAAATGCTCAAGTTATGAGTTCAAAGCCCGGGTCGGGTTCGGGTTCGGATTTCTTCAAATTAACCAAGCGACATTTTGCAAAAAAAAAAAAAAAAAAAAAAAAAAATTCCACTAGCATATGAAACATTAGCCTAAAACCCATTGTCTCCCCACATGGCCATGATCTCCGTTTCAAGCTTCTCTCATCTCTTGTTGCTTCCTGGTTTCTCAATTTAAATCCCACCAGATAAGTTACGACTTCACTAATCTCACCTTTAGTTATAACTTCTATGTGCAATTTTTCTACGTTGGAAGACCACATGTAAGAAGATATGGCCTTTCTTCTTCTTGCTTCCTCTTCAGTTTATGGGCTTTTAAAATTCACGTCCTGTTTTCTCATGTTTACTGTTTTGTTGTCTCTCTAGCTCATGGAGAAGCATTGGGTTGGAGGATGATCAACAATCTTAATTCCTGTTTTCTAGATATCAGTGTCTCTCTGAGGCGTCGGAGAAGTTTTGGTTTTGGATGATATGATGATGTTTAAACTCACACACTCAGACCATTGTCGATGATAGCTAGCTCTTTGAAGCCGAATTCTCAAGCACACAAGAGTTCGTGGTAAGATCTTTTTAAAAAAAATTAGGGATCCTTTCTTGCTATTGCATAAATCTAAATCATACACCATAATTCCTCACTGACTTCGTCTAATTGCATGAGAATACGTATAAAGATAAAAACAAAAAGTGTCGTCAGATATTTTCTATAATGATATATAGAACTTTCTCAGCAGCATTAAAGGTCAAAGCCCTCAAACCTCAACTGAAAGTAAGGTTCAAAGACTTAGTTTACCAATACGGGACAAACAATTTCAACGAGAGTTTATTGGTTCAATCAGCCACACTTGCTTATTTTAATCAGTTTAGGTGATTTATCATTGATCCTATTATTTGTCTACTTTTATTTTCTGAAACGGTTAACGTTTCTTCTTTTTTTTTTTCTTAAGAACGATATCGTTTTTTATAAATAGCATCACATACAGGGAGACCAAAGTTTTTTGAAACCAGGGAGAGAGAATGAGTCATCAATACAAAATAGATAATCAGAAACACGCCTAAGGGGACTGAAAGTTTGAGAACCAGAGACGTCTGAAACTGTTCCACGTTAAAAGTTATCAATCAACTGGTAATTGAGACTTGAGAGACGTCTTCACTCTAGATGCACACAGAAGATGACAATAGCCATAACATAATCAGCTTTGGTTTCATGGTTCCTTTCATCTGAACTCTGAATATATATATGTTTAAAAGACACACTTTATTTTTATTTTTGAAACTTAATACAAGCTAAAACATAGCAGTTCCAAAGTCTTTCTTGCGAAAAAAGTTTAGTTAGACCATTTCCTTAGCATGTAACATTTGCTCCTTGATAATGTTGGATATGACTTGAATTGGATTGGGCCCATGAATTTAGGCCCAAATCAGATTAGGCTTAACTAGGGTTTTATGTTCCTATATATACTCTTGTTAACCTAGCCTCCATGTATTCTGAAATCTCTGTATTTTCTCCAGTAATAAAATCTGTCTCTTTGCCCGTGGACGTAGCCAACAGAAAGTGTTGGTGAACCACGTTAAATCTGTGTCTTGTTCTTTACGTTTCTATTATCTTGCTCACATCTGTTATAACAAACTGGTATCAGAGCACAAGGTTTTATTTCTTTCTGCGTTCTTTGTGCGAATTTCGTGCAGTTTCAGATCCGTGCAAATCTCGGGCCGGTTTCAGATCCGTACGGAATTCGTGTCAGTGCACAAGTTTCGTTTTCTGCGTTCGTGCGTTTTTCGGGTTGCATAAGTTTCGTGCAAATCTAGTGCCGAAGCTGGTTCTGTGAAAAATCCGTGCAGAAGAAAGTTCGTGCAAATTCAGGTTCTGGGAATTCTGTGTGTTTAATCTGGTGAGAAGATGTCTGCAGTGAATGTAAAGATTGACAAGTTTTCTGGGAGAAATAGTTTCAGTCTCTGGCAGATAAAGATGAAAGCTCTGTTAAAGCAACAAGGCTTGTGGGCACCCTTGTCCAAAGACAAGAAAGGCGATGTTGCTGGGATAGCCGAAATTGAAGAGAAGGCACACTCCACGATTCTGTTGTGTCTTGAAGATGAGATCATCATTGAGGTTTCAGGTGAAACCACTGCTGCCAATCTGTGGGATAAGTTAGAGATTTTGTATATGACAAAATCTTTGCATAAGAAATTGCTTCTGAAACGTCGTCTGTTTGCATTGAGGATGCAAGAAGGTACGCCACTCAAAGATCATTTGGATCAGTTGAATTCAGTATTACTTGACCTACGTAATATTGATGTTAAGGTGGAGGATGAAGATGCTGCTTTGCTTCTGTTGGTATCTTTACCACTATCATACGAGAACTTTGTGGAATCGTTTATAGTGAACAAAGATACAGTTACTTTAGAACAAGTCAGATCAGCTCTTCATAGCAGGATGTTGCGTCATCAGGCGGCTGATACAGTTACAGATGATCAAGCCTCTGGGTTATTAGCCAGTGGTAGCAGTGGGCTGGGATACAGTAAGAATAACAGAAACAGAAAGCTGTTTTCAAAGGGTCCTAAGCCAGATGATATCTGTAACTACTGTAAGGAGAAAGGGCATTGGAAAACAGAGTGCCCTAAAAAGAAACGTTTTGGGTCTGCTGCTGTAGCAGAAAATGATACGAAGTCCGAACAGGATTTTGCTCTAGTTGCTGATGGAAACACTCATCACTCTGATGTGTGGGTTCTAGATACTGGAGCATCCTATCATATGTGTCCAAGGAGAGAATGGTTCTCAACATACACTCAGGTAGAAAATGGCCGCATCAAGATGGCCAACAGCTCTTCAAGTCAGTTTGTTGGGATTGGTTCGATCAAGATCAGGGCACATGATGGTAGATTCTGCACATTGAACGATGTCAGACATGTTCCGTCGATGGAGAAGAATTTGATATCTGTGAGTTTGCTTGATAGCAAGGGTTTTAAGTATTCTGGTGGGGACGGAGTTCTGAGAGTCTGTCAGGGTTCTAATGTGATTCTGAAGGGTAACCTACGTGGCACTTTGTATATCTTACAAGGATCCACAGTTTCAGGTTCAGCGAATGTTGCATCTCCAGAGATTCACAAGGAGGATATGACAAAGTTATGGCATATGAGGCTTGGTCATATGGGTGAAAGGGGAATGCAAATTTTGTCAAAGGAAGATCTTCTATGTGGTCATGAGGTCAAGAGCCTGGGGTTTTGTGAACACTGTGTTCTTGGGAAGCTTCATCGTAGTAAGTTCCCTAAAGCTGTTCATATAACTAAAGGTACTTTGGATTACATCCACTCAGACTGTTGGGGTCCTGCTCGGGTTGAGTCTTTGGGAGGTCACAGATACTTTGTGTCAATGATTGATGATTATTCAAGGAAGACTTGGGTGATCATGTTAAAACATAAAGGTGAAGCTTTCAAGAACTTCAGGGAGTGGAAAACATTGGTTGAGAATCAGACAGGAAAGAAGATCAAGAGGCTGCGGACAGACAATGGTCTGGAGTTTTGTTCATCAGAGTTCAATCAGTTGTGTAAGGATCAGGGGGTTGCCCGGCATCACACAGTCAGGAATACACCACAACAAAATGGTGTTGCTGAACGGATGAATCAGACATTGTTGGAGAGAGCAAGATGTATGCTTTCAAACGCTGGTTTGGAAAAGAGATTTTGGGCTGAAGCAGTAAGTACAGCTTGCTACTTGATCAACCGTGGACCGCACACAGGCATCAAGTGCAAGACACCTACAGAGATCTGGTCTGGTAAATATGCTGACTACTCTAATCTAAAGGTTTTTGGCTGCACAGTTTATTATCATGTTAGTGAAGGGAAATTGGAGCCAAGAGCAAGGAAGGGAGTTTTTGTAGGCTACGGAGATGGAGTCAAGGGATATAGGATTTGGTCTCCATCAGAGAACAGAGTGATTTTGAGCAGGAATGTGGTTTTTGATGAAAGTTCTATGCTCAGATGTTCAACAGAGTCTACAGCTGCAGTAGAGAATGGTAGTATTGATAAACAGGTGGAGCTGATAAAGGATCAGACCGATGATTTGCAGCAACACGAAGAGAATCAAGAGATACAACCAGAAATTGTTTTGCAAGAACCTGTAGAATCAGAAGATAAACCACATAGTATCGCTCTGAACCGAACAAGAAGAGTTGGAGTTAGACCACCTCAAAGATATCGTGTTGAGGACACAGCAGGGTGCTGTTTTGATGATATGGTGGGTTATGCTTTACAGGTTGCAGAAGAAGTGGATACTTACGAGCCATCCACTTATCAGGAAGCTGTTTCCGGAACAGATGCAGAGAAATGGTTTGCTGCAATGGGTGATGAGATGGAATCTCACAGTAAAAATCAGACCTGGGATCTGGTCACACCACCACCTGGGAGAAAAATTGTTACTTGTAAGTGGATTTTCAAGATAAAGGAAGGGATATCACCAGTAGAAGGAGTCAAATATAAGGCTCGAGTTGTTGCTAGGGGTTTCAGTCAAAGAGAAGGGGTGGACTACAATGAGATTTTTTCACCTGTGGTCAGACACACTTCTATCAGAGCTCTGCTAGCAATTGTAGCACATCAGGATTTAGAACTTGAGCAACTTGATGTCAAGACAGCTTTTCTTCATGGAGAGCTAGAGGAAGAAATTTACATGACTCAACCAGACGGTTTTCAAGTCCCTGGTAAGGAGAATCATGTTTGTAAGTTGAACAAGTCTCTGTATGGACTCAAGCAGTCTCCCAGACAGTGGTATAAGAGGTTTGACAGCTATATGATGGAGTTGGACTACATGAGGAATCCATATGACTGTTGTGTCTACATCAGCAAGGTGGGAGATGAATCTTACATCTATCTGGTGTTGTATGTAGACGACATGCTGATAGCTGCCAAACAGATGAGTGATATACAGAAGTTAAAAGATCTGCTAAGTGCTGAGTTTGAGATGAAGGATCTAGGCGCAGCAAAGAAGATTCTAGGAATGGAAATCCTTAGAGACAGACATCAGAAGAAGCTTTTCTTGTCACAGAAAGGCTACATTCAGAAAGTGTTGAACAGGTTTGGCATGTCATCATCAAAGCCTGTTGACACTCCGAGTGCTGTTAATCTTCATTTTACCATGTTTGCTCATCAGTCTGAAGAGGAAAAGGAGTATATGTCTCGGGTTCCTTATGCTAGTGCTGTCGGAAGTTTGATGTATGCAATGGTCTGTACAAGGCCAGATCTTGCACATGCAGTCAGTGTTGTGAGCAGGTTCATGGGACAACCAGGAAAAGAACATTGGCTTGCTGTGAAGAGGATTTTCAGGTATTTGAAGGGTACATCTGATGTTGGCCTCATATATGGAGGTGAGGCTCCGAGCCTGGTTGCAGGCTATTCTGATTCTGATTATGCAGGAGATGTAGATAGCAGAAGATCGATGACTGGTTATGTGTTTACCTTGGGTAATTCTGTGATCAGCTGGAAAGCAACTCTGCAGCCAACTGTGACGTTATCAACTACTGAGGCAGAGTACATGGCCTTGACAGAAGCTGCTAAGGAAGGTATATGGCTAAAAGGATTGATCAGCGATCTGGGTTTGCACCATGATCAGGCTACAGTGTACTGTGACAGTTTGAGTGCGATCTGTTTAGCCAAGGATCAGGTCCATCATGAAAGGACCAAGCATATTGATGTGAGATATCATTTCCTGAGAAATGAAAAGCGAATTCAAGTGAAGAAAATAGGGACGTCTGACAACCCTGCTGATATGTTCACTAAACCGGTTCCTCAGAGCAAGTTTAAACATTGTTTAGACTTGTTGAATATCTCAAGCTGTTAATCGCCCATGTGGGCGATCAGGCCTCTGATGAGGCATCAGGCCCCTGATGGGGCATCAGGTCCCTGAAGGGACATCAGGCCTCTGATGAGGCATCAGGCCCCTGATGGGGCATCAGGTCCCTGAAGGGACATCAGACCTCTGATAAGGCATCTGGTCCCTGAAGGGACATCAGACCTCTGATAAGGCATCTGGTCCCTGAAGGGACATCAGACCTCTGATAATGCATCAGGTCCCTGAAGGGACATCAGACCTCTGATAAGGCATCAGGTCCCTGGAGGGACATCAGGCCTCTGAACATGCATCAGGCTCCTGATGGAGCATCTGGTCCCAGTGGGACAATCTGACTCGGCGAAGTATCTGACATATGATATAGCATTCTGGAAGCATCAGACATCTGACACAGTATTCTGGCTTGATGAAGCATCTGACATCTGATACAGCATTCTGGCTTGATGAAGCATCATACATCTGAGAAGCAAAGGAGAACTCTGGTATGTTTGTCTGTTACATCTGTCTGGTGGAGAAGTGTGGTACATCTGGCACTGTGATCAGTGCATCCGGTACATCTGTCTGTTTTGGAGGATTCAAGTCAAGGTGGAGATTTGTTGGATATGACTTGAATTGGATTGGGCCCATGAATTTAGGCCCAAATCAGATTAGGGTTAACTAGGGTTTTATGTTCCTATATATACTCTTGTTAACCTAGCCTCCATGTATTCTGAAATCTCTGTATTTTCTCCAGTAATAAAATCTGTCTCTTTGCCCGTGGACGTAGCCAACAGAAAGTGTTGGTGAACCACGTTAAATCTGTGTCTTGTTCTTTACGTTTATATTATCTTGCTCACATCTGTTATAACAATAGAAAACAAAAGGGAGGCCATAATATGAGCAACTTTGGTAGATAACCATAGTAAAGAAAAAATAAAGAGAATAACCTTTTGACAGAAATAGTTAGTAAATAACGTTTTTCAGGTGGGGTAGAGGGAGGATAAAAACTAACTAAACCTCTTGAATAATAGCTTTAATAAAATAATATATTTATTTAAAAAATGTACGACAAAAAAAAACATGCACCAGCTTAAAATTACATGAATTTTTCTATAAATAGCATGTGATATTAATAAATTAGTATAATCACTTAAATTAAATATAAAAAGCATGTCATATATTTACAAGAATGAAAAAAACATGCAGCAACTTAAAATTACATGAATTATTTTTGTAAATAACATGTGATATTAATAAAATAGTATAATCACTTGAAGTAAATATAAATAGCATGATTTTTTCTTAATCTCATATGTCATGCTGGCGTTGCAGAGATATCAGACCAGAGGGGGGAGCAAGCACCGATAAAGCCAAACCAAAAGGAAGAAATTTAGATATAGAAGGAAAGATGAGCAGCGGAAGAGTGGAAATTGGAAAATGAGATCTAATGGTAAAAGAACCAATGAAGGGGGTAGTGTAAGAAATAAAAAAGCAGATCTAGTAACATACAATAAAAGTAAAGGATTTGGTGGTGATGGTGATTGTCGCCATTAGAGACATGAAGACGGAGAAGATGGTGAACACAGAGAGAAGAAGAAAGAGAAAATAAAAAAGAGACGGAATGAGAGCAACGTAATTATAACTTGCATAGGGGACACACGGACATGGGTGATAGTTATTTTTATGAATTATTTCTAAAAGTATAGCCATCTAGTATATATACTCTAATTATATCCTATATACATTACTATGTTAATTATATGGTGTAATTGTATCATATATATATAATATCCATTCACCCCTTAAAGTATATTCTAACATAATTTATAGTACTATTTATTTTTTATTTTAAACACAAAAAATAACACAAATCGTGCGCTTATATATTAAATAAGTCAAGGAACAAGCAACATGTATATGTTTAAAATTATACACATTCAATTTTCCAAGCACCAAAATACGTTTTTTGGATTTTTCTCTCTCTTTTCTAAATCCTCACATGTTCTCTCTTTTGAGTTTATAATTAATTTTGTTTAATTTTAGAAAATATTTTAGGTTCACTCCTAGGGTGAACTTCTTGTTCACTTCTCCTTATCAACCAATCAGAATCTTTTATACATTATCTTGTTTAAAAAATAAATCAACAATTAAATTAAAAAGCAACACATATTTAGGGAAACAAATTCTTGTATAAATTTTTTTAAGTTACAATTAGAATGAAATGATTTATCGGATTTGATTTACATAAGTGATTAGGGTTTTAGATTTACAATTCAAGACAAAATTATATGTCGGTTTGAGTTTACAAATGAAGTGGTTAAGAGTTTAGATTTTACAATTAAACGAAATTATAGGTCGGTTTGGTTTACAA
The DNA here is from genome assembly GCA_024034495.1 of Camelina laxa. Classification (NCBI taxonomy): domain Eukaryota; kingdom Viridiplantae; phylum Streptophyta; class Magnoliopsida; order Brassicales; family Brassicaceae; genus Camelina; species Camelina laxa. The sequence continues at coordinate 1,775,695 of CM043884.1, forward strand.
TAAACCTGGTTAGGGTTAAGATTTTACAATTAAAACAAAATTATATGTCGGTTTGGATTTACAAATGAGATGGTTATGGTTTAGATTTTACAATTAGAACAAATTTTAAATGTCGGTTTGGGTTTTACAAATGAGATGGTTTAGGGTTTAGATTTTTACAATTAGAACGATATTATTCTGTCGGTTTGGGTTTACAAATGAGATGGTTAGAGTCTTAGATTTCTACAATTAGAATGAAATTATATATCGGTTTGGCTTTATAAATAAGCGGTTTAAGTTTTTTAAATTTTATAATAATGTATAACAAATTTTGTTTCTTTATTTTATACGGAAATGAATAAATAGGTGTTTTAAAATATATTATGACATGTCAATTTTTTATTGGCTAAAATAAAGAGAATTGACAAAAGGATTCACCTAGGAGTAAACGCCAAAAAATGTCCTTAAAATATAATATATAAAAAAATACTTAGGTTCACCCTAGGGGTGAACCTCTCCATTCACCCTTTATTCTCTCAAACGCCAATCAAGAATCTTCATCTAATATTTCTTTAAAAAATAAATCAACATTAAAATTAAATAGCAAACTAAATTAAGGAAACAAATTATGTTACTTTTAAATTATGGAAATTAAAATATTGGGTTGGTTTAGTTTTTAAAATAAGAATAAAATTTATATGTCGGTTTGGCTTTACAAATGAAGTGGTTAGAGTTTATTTTTACAATTAAAACGAATTATACTGTCGTTTTGGGTTTACAAATGAAGTGGTTAGGGTAGATTTTACAATTAGAACAAAATTCACCTGTCGGCTTTGGTTCAC